>CM055731.1:13958982-14558982 GCA_029465975.1 Dallia pectoralis
TTACGTCACAGCATTTTCCTGCCGCGTCGCTATGACGACCGGGTACAATTGCGCAGGTACTATCTGCATTGGAAAACGGAGCGAAATCGAGCAGAGCCGAGTCCGGCCAAGTCGAGTCGAGCTGGTTCTTTGTAGTGGAAAAGCGCCATATGTCTACATCACTAGCAGCGCCAGGATTTTGATTGTAGGTGGGCATCCAGAGAAGTGGATGGGCCAGTTAAATAAGCCCCAAAAAAATCTCTATTTCAGCCCTTTTTTGCGGTACTGAGGACACGTGGGGTAGAAGCCGCTGATTGGCTAAGAAGCTTTCACACAAAGCTTTCCTCAGGTTGCTTATTGGATGAACTGCTACAATTAAAATCACTCACTACTCACTAGGCCAGGGTCAAAATGGACCGGCCTGAACATAAAATGGGTGGGCCCAGGCCCACCCGGGCCCAATGGTAGCGCCGTGGCTGGTCTACATTTTACACTTATAAATAAGCTTCCTGTCAATGGATAGGCCCATAGTCATTAGGCTACATCGTATGCCATTAGGCTACATCGTGTGCCATACAAATCATGACATGAACCTGCATACATGTCATTTGTATCTTCGGCATTCGGGAGCATAGGATATCAATACACTTTTCCATTGCAAAATACAAGCATATATGTCCAACAAGAATTTCCATGAGCCGTCTGTATATCAGTGCAACACAATGCATTGTGTGTTCCCTTGTTTCTACATTCACATCGTTTTATTTAAACGAAAAGGATTTTCTCATAAGTTCACTGCCAGCCATCAGTGTTCTGGAGGTTGATTCCCAAATTGCGCTGGTTGCGGTAATGGAGAGAGGGGGTTTCCCAGCCTGAGTGGGGGACCGGGATAGACTGTACTGCCAGTAGGTGGATACCTGTCTCCCTGACATACCACATTGTTCACTCCGGCACAGATTGATTTTGGGAAGCTTCTGGGGGGAGCCAAGAGGAGGAGACTGATGGGTATTGTGTCTAATTGCGATCTGCCGAACAATAAAGTCTGTTTCCTCAGTTGTCATGCCAACCTGAAGATTTAAAAACAGAATTAAACCCCAGCCCCCCCCCCCCTCCTCCCAAAGTAGATAATGAGTAATGAGCGATGCCTTGGCCATGTTAAGTAGGCCCACTGGGTTTACAGACCTCGTTTGTGTGACTGTATATGGTCCGTGCATCCTAAAAACACTTGTGACATTGAGATGATCCTAATGGTCGTGTGAACAATTATTTGTCCATTTGTAGAGGAGTGCTGCATGTGTGATCTCTACTCTTTCTTCGCAAGTCTTTGATGTTGAGATGGTACTCTGAGCTCACATGAATACATAACTGGATTGTCATCATTGTTGAGAATCATTATATAACATAATAAATAAGGATGAGACTTTTATGCCAGGCCTGTCAAGCAAGATGTGCATCAAACACACGCACAACGTACACGCACAACACGCATGCACAACATGCACGCAAAACATGCAAACACAACCAAGACGCACAACATGCACACACAACAGGTATGCAAAACACGCACGCAAAACACTCACAACATGCACGCATATCACGCACACAACACGCACGTACAACACAAATGCAGAACATGCATGCAAACGACGCACATCACGCAAGCACAACATACAACACACACAAACGACACACACGCACACACAATGTGGAAACACAACATGAACGCACAACATGCACACACAACATGCACACACAACTCACACGCACAACGTGCACGCACAACACGCACGCACAACACGCATGCACAACGCACACTAGATACACACAAGATAAGCGCACAACACGCACGCACAACACGCACATGCACGCTAGGGTGCATCAAAAAACACAATTTTTGAATTTTGATATGGCTGGGTGCTAAAAGTGTTCCAATATATGTAGAAACAACACATGCAAAATATTTTTCCAGTACATGATGATTTAGGGGTGCCACCGCACAGCTGTTTTTGTTGGATAAAGTGGTTAACAGTGCTCAATGGTCACCATGGAGATCTGAGGTAAACAATACTACAGCTCAAGAAAACTGAGGTGATCTTTCTGTTTGAGGTATGTATTATTACATATTACTATAATATCTGGAATTGTGTGTCTGTATACTTATTTATCATAAGTCATTTAAGTCATATTTATAGGTATTTGGGGCTCATTACATCTAGATAACGTTAGCTAGCAACAGTCTTCTGACCACAGTTAGCTATCTATGTTAGCTAAGCTTTTAAGCTTAACATCAACAATATTCTAGAGTGGACAATGTCATATTCAGAGTATAGATGTCTCATGTTTATTGAGAGTTGCATTGTAGTTGTTACAGTAAATTAACATTTTAAATACAAGTATATTTGCAAGCACAGCTAGCTACTCTGGTAGTGATGTAACGGTAAGTTATGATGAAGTTAGACTTTGTACAGCTAAAATGTGAGGCTTATGCAAGAATGGTTTATCATAATTGTGTGATATTAAGTATGGTAAGATATGATTTTAAACACTTTCCTTGAGTTTGTATTCTTTTTATTATCAGGCACTGCACAACGCAACCCACCCCAGGTTCCAGCTCTCCTAAGATGATGCCTTCACCCACTGGTCCCTGCAGTCGCAGCCTGGTCTTTGGTCTGGGCCCCAGCATCACCAGTGAGGATGGCATCATCACCTGCGCCAAACTGCCAACTGGACGTCAGATGTTACGCTGCATGCTTGCCATTAAACCTGGTGCGTATGGAGCGTTGTCGCAGTTCGAGGATGCCATGGTTGTCCTGGAGCAGGTGCGGCCATTTTACAAGAAAGCCAACATCCCAATGGTGAGGGACAAGCGTGCGTGCCACAATGTGGTAGACTTAGTCAATGCTAACATCAAGCTGCGGAAAATCTCCCAGGCCAAGTGCTCTAATGAGACTACAGCGAAACAATTGGAGACTTATGGAGTGCAGACTTGATGCCACATTTCCGCTGTGGCCTCCAAATGTTGAAAAGTTGATTGATAACCCAGAAGACCTAGCTTTCTTGGCCAGCATGAAGAATGACAGAGTGGCCACATTTGGTGTATTGGACATAAAGCTTCAGCTCAAGGTGAAGTGGCGAGAGGAGCGTCAAGCTGCCGCAGCAGCCAGGCAGTCCTGCTGTGAAAAGGAGCTGGAGGAGATGACTGCAATGTCCAGCTTGGAGTCGGAGAGTGATGGGAAGTCAGAGGAGGATACTAACACAGTGTATCTACCATCTGAGGGTGAACCATCCCACAAGCATAAGAAGACTGGAACAAACATCTGATGGGGAGTCAGAGGAGGATACTAACACAGTGTATCCACCATCTGAGGGTGAACCACAAGCATAAGAAGACTGGAACAAACGTCTGATGGGGAGTCAGAGGAGGATACTAACACAGTGTATCCACCATCTGAGGGTGAACCATCCCACAAGCATAAGAAGACTGGAACAAACGTCTTCATTCCACATGACATCCTTAGGCGACCAAGTGTCGTGTCACTGGCTACAAGGTTAAAGATGTCACCAATGCATCAGTCTGCCTTCACATGTGACCTTGATGCAGAGTCAGGCGGTGAATGTACACATCTCTCTGCATCTTACGCAACAGCTGACCGAGCAAAACGCCAAGTGCTGGAGACAATCAGTGAGGAACAGCACAAGCAGTGGACCCCACCTCCATTGTGCACCTTACACTGGGACAGCAGGTTAACTCTGATGCTCAGCATTAGGCCCTGTTAGTTGCCAGTGAGTTAGCCACTAGAGAGGGTTTGTTCTGTAAGTGTGTCAGTATCGCCCCTTGTGTTTAACAATAAAGTCAATTAAACTTTATATGTGTGTGTCCGACATCCATCACTGCTGCGGAAAATCAGGGTACGGCCGCGTGAACGTCCCATTGACCTCCATTCATTTTGTCTATTGGACAAATTAATGGAAAATCTTGAAAGTTGAATTCTGAGAAATGCCCAAGTTGCCCAAAGAGCAAACAAACAACTTTTACTTTGATAACCATATAGAACATGTTACTGTATAAAAGTTCACTGTACTCAACATTTCCAGGTCATCCTATTGGCAATTAGACTAAAAATTTCAATTTTTTTTAAATTTCGCCAAAGTTCATGTGTTAGGTGGCACCCCTAAATCTCAATGGAATTCCTAAAAACTTTGCAAAAGTCATTTTTATGTTAATTGAAACAACATGCAATGCCAGCCAAATTGATATTTTGAAATTAAAATTTCCCATTCAAATTTGATGCACCCTAATGCACGCACAATACGCATGCCAACATACATGCACAACATGCACACACAACGTACATGCACAACATGCGCGCACAACATGAATGCAGAACATGCACGCACAACACACATGCACAACACACAAGCACAAAAACACACGCAACACGCACAACACCCACACACAACACACACGCACGCATGCACATTATGCACACACAACAAACATGCCAACATACAAAATACCACACACGGTCAACACACACAAACAACACCCATGCACAACACACGTCAACATGCACGCACAACATACATGCACAATATACATGCCAACATATAACATACAACACACGCACAACACACACAACACGCACAACATACACAACATGCACGCACAACATACATGCCAACATATTTCATACAACACACGCACAACACGCACAACCCACACAACACGCACGCGCACAGACACCGTCGTCTCAGTTGGATACAATGCCTGTCGTCACATAGTCTGGGGTCATTATGAGCTGAGAGCAAGAGGGGGGTGGAGAGATTGTACATGAAGATGAGAGCGGCTCTGCCGTCACAATGCAGCCATTTAGCATGGTTGGGGAGCAGGGATCAGCGGCAATCTGCCCTCACCGTCCCAGACCGACCCAGGGAGGCAGCGACAGAAAGACTCCCCAGCCTAGGGGACTGACATGGGACTCAATCCCCCTCAACACGACCAGGACCCTCCTATAAGTCTGGCACACAATCACAAGTAAGACGGGGCTTAACTCCGGAGTTTTCTGGCCGTCATCCATCTGGCTGTATGGATTTCTACCAGCGGAGAGTTGATGCAGAGAGACTGGATGTTTATTATCTGCAGGCTGGTTCAATTGTTGACTGTCACATGAAATCACATCCAGATGTAAAGAACGGGCAGTTTCATCTAAAGAGAATTAAGTGCTTTATAACAGTAACAAAAGAACATGACATTAACGGGTTCGGTTTATGGAGTTCAATCTCAATCTAGATTTATAATTTGTAAACCCATTAAAAAACGGATGTGCCACAGATAAAATACCTTGGTCCACTTCCACACATCTTCGTATTTTCCTCGGAGCAAATACTCGGATGCCTCCACTTGTCGTCTTCCACCTCCCCCTCTTCCTTTTCCTCTCACTTTGTTTTCCTCTTCCCTCCCTTGAGTGTAACAATATTTCCCACAAACAACTTCCTTTCCTTTATAAATATTGTAAACCCCGACATTGAAACGCACACGCATGGAGACGGGAGGCATTATGGTTCCCAGGCAACGGCACCTCCTACAAACTATGGACTAATTTCTCAGGGGACACAGATTTTATAATTCCATACACAACATGTTATATACACAACCCTTTCTATTGGCCCTAAACTGCATCATGGGGGCGGGACTTGGAACTCACATGCGTATTCCTCCCCAATCCAAATCGGTTGGCTTGATACGTTTGACAATGTATTAACGGAGGAGTAGCGTTACAACTGCTGATTGGGTCGGCCTTTGAAGACAATGTTGACATTGACCTTTGACGACGACGTGGGCAGCCCACAGTACTGCCCGTTTAAAAGTGCCCCTAGAACGAGTAACTGATACCCAGCCCCTCCAGAGGAAACACCTGCACCGGCCAGATGTTGGAGATGTTCGTCTAGGTCTGTGTTTCCTCTGGCGGTGGATGATGACGACCGAGGTCTATGGACGCGGTTTGAGTGGACCCTGGGAGACTCCAGCAGAGAAGTATCGTCCGGGCTGTTAAATCAATTACAAAACAAGCCATTTATGTGAGCCAGCTCTCTGAACAGCAGCAGCGGGGAGGCGGAGCGGTGCGGCGCTGGAGGGGCGGACGGCCGCGGCCATAGGAGTGCTCTGTGGCGTTAGTGTGTAGTGCTCTCTGGGCCGTGTGAGAAAGTGCTCTCCCTACATGTGGCCTGTTTAAATTAGCCCCAGAGCCAGCGCGGACAGCAGCTGGAGAGCGAGAGGCAATGCTGGCAGTGGTGATAATCAGCAGGGAGGATGTGGAGAGAAGCCCGGGGGGGCAGAGGGTGGTGGTGGTGGTGGTGGGGGGCTGTGATCTTACAAGCCCAATCAGGGCCAGAGTGGAGCACGCCGAGGCCTCATACGGCTTAACAGCACACCAGTGCACCACTCAACATCCTGGACAGACACAGAGCAGGTCTCCGGCTTAACCCTTGCAGAGGGCATGGGCTCCCCTGGCCAGGGTTCATGCATGCAGCTCATTCGCTCATCAATGCACCAATCGGCTTTAGTGGGAGCAGCAGTGGGGAGCAGCAGTGGGGAGCAGCAGTGTGGAGCAGCAGTGGGGAGCAGCAGTGGGGAGCAGCAGTGGGGAGCAGCAGTGTGGAGCAGCAGTAGGGAGCAGCAGTAGGGAGCAGCAGTGTGGAGCAGCAGTGGGGAGCAGCAGTGTGGAGCAGCAGTGGGGAGCAGCAGTGTGGAGCAGCAGTAGGGAGCAGCAGTAGGGAGCAGCAGTGTGGAGCAGCAGTAGGGAGCAGCAGTAGGGAGCAGCAGTGTGGAGCAGCAATAGGGAGCAGCAGTGGGGAGCAGCAGTGGGGAGCAGCAGTAGGGAGCAGCAGTGGGGAGCAGCAGTGGGGAGCAGCAGTGGGGAGCAAATAAGATGCGTGCAAATAAGGAGCTTAGTATTCTCAGCAAGGACATAGAAACACATCCAATAGGGTTTTATTGTCATATTTCTAGTAACTTGCATATTGATGTGTTTTACAATGAATCATTTAACAATTTGAATTTCGGGTTAATGTGGCCATACTAAAAAATATTCTAAAAAGACATGGGCAACTCAATAAAACTTTGTGTTGCATCTGCCTTGAAAGTCCAAGAGCCCAAATAACACATTGAAAAATATCAGGAACTCTCGACGAAAACCAAACACGTAGCTTTTTATACAATAAAATAAATGGGATATTGTGTCAGGTAACAGATAATTGTTTGTCATTTAGCAATTGTAATGCGATGGAAAATGCTGCCTGTTAAATACACTGATGAAGAGAATGACATTGATCATCTCATAACAAGAGCACATGTCAAGGTCTGGGTTTATTGGATGGTAAGCGAACAATGTTTGGAGTTAATGAGTTGGATGCAGGAGAATTGGGCAGAAGGAAAGACTTGATTGACTTTGACAAGGGACAAAAAATACACGTAATTTAAAATGTGTTACTTAAAAAATAAATCCAATTGATAGATGAACAAGATTGCTTTGCCATAATGCAAGGATTTGGTTCAACCTTCAGTAGGAAACTATACATATTTTTCAATGTTTGAAAGGTGCATTTAACCACCTTACCAAGCCATTCAACAACTTACTTATCACACATCCGGCTTAACGAGAAAGTACCTGCCAGCAACTTCACGCTTGAAGGAAAACAACCACTGGTCAATAAGCACAAATAAGCTTGCCGGTCACCCAAAGAGTTGTTGTGACAAGGCAAGGAAATATTGTCTAAAACCAACCTCAGGAATTCTGGATAGTGTGGAGACAATTGTCACTGCCACATGTAAGTGATCCCTAGGCGTTGTGGAAATTTGCAACTGCTTCAATCTGAAAAGGCATTTTCATGTGTTTGCAGACATTTGTGTACAATACAATAGACTTACATACATAGGACTCTGAATCACTCGTTAATCCCTAATCTTCATTGTGCTTTACAAACATTTGAGACCCCAAGCAGAAGAGACAACAAAGCAAACTCACAGCAATATCAAATATCTGCCTTCGATTTTAAGCTGGGTTTTCTTTTCATTGAATGTTTTGTTTGCTTGTCAGTATACAGTGCTGATCTGTATCGTCAAAAACAACTCTAGTTGTTTCATTATTGATTCACAAGACTTTTTCCCCAAGGTTTGGGCTTGTTTATTACGTGCGTTTTTCTGACATTGTGTCTCTCAGCCGTAGGGTTTTACTACATACTCATCAACAAACAAATAAAAAACACCTAAAACAAAGATGTCAAAACTGTGTTAATGCTGTGGCTTTGAAAATGCTCTGGGTTAGATAATGCTCTGGGTTAGATAATGCTCTGGGTTAGATAATGCTCTGGGTTAGATAATGCTCTGGGTTAGATAATGATCTGGAATTGATGATGATCAGGGTTTAATATTGATCTGGGTTTGTTAATGATCTGGGTGTGATAATGCTGTGGGTTTGATACTGATCTGAGTTTGATAATGCTCTGAATTTGATAATGCTCTGGGTTTGATAATGTTGTGGGTTTGTTACTGATCTGGGTTATTTGTGTTTCTGCTGATGGATTATCCTGTTAAGCAATATTAAACCAAAAAGTTCATTTTAGGTGCGAGTTTATTTTGGCAGTGGGCAAAAACGTTTGCTGCAGTTTGTAGGGAATGTTATCCCCTAACAAGTCTATTCCCCTGAATATTTTATTTTTCCTAACAGATCTTATCCTAACGGATACATAGTTTTACAATGTTCCTTTCTTGCAACCTGAATTGACATTTAAAAACACCAGCAGGTGACAAACATATTTAAAAGTATGGCTTTGTATTTATGAGTATGGCACACTCATTCCTTAACATTAGATATAAAAAACATGTTTACCGGTAAATGTAAAAAAGTTGAAAAGTGTACTATGTTGTCTATATCTGCGATATGTAAACAACAACTAAATCACACATAAAAAAGCATTTATATGTATTTCCATGTTTTTATCAGCCAGTTAGGGAGAATCTGCTCACATTGGGAAAAACTGATCTCAGAAAGTGAATAAAAGTGTAATCCCAATCCAACCACTATCCCCCTACACCTATCCACTAGTTCGGATGCCCTGCCGGGTCAAGCTTTTCTGACAAAAATATTAAGGGGACTTCCACCGAGTTTTCACTGGATCAATGCATCTACTTTAGGAAAAAGGTTTAACATGAGGAATGGCATTCGTGCATGTTTAATTAATGAAAGAAGCATGAAATTCAAATCCACCAATCCCTCTTACCTCATAACAATTAAACATTTATTTTAGGAGGTATTATGTTTAATAGGTTTGAAGTCTCAAAAACAGACATAAACAAAGGCATATCATATAATCAGACACACCCATCATTTATTAGTGTAAAATTGTGTTAGCTCAAAAATGTAACAATGTCTTTTGGTATTCCACTTGGCTACTGGAGGCAGCATCATTACACACCCGTGGGAAGGGGCCAATGCAGGTCTTATTAGTTCTCACAACATTCATTTTCGCTCTGTCAGAAATTGTGACATTCTGCAAATGTGAGAGTGTATGTGAGTGCAAACCGAGGGCAGTGTGAGGAATTAAGTAAGGAGTGAGGTGAGGAGTGAGGTGAGGAGTGAGGTGAGGAGTGAGGTGAGGAGTGACATGAGGAGTGACATTAGGAGTGAGGTGAGGAGTGAGGTTAGGAATGAAGTGAGGAGTGACATGAGGAGTGACGTGAGGAGTGAAGTGAGGAGTGACATGAGGAGTGACCTGAGGAGTGACGTGAGGAGTGAAGTGAGGCACAACGTGAGGAGTGACGTGAGGAGTAAAGTGAGGAGTGACTTGAGGAGTGACATGAGGAGTGAAGTGAGGAGTGATGTGAGGAGTGAAGTGAGGAGTGACTTGAGAAGTGGCGTGAGGAGTGACATGAGAATGGTCAATATGGGATTTAGCATGAGCGCTCAGTAAATCCATTTGGAAGTCTAAGTCCTCAGGTTCTCATATCTGGTATATATAGTTTTTGGCCTATACACTTCTCACACCTTGAGGAATTATCTAACATCAAGGTACATTTTTCTTTAACGACAACACATCTGAATAGAAATTGTTCAAACAAAATAATAAGACTAAATTGCTTTAAGATGCGGCCTCAAGTTTTTATAGTATTACAGCAAATAGTCAAGAAAGTGTTAAAATTAGTCATTCTATTTGGTTAATTTACTCACGGTACTTTTCACCCTCTTTATATTGTGTAATGTTTACATACTCACTTACTTTAAGATGACTTCAGTAGAGCTTGTGGATTTTAAAAGAGCAAAACAACTGACACAATATTGCGTAATGGGTAACAGCATTCATGGAGTTTGTTATATTGTGGCGAAACAAAAGTGTTAATTCTCCCAACCTGCAATGCAAAGTCTTCTAAATTGCTAAGACAACCAAAAGTGCACCAGGGTATGTATAGGCTATCTTGAAAATAACTTCAACTTTAAAGAAATCTGGTTTTAGACCAGTCTAACCAATAAAGTAGCTGACAAGTGCTGTTGTTCCACCAACTGATGTTACACTCAAAACAATAATTCACGCACATCTCACAACGCCCATTATCAGAGACAGCCTGTCAGACGGGGCCTTAGTGTCTAGCTTAAATCGTTTAGAGCCTATGGAAGACCCCGGAAGACTCCAGCATAAACCCACGGGGAGCTATTCAGTGAAACCCAATGATGTTACCGTTTGAAGCGCAGGCGCGCAAATGGATTCTAGGATTAATCTGCAAGTGCTAGTATTTGAGCCCCTGGAAGAGTGAATTACTGTCATTATTCGGTGATACTGTACAGAAATGATTGAAGAAAATAACAAGAGCAGGCTGCATGCTGGGTCGTTTCTCGCCCCTCTGATTTCAGCCCCACCGGCACCTGTAGCCTCAGTTAATCAAACATCAGGTCATAGCTCCTCAGAGGTTGCAGCCGGCCAGTTCATCAGCGGCCCGGCTCTCCTCGTGCTGCGAGACAGGAGGACACGAGGGAGGACGGAGGGGCCTTGCCACCCAGGTATGGCCAGGGTCAGGGCCCTGATTGCACAGCTGCTGAGACGAACAGGACCCACGTCTCCGAACCATTTTTCCCCGGCCCTGGCTTTAACCGTGCTATTGTTGAGAGGACAAGGGCCGCAGAAACATGCTGGCTCCTGCTCAACCGAAGGGGCCAAGCCGCGGACGAGCAGGAGGAGAGCAGAAGGAGGAAAGGAGGAGAGCAGGAGGAGGGCTGAAGAAGAGCAGGAGAGCAGGAGTAGGGCGGGGGGGGAGCAGGAGGAGAGGTGTCCAAAGGGAACACCACCGAGATGGCTATGCAACCGTCTCAAACTCGATGACACAACATTCACTATCTATTTCTTTGTGAATCAAAGCAGAAGAAGACCCATACTACTTAGCGATAACAAATAAAGGGCTATCCTCTCTAGGGACAGTCTGAGCGCCTACTCATTTCCCTCTGTCCAGTTTTGTCATGGGCATGACGATTGTTGCGGCCCATGGGAGGGCAGCCTACGAGGGAGAACAATGTGTGAATCCAGAGAAGAAACCACACATGTTCTTTTTTCTTTTTTTACAGAGGCTGCATCTTCACAGGCTATTTCATACGGCAACATCATCAATCACATGAGACAGGCCAGACTGCACCTTCTACACAAGTGATTCCCTTCACATTCCCCGTGTGACCCCATAATGGACTAAATAAAAAAGCATTTTTACACAATAAAAAAACCTAAAGAAAATAACAAATGTTGGTCATTGCGTGACAGATCAAAGGGTAAAAAATTAAATACATAAACAGCATCATTTGTACTAATATGCTTTGAGAATGAGAAACATTCCCAGTACTTTCAGCACTGTAATGTCAACAAGTTAAATTAACGGCCTCATGAATTAGCAATGATTAAAATCAGTAACATTGATTCACCTCAGAGTGTCAAAATCCGAGTTCACCTGTGCATTTTGCAGTTTACGACATGATCCATATCGCCATCTGGATTTCAGTGGACTATCTCTAAAAGTTGTCATCGACTACATAGTAAGCAAAAGTCTGATTAATGGTGCAGAACAATAGATGAGTCTTACTTTAGAGAGGTATGGAACTATCCCACAGTAATGACTTAAGCACGGTCAAATTCTGTTGCCGGAAGCCATTGTTGATTTGGGCCTGTATTGCTGCAGCCTACATACAGCCAGCAAAAGCCTTTACTCGTGGCTGGATGTGACAACCTTCCCCACCCTCCATCCTCCCCCCAGCCCTGTCATCAGAGGATCAGCCCTGCTTAGAAATACGTACCCAGGCCGCCAAGCAAGCAGGGGAACAAGTGGAGCTTTGAGGAGACCCCTGCCAGTCAGACAGGGAGCCCCCAAGCGTCCAGCCCTCAGGGGTTAACCTCTCAGGCTGCCAAGTAAAATACTGCAAGAGGCTCATAATTATACAGACAGTCAAAGGCCATGCACAATTTCCAGAGCTATTTACACAGTTGAGAAGGCCCCCTTGAGATCTGCCAGGAATAGACCGAATCAAGATACTAAGGTGAGGCACATTAAAAATGGCCCCTATAATTTAGAGAAGTTGACATTGCCCGTCCTCGGATTTAAAATTGGAAGTCATTTCTGGTTGTGTGTATACGGTTGTGTGTGTACTGTTTATGAAAAACAAATGGCTTTACCGTGAATAAAGAACTCTATACTTCATTCTGATCTCAGCCTCAATATTGTGTCAATTGTCCCGACTAGAAAATAATCTACCGAATTCCTCCCTAATGACATGTTTTAAGGAGCAGGTGTCATTTGTGCAAATGTGTGTATCTTAAGTGGCGGGTGGTGGTCCTGCAATCTAGCTGTAGCCTCTAGTGCACAAATACTGCGGCAGCATGACTTTAAATCTTGCACAGAGCTCTTTCAGAAAAACTCTTCTCGATCATTAGCTAGTGTTTCTATCAACTCGATTCAGAATTGAGTTTGCTAGACCAGAGAAAGGAACCCTACTAGTAATTATTGTGCTGTTCTTCTACGGGGACACAGACCCAGAATCTGGACCTGGCTTGGTGTGTGGATCAGGATCTGCAGTGAGGCACTTCAACCCCTGCCTGGTCGACGCAAAGCCCGTGTTGAGGGGGCCAGAAGTACTGGGGGCCCCAGATGCCTGTAACCCACACAGCTGTTCCCCAGGTCCAGAGCCTCTCCAGAGTCCACCGCTGCCCCACACAATGGAGACCGGCAGCCCGGAGGGCATGAAGTACTAATAATAACAACATCCAACATGCAGAGCTCGGGTCAGGCACACGGTGACCCTCCCCATCACAGTGCTGGAAACTGGACAGGAGCCAGGCCACAGCCCCAAAACTACAGCCCAGGAGAGCGGCCTGGTTGGGGGGGTGAGGAGGGGGTGTGTGGGTGGCTACAGCTCAGAGGTCTCCTTTCACTTCCTGCTCCGTGCCATTTCCTTTCCCGAACAGCGCTCCAGGTCAATCTCAACAGATTCACACACTTCAAGCAGAAAAATCAGATTTATTTGTGTAGATCGTTTTTTTGTAAACGCCATTCCGATTTACATTGACGCCCGTCTTAACGCCAAGATGTGATGATTTGGATGTCTCGGCATCCGTGTACGCGGTAAAAAAACAACACAACACAAAAGCAAGATTCCACACAGGAGAGACGGAGGCCGTGTTCACCTGGGCTGTGTAGTAATGGCCGCTCGCATCCTGAGCGCGCTACGTGCTACTTGTGTAACTCACAAAGGCACAGCAGTGAGGCTGGCTGAAACCACAGCCACCGTGGCTCTTAAAGAGCCAATGGATCCTTAATGACAGTGCTCCTAGCCACAGTCTGGATGCAACGTCAGCAGGAGGCACACGGCTAATGCCTTTAGCGGAGTTTGAGCCCAACCTCCTGCTCGAAATGGTTTCCATACTTGTCGCTCCGGTCCCGCCAGGATACAGATACAGGCCCAACAGCCACACACATAGAGACACACACACACAGACACAGACACACACACACACACACACACACACAGAGACACACACATACAGACACACACACACACAGACACGTAGAGACACACACACACACACAGAGACACACACATACAGACACACACACACACATAATGAGTATGCACGGGCATGTGGAAGAGATGCTACTGAGATACAGGATTAGTGTTTCTATATTACTTCAAAAAAAGATCCAAGAAACTGTGGGGATCCTATGCGTATTGTATATGAATATTCTCATTTTTATAGACCACGACATGACAAACTCCATCTCTGAAATAGCATGTTCGGCTTACAAAGCAAATAACAATGCAGAGTCTGTTATGTTCAAGTGTTTGGAGAACACTTGAACCGGTGCACTTATGGGTTCTCACACACTCCATGCAAGAGGGAATACTTGGCCCTAATTAGAACAGAGCATCTGGCAAATTTCAGCATGTCTCCTCGCGGCAAATGCAACATTCCTATTTGCTTACTAAGCCGAGCTTCAGCTTGAAACAACACTGGGAGTTTCAGTGTTTCAGACAGGAAGACCAGCGAAGTGCTACTATTGTGGAAGCATGCACATGGGATGGCACTCATCTCAAGTTCTTCTAGGTATATTAACTTTGATTGGGATATTTTAACTGGTGAGTTAGAACAACAACCGGACCTGTCAATTGATTCGGTTTGGACCCCTTCCACTGTAGTTCGATGTTTGCTTGGTTAACCTTCGCTGTCAAAGCATGAATGAAATTGCACCTTCACAGCACATTAAACTAACCACTATGTATTTGAGCAGATAAACATGTAAAGGAGTATGTCCACAAAGTAACACTTTCCTGCGGCCGTTCCCAACATCTTAACCTTGTGGTTTAGAGAGGTGGTCCATGAAGAACCTCATTTGAACTCTATAAACGGTACGGCAACAGTGTTGTCTACGACCTGGCTGGTTATATATCAACCTGGATGGAACGCGCTTCTACTTATTGATCCGTCTCTTCTCTGCTATTAACAAATACATTCCAATTGCACCAGAGTTGTCAGTGTTTAGGATCTCTTCTCATACCCATTTGGCATGTGGTACGAAAACAATTCAGCGCCTCACCGAATGCACAGGACCACATTCAATTACTGCTCTATGCCGTTAGGGACCTTCAGATCTGTGACCTTTGTATGGGACACTTCTGTAATTGTTTGTTAATAATTACTCATTAAAATGATGCCTTGAATGACACGTCTGTTTACCGTAATAACTGCAAGGTTGAATTTAGGCCAGACTGTTTAGAAACACAAACGATAAGGTCCTCTGGAGCGCCTGCTGAAGTACCACTAAAAGTATAGGCCCTTCTGATGGCTGCACAAAGATCTCAAACCTGACAAGATTACAGAGGCTTCCTGTCTCCTAGACGTGATACCATCTGAGTCGGACTCCTCCTAGCCCCCACCCCTCTACGCCTCACCCAAGTCCGGATAGTGCTGTGCCAATTACAGCCTAATGGGACAGTTTTAATTGAAAAATACATTGGGCTAGTATGTGTTTCTCTTTTTACCTCCTCGGCACGGCTCATTTAACAGATTAATAATCAGGCCTGTACAGTTAGTCTTGATGAATGACCCCGTGTCAAGGAAGCTGTTCCTCCCCGGTTCCAAACACAATATCTAATATTTCAAGCCCACTTCCTGGCTGATTCCAATCACGCCACATGGCAATATGTACCCCAGCATTAAATAAATAAATGGCAAATGTCAGCACAGGTTCAAATCATTAATGACCACACATGTTCAGCCTAATAGCATAGCTGTTTAGATTTGTTCAAGGCCATTTAAAAAGCAGAACATTAAACCAGTGGAAAAAGCAAAGGAGAGACATAATAAATGACTGCATCGGATGAGGATGACAAAACCCTAAACTATTTTACCGAACGGTCCTGCCGGGCCAAGAAAACGTCAGGTTAGAAGCTTGAAACTGGATCTTTATGGAGCTGTGATACAGGAAAGGCCTGTTTATACATGCAGAACTACCAGCATACATCACCTGTGACAAAACATAACAAGTGCTAAACTGGAACTGTTCAATCACTTGTCAATCATTCTAACTAAACCCAATGCCCAACACTGATTTCTTGCATTATAGTCAACCTGCGAATCCACTGTAACATCGTAGTTGTTTTTCTTAAATGTCTTTTTCTACATGCTTTAGTATGAATGCTAGTAGCCTACTTTGATTAAAAAACTCACAATAACATATTCGATGCAGATGTAATCAGAAACTGTAAGAAGGATGAATATGTCTAGAAAATCTCCGGGATATTACGGATAGCAATTTGTTAACATGAATGACATCATCCGCAAACGTATTTTCCCCAGTCCCCATTTTCCCTTTTTTGCACTCGAGTCTGCCGGTGCCATCCTGTTCTAGACATGTAAGTATGTTTAAATAACTTTGACTGTTTTCTGTTTTTGCATTCACAAACTACACGTCCCATATTTAAACAGAGACTAGAAAATAACTGCACAGCCAGAAGCATCTTGATATGTTTATGGATATAATGCGAGAGCACACAAGCAGATGGCCTCCTGGGACTTCTACTGGGACAGCAGCACCACTTTCAACACATCCTTTACTTGAGCAAATCACCCTATAAGCAGCATGATCTTAACCAGTCCACGGGTCGCAATCACTATTTCTCTGACTCACAATTAAAAGATGTCAAACCTGGTTTCTTTTACAGTGTTTTGGTTCCGCTTGTCAGCGCATCAAACAGTATCTTAAAGAGGGCTCATTTAGCGGAGAAAGCGCCTGGCCAGGTTCAACGATGCGAGGGGGCAGTTGGCCCCGGGGTATGTGGGTAACCAAGGACGAACACAATGGACCCGGGAACACGATAAGGAGGACGGGAGGGTGGCGCGGGGGGCACAGACGTGCCTTCCTTTCACTCTCCTGGGAATCCAGAAGCTAAGACGACGGGTTCTCAACACAGGTAGGCTATCATGTTCATCGCGTCCATCAGAGCACTCGGGCCGGGGTCCAAGCAGCCCGTCTGTCTCAGCGATCGGCATCGGAGAGCACCATCGGCTAACGGTAGCAGACGAACGGCGTGCCAACAGGAGAAATCAGATACTCCAATGCTGCCTTCATACTGTCGTCAATAGTAAGACCCATTTAGGATATGAATTGTATTATTCCCGAGACCAAAGAAATGCCTACAGTGTGTGTTAACAGAACTGAAATTATAAAAATACAGATCCTCAACAGCGATGCACATTTCATTTTCTCAACAAAAGCCATAGATCGAGGGAAGGGAGACTGGCTGCAGTAATCTGTTATCGACTAGGCTGGACTCTGACCCTGGGAGAACCACAGACCTGAACGGACTGCACATGAACGGTAGATTGACAGCAAATGCCCTGCCAACAAGACATAAAAAAACATCACACGTCCACATTGTAGTCAGGACGTGTCGTTCGATAAACATGGTTATTTTCACACAGGACCATTTTAACTGTGCATAGAAGGACATCTGTTTCCTACACTGAATGTGACACAAACTCAGGCCAGAACATTGCTTTGCTTTCGTTCGTCCACCACATATTTAGGTGCATTGTCAGACGTAGAACGCATGTTCTTTCTTCTGCCATCCTCTTTTAACAATTAAAACATGCTATCGGCGTGTCCGGCAGCATATTCGAGAGCATTCTAGGATCCCTGTTGACTAGATGTGTGCTCCTCCCAACAGGCTCGTATCGATCTGGCACATTCTCTCTAAACTCCCCAGGAGAATGGTCTACAGACAGGTGCACTGAGGAGGGGTTCCCCAGATTTGCATGGCAGCGCTCTGGGGGAGTAATTGGGCTTCTGTAAACATCACTGTGTGGTCCGGTCTGGAGGGAGGCATGGAGGCCCTGGTCCCAACGCACAGCCCCCCCCCCCCACGTTGACAACATCAGACAGACATGTAAGCAGTCCCACACACCACCCAGACCAAACACCAACTGAGAACTTTGATGATATCAGCAAAAACCCATCTCAGTTATACCACAAACTGCTGACCAGTCAGTCAGTTGAACCTTTTTCACTGTGGCTATATATTCAAATCACCACAGGGGAATACAGCCTGTTCTCCTGTTGTGAAATGACACCCCTGGTGTCCACGAGTAAATTAAATAAAACTAAAATCAGAGCTGGTCAAGTATTCAGAGGTGTCACTTGTTCACAGAGTGAAGTGGAGGGAAAAAACTAAAATTAACCTCAAGACCTTGATTTAGCAACAACGTGCAACAGTAGCCCGAGATGGCTTTTCATTACAGTTCTCTGGCAGAGTGGGCAACGCAGACGCAAAGTGGTTTTAAATTGAAAACCATAATGCTCATTAGCCTCACACTCAGCACAAATGGCAATCACAAGATACATTAGCCACAAGAGGGTGCCTGAACACATTTACATGTGGAAATTGATTGAAATAAATAGATTAACCGATATTGTATGAATGCATATATAGTTAAGTATAACATATCTGGTTATAAGTGTACGGCAGTTGGTAACAGTAGCACAACCGGTTTAATCCTGTGAAAACAATTGCTGCAGATGGTCCCGATAAACAACAGAGACAGACGGCAATACAGTAGTCACAGTAAATTATACCACATCTATTCTGACTGTGACAATACATCAGAAAATACACTTTAAAATCGCATTAAAAAAAGAGGACAACACAATTTTGATCAATGTACAAAAGAACTGTTCGTTTATTTCCAAATGAAGTGCTTCAAACCCTACACGTCTTCAGGAAAAAGCTTCACGACAGATATTGAAGAACAAAACGACAAAAAAAACATCGCTTTCCCTTATTCTGTAAGAAACGGGGGCACTTCCTACCCAGCCAAAGGTATGGGTGGTGTTTGTGTCACCTGTGAACCAACCTCTAATTGTCACACAGCTTACACACATGGGGCAGTGAGGCATCCCCAGCCAGCTGTGGGGAGCAGCTAATTCTCTACTGTACATCTAGGACCAGCAGTGTGGAGACAGAGGAGAAAGGAGAGGGTGTGGTTGTGTTGCCTGAGATCAGGCCTGAGCTAGCCTCTCGATGACTCTCCTGTACTCGGTCAACACCTCCTGGTAGCTCTTCTCCAGCTCCTCATGCTGCAGCGTCGTGTCCATCTGACTGATGTGGGACTCCAGCTCCTCTGGCCGCAGACACTTCATCATCTTCGTCATCTCCCGCTGGTTCTTCTAAACGAGTAAAAACAGACACAGGTTCATGATCTGGGTTGGTTTGAAATCCATCGGCTTGTTATCCTGTGTATTACTACAACGCTTTATTTTCTAATGTAAGTCATGTGCATAATATTTTACATAGGTTAAGAGGGGTTAGATTATACACATATGATGTCAGTTGGTAGCAGGAAATATTACATTTAATATGCACATTAAGCACAAGTTAAGACTGAGTATTATCGTTCCTCACATTGCAAGCCTTACTGAATCCGATTAACGTCATAAAGGCAAACAGTCACCAAACAGAAGGAAAGAGGATTTCAGTCATTTAGACTGTAAACCTGCTGAAAGCATCTGGACATGGACCAAGACTCCACACTGTATTTTGGGGCGGGCCCTGAATAGACTTCTGTGTTTGACGGTAGAGTCTCTTTCTCTAGAAAAGTGTGGTCAGAGATGCCAGGTTTGAGCAGAGAGACACGTAATCCTCCACACATTCATTAGAGGAGGGTCCTGCCATTCAACTACAATACAAACTGTCTGCTGCGTCTGGCCACCAGATCTCGCCACACTCATTCTCCCATGGAACTCCCACTTCCTTTTCCAAACCACATCCCCCCCCGCCCCGCTCAGATATTGGCCTCTTCCAAAATGTGCGGTTACACTGCTGACAGCAATCCTCTAATGGTTGCTATGCCAGGTTTCTATGACACACACACAGTTCATGACTTCGAGCATACAGATGGATGACGTGTTGGAAACAGGTGAGATGATGTCCAATCACATTTCAGAAGCACACCAACAGTGATTAATTGACATATGAACTTGTCTGACGCGCACACATAAATGTGTGTTGCTGGCAACCTACTTTCCAGCTGAATTACTTCTTCCTCTCAAAGACATGCAAATCCTCCATAATGACAGTGCTCTGAATGGAACTGAATCCCAGGATAACACTAGTGTGGCTGCCTGCTGTGCACCATTGTATCTCCAATAACACGCCTTTGGTACTCCTAACCGTTTCCCTGCGCCTGGGGAATAATCCAGCCCGGATTCTGGAGTCATGGAACAAGAAGCACCTCTAAGGGGATAGTGTTGCATTCTTAACCGTGGTTCAGAACCATGTTCGTGCATTATTGGTGAAGTCATCAGCCGTCAAACACTTAAAACACTTTGAAGAATCTGGTATAATCAATAATTATCAAATAAAAATTAACTCAAGAGTGATCCTGGTTAAATAGTGCGACTAACAGCTGTTCCCCACTGATGAAGTCCACAAGGAAATGAACAACGATTACATCGTACAGACGTAACCCATTAATTCCATCAGACTAGAAAGTTAAGCAGGGTTTTCCAGACGGTGGGCTGGAGTCACATGGGAACAAAACAGAAATAAATGTATATACAGCGGCTTCAGAAAGTATTCAGACACCTTCACTTTCTCCAAGGTCTGTTTTGTTAGACGGAATTAATAAGTCATTAGAAATAAATGTTTTTTTTTCACGAACCTACACACATTAGCACATAGCGAAGAACATTCAATCAGCATTACACTGAACATTGAGGACAGATCCATCTTGTGTCATTTGATCATCCTGGAGATGTCTGTACAACTAATTGAAGTCCACATGTGGCAAATTCAACCGATTGGACAAAATGTAGAAATGCACACATCAATCTCCATAAGGTCCACACCTCACAGAGCATGTGAGAGGAAAAACCAAGGTGTGAGGTTAAAGAACTCCACAAAAAAATAACTGTTGAAACATGGATCGGGGGGGTTATAAAAATAGCTAAAAGAAAAGGGACAACCATCTCCGCAGCCCTCCATTAATTAGGACTTGACTCCTCAGGAAAAGACATTAGACATGCCGCCTGAAGGACTCTGAGAGCATGAAAAAAGACAAGTAAAACTATCAGGCCTCGATGTCGAAGTCTGACAAACAACATATCGCATTAATACCAATATGGCGAGGGATTTAGGTGTAAAGATTTTTAGTTGAAAATTCTTTATACACACATTTATAAATACATGTTTTAATGTTTTGTCATATTAGATTCATGGGAAACATTTAAATTTAATCAATGACAAACCAAGGCTATAACACAACACAATGTGGAGAAAGTGAAGGGGTCTGAATATTTTGCTAAATCATTGTATATTTAAGTAATAGGCTAATATTCCACAGCTTGAATTGGTGTCAAGTTTTCACAGTTTCACTTACATATCACATCCATGCCAAAACACATGGAGGTTTGTTAAACTTGGCTGGAACTGGGTTATGGTCCTGATTTAACATGGTGCCAAACAATTCTGGAGGCCATGGAATTGACAGAATAAAACAAGGACTTACATGATAACTAATGTCTTCAACAAAACTGATGTATACAAGTAAAGAAAAGCATAATCGTGAACATGCCATTTTAAATTGCTTGATTCTCACTGCAGTCACAATTCGGGTGTCAACCAATTGGCTGAGGCACAACCTGGCTCGGTATGTTTACAAATCATTTCATAAATATGCAGCAAATCATACAATCGGTGCCAATTTCCTCCAGGCACCCATATGGTGGAACACCTCAATTGGTTGTGACGTGTACCAACGCAAAAAAGTTTAGGAACCCATTAAACTTAAACAGCAGGACCGTGTTGGAAAACATGTCACGAGACAAGCAAAGTTCCTTTCATCTAAGCATACCTTGGTGGGCGCAAACAGCCTCCTTTTAACTTCCAGACGGTAATCTCTTGCTTTTGTCTCATCACTCATGTCCGTCATCCTCAGGCGTAATATTTCATAAACTCGTCTAGCGTGTTTCTGTGGAGGGGGGGGGGAACAGTGCAGGGCCATTAGTGCCTTTAGGAAACCATAGTCAGCCTCCGCAATCACCTAGAATAGAACGAGCCAATTCCTTCATTGGCTTGAGGCTGGGTAGAGCTATTCAGGACCTCCTGGTACAACGTCAAGGTGCCTAACGCTTCACAGAGCGACAAGGCAGAGCAAAAAAAACAACAATTTGTTCTGGGTACGCCATAGGCATCAGGCTGTGATAATCAGCAACATGCAAGTGGGACACAGGAAACCTGGGATATAATTGGGACCGCTAAATAGTGCAAAGTGCACTAAGAGAAATCAAGCAGGGACCACTTTGAAAAGACTGGATTGGACTGAGTGCCCACCCCTTTAAATAGACTAGAGAATCAGGGGTTAATGACTGGATTTGGCCGTTAATGGTTCGGTGAAAGAAAAAAAGCCCTAGGACCCTCAGAACATACAGTACTCAAACATCCTTGGGGCTCTGGCCATGGAGTTGCTGACCTTGTTGATCTTTAACTTCTCTCTGGCCTCTGTGGCCATGTCGTCACCGAAGCCCAGCGAAAGCTTGTCTGAGGAGAACGACGGCAGTTTTTGGCAGAGCTTGACCAGGACGTAGTCTCTCAGCTTTACGTAGTCCTCCGAGGGGTCTTCAGCTAAGAAAAAGGATCAGGCAATAAGACGATTGCTACACTCACCATTGGGATCCCAATGACAAACATGCCACCTGCAATGACATGAGATATTTGTTTGGCACACTCAATATATACGTTTTTCAGGCCGTTTCCATCTACCACACAAAGTTTTCAATAAGGGCTTATGCTCGAGTCCCACTGATTCTCGGCACAGTTGTAGAATTCCACACCATTGTCAGATTATGATTGTGGCTGCATGTGGCCAGCACAGTTCTGCTAAAGCTGCTTCAATTTACATATCCCTGCTTCCACAGAGGCTTGCGAGCAAGGAGAGGATTCAAAGCAATGGGATAAGAAGACGTCCATTCAGCGGGAGTTCCCCCCCCCCAGATCCCCATTCAAAGGACTTATACAAAGCAGAGGAAAACATGAACAAGACCATAGGGGTGGCCCTCTGAACACAGAGGATGCTTCAGTAACTCACAGTCACTACACTCATCCACGCAAAGCAATTGGTTGAATGTAAATCATTTGTATTGAACTATAACCCATGCATGTTCCTGTGTGTGGGCGCGTGCGTGCGTGTGTGTGTAAACTTGGCACTGCTAGACACATGTTCAGAGCAACAGGTCACTGCGTTAACACACCTGTAATGTCCTGTACTTTGGGCAGGTCGCAGTAGAACCTGTGAACGGCCTCCAGCAGCTGAGCTCCATGGCCCTCTCCTTGGAATGGCGGCAGGATCAGCATTTGGCTGATTGGAAAGACAACAGGACAACACGCAAAGCCATTAAAGAAGCACCTCCCTGACCATTCTGGCAGACCTATCAAACCTGGACCATGTCCACCAGAATACAGCAAACTAACAATGTCACAATTACAACCGGAAAACCGAGGAAACTCGGAATAATGTCCCAATTATTCGTAATTGAGGGAGCTCTTTTCACTTGATTATAACGAACATAAATTGTTATTGTGTCGTGTCAATCAATACATCAAACCTACAACAGAACGATTATTTAAAGCCAAACGATTTTTTTGTCTGATCAATTTGGCTTCCGTATCACACAGATTGGGGATGGATACATAAGCCGGCAATTTGGGATTTTTGTAGGACAAGTGAGACAGAAATGTATAATTTTCCTCTCCCGTTTGGTACAAAAGAATGGGAAGGCACGTGCTCGCCTAGCAATTACCTTACACGTGGTCGGGTTTTGTCTGGATACACGTAGTAATTATAAACTGTCATGTAGCCAACCGTTGCAAAGAGAGTCTCCCCATCCTTATTGTACTTCTCAAATCTGCAGATAAAACACAAAGGCAAGAAGGTCAATTACAGGCACACTCCCATGCCGCGTCCATTTTACCCTCTTCATTCTCCGGGCCCCCTTTTCCAGTGTCAGCATGCTGGAGCGGCCAGGCCTGTCCCCATCCGTACACCTGCTACAACCTGAATACATTATGCACTTAATTGGAGGACTGCAACTTAGAGCCGCAGAAAGGGGAGTGGTGGTGGTGGTGGTGGGGATTGAGACCCTCCACATCACTTCAGTCCATTTGCCCATTGTCACCATTAATAGGTGCCAGGCTAAAGAAAACACTAGCAGAGGCTCTTTTTACTGTTTGAGATGTCATTCAGTGTTTCAAAAGACAACAGCGTTCAATTCAGCTCTTGCCCTGGAAAGAGAAAAATGAAAAGGGCTTTGAACACAAAGGCAACTCTTGCCAGATCAACAATTCTCCATAGCTAGGGGAAATATAATCAAACTGGCTGGGTAATTGGTTGTGAGCGCCTCAAAAGAGACCATTGTTTCACAACGAGAAGGGGTTCAGGCGGAGCGACGCCGGCTTCGGGGTTCAGGCGGAGCGACGCCGGCTTCGGGGTTCAGGCGGAGCGACGCCGGCTTCGGGGTTTAGGCGGAGCGACGCCGGCTTCGGGGTTCAGGCGGAGCGACGCCGGCTTCGGGGTTCAGGCGGAGCGACGCCGGCACGGCTAAGGAGGACTGACACTTACACTAAAAAGAAGTCCCAACGATCGTCGTCCACGTCGATGAAGCTGGCCGTCTCAATGAACCACATCAGGAAGGTCTGCAGGCGCTCGTGGTACTCTCTGAACCCTGGGCATGACACATCCACCTAGGACACATTACCGAAGGCCTGAGTATGCAGTTCCAGTAAATAAACTGAACAGCATTGTCTCTAACATATACATAAATATACTGTAGCGGCACAGACTAGAATGTGGACCTTATGAATCTGGTAGGTGAAGTTCCCTCCCTCCTCTACATTGTGGACGTGGTATGTGTGAAGCAGAGTGCCAAAGGGCTTGAAGTTGGCCTCCTTCTCCAACAATGAGATGAAGTCGTCCGTGTTGCAGCAGAACCCAGCAGGAATGATCTCCCGGATCTTCCCTTCAACATCATCAGGCTTCAGAGAAGAAACAAGAGGGTTTACTAGAACACAATACAAAGGGACCGCTCTTGTAGGACAGCTCTTTTTTGTGACAGCTCTATTTTAGGAAAGATAATGTGAAAGATTCTGCAGTACAGCCTTAAGGAAGTGTCTGGTCCTTAGGGAGGTCAGCCAAGATAACAAGCATGTAAATTCTGATGCACGAGATGGGAATGTAGAGTATTATGTCATCAGTAAAGGACCCAGAACATAACCATGTCAAACTCCTTTGTAAACGGCAACAAATTCAGCTTTAATATTATTTGCAAGAAAATCTTAAGATCTATTGCTGACATGATTCCAAAACAAAAGATAGTTGTCATTTATATTTAACATAAAGAGACCACATATAGAGTCTAAACACAGTTGCATGGCTAAGTACAGTACATCTGAATAGAGAATGAAATTGAATAATCAGAAAATCTGGACATGTTTTAATTTTCCTCCTCCGTGTGTAATCATCAACGAGACCTAAGTAATAAGTCACTATTGTTCCGTCATTAGGTTGTGCTTCAGCTCTGATTGACAGAGAACATGATGAATTAAAGTGGAAGAATACATATTTTTGTGCCAAAAAAGAGAGAACCATTAGGCAATTAAGACTGTCAGCTGAGCAGAGACAAGCGCACCCCCCCCCCAACCCCTTGGTGAAAGAGCACTTAATTGAATACATTAACTACTTACGTTAAACCATGAATATTTGATGAAGTCCGCACAATAACACATTTCTGCTTCTCACTGGGCAATAAAATGGAATGAATTGATCTCAACTTAAACCTCGGGCATCCATAATAGCGCCCCTTCCTCTAATCCTGGCGAGCGCACCTCAATCAGAAGTACCCCCCCACAACGATTCAAAGAACCTGGCGGACAAAGGGCCCCTCCCCCTGGACTTTTTACTCACTAGAATGTGTGCTTGGTTCAGCTGTGATGTTTGCATTGTATCCATTTCCAGATGAGAACACTTTGTATTAACTTGCTAAGCAGCCCTTTCACACCATTTACATGACGGGCATTAGTTCTGTACCGAGACCCTGGCTGCTCGCCATTGACAAC
The DNA here is from genome assembly GCA_029465975.1 of Dallia pectoralis. Taxonomy (NCBI): domain Eukaryota; kingdom Metazoa; phylum Chordata; class Actinopteri; order Esociformes; family Umbridae; genus Dallia; species Dallia pectoralis. Next base: position 13,985,148 of record CM055731.1, read on the forward strand.
AGGGAAATGAAGAAGGCCTGAACAAAATGCACTACAAAAGGCTAATACAACACACCGCTAATTCCCCTCCTTTCAAACATCAGCTAATATCCAACTGGAAGTAATGCACCTGCAGCTGAATGCCACTTCATCATTGCAATTGTTCAACAGCATTTCTGAGGAATAAGGAGCAGAAATAAAAGGCCACGGACAAACAAGTCATATTGTCCGAGGCACTCTCCCATACCCTAGACACTAAATGACACGGTCCGGCATAAAAGACGACATCGTTTGGTTAAGTTATGATGCCACAATGTACCTTTAGAACATTCTGTTTAACCTGAAGGCCTTTCATCTGAAGGATATAATTGATGTGGCTGCATGTCTTATTTCGAGTGGTCAAAACATGGGAGACAAAAATGCAACTAAAGAACATTAAATCAGATGGCATTTCCCCAGTTGTTGCATGATGCCGTTTGACCACTCTGCCCATAGTGGTGACCGTTTTGGTTGACAACGCTTTGCGAAATTTTAAAACAACGCAACTATGCTGATAAACATACATATACCACTGAGACATGACACACAGAATTAAACAACGGCAGAAAACAAGCAATGTCCAACTGTGCAGAGTCCATCATTATAGTGTTTGGCGGGTTCAGGGTAAAGGTGATGTCTAACAAGAGTCTCCCATTAGAGTAGTAGCAGCTGCATGCTGAACTCTGTCCCAGCTCCCCTCTAACTCTCACCAGCTGCACCACAGCGAACACGCACTCACAGACAAACACTCTTCAGATGCAGCCTGAACTCTGCTGCCCAGACCCAACTCTTCTGTGTCGCACCAGCTGCACTAAACCCTTAACGAGGTGGACACTCATGGGTCAATGCAGGCCTGGCCATCGTCATCATCATCATCATCAGAACTGAGACCTAAACAGACCCTTTTGAAAATACTGAACTAAGAAAACTACTAAAGGAAAATTGTGAATAAATAAACTTGATTTAAAATAAACATTTGTCACAAATGAATGCTGTGTGTTTGGTTTTTCGCTAAGTTATACATTCTACTATCACCTGAAAGCCAGCCAGAAATAGTGATTCTCAGCTAATGACCAGAACCAGGAACACTTGGACAAGAAGGTCTGGAGACCGAGACTTCTAGGTACCGCTCTCCTAATGTTGTCATGATACCATGAAGTTTGACCGTAATGCCAAAACATGTTAACAATACTATTAATAGTGTGAGACACTGCCTGAGCCCCGCCTCCCGCCTATAACTTGACAGAGGCAGCACGGTCGACTAAAATGTTGGTAACATTCATTTTTTATGTAAAAATTATTGTAATATTTCGCAGCACCAAAAATTATCACGCTCATTTCCATATATCGTGCGATAAGTCAATATATTGACTATCGCGACAGGCCTACTGGACGTCCCTCCAAAATGGATGAAAAGATGAGAAGAAATTATGAAATAGGCTTTCAAGAGGCCTACAGCAACATTAAAGCAGCTGCAGTAATTTCTGGCAAATACTGTCTGTGTGCTACATGTGACAACAATCTACCGTATTCCTCAAATGTATGGACTATGGGGTGGGGTGGCAAGACGGAAGCCTGATCTTACCAAGAAAAACATCCAAGCCCGGCTGAAGTTTGCAAAAGCACACATCCAAATCCACAACAGCATGGCTTCACCAAAAGAAGATTAACATTTTGGAATCGCCCAGCCATAGCCCAAACCTGAATCCAATTGAAGATCTGTGGCCAGATCTGTAAAGGGCTGTGCACAGGAGATGTCCTCACAATTCGAAAGATTTGGAGCGCTTTTGCAAAGAGTGGAAAAATATTGCCAAGTCAAGATGTGCCATGCTAACAGATTTTCAATTGAATTGTTCACATTATAGGTCACAATAAAGATGGAAACAGTTCTGACACGATTCATCTTTCACATCACAAAACCTGGCATTTTAACAAGGGTGTGTAGAGTTTTAATATCCACTGTACTTTAACAATGTGCCTATATATTTTATAGCCAACGCTCTCACCAACAAACCAAGTAGTGCTCTCATGATAAATCTGGTTGAATGTTTAAAACAGAGAGAGAGTCGGGGCAGATTCATAAGAGTTGATTTGTGTTTTTTGGGGGTATTTTTCGAACGGTTTATTTGGCTATTTTCTCCCTGCCACAGTGGGCAAAAACATTACACTGATTCTCTGTAAATTTCCTACCCTGGTTGTTGCATTGTTGCCATTTACAATATAGAGTGATCGTGAGTGAGTCTGAGTCTGTCTATGTGCTTGGCTCAAAAGATAAAAAGTGACATTTCAATAAATGTATTTACCTCCATGCAGTCAAACGTCTCTGTGACTTTAGAAGTATATTTCACTTTGAAGAGGGTGCTCAGGTTCCCAGCACTGTAGTACAGCTGGATCTGAAGGCCTTTGTACCCAAAAGCCACTTCACTGAAGGAAAGAAAATAGTACAAACAGTGAGTCATCAGTAAAGACTGGGTGCGGATTACTCACTCACTCATCCCCATAAAGCTGGTGGCTATATTCAGGATGAATCAGGATTAATACTCAATCATCCCCATAAAGCTAGTGGCTATAGTCTGGATGAGTCAGGATAAATACTCACTTATCCCCATACAGCTGGTGGCTATACTCTGGATGAATAGTTGTGCTCTCATCATCCATATCCTCTGCAAAGCGGACTGAGACAAATATTTCTAATTATTTATTTGAGAGGGTGTTCTCAATACTCACTCAACTCAAGGAAAAACAAACTGAAGATACCATTATGAATCTGAAAAACATAAAGAATCAGACCCCAACATATTTCTGCTTAGTGCTCAAAATGTTAAACCACAGAGGGAGAAAATTGACCAATGTTTCAAATAGAGTGATCTTTAATGGAAAATACCAGAATGTTGTCATCTTTCAAAAAATGCATCACAGGTGTCTATCTCTGGGCCAATTGGTGGCATTATAACAATACAAATAAGAAATACTTGATGATAAATACAAGCCATTAACTATGCTTTTATTATTGATAAGGCTATTGTGTTGAAACATATGATCCACTTACTAAAGCATAGAAAAAATGGCACCAATTAATACTTTAATCAAGCAATTAGGAATTAGGGTGTGCAATATACCATGGCTAAGAGTTGCTCTTAGTTGTACTGCGAGTGTTGCCATGAAATATTGGCAAAATACCACAAACCCCTGAGATGCCTCATTGTCACTATGAACTTGTTACCAACATAAACACAGTTATTATTATTGCAATTAAAGTGAGATATATATATATATATATATATATATATTACACACAAACATAGGTACATACATATTCCTAGTAATAGATGTGCATAAAAAATGTCAAACAAACCTAGTTTCAAACAAATTGCTTCATTCGTGTCACACTTATATTCTGCCAACTTCTTCTCCATTGCGTTCATCCCTGTGGGAAAAAACAGCATTTTCAGCTAGTGCAAGGGTGAATAAATTATACCAATGCATACTGCTTTTACCAGTTTAACTCCAACTGACAGCCACACACTGAGCACAAAACAATGTGTTGTTGTTGTTGTGTGTGTGCTTTGCAACACCCAATCTCCTAAATTAATGGTGCATGTATGCCGCAACTAAAGTAAAGTAAGCTGCTATGCTGACATGAGTCAGTTTGCGCCCTGTTATCTTTTAAATACATTTAGGAAAAAACAATACTTATTTTGGATAGTTTAAAAGACAATTTTTATATTCAAAGTCTATGTTAAGTGCATTGGTTTTGGTAATCATAAATAGTTTCGATTTTAGTTGGTCATTGTAGAAAAACATATTTATGCGAAATAAACGTTATTTAAAATACAGCCGATTTTGGACTGAATATTAAAAAGCAATTGGACCCTTAGCAAGTTTGACTGGGCATATGCATGCGGGGCAACTTCAGAGACTCAGATTTAACAGATGAATCATTTATTGTGTCTATTAGAAAACACTTATTAGACATAGTATAGTTTTTGCTAGATAATGCGCGTAAATGAAGATTGACAATTTTACAAGTACGTGCGCCATATTAGGGCAAACGACGCTCTCCTTCGAGTTTGCATATTTAGATGGGGTCGGTTACTTGGCAAAACGTTTCACAACGAATACCGTTACATGAAAGGGTTATGCAAAGAACATGTGTTTATTTAGGACCAACTCTGAGCCCTCTCTCCTTCTAAAGGAAAAACGTCAAAACGTGTTTTACAGTGAATCCGACACCCATGAGTCCCACAAACAACCACAAACTAAACTTAATTAATATCCACATAAGCGTTACTGATCTGCCACAGGTAGAACGTTGTGACGCTACTGCTGATAGCATGCTAATCCACAACAAGCACCTGCTAAAAACCATAACAAACAAACTGTGGTTGAGCGCAAATGATAGGTAGAATAACTGACACCCAGATTAACACATAACCCATAAGTACAAACAACGTAGTTACAAAACACCATGGTCTTCCAGGACAACTCAAGTCTCTAGCCACAATTACTGACTCCCGTTGACGCGTAACGCGTTAGCAGGATAGCTACCAACCTAGCTAACGTGTTGTGTTATGTGCGCGAGTGACTGACAGCTGGACTGTAAGTGACAGTTACATACGTCGTCTCCAAACAGGTACGCGTGTGTATTATAGAAATTGTATTACAAATCATACGATGGCTTTGTACACTCACATTTTTAATGTATATATATATAAACGTATAACATACCCGCCATTTCTGTACACTGCTGCATTTTTGTTGTCTTAGTCAAAGGCCCGCGGAAAATACGCATTGAGCACTTCCTGTTCCTGTTTGGTCACGTGTTTCCGCCACATTGATGAATGCGGAATTTTCTTCAACTTTTCTCATCGTTGGAATGTCTGGTTGGTTGGGCAATATTTACGGCTAGGGTAAAGCACTAGGTAGATATAGAAGCTAGCGACGACCTAGCTACTGTTTATCACCAACAAAGCAAATATGAACATTTGGCTAAAAAAACAAAAATGTAAAATGTATGGTTGTGTTACTTAGTTCGAAGATTGTCTGACGCTTTACAGGTATTCCCGAACTCTATTCTGGGGACGCCCAGTCCTGTGCATGTTTTGTGTCATCGCCCTTGCCCACAGCTGATTAACATAATTTGCTCATGAACCGTTAATAAGGCTGCCAGTTGAGGACCTGTGAGGGGTCACTAGACACTCTAATAAATGTGTCCTCTTATTCAGTCACTCCAGGGCCTCCCACTTTTTCTATTCTGGTTAAAGACAGTTTGTTCTGTGAAGGGAGTAGTACACAGCATTTTCCGAGATCTTCTGTTTCTTGGCATTTCTCAGAACAAGAATAGACTGATGAGTTTCAGAAGAATGTTCTTTTTTGGTTATTTTGAGCCTGCAAGCAAACCCACATTTACAGATGCTCCACATACTCAACTAGATAATTCCTTCATCTACTGATAACATTATTGACTGAACACTAGGGATGGCTAAATCGAGGCCCGGTTCTATTAAGGAAGTTGCATATTTCTCAAAACCCGAAAATCAGGAGGTCTGAGCTTATCGATTTGCTATTGAATACCATTGGGTTGTGTAATGTAACGATAAGTCATTTGAATCAAATCATTAGTGCACAAACATAAATTGATTGTCTAATAGATATTGAATTCAATTGAATTGCCAGCCAAACATTAAAAATAAACAATCAATAAATAATAATAAAATTATACATTTTCTGTTTCTTGGTGCTAAGCGGTCAAAGGCTTGGATACTTTTTATTAAAGCCAAAGATAAGGAGGAAGCGGAATGTCATTCATGTTCAATGTTAATTTCTTGCAAGCGCCCAAAAAATGATTATCCATTATTATGTTAAATATAATATAACATTGGCCTGGGGATACACGGACAGGTACCTCTTCCACCCAGGGTATAGCATGGTGAGCACACCCTAACTTCGTAACAAGTTTCCATCGTTGACAATAATAAGCCAATAATAAAAAGTAACAATCACCATCCCATACTGAACACTGGGCTGACCAACTAACATCACTTTATTTCAATAATAAACTTTATTTCAATAATAAAAAGTAACGATCACCATCCCATACTGAACACTGGGCTGACCAACTAACATCACTTTATTTCAATAAGAAACTTTATTTCAATAATAAAAAGTAACTATCACCATCCCATACTGAACACTGGGCTGACCAACTAACATCACTTTATTTCAATAATAAACTTTATTTCAATAATAAAAAGTAACGATCACCATCCCATACTCAACACTGGGCTGACCAACTAACATCACTTTATTTCAACCAACATGCCTTCTTTGGCCTCCACCTACTCCTTAAAAAACAAAGGTATGCATTAAACTGTAGCTCAACCTGAAGATCTCAATCGGCTTGCCCCCAAAACATCCTCGCCCTGAATGGGTTAAGTGTTCGAGGCCTGTTGTTCACTCTCATTCCATAACACCCAACTTTAATCTAAAGTTAGGTTCATAATTGGTTTCCTGTTCCTATATAAGGCATGCATCCTCAATCCACGCTGCCCACTAAACCCTTGTATAAAAGGACAATCTTGCCAATTGTAGACCATGGCAACTAGTTTGCTGGTTTTCCAATTACAAGCTCCTCAATTATTTTGATAGACTTTTTCAGACTGCGATCTGCTTTGCAATCTGGAGATATCACTGTGACCTTTGGCCAACTCAACTTTACTACATTTACACATAATTCCTAGGAAAATCTGCCCTCTACCTCAGCTCATTGCACTCCTATAAAATGAATAACTGAGCTCCTACGTGATGAATTCAACTACTGATCAATTCTCCCTGTATATGTTTTTTTGTAATGTGCTCTCATTTGTTGTTCCCTTGTAGTGTTTTGTTTTTTCACATTATGCATGTTGTATTGACTGGAGTCCTGTATTCTTGCAGTTAAATGCCTGTTGTCAGGTCGTCATTCTAAATAAACGTTTTTTTATCTGTGCACAGGTTCTCGCAATCAGACATATGTGGAGCACTTTTGCGAAGAAGAGTGAGCAAATTTTGCCAAGTCAAGATGTGCCATGCTAATAGACTCCTTCCCAAAAAGACTTGAGTGCTGTAATACAATCAAAAGGTGCTTTAACAAAGTATTAGTGTAGGGTGTGCACACTTATGCAACCAGGTTATTGTAAGGTTTTATTTTTCCCCTACAAAGATTGTTCACGTTATAGGTCACATTAAGAAACGTTCTGTGATGATTTAGTTTTCTCAATTTTTTTTTCACATCACAAAAACCTGGCATTTTAACTGGGGTGTGTACACTTTTTGTATCCACTGTATACTTAGTTTGAATATAATAATTTTGATAATTTCTTGTTATATACTCTCATAGAGAAAACATTACTGTCACCAATGACTGACTAATAAGCTTTGCAAGATATACTCTCATGTGAAGAAACAATAAAATTGACCCTTTATGTCACATTATGACAAATGATTAATTTGAACCTTGAACATTGTCTTTCAAAAATTGTATTAGAGTACATAGCTCAATAGAATAAATAGCCTCTCTGTGGGAGAGTGCAGTGGCTAAACACTTAACAGTGGTAATGCTGTGCTCTCATCCCAACCATGGCAATTTGGTCCTCTAGAAGCACCAAGGACTGATCCACACAGTCATGTTTAAGACACTATAATTTTATCCATAGGTTACTGCTCTGTCAGGATATTGGTCTTGAACTTGCATTGACTACTATTCTTTCTTGCTGTTTCCAAGTTGTCTTGAACCTTTGTTAAATAATTTTAGTGGAAGCAGCAATGAGTTTTCATAAACGCACTTGTCTCTTGGATGTTTGTGACATGCAGCTTGTGTCTGTGTTGTATTGGCATTTTTAGTTTGAGAATGTGTCTCTTTTTAACTTGTATACATTTAATAGACGTACAGGTCCTTTTTCACAAATCCAATGAACAAATATATGGACACACATTTTGCTATTTTGTTGCAATAGGTACAGTAAAATCATTTTGACCAATCAAATAGAATACGTTGACACAACGATCACTTGGATAGAGATATTCTAACCGAGTCCTCTGGTTATTGTTGTTGTTGAGCCGGTTTACCCGTGCGTTATGTTCAAATATGTGTCGGCAGAAATCATGTCAGACTGTGCAGCCTGCTGGCAATACAGCCACTGCACACGCCACTTACAGGGATGCAATACTATCACACAGACGGGTCCTTTGGGTCTTTCACGTTGTCATGCTGTCACCTACGAATCAGACTGTAACCAAGCGCCTGCGCTGCAAGTCGACGTGACGTCACACCCAGCATGGCGGTCAAGGTGACTCCGTCAATTATTCAGAGATTCAGAAATTAGGATTACATTCATTTCGAGTTTTTTATTTCAATCGGACATGAACGCCAGTTTATTGTTGGCGACGCTTATATTATGCCACTTTTTTAAACGATCAGAATGGTCCTCTTTCAGCATCTTGAGTGGGCACATCGGCCTTGGGGGAGAGAGTCTTGAGATGTTTACCTTGTTACACAGTGTCTGGTTTATTGATCCGATCGGAAGTTATACCGCTACTTGGAGTTGTATAGTTTGTTTATTGCTGAGCAGGTCGAGTGTCTGGTCCTGTGATCATAGTGGAATAGGCGACTAGTTGCTGCCGGCAGGATTGGCTCTAGACTGCGACTCCTTATTAATGCCTTTATCAAACATCCGAGACTTGAGAATTAGAGATAGTTGTCTTGAGCAACTGCTCGTCCTGTGATGGTATTATATTGTAGGTCTTTTGCAATGTCGTCCCGTTCAACGGGAGGCTCATACTGTCATTGCATTTCCAGATTCACCCGGGATGGGATTTCATTACTCCCCATTTTATTTTCTAGGTGGATTCAACCGCAAGAGGGGATTCGAATGAACTAAGGACTATATTTCTGAAGGTGAGACAGTCAATCAATTCGGAACTATAGGTCTTAATGTTTGCTGTTGACAATTCCAAATACTGATATTCCTTTGTAATTTCAACATAGAAGTGTATATATATATATATATATATAAGGTTGGAACCACGATTGTATGTTTATGGTTAAACAATGTTAAACATAATATATCACTGCCAGCAGGCCTAGTATAAGCTTGCTAATATTAATATTAACTCTCTGTCACATTGTTACACAAACTTATGTATGTACATAGACATATACACTTAGCTTGTAGCGTTCTCTGTCAACTACTAGAAGGCAAGGTCATGGACTAATTCAGTATCGCATTGAGCAAGGAATTTCTCCTTGACACACTTATTTTATGGTGTGACATTTACTTGACATTTACCTTCAGCATGTCTGGACAACTGATGTGTTTGTTAATCATTTTAAACATGCGATCCTATGTGCTTTGTAATTGTACCAAGCACTGAATGAAACAGGGGCGCAGGCCTACATGTAGGTTGTTGTTTGGATTGTAAACATTCTTCTGGCAACAGACAGTGCCAGGGAGGGACGCCTTATTTCACTTGTCCTATTTTAGGACCTTTCTCTTTTTTCATACAACACTTCAACGGTTCATGTTGAAAACAACCCGATTAATAGTAGCCATAGCCATTCTATTACACACTTGCAATAATTACTAATTAACGTATCAATGTTAAGTAGCTAGTTCATTAATCCTGCCTATTCTGCTCGAGGTATACTGTGAAGGTGAGCGAAGGCCAAGTTATGTAGCAGAGAAATGGGTTGGAATTAATACATTCACTTAAAACATTAACTCCGGTATGCATTGAGGTGTGTCTTTTTCTTACTCTCACATATCTTCTTCACCATCTCATTTGTTCACATTTCTTTTTTAAAAGCATTTCTCTCTCCTTTTCTCAGTCTTTCTTTATCCATATATCTTTCTATCCTTCAGTTTTTCTCTGTATATCTCTCTGTGTGTTTTTCTCCATATTTCTTTGTCTTTATTTCTCCACATATATCTCTCTGTCTCACTGTCTTTCTTTCTCTCTATCTCTCTGTGCCTGTACAGTCAGAGCCTAGGCCTTTGTGCTGCCAGTTGCAAGAGTGCTTGCATTTAGTGAGCTATCTCTGTTCCAGCTTGTAACCGAACCCGGATTCTAAAACTGACCTTTAGTTTTTTTTTAAGCCAGGACGAGTGGTTCGTTCTACTTGGACCAGTACACGGGTGGCATCTCATGCAGCTGCAGCATAGCAGTGACGTTTTTTTAATGTTTTACAGGTGTATTCATTATAATGTAATGGAATCAAGTATGCGAAACGCACTGTTTATCCACAGCTTAACTGAAAACAAAAATACTAGAATACAATGAATAGCAAAAACGGCATGTTTAGAATCATTTTCTTGCCTATAGCTTTCATGGAATGCTCGAAAAGCAAATGGGGTTCATTTTAATCAAACAACAAAAACAACAAAAACGCTATAATGACAAAATCAGTTCCATTATTACTCTGCATTTGGTTGTCTTGATTTCAAATAATCTTTTGTCATTAGTAAAATAATGAGTTGCAGCTAACTGCTAACAAAGTTTGCTTTGGGGAGGGACTTTCTGTACAGGTATGAGGTTGTATATCGAGTTTCTGATCATTTTTCTTTTACACTGACCTGGGTCTTTTCTTTTACACTGACCTGGGTCTTTTCTTTTACACTGACCTGGGTCTTTTGTCTCCCATTCAGCATGCGAGTGTGGTGGAGGATGGGGAACAGTACATGTCCCCCAGGGACTTTGTGCAGAACTTTCTGGGTTTGCACCTCCAGCCTGACCACAGCCGCCAGACCGTGGAGCTGATAGCTGGAGTAGCCGACACCAGCAAGGATGGGTAGGTTCTTTCTCACAATGTGCTAATAGTGAACATGAACTAGGTGGAATAAATGTCCCTTCAATACAACGTATTGCACATGTATAAAAAGTAAGCAAAGTCAATCTTTTTTTTAAACATATTCTGATAACTTCACCAACACGCAGGTTTTCAATGTTACCTACGGTGATTCAGAGAATGTGGTTTAAAATGCATGTTTATTTACGGAGATAAGAAGTGTAAGAGTTAAATCAGTAGGAAGGACGTGGTTAATTATTTATTAAATAATTGGTTGAATTGCCATTTGTATCAGTTGTTTAGCACCTACGTTCAACTGATAAGATAAGCCCAACTATTGTTTGCATAATGCCAGCGACCAGAGATAGGATGTCATTTTAAATAGACCTACGGTTTATGCACTAAACGGCACATTTCCACTGTAGCTACTTCTACAGCAAGTTAAATAAAACAAAGTATTGTGTTATCAAAGTGTTTCTAACTATTTTTGCTTGCTTTATATCTGCTGTACTTGTAGGCTATAGTTTATACTGAGGTACTTTTGTCTATGTATATGTTCTCCTGGATTCAGTTGTTGCTCTTTCGGTCTTGTCCAGGCTGATCTCTTTCCAGGAGTTCCTGGCCTTTGAGTCGGTTTTGTGTGCCCCGGATGCACTTTTCATAGTTGCCTTTCAGTTGTTTGACAAGACCGGCACAGGAGACATCTCATTTGGTATGTTCATGGTGATTTATAGTGTGTGTGTGTGTGTGTGTGTGGGGGGGGGTTGTTCTGGTGCATCCCAGGCCTGGGGCAACAGGGCCCATATAATCTGATGAGCATAAACTCTCTCATTGGGCCAGACCACTGTTTGCCTATGGGCCATAATCTCCCTAGGCCTGTGTAAGAAGGGAGAACTTAATACCAGGAAAAACAGTGTTGCTGTTTTTAGGCTAGGAAAATTAATCTGGGTCTCTCTTGATATTGAGTGTGTGTCCATTTAACTAGTGTGTCTCTTCTAAGACCACGTGTCTCTATACTGGAGTCTACACAGTAGTATGGTGGTTAGGTTAGCTGCTCCTATTTTAGAAGTCTCCTTCAAGAAAGGAATTGTCTCAGCCCTGAGCGAGCTGCATGTAATTCCACATCATAACAAGTCCCGTCTGACAGAGGGAGCGATGAGTCCAGCGTGTCACAGAAACGGGGACAAAGGAGTTGTTGCAATGCTCATTGTGTAGCACAGGCCCCCATGCAGGGAAAAGAAAATGAAGGCAGAGATTGTCCTATTTCTGCTTTGAGCTCACACAAGATGAAGGCTACGGGATTGTCAGCAAGGCCATATTCCCCCTGTGTATTATCGATTGGATTCATAGTTTCCAAGAAATGAGATAAGGACATGGATTTCGGATTTTTCTTTTCACCAATGTTAATCATGAATTTATAATTCTGCAGCCAATGTGCGGGACATCTTCAGTCAGACCACAGTGCACCATCACATCCCTTTCAACTGGGACTGTGAGTTTATCCGGCTACACTTCGGAAATGACAGGAAAAAGAACCTGAGCTACCTGGAGTTCACACAGTTTCTGCAGGTACGGTAGCAATGGACATGGCTCTATCCCGAACCCACCTGCTGATCAGCACAAATACACGCTTGCTTTCTAACTCAAATACTAGAAGCACATTTTTACGTAGTGGATTGCATAGACGCGTTGGGGTTAGAATTGCATAATAAACACACACTTATGTAAATAGGAGCTGTGGCAGTATGTAATCGAGGCTCGTAGGAGTTTTATATGAGCCACAAAGCCAGTGGTATGGCAGCGGACGGAGCGTGTGTGGAGTGAGGAGGTTTGTGGGCTCAGTCGAAGCTGGGTGGTCTGGGATTTGGTGGAGCCCGGCTGTGGTCCCGCTGCCCTAATGTGTGCTATCCCTCATGGCAGTTTGTGGTAGATCATGGTTGACAGGGTTTTCACCAGAGGGACTCTGGTGTGTGTGTGTGACACTATCCCTTTTCAACCAACATTTGGTCTAGTTGTCAACGATGCTTTGCGACATTGTTTGCAGCTAATAGCTTCTGGAATCCGATTCAGTCGAATCTGACAATGTAGAAACCAAAACCGCTGTTTTATCCAAATGCTAAGAAAGTGTAATGACAGCAAAGCACGTCTGCAGCTTGCAGGTATTAAGTTGTGATCATTGATAGTGCAGCGTTCTCATTCTGTACCTGCATTTGGAATACCTCAAGTGTATATTTGCCATGCAACTGAATGCAACTATAATTATGAATATAGAGACAAAGATATGTACAAAATAAGAAAACAAAGAAAAATGTTTCTGGGTTCCACGTTTCCACTGTTTCCAACAAAACAGAAGTTTCAGCCCTCCAGAAGCACTTTTAATGGCCTTGGGTTTTGGAGATCTAAACACATGTTATTTGTAGTAGAACCATTTGGTTGATCAGAATATGCACACATGGTAACTTATGACATTTGTTAACATGTTTTGTTGAGATCTAAATATATCTATAATGCCCTGCAGAACTCATCATATGAATAAAGAAAGGCTTGTAATAAAAATACTTGAAATTGTGGATTCAGTTATTTTCTGTATAATCGTGACTCTTTTTGCACCAAACCCACTTTTGGTGTTTGTTGCAAAAATACTTAGTATTGGTCTGGTTTCACCTAAAAATTTGAAGACATTTAGCAATCTTGGTGACAACAGATGCTTTCTTCTGGTAGCGCCTCCAAATTAATTGGCATCCAATTGCAGTTTTGGTGACCTCGAGATGATACCAACTATTCAATTTCTCCACGTATGGTCTTAGGAGATTTAGACTCTATTTCTTCTGAATGTTCGTGGGGGCATAATACACAAATGCGTCTGCTCCCAGGCAGGTTCTTCACAGTTGTTTTACATTTCTTGATTATTCTTCTATTAATTGAGAGTGGGTATTTTCAGGCACTTAGCTTTGTTTTATAGCCAGGGACTAATTCATGAAAATCAATAACCTTTTGTCTCATTTCATTTGTGTTTTCTTACTTTTCCCAAGTTGACAAAGGGAGTTTAGCATGTCTCCTCATATTTATACCCCAGAAAAACAGGATGGACTATTTATAGGGTGCCAATAATAGTTTTCAAATAAAAAAAATATTTTGAAGATTCATCAGATTTTTGGGTGTAATATCAAGTTGATAAACAACGATGACATTTCCACATCCCTTTTAAATCATATTTCATATTTACATAGCGTGCTAAACATTCTGGCCAGAGACCTTATCCCTGATTTATAGTGTTTCATGTGTTTGAAAAAATATATTGAAATAAAATATAAATGCTATAGTTTGGAAAATATAGTGTTTGAATCTTTTCCATATATGCTACACATCAAGTTACATGCAGTTCATTAGTCCCAGTAGAGTAGGGATTAATGTTTTTAGGAAAATTCGCTATGGCAGACTCAGTGTGTCCTAGAGGCAAATTATTTTATTGTGTGGAGGCGGATCTATGTGCAAAAATTTACAGTACAACTTCACGTCACACAGGGTATAGGGTGTGAGCGCTGACTAACTTCAGAGCATATCGCTTGTTATATTTGAATCAGACTACTGGGATCCGCTGGTAGTATGTGATCAGCTTTGACAGCGGTACTGACCCAGGGTCAGTGGCCCCCTTGCTTCCCTTCTGATTGCATGGCTGTCTCACTGAATCATCCCCCTGCTCTTCCGGACACACCTGCCTGCCTTCCTGCACAGGGCTGGGATCAGACTCCGGCATGACATGGTTTTCATTAGTCATGAGAGACAGCGGTGATTACAATAGCCCGGGTCTCACACTGTCACACGTGATGCCTCCACATGCGCCCAGCAGAGCCAAGCATGAAGTCATACCTTGTTTTTTTGTTGTTGTTGTGATATTCCATTCCATCCGTGGCAATTGAATGTTTTTACAGGAGCCTGCTGTTTGGCTCTTTTGTTAAGACAGTGACCCTTTCCTCTCGTCGTAGGAGCTGCAGCTGGAGCACGCGCGCCAGGCCTTCGCCCAGAACGACAAGAACAAGAGCGGCGCCATTTCTGCCGTGGACTTCAGCGACATCATGTCCACCATTCGCCAGCACATGCTCACCCCGTTCGTGGAGGAGAACCTGGTCTCTGTGAGTCGGGGCAACGGCTATGGTAGCACAGATTTAAGGGGAGATGATTGTGAGGTCAAGGAACGTTTGAATAGTCCTAAACAGCGTCCGCTCGTCTCCGCAGGCCGCCGGTGGTAGCACCTCCCACATGGTGAGCTTCTCTTACTTCAATGCCTTTAACGCCCTCCTCAACAACATGGAGCTGATCCGCAAGGTGTACAGCACGTTAGCCGGCACGCACAAGGAGACCCTAGTCACTAAAGGTTAGCCAACTACTCGCCGGTGAACGAGGAAGTGAATGCATACGTGAACCCAGGTTGTACACTACCATCATGGGAGTTTCACCTCTCTTGACAGATTGGTGTCAGGAAACACAGGGACATATTACCCTAGCTCTAAGTAAATGAGGTAAATTAACGCTGTCGTGTTGTTTCCTTAGTTTGGCCTTTTCCCCTTAGTTCTGTTGTGATGGTTTCCTCCTTGTCTCTTTTTAGTTTTGTCATCTTTAGTTTTGTCATCTGCGGATTTGTCTGGCTGCCCTCTCCAGCAAGCCTCCCTGCCCTGTGTATCCCCTCCGTCCTCATTTTAACGCCTGGTTTTGTACGTAACGTGTCTCCTCTGCCTCCCTCTGCTCCAGAGGAGTTCGCTAGCGCTGCCAACAAATTTGGTCAGATCAATCCGATGGAGATCGATATCCTGTACCAGCTCTCGGGTCTCCATGCTCATTCTGGGTGAGACTCGAACACATTTGATGGATGATTGTTTTTTCTGATGTATCCGTGAGTGAGTGTGTGTGTGTGTGTTTGTTTGTGTATACAAACTGATATTTAAGAGGCAATAACCTCCGGTTATAAGGCTGTTAAATGTCTGTGGAAAATCTTGCATCATCTCTGTGTGCGCGCGGGAGGCCGTGTTCGCGTTTGTCTCTGCGTAACGTCACCGTTTCCCCCCCTGTCGATTTTGAAGAAAGCTCAATTTGGCGGACATCGAGAGGATAGCGCCGCTGGAGGAAGGCGCGCTCCCGCACCACCTGGCCGAAATCCAAAGACAGGTGAACGACTGCCCTCGCGGAGACTACCCGCCGGTGCCTTTTATCTTCCGCATGCCTTCTGCGTCCCTCATTGTGCTTTCCCATTACCGCGGCAACGACAGGGAGAGTGTCCGTGTTCAATGAGGAAATTAGCCGCAAGAGCCCGTGTATTCTCTTTTCCTTGTGATCACATTAGGAACACCCAGGATAAAAGTCCTCCCAATTATAGGTACAAAAGAGGAATGTATTGTTGCAATGTTCCCCGGGCTTTCTGAGAGCCTGTGCCATTTTATTCAGTCGCGGACATATACATCAGGCACAATCACACATCTGAGCATCTAATAGGAGGCTTTTATCAAGGTTGCTTTTCAGGAGTCAGTGAGAATTCAAAACCTCTGGCTAAGTCTGTTTAGTGTAGCAAGCTAGGACCTGGGTGTATGTGCTGGAGAGGAGATCTGAAAGGAAGGAGATGGAAATAGTTACAGTCTTATGGGACAGTACTGCACTGTAAATGGGACTGCGGTCAGGCCTTGGTCTACTCGGGCTTGGGGGTCTCGAATGGTATTTTCTGGGGAAAGGAACGACACGAACATGTTGTCTTTCTTGGGTCTGCCCTTTATGGGAGTAGGGTAATTCCTCAGACCCTTTGATCAAGGCCTCGATCTTGTTAGCATCTTGTCTTCAGTGAAAGCAGCTGGGTATGAGGACAGGCCTGGTCTGGGAGATGTTGCTCACTGCCCCGAGGAGAGCAGACACACCAACCGTTACTTAGCCAGTGTTAGAATTCATGTAGATGCCTATCTCCACATGGCAAAGGCTTGTGGGACCACATTTTTTACACGGCGCAACAGAGAAATCTTTCGACCTCACGTATAAAAGCGGAGATCAGAGAGTGCACGAAATAGCACCCTTTGAAAGGGGAAATTATTAACATGCAGCCTACTAGCTTCATCTTATATACGGCCCCAGAAAGTTCTGCTCAGTCTGCTCAAACCAGGCATGTCTGTCGGTGACCGAACAACATTTCCACCACCACGACGACAAGTCTACATTCCAGAGCTAGTTTGTCTACTCTGTCGAGCCGTCCGTACCACTTCTCTGTCCACAATGCATCTGGTTCACTACTGTTTAATAGAAGTCGATTCATTCCTAGAGTTCCGATGGATAGCCCGTCTTTTCATTTGAACACCAGTGTGTTTTCTCCCTCCACAGCAAGCTCACGGGGATCCTCATCGCTCCGTCCTGCTCCAGGCTGCAGAGTCTGCTTACAGGTTCGGTCTGGGCGCGCTCGCTGGAGGTGAGTGACATGTCTGCGGCGGAGCCCCAGGCCCACTGAGGGGTAACCCAAGCCGGTCAGACTGGCGCACTGAGGCCCCCGGGGGCTATGGTTGCCCATTGTGCTGCTGGAAGAGGTTCTCTGATCTGAGGCTCCCGCATTGTGCGGCTATGCCACTGGTGGCTCCAGGCTGTCTTTGAAAGCCGGAGCTTTGGAATGACACAAATCTTCCGGAACCGCACTGGCATCCTAATTATACTGGAAGGAACTGATACAAGGAGCCTCTGATGGAGGGGGAGGGAGAGACAGACACACTGACTCTCTTTGGGTTTTTGCACCAGCAGCCCAGGAAGCTGATCAGTTCTAAATGACCAACGGACAGTTGAGAGTTAGAGGTATTGCGATGTCTTGTGGAAACTGCACCTCTTCATGGCCATGATGAGACCTTTCTCACCCTCACTGACAATGGGTGGTGAAAATGCTCTCTGCTTACTTGAGAGGCAGTCATTACCGGGCCTTTGATGTCAGATACAAGACATGACAAGACGCTGTGGCTATAAGATCTGCATTTAGAGAAGCCTGCTGCATGGCTGCTCCCTCAGACACGTTCTACAGGCACATTCAACAGACATGTTCTACAGACACGTTCTACAGGCACGTTCTACAGACACATTTAACAGACACGTTCTACAGACACGTTCTACAGGCACATTCAACAGACACGTTCTACAGATTTATGTTCTACAGATATACGTTCTACAGACACATTCTACAGGGAACCAGCAGATATAGCTCACTTAGAATAATTAGATTCTGTCTGCTAAATAATTACAATTATTGTCGATGGTGTGAATACATGACTGTATGTTGATGGAGTGAATACATGACTGTATGTCGATGGTGTGAGTACATGACTGTATGTTGATGGTGTGAATACATGACTGTATGTTGATGGTGTGAATACATGACTGTATGTTGATGGTGTGAGTACATGACTGTATGTCGATGGTGTGAGTACATGACTGTATGTCGATGGTGTGAGTACATGACTGTATGTTGATGGTGTGAATACATGACTGTATGTTGATGGAGTGAATACATGACTGTATGTCGATGGTGTGAGTACATGACTGTATGTTGATGGTGTGAATACATGACTGTATGTTGATGGTGTGAATACATGACTGTATGTTGATGGTGTGAATACATGATTGTATGTTGATGCTATTAACGTATCATTTTAAGCCACTGGTGCTACAGCAGTGTACCCCATCGACCTGGTGAAGACCCGCATGCAGAACCAGCGCTCGACCAGCTCATTCGTAGGAGAGCTCATGTACAAGAACAGCTTCGACTGTGCCAAGAAAGTTCTCCGATATGAGGGATTCTTTGGATTCTACAGAGGTATGTACTGAAGCATGACAACTGTCTTTTATTATGTAATGCCACATACACTGACAGAACCTGTTTGCATGATACAGGTTACAAAATAATAATAATAATTATTATTATTATAAAGTTCTGTTGACATATGTCTGCTGCATCTCGCAGGATATTTCTGAGAGTGAAATCATCCAGTCCAAAGTACACAGTGCTAACAATAAAGAACTAAAAAACAAACACCAGATAAAAAGGCAAATACCAGGTGAATAGACAAGCACCAGGTGAAAGGGCAAACACAAAAGGCAAACACCAGGTAAAGTTGACGGTATAAATAACAGAGATAACACTTCATAGCATGTCATGTAATGACCCTGAGGCTCCAACAGAACTAGTTGAAAAGTGTCAGTTCCATGTTTTCCTGTTGTAGCGATAACATGGCTGAAGGCTAGCGACACACCATAAACCACGCCCTCAGATCACTGCTCTCAGATCACTGCTCTCAGATGAAGGAAGTCAAGACTGCCATCTACTGCTACTTCCACCACTGGGAGCTCTTTGTTTGCTGTCTCTGCTCTTCCTGTATCTCTCCACAATGTTGGGAGGGCGGCCTGACTGAGAGACAGACACGCTTGGCTGTTTTCTGGCTGCATACCACAAGCAGTCACTCAGCGGTCCCTTCAGAAGTTTATCTGGCTTGCTGAAGGACGGATGTTGAAACAGTACAACCTCCCCCTCATACGGCCGCACCCCACCACCACCCCTCCCGCAAGGCCACACAGCTCTTACTGTTTCCCACCATACTGGGATCAGGCCACAACAATGCTGAGCCCATGACACACAACTGTCATATTAGGGCTTTATTTTGTTCGATTTCAACGGCTCTTATCGTTTTCTGCATTAAGTGTGTCAGCCCTGTCTGTGAATATTATGGGGGTTTTCTAGCAGAATAATTTGGATGTAATTCTGCTGACTGTCAAATGGATGTGTTGTGTTTCAGACAGTGTCTTTCAGGTATTGTGAACGGACCACATTAATCATGTTTCCTAACGCGTCGTAGGTCTCGTACCACAGCTCATCGGCGTTGCCCCAGAAAAAGCTATCAAACTCACGGCAAGTCACCACAATAATTTCCCATAGAGCGCCTTCACTTACGTCGCATAAGAAGGACATGTTGTACCGTTTTTGTATGTTCAGCGTGAATACCTGTTAACGTAAAATACAATACATGCTTTGATGTCAAAGACTGGACAAGATGCGGTCATTGTGAGATTTCATTCAAACGTGTGTATTGAGTATTTCTCTTATTTTTCCGTCACAGATGAATGACTTTGTAAGAGACAAGTTCACCAGAGAGGACAACACTATTCCGCTGCTTGCAGAGATCCTGGCCGGTGGCGCTGTGAGTTCACGATTTGAGGACGTCTCTGTACAGAAACTGTCGATAAAGTGACGGGGCGAAAGACGTGAGCTTCATGTAAAGCAGACGGAAAGCATTAGCAGCTGCTACATTCACTCATTTGCATCTAATTGATCTTGATGTGAGGGAGGCGAAACCAGAAGTGAAACAAGATTTCTGTTGAAACCTAAACATCGTGTACGATTTTCTCCGTTCATGAACATTTGCATCTCAAGGGTGTGAAATGTGAATTACAGACATGGACCCAAGAAGGGGGAGACATTTCTGTGGCTTTGAATCTCTTTCAACTTTAAGGTTCAGCATAATTCTCTCTGACGGTTCTGGATCTACAATTATAAGCTTTTCATTTTCAAATTGAATTATGTATATCGAATTGTTGTGTATAAAGGTAAGCTCTAATTTAGGCTTCCCGTCGGCGTATTGACATCCTAAATAAGTGGGGGGCCTGTTTAGGATGGTGCTCTTTGGTCAGTGAACCCTCTAATTGGGCACAATTTGAGAAATGATGCCTGTGAATGGACTATTTTTACCTCGGCGTGCTAATTTGGCACGCTGTAACGTTTGGCGAGTGCATCAGAGGATTAAAGCACGTACTTCCATCGGGCCTACCTCCACGCTGAAGGAGTCCAAATGAAACGAAACAGACAGGGCGGAGTGGACAGCCTGCAGGTTGCTTAAGGAGAGCAGGGTCTGTGGGGTCGCGACCCCTGTCAGCCTGTAATTGGAGGAAGGCCTGGAGGGCCCTGGATAGAACTGGCTCTACCTCAATATGATTGAGTTTGACAGGACGGCACATACCTGAGGCCTGATCTGCTATGGGCCCCTGGGCACCACAGGTCCACACGCCATACAAACACAACAAAAAGCAGAGCGTACACTCCAGAACCTCAGGTGGTGGTAGTCTTTTGGTTCTAGGGGGGGAACCAGATCCTGCGTGATTCTGTTCCCTGATCTATTATGTTAATGTGGTGTTTTTCGCGGTAATGACGTCTTGCTTGTCGGTGTGAAGGATTTTGCAGGATTGACGAACACGGCAATCATGCTAAGTGTTTTCATGTTCTCGAGGGCAAATGTTTCGCTAGTTTGTGGAGACGGTCTGCAATGTTTTCCTCCGTGACTGAATAAATAATTGGAAAAGATGGGGAAGATAGCGACAGACGGATGACTGCATAGATCTTCAGAGTAGCGGAAATTCCCCTTCCACTTTGAAAATGAATAAATGTGCCTGGGCTTTTTTTAGGACAGGCACACGGATGTTTACAGATAGGACCCCTGCCCTCCGTGTCACCAGCAGGCGTCCAGGGGCCTGATTTGATTTAGGGATGCTGATAAATGTGTCTGAGTCAGAAGGACTGCGCCCCGGGGCGTCCCTGCCTGGGCCCTAAGCAGAGCAGGGTGATGCAGCAGTCTCCCCTGGGAGATGGGGGTGAATTCGGGAAGTGTGCGGGGCGAGGCCGCGCCGGGCCACTCACCCCTCCTCAGGAGGTGCCTCGGGCGCGGGGGGGGACTGATACTGGGGTCGGGACCTTCCAGCCATGAACCAGGCTTCTACTCACACCACGCCTGTTCTCGCCTGACCCCTGTGTTTCTTCCCTCAAAGCCTGCTTGTTTCTCCGGTTCTCACCGAGGCCTCTCTCTGACAGGGTGACATCAGCACTACACAAGTGTCTTTTGTGGTTCAGTTTACCAAGCTAATTTGAAAATGCTTATTGGGGTGAAATGCTTAGACACCGTAAGTCATTATCTTCCTCACTACAGACTGACCCCTGAGATGTTGTAAAACATTAACCACACGACTAATCGTTGGATATAATTTAAAATAAACAAACTTGTTTCTCGTGATTTAAATACTGTCGGTGATTTTAATCACATATTTTTTAATTTGATGAATAAGACATTGTACGTGTATGTAAGAGAGACAATAGTATATTGTGGCCTACAATATTATCACACTGCTTTTATTCCGACAATATTATCACACCTACGATATAATCACGCTGCTGTTATTCCGACAATATTATCACACCTATGATATTATCACGCTGCTGTTATCAGTGCACTATGCCATGTTCCTCCTCACTGTTTATCTGGATGTCCTACAGGCTGGAGGCTCCCAGGTGATCTTTACCAACCCTCTGGAGATAGTGAAGATCCGTCTCCAGGTGGCTGGAGAGATCACTACGTCCCGTAGAGTCGGTGCCTTGTCTGTGGTCAGGGACCTGGGGCTCTTTGGCCTCTACAAGGTAGGCACTGTTCACACGCCACAAAACACCCAGTAAAACCACTGGTTCAGCCTGACTCAACAACTTCTCGATTTCCGCCCCATCCAGAAGCCAATGCTTCTGTGAGCCACACATACAGTATGACTTGGTAACAACTCTTACATAAGACACGTGTAATTTGAGAGTCCAGACGAGCAGGCGAAGTCTGCAGCAGGATGACAAGCTGGATTCCTCGCTGACTATCCCAATCATACAATGTCTTTCCAAAACAGTGTTTAACATGCAGAAACCACGGCTGCCAACGAGCAACAGTAAATCGTGGGGTTTATGCCTTGCTACCGCTCCTTTCCAAGTTCTTGTGGGTTTCCTTACATCTTGAGTAATGCGTTCATGGTTCATATTTTAATGAGTAGCAGACAATGTGGAGCTTGTTAAGAGACTGACTTCCTCCCCTGTGGATGGGCCCAGTAGACCGCAGGTCCACATTAATACTGTCTTGGTGCTGTGTGTGTGTGTGTGTGTGAGAGGCTGTGCTGGAGCTCTTGGAGGCTGTGTGTGTGTGTGGGGGGGCACGGCCCGGGGGCCTTCTGGCTCATACAGCGACCAACCTCACTGCCAGGCTCCTCTGTGGCTTGGCCACGGCTCACAGCCAGCCAACAGTAATCTGCTCGAGCTCCCAGGCCAGATGATCCTATAGCCGCTGTGGCTGCTTCAACCGCTGCCTTATTCCCTCCACAATTAGGGCCGGCCCTACTGGAGTAAATTCACTACACTGGAATATTCACGATGGTACTATATTCCCGCACTCAAGATGTGTACATGTGGTCTCATAAGTCATTTGTTTATTAGTCCACATAAACCTGTGTAATATGCTGTATTTATAGTTCATCTGAAAGCACTTACTGCGTTGCCATGAGAAGAAAAAAACCCACATGAATCCAGCAGGTCTGCGTTTTTTTTATATTCTCTGTGCTCTGTGAAAATGTGATGTTCTTCAGGTATATGTTTTTCTTAATCCTTGTGTGTGTCATAGGGAGCGAAAGCCTGTTTCCTGCGTGACATCCCGTTTTCTGCCATTTACTTTCCTGTTTACGCCCACACCAAGGCCGAGTTTGCAGACGCCCAGGGTAGAATTGGGCCTCTGCAGCTGCTAACCGCTGGAGCCATAGCAGGTGGATGGCATCAAGACCCGAAACATCTCAATTATCTTTTAAAACAATTTCTCGTTGAATATGATTTATTTTTATCTGTGCATGACTAGGCATCTTGTAGACTTTTCTGTTGTGAACCTGGTGTTGTTTTGCACCACAGCGGTGATATTCCTGCACGTCAGGTCATAATGTGGCTTGTGAATTCTCAGGTATACCGGCCGCCTCCCTGGTGACCCCTGCTGATGTCATCAAGACACGCCTCCAGGTGGCGGCTCGCGCCGGCCAGACCACATACACCGGAGTCATAGACTGCTTTAGGAAGATAGTGGCTGAGGAGGGCTTCAGGGCCTTGTGGAAGGGAGCGGGAGGTAGGAAGACACACACACAGACACACAAAGAACATTCGTTCTGCAAATGA
This sequence comes from Dallia pectoralis, assembly GCA_029465975.1. Lineage (NCBI taxonomy): Eukaryota > Metazoa > Chordata > Actinopteri > Esociformes > Umbridae > Dallia > Dallia pectoralis. The sequence continues at coordinate 14,008,997 of CM055731.1, forward strand.
GCAGTTTCACGACTGGGAAATAAAGCAAACTGTAACTCCCATAATTGCTCTTTTGAAGACATCAGAGAAAATGTCCCAGGTTGTAATTTGAACGTCTCCCCACACAGCCCGTGTCTGCAGGTCTTCACCACAGTTTGGTGTAACCTTGGTTACATATGAACTCCTGCAGAGATGGTTCTACGTTGACTTCGGAGGACAGTGAGTATTTCTGTGTTGTTGACCATGGTTCCTGCAGTCTACGTCCGGCATTGTAAATAAACTATATTCCCCCCCCAACTCAGTCGCCCCACCGGCTCCGAACCAACTCCCAAGTCAAGAATCTCCGACCTCCCTCCTACGAGTGCCGACCACCTTGGAGGCTACAGGCTGGCTGCTGCTACATTCGCTGGCGTGGAGAACAAGTTCGGTTTGCACCTGCCGAAGTTCAAGTCTTCTGGCGCTGTATCAGTGAGCCAAGCCCCGACTACGTCCAAAGAGGAGCCAAAGGCTTCATAGGCCGTCTCCACATCAGTCCTAAACAACAGCTGCATGCACATTTAGACGGGTGTAATGTCCCCCTCCCTTCATCCCTCTGAAATGGTGCGCTAACGAAATACTCCAAAATACTATGAAATGCTGCATGAATAGTGCTTCCTTGGTTTGACTTCGCGTAGCTTGCTATATGTTGCTGTACATATTGTACTCCCCTGTCGAGACATTATGGCAGAGACAGGCTTTGGTGAGGAAGACCGTCTTGGTTGGTCACATTTCAGAGGCGTGAAAGGATGTTTTTTGGAAAGTATTTATTTTGAAATCATTAGTCTTGGGAAATAATTTAAAATGTATTTATTGTATTTTGTCGAAATAAATCATACAAATTGTGAAAAGTACATTCGATTGGTGACATGATGCAGGAGATTTGTTTGTAACAACGTTGGTCACTGACGTAAGATTATATGAAGACACTACACGTAGTATGTATGCCGAATAGCATAATATCCTCAGGTATTAAAAGATTACCATCAAGCACTAATGATTCGGAGGTCTTGAATGTCATACTTGACCAACAGTCATGTAAGTTCAGTCAGGTTGAGAGGTTACATCTTCCCCATTGATTATGAAACACGTGAACATTTGGTGCATCTAGTTTTCAAGGACCATAGAAAACCACAGTATGGTGACAACACTACATTCCCGTGTCTAGTAAATCATGTGCTAGACGTACTACGGTTGAGGAGGACCGGGGCATTGGCGGCTAACAACCCATCAGTCAGGATGACAGCAAACACAGGCTCGGGGGTGTGTAACCACAAACAGATCGAGTGGAACGTGAAACCGAAACGGAAGCTAAACCCGCGACAACGCCGCGACAACGCCGCAGACACCTGGAGTTGACATGGACACATACCTTTAAGGCATTCTGGTTGTTGAGTACTTGAAAAGAGTACTTGAACTGATTTTTATTGCCGTGTCAGACGATGGCTTTCGTTTCTTGTAGCGTCCGAGGATGACGCCTTGTGCCTTATCCTGCTAGACTGGTGTGCTGAAACGGCTGGTTAACAAGATGGCAGTCGTGTCCAAATTAAGAACGTGTATTTAATCGGACTACCACGTTTCCAAAAAAGCTGTCCACGCCCCTGATAACCGTCGCAACGGTGCGTTAAAAAGAAAAGAAATACAGTCTAACATGATGTAGCCTGATGCTGGTCCCTAGAACAGTGTTTCCATGGCAATCAGGCAGTCAGCCGCTGGGCGGCCAGCTCCTCGGCGTCATCGCGGTTCTCGTTGATCTCGGCCAGGGTCCGCACAAACCGGGTCCACTCGTCGTTGCGCGGAACAGCGATTTGCTGCGGGAGAGGAAAACAAAGCATTGATCCATGGGCCACAATACTAACACATATTGTTCAAGCTATGACCCACTCAGGGGGCAGGGGATCACAGGCAATCTACCAACTGTCACTGAGACTTGACCTGACAGCGGCAGGGATCGGGGGTGAGGACTGAGCTGCTCTCTGTATCTGCAGCTCACCACTCGGTAAAGTGACTGACAGACACTCAGACAGACCCTCAGGAGTTGTCTCCATCCAGATAGCTGGCCTCTGACAAGACAATGGCTTAATTGTTGTCAAGAGAAATGGAGCAAATAGGTTTTACCAGGGGCCCTCTACCTCCACTTGAGAAACATTCGGGGGTGTTAAGGAAATAACCCAATTTAATCTAGGTACATTTCATTTTGAATATAAAAAAAGTACATTTTTTTGTTTTATCTAAAACTTAAATCTCCATTCTGGTTGAAAGGCTTGCAAACCCCCTAGTGCCTGGCTTAAACAAGCAAATGACCAGGTGTTTTAACTGCACAGTAAAGAATCTTCACCCACTCACCTCTCCCACATCATAGACCAGAATCTGTCCATCCGAGTCTCCCACAGCAATCTCTCTGCCAGAGTGGGCCCATCTCACACGGTTCAGGGCTGGGTTCCCCTCCACTGTGGTACTGGCAGTAGGAACCTACAAGAGAAACCCACTTCCTTGTTAAAACCAACACACGAGGACCGTCATTGACTGGATTTATATGACACTATTGCCTGGTGTCTCAGACTGACGATGGTACCTCTGTGTCATTGTTGAGGTTCCAGAGGTCCAGATGTCCGACTCCGTCCACGCAGGCAAACAGAGACGGGTGATTTGGGGACCACATGACGTCATAAACGTAGTCGGAGTTGTCCTCAAACGAGTACAGTGGCTTGTTGTTCTGGACGATAAAAATGTGCATGTTGAAACAGACACACCGAACTAAAGCTACACAAAACATGCAATAATGCAGTCCAAATTCAGCTGCAGATATAGGATGCTAACAATTATATTCCATTTGATATAAAGTTATTATGACCTTTTACCAAATATCATAATACATATTTTATTCTGGCAAAAGTTAAGGTGTAACCCAGAGTACGTAAAGGGTTGAAATAAGGGTCCACTTTGCTGTTTTTTTATATTTTTGAGCTAATCTAGAAACAGCAAGACAGGCAAAAGGTTCTAAGGCAATCAGCGAAGCCACAACAGTACCACTCTTTTCCCACTGTGGAAAACGTGTTGTCAAATGGGCTGGTTTCCCACCAAATTGGGCTATTTTTAATGACAAATGTGCAGGGAAAAATGGTCTTGGTTGGGTGGATTTACAGACAGGGTTGTATTGAAAAAATGCTGTATATCGTCAATGAAATCTGGCAACCCTGTGGGGAAAAGTCCATTGATCAAGAGAACTTTCCAGAAGCAGGACCATTGTTGAAAGGATTAAAGAATACAGAACAAATAATAAGAACTATTAAGATAACAGAAGAAAAGCAGCTCACCATCATGAAGATAAATTCAAATCAGCTAAAACAGCCCTAGCCTTGGTATTGCCAAACCAAACTGAGGACGGGCATGCCAAACTGAGGACGGGCATGCCAAACTGAGGACGGGCATGCCAAACTGAGGACGGGCATGCCAAACTGAGGACGGGCATGCCAAACTGAGGACGGGCATGCCAAACTGAGGCATACCAAACTGAGAGGTGTGTTGTACTGTAACCAACCTATTATTAAAATGTGCCAAAATTTAAGGAACCACAAGCATGGTGACCCACTGATGTTGGCAATTTCTGCAATTCCACAACTGTGATTCTTACGAGATTTTGTTGCCTTATTGTATGTGATGGCTAAATTAAACCATCCTTATTGTATGCGATGGCTAAATTAAACCATCCTTATTGTATGCGATGGCTAAATTAAACCATCCTTATTGTATGCGATGGCTAAATTAAACCATCCTTATTGTATGTGATGGCTAAATTAAACCATCCTTATTGTATGTGATGGCTAAATTAAACCATCCTTATTGTATGCGATGGCTAAATTAAACCATCCTTATTGTATGCGATGGCTAAATTAAACCATCCTTATTGTATGCGATGGCTAAATTAAACCATCCTTATTGTATGCGATGGCTAAATTAAACCATCCTTATTGTATGCGATGGATAAATTAAACCATCCTTATTGTATGTGATGGCTAAATTAAACCATCCTTATTGTATGCGATGGATAAATTAAACCATCCTTATTGTATGTGATGGATAAATTAAACCATCCTTATTGTATGTGATGGCTAAATTAAACCATCCTTATTGTATGTGATGGCTAAATTAAACCATCCTTATTGTATGTGATGGCTAAATTAAACCATCCTTATTGTATGTGATGGCTAAATTAAACCATCCTTATTGTATGTGATGGCTAAATTAAACCATCCTTATTGTATGTGATGGATAAACACACCTGCATTCCTATTCCAAACTGGATCATCATTATTGCCCCAATAGTGGTGGGAATATATTGATGGTACAGTGCTTTTTGGAAAGCATTCAAAGCCCTTCACATTTCCTACATTTTCTTATAAGGTTACAGCCTTACTCTAATATTAATTATATTGAAATGTGTCCTTTATTAATCAACAAACACATTGGCCAAGCAAAAACAAGCTTAGAAATGATAACAAATTCAGTCAAAAATAAAACAGAAATATCCTACATCCATGCATTTCCTAGTGATGTGATGTTACAGTACCTTGGTACTCCACAGTTTAACGGTCCAGTCGAAGGACGAGGTGACAAACAGGTGGGAGAAGTCAACGGGCCCCGTCGCCGTGTGACAGTCGATCCCGGTGATTGGCCCGTGGTGGCCCTCGAACATCTCACTGATCCCCGCTTTACTGTGGGACACACATACAGCACACAGCGAATAACAACCCTGCCGAGCAAAAACTCACTGGCCTGTTGCCAGCTCCTGACCGACTACATATGTGAGCGTTCCCATTTACAGTGACATGGCTGTGGTGGTGGGAGAGAGCGGCAGCGTTTGGAGACACATATTACAGAGCTGTTACTAGGCTGTGGCTCCCATAATTATGCCGAGGTAAATACCCAGCTTGAGTGATGCTTATGCGTTATTAACCAGGATGAGTGTATCATACCATTTTAAATGAGGCAGAAAATCAGTACCTCAATTAGTGAGGGTGATCCTGTAATGCATCACCTAGCAACTATCCCCTCACGGTGGTTGCCGGGCAGAATGTAGGACATTAGCAACGTAGCCGGAGACCGCCATTGCGTCATTTCGTCAAGTCATGCAGGTCGGTCGTAGAACAAACGGACACAGACTGTTTAGAGGAATCGGCTTCCTCCTTATGCTCCCAAACAAACTTTACATTCAAGTCTCCTTCAGACAAGCCAGTTTTAAACAAACTCCCTCACTTTGAGAGAGAACTCCTCCAGGAGAGGAATGAGAAAAAAATGAGTTGTTTCCCCACCATGTGTGCCCTGCTTATGTTAAGTGACCTTCACAAACACAACTGACAGAAGGCAAAGCAAAAACAGGATGACTTGGGTAGGAGTGAAAACCTCAGACAGCAGGAAATCAACTAGTTGTATTCATATGGCCTTGGGGGGAAGTGAGGGCGATCTATTTATTTGACACACTGTTTTAAACTGGAGCCTAAAAAGCCTCCTTAGTTTCCTGTAGGCGACACGCCCGCCAGCACACGCCACACGACCGGGAAACGCCGGGGGCCGCCTGTTGCTCTACCTTCCGTGACGACACGCCATGTAGACCGATCCGTCCTCGCTCCCCACCGCAAAGTTGTTGACGTCGCCGAGGGGGAAAGACATGGAGGTGACGGCTACGGTCTTTGACTGCTTGAACACCAGCTCCAAGCTGTCCTGTAGACGAGGGAGCGACGTGGAATAACATTAGGAACCGGCACGCATGCGAGCACACACACCGGCCCAACCACAAGCCTAGAAATTCCACTTGACAGGTTATTAATGCATCGTCTAAATTCAGCTGGCACTTTATAAATGATTAACATTTGACATCGGCGGCTTTGGCAGCGCAGTCGGAATCACGTCGCTAGCAGAGTTAATTTCCTTGACTTTGAAAAATGAGTCAAGCTGAAATATATGGTTAGTGCTCAAACGAAAAACCTGTAACAGAGCAGCTGAAACAAATGGCTCTAGTGAGTCCCCAGTGTTTTACATGCCTTGTGGATGTAGTGTGCGAAACAGGGTGAAGGACAGACAGCGGGTACCTGTGGCTGGGACAGCATGTCCAGTGTAGTGTGGGGAACAGGGTGAAGGACAGACAGCGGGTACCTGTGGCTGGGACAGCATGTCCAGTGTAGTGTGGGGAACAGGGTGAAGGACAGACAGCGGGTACCTGTGGCTGGGACAGCATGTCCAGTGTAGTGTGGGGAACAGGGTGAAGGACAGACAGCGGGTACCTGTGGCTGGGACAGCATGTCCAGTGTAGTGTGGGGAACAGGGTGAAGGACAGACAGCGGGTACCTGTGGCTGGGACAGCATGTCCAGTGTAGTGTGGGGAACAGGGTGAAGGACAGACAGCGGGTACCTGTGGCTGGGACAGCATGTCCAGTGTAGTGTGGGGAACAGGGTGAAGGACAGACAGCGGGTACCTGTGGCTGGGACAGCATGTCCAGTGTAGTGTGGGGAACAGGGTGAAGGACAGACAGCGGGTACCTGTGGCTGGGACAGCATGTCCAGTGTAGTGTGGGGAACAGGGTGAAGGACAGACAGCGGGTACCTGTGGCTGGGACAGCATGTCCAGTGTAGTGTGGGGAACAGGGTGAAGGACAGACAGCGGGTACCTGTGGCTGGGACAGCATGTCCAGTGTAGTGTGGGGAACAGGGTGAAGGACAGACAGCGGGTACCTGTGGCTGGGACAGCATGTCCAGGCTCCAAGAACACATCTTGCCATCGGTTGAGATGCTGATGAGGTTGTGGGCGTTCTGGGTGCCCACCACGTTCACACAGTACACTGGGTGCTGCACAGAGGGGCAGTTATAAAACACAGCTTACTATGGTATGTAGGTAATGGAAGCAATTAAACAGCGATTGGTTGGTCTATTACTCATGCTAACTATTGATTTCTGAACATGACTGGTTTACCAGGGAACATGACCCTACCGTGTGAGCTGATGCTGACAGGGGGGTCCTCTGTACAGGCGTCCGCTTGTTGCTCCTGTTGTCCCACAGAACAATCTGCCCGGAGTAGGTGCCCCCCACAACCAAATTGGGGTGGAACTTAGCAAAGGCTGCCGACATCACAGCAGACTGGCAGCGAGGGGGTGAGAAGAGAGACAGAAAGGAGAGAAAGGGAGAGGTGGTGAGGGTAGAGAGAGGGGGGAAAGGTAGAGAGAAGTGACGGTAGAGAGAGAAAAGGTAAGGGCAGAAAGAGAGGGGGTAAGAGTAGAGGAGATGGGTGCTAGCGTCTGCGTGCTAGCGTCTGCGTGCTAGCGTCTGCGTGCTAGCGTCTGCGTGCTAGCGTCTGCGTGCTAGCGTCTGCGTGCTAGCGTCTGCGTGCTAGCGTCTGCGTGCTAGCGTCTGCGTGCTAGCGTCTGCGTGCTAGCGTCTGCGTGCTAGCGTCTGCGTGCTAGCGTCTGCGTGCTAGCGTCTGCGTGCTAGCGTCTGCGTGCTAGCGTCTGCGTGCTAGCGTCTGCGTGCTAGCGTCTGCGTGCTAGCGTCTGCGTGCTAGCGTCTGCGTGCTAGTCCAAATGAATAAGTGTGTAGTGGAACGGTAACAACCCTCCGGTAATGTCATTCTTAGTCACCTCCAGTCAAAAGGTGCTGCTAGGAATTACATGCAGACCCGGCAAATCAGTGCAGTGCAGTGATGTGCCAGCTCACTGTATAGCGTGCTGCTTTGTGTTTTAATTCATGCTTTAACAATCCGGAGTTTTCCATGACTCATGCTTCACTCATGGCAAAGCTTTCTGCTAGAGGCTGTTCACTACAGGATGTATCATGTATGGATTATGCCTACATTATTCATGCCAGTTTATTATGTGTAAAGTCTCATTTCTTAGTTTCTGTCAGCCTTCTCAGAACCCTCCACATCCCGTAGCCAGAAATACACCCCCAAGTCCACCCGCGACTCCCAAAAGGTGACACTCAATGAAGAGCAAAAATGTGTATTTCCCTCCCACTTGGAGGCCACGCAAAAAATAAAATTAGTTCACACTTCTGTTTAAGTTTTATTTCGTCTGAGCAACGTCCCGGGAACTGCATCCGCTGTGGAGGCAGCAACATGTGGTTCTACTCAACCTGTTTTGGTCTGAGAACCTCAGGGCACGTCATGTAATAAGCCAGGCCAGTGGAGGAGCTGCTCCCTCTACCCCTCCCTCCCTCTGTACTGAACACAGGGTCCTTGTTTAGATACACATGATAACCACTTTAGCCGTACGTTTAATAACACCACTGTGGCGCTCGTTGCCTAGGCAGCTGTTGCCCCACCGCTCTTCCCCGGCGCCTCACCAACATGTGTTTGAGGACAGATGTGGTGTGGGTAAATGCCAGCCTGCTGAAGTCACCGCGCTGACGGGGGTGGAGGAGGCTGGCGCTGTGCCGCACTCGTCCGGGAGAGATAGAGCACCACCAGTGAGCGAGACCCTGTGTGGCTTCATTACCTGGCAGTGGAAGACGTACTCCGGCGTGCTCTTCTTGTACTTCATGTTCCAGACCAGGGCCACCCCGTCCGGCTCGTGGGGGGCTTCCTCGTTGTTGTTGTATGACGCAACCAGCAGCTCGGGATACTGGTGAAAGACAAAATCAGCACAAATGAACGTCCAGAGGAAGCAGACATGGCCTCCAGGCTTGTGCACCATATGAACAAGCCTCCGCTGCCCTCCTCTGTGCCGGCGAATGCCGAAGCAGAGTGCTTAACCTCCCCCCGCTTCAGTAAGATTTATGGCCAGGACACTTTGCCTCCAACTGAGAAGTCTGGTTAATAACGTTTGGATGCTACAGCAACGCATAATGTTAGAGGACTTGGGACAGGACTTCTGAGAGAGCCGAGTGTGAACAACAGCAGTAAAGTTGCCCAGTTTAAGTCACCGGGAGACCGTTGAAACTCAAACCGTGGACTGCATGCTAAACACGGAGAGAAATGGCTGTGGAAAGATTGGCTCTCAAACACTTACCATATGTAAACAAACCATTAACCGCAGCTGCTTCTCATATAGGGACAACTGATCTGTACAGTTTTGGAATATACAATTTAGCACCAGGAAATAGCTATAGCTCAGAGCTAGCACCCTAGCAGTGAACAATGAGCTGGTGTTCAATCACTGTCAGAAGCCATTGTGGAACTAGAAATCAAATGGAAGGAGACGTAAGAGGAAACAAATCATTACGCACTGGCACTAAGTGATCATTCGCGCATGACATGGTACTTGCTCCCAGTGGAACATGGCTAAATGTCATACATGTAAAATGTGTCGTGTATGTCATACACAGTTGGTACAGCTGAGGGCTCTGGCTTAAGACTTCCTTAACAACGCATTAACATTCTTCATTCTGGCGGAAAAACAAACACACTTGTGAATTTCAAACACACGGAAGCACAGAGCAGCGGTGTAATCATGTAGAAACTCCTGCGTGCGCTTTCTCTCGGTTGAGTCACTGTAAAGGTTGCGTCCAGGTGATGAGCCGGTGGTGACAGATAGTCATGTGTTTGCCTGATTCAGATCCCCTGACTGGGGAGAGGAAGGAAATCATACCAACACTTTACCTGAGGCGACCAGTCCAGACAGGTGACCACACGGTGCTTGGACCAGCGCTCGTCCATGAACTGCCTGTTCAGAAACAGCTTGGCCCCCGCCTGGATCTCGCTAGAACCACAGCACAAGTCAAGTCATGAGAAAAACAACATACAATACGTTGACTTATTCAAACGCTGTGACAGAAATAAGCCGACTCTACCCTTCCTTTTCCTCCATCTCACGGCCGCTGTAGTCGAAGAAGACGTCCACATGTTGGGACAAGGCCCGTTCCACGATGCGGGTGCTGTGGTCAAAGAAGGTTATGAACTCCTCTGAGTGGAGGATCTGAAGCTTCTCCTCTTCAGTCAGCTCTTGTAGAGGAGCTATAGAGGAGCAGAAATGAACTAACTATAATTAAAAGTTTGTCAGGTTTGGGTTGATTCGTTCAAATGAGACAGAAATAAAATGGCTATCAGAAAAATAACTTTCCACAACATTCCACAAATGTTGATCTTTTTTGGTAAAGGTCTAACTGAAGCCACGAGTATCATCTCCTACCTTCCTCTTCCTGGACTGTCTTTTCCGTTGGAGTCTCGAGTTCTGGCTGTGATGGAGCGATTTCCACCTCTTCTTCCTCTTCCTCCTCCTCCTCCTCTGCTGTTGGAAAAAAAGGCTTGATTCTTGTATAACCCTCCCTAATAAACCTGGCAAAGCTTTACACTTCATACAAGATTAGTGATAGCAAATGTGACAAAGACAAAAGAGAAAATGTTCAAAACCAAGGATTATTTAAATTCTAATTGTTTAAGGTTTCAATAGATCCTGCAATTCCGTGTCAGTGTTTTGTTCCTTCATAATAGCGACTGCGGCTCGACATGGTGTGTGTTTTTTCTCCTCAGTTAGCACACAGAATGGTAAACTGGCTAGCAAGGAAAGGAGACGTTCAAAGTCTCCGCGTCTCATTTGTTCCGTTTGCCAACACAATGTCACCGCTCTGAAAGGGCCTCTAAAGCACTGGAGGTTGTGTAGAGGGGCGGGGGGGTTCAGGCAGGACGGTGGTCGCTGTAGGGGTCTTGTTTTCGGGGCCCCCCTAACTGTCTGTGAGATCCGGCTAATCAACAGGAGGCTGGTACATGTCAGTGTGGCCATCTCCACGTCTCTCAGTAACAAGTTGTCCTCTCCTGTCTGTACGAGCCAGGTCCAACCAGCTGACAGAACGATGCTAACCAGATGGCGCCAACTAGATTGTCTTGTTTCGACTCAAAGGTGGCATGAGGATGGCACAGAGGTTTTCCGCCTGGCCGCCCCTAGACAAGTCTTTCTCTGAACGGCAAGCCTGTGCAATTACCGCCCCACCGGGGGGTCCGGCGGCTGCTATTCAGCCCCAGAGAATGTACAACCAAATAATACAGCGTGTAGGCCTGACCAGCTGGCAAACCTCACAGCGCCTCGGCACTCTCACACACTGGAAAAGTCTGCTTTCTTAAACAAACAGCGCGCCTCCTCCGCGTCAAACCCTCTTCCACACATTCACCTATTTGAAACGTCTAAATGAGTGCACGTCGTGTAATGTGCACGCTCCTGTGTCTCTTAGAGCTCGACGGATTCCTCATCCCTGACAGGAGCAGCGTTGCACATTTGATCATTTCAGCTGTCACATTGCCAATGTAAATTGATTCTCTTTCCTGTCTCTGGTGAGGTTGGGGGGGGGGGTAGGACATTGGGTGTTCTGATGAGGGTTTTCAGAACCGGGTTGATGACACAAGCCCTTTCCATGGGCGGCCGTACCCTGGAACCAAAAAGGGGAAGGTTAAAATCTTTCCTTTCAAGGGCCTCAATCAGGCTTAAAGGAAAACAGTAATCACTGTCTTTCAGCCCGGGCCCGGCCACGCTCGTCAGCCCTGTTCCCCCGGCAAGGGAGCTGGAGCAATCAAACTGCCAGGCATTAGGAGCGGAAAGACAATCCGAAAATAAAGGGTGTAATGCACCTGCCAGCCAAAATGGCCATTTGGAGAAAAGCTAGTGATCCCAGTGACCCTGTTGCGGGTGTGGGGGTGTCAGGGGGGAGGGCGACAGAACCAGGGGGTATGGAAGAGAAACATTTAACAGGATTCAATCCGGATCAACCATGACCTGAACACTTCCACCTCCCCTCGAAAGCAGGCCCAATTATGGTTTTTCTACCACTTAAGAAACAAAAGCTTTTTTGGAAGGGGGGGTTGGCGGCGGTGGTGGTGTGGATGGAGGTCGATGTAATCACAAGGCTTTGTCAATGGAGACTGTATTAATGCGAGCGCAACGTGGGCCCAGTGTGCCGTTCAAGTACTGGAAGTCCTCCCAACTGCAGGTGTGTTCGTCTCCACAGCCGCAGAAGAGACAACACCACCCCGACTCCCACACGTCTGTTTATTATAGTCTGTCGCACACAATTCTGCTGCTGGTCTATTCCGGAGTGCAACAGCGTAACAGAGAGCTCAGTGCAAATCCAACAACAGGAACAACACAGCTTCATTCAATTCACTGTTTGTGTTCGACTCCTAAACACACGGGCCATTCTAAAGTCTTAACTGAACGGCACCATAACATTTCCAACAATAATTTGCCATCCAGAATAACACCACACTGCTCCAAGTGTATATATCTACCACATGAAGCATGTTGAGTACCAACACATGGTTAAAGCACTGGCAGTTAGGATTTCAACTGCCATGTCAGATACAGTTTTCGTAAAGGGCAGACAACGGAATTATGGTCCCTGTATATTTTCTCTCTGTGTGAGGTAGCAGATTAGAATACATCTAGCCATCGTGACCACAACACATTTGTGACAAGCAGGTTAGTCGATCTGTATGTGTGTGTGTGCTCTCTCTCTATAGAAAAATTAGGATACAAAAGAAACACTCTGAAGACGTGGGACAGATTTAGGAAAATGTCCCCTATACATCCTTCTGTCTAGATTTCTGTTTGAATAAACTCCAGTTAAATGGTAGCCAACATTGGTTTCAATAGAGGCAGTGAAGGGCTACCGATCATCAAGTGCCAGGCGTATAAAAGGTGAAAAAATGTTCAAACAGGGTCCCTTGAAACAAGAGGCCATTGAGATCCTTTAGTGATTAAAGTTGCAACCTTCCTGTGAATTACACACGATTACAACAATCCAATTTAATTAAACTTCTAATTTACTCAAATGTTCTGGCCTTGGTATTGCCTGGAAGCACTTTTTAAAACCGAGCTCTAGACATCCCACTCATGACAGCAACAGGTATTTGTTTCCAGAATGACAACCACTTCCTATGCCGCACTGATTGACATTGCATAATACAGAATGTCTACTGCTGTAGTCTGAGCAGGCTGAAGTTCTGCATAACGGCTCAATGAAGCATTCTACAGACTGGGGCTTGATTCACTGCCTTTCCACACAACCTGGAACAGGAACCACATCCCTCCAAACAAAACAGTGAGTATTTTTTTAATAAATATAAGCGGACCTAGGATGTATATGGAAATGTCTCAAACAAATAGATTTACCACCAAGTCACTACTTGGAATCTTAGTAGCCTGTGTTTAAGGCAGACTAAAAACTGGGAGCTAGAGGTACTGGCTTTGCGAACCCAATAGAAAGACCCATTCTTGGTGTCGTTTGGAGCGGGTAGGTGATCCACAGGGTCCATCAGGGATCACTGTGTGTGTGTGTGTGTGTGTGTAGCCTGGCACAGCCTCCCTCTCTCCCCTCACCACTGGCGCCCGCTGACCTTGAGTGTACCGTACAGCCGTCACCTCCTACTCTTCCTCCTCCTCCTCCCCTTGACAACATGATGAATCGCTCAATCAGCGCACGCGGCTGACGCCATCACTAACATCTAATAAGTGCAGAAGGGTGCGAGCAGGCGAAGGGACGCCGTCTCGCCGAGTGCCAGGCGTGATGCCGTGAACAGCGCACAATGTCAGCGAGTGTGTTGAGTTATGTGTCCATTGGCTGAAGGGAGGAGACGGGAAAGCCAGAGAGTTGATAAAATGATTACAGAGTGGCAGAGAGAGCGGAAGGAGTCTGCAGTTGAACAGCCAGCACAAACCATCCTTGTTTAAAGCAAGGGGAGCAGGTACCCTATGAGCTCCGGGCCCCTCTGGGAGCAGGTACCCTATGAGCTCCGGGCCCCTCTGGGAGCAGGTACCCTATGAGCTCCGGGCCCCTCTGGGAGCAGGTACCCTATGAGCTCCGGGCCCCTCTGGGAGCAGGTACCCTATGAGCTCCGGGCCCCTCTGGGAGCAGGTACCCTATGAGCTCCGGGCCCCTCTGGGAGCAGGAACCCTATGAGCTCCGGGACCCTCTGGGAGCAGGTACCCTATGAGCTCCGGGACCCTCTGGGAGCAGGTACCCTATGAGCTCCGGGACCCTCTGGGAGCAGGTACCCTATGAGCTCCGGGACCCTCTGGGAGCAGGTACCCTATGAGCTCCGGGCCCCTCTGGGAGCAGGTACCCTATGAGCTCCGGGCCCCTCTGGGAGCAGGTACCCTATGAGCTCCGGGCCCCTCTGGGAGCAGGTACCCTATGAGCTCCGGGCCCCTCTGGGAGCAGGAACCCTATGAGCTCCGGGCCCCTCTGGGAGCAGGTACCCTATGAGCTCCGGGACCCTCTGGGAGCAGGTACCCTATGAGCTCCGGGACCCTCTGGGAGCAGGTACCCTATGAGCTCCGGGCCCCTCTGGGAGCAGGTACCCTATGAGCTCCGGGCCCCTCTGGGAGCAGGTACCCTATGAGCTCCGGGCCCCTCTGGGAGCAGGTACCCTATGAGCTCCGGGCCCCTCTGGGAGCAGGTACCCTATGAGCTCCGGGCCCCTCTGGGAGCAGGTACCCTATGAGCTCCGGGCCCCTCTGGGAGCAGGTACCCTATGAGCTCCGGGCCCCTCTGGGAGCAGGAACCCTATGAGCTCCGGGCCCCTCTGGGAGCAGGAACCCTATGAGCTCCGGGCCCCTCTGGGAGCAGGTACCCTATGAGCTCCGGGCCCCTCTGGGAGCAGGTACCCTATGAGCTCCGGGCCCCTCTGGGAGCAGGTACCCTATGAGCTCCGGGCCCCTCTGGGAGCAGGTACCCTATGAGCTCCGGGCCCCTCTGGGAGCAGGTACCCTATGAGCTCCGGGCCCCTCTGGGAGCAGGTACCCTATGAGCTCCGGGCCCCTCTGGGAGCAGGTACCCTATGAGCTCCGGGCCCCTCTGGGAGCAGGTACCCTATGAGCTCCGGGCCCCTCTGGGAGCAGGTACCCTATGAGCTCCGGGCCCCTCTGGGAGCAGGTACCCTATGAGCTCCGGGCCCCTCTGGGAGCAGGTACCCTATGAGCTCCGGGCCCCTCTGGGAGCAGGTACCCTATGAGCTCCGGGCCCCTCTGGGAGCAGGTACCCTTTGAGCTCCGGGCCCCTCTGGGAGCAGGTACCCTATGAGCTCCGGGCCCCTCTGGGAGCAGGTACCCTATGAGCTCCGGGCCCCTCTGGGAGCAGGTACCCTATGAGCTCCGGGCCCCTCTGGGAGCAGGTACCCTATGAGCTCCGGGCCCCTCTGGGAGCAGGTACCCTATGAGCTCCGGGCCCCTCTGGGAGCAGGTACCCTATGAGCTCCGGGCCCCTCTGGGAGCAGGTACCCTATGAGCTCCGGGCCCCTCTGGGAGCAGGTACCCTATGAGCTCCGGGCCCCTCTGGGAGCAGGTACCCTATGAGCTCCGGGCCCCTCTGGGAGCAGGTACCCTATGAGCTCCGGGCCCCTCTGGGAGCAGGTACCCTATGAGCTCCGGGCCCCTCTGGGAGCAGGTACCCTATGAGCTCCGGGCCCCTCTGGGAGCAGGTACCCTATGAGCTCCGGGCCCCTCTGGGAGCAGGTACCCTATGAGCTCCGGGCCCCTCTGGGAGCAGGTACCCTATGAGCTCCGGGCCCCTCTGGGAGCAGGTACCCTATGAGCTCCGGGCCCCTCTGGGAGCAGGTACCCTATGAGCTCCGGGCCCCTCTGGGAGCAGGTACCCTATGAGCTCCGGGCTGGGAGCAGGCCCCTCTGGGAGCAGGTACCCTATGAGCTCCGGGCCCCTCTGGGAGCAGGTACCCTATGAGCTCCGGGCCCCTCTGGGAGCAGGTACCCTATGAGCTCCGGGCCCCTCTGGGAGCAGGTACCCTATGAGCTCCGGGCCCCTCTGGGAGCCGGTACCCTATGAGCTCCGGGCCCCTCTGGGAGCCGGTACCCTATGAGCTCCGGGCCCCTCTGGGAGCCGGTACCCTATGAGCTCCGGGCCCCTCTGGGAGCCGGTACCCTATGAGCTCCGGGCCCCTCTGGGACCCAGATTTGTTTGTTGTTTAGGCCCCTGATTACACACTTGACTCCAATAAATCAGCTAGTTATGATCTTCAGTTTAGAACCTGAGTGAATGAGGTATGGTGACACCACTTCGGTCGCTGAGGACTGGAGTTCCAGATTCCTGTCCAGGAGAGCGAGCGAACCTCCCCCACCCGGAAGACACAGTCCCCAAAAAAGAATCACCACTAGTAATCTGGCTAGTCTCCACTGGGGATTGATCTGACCGGAAACTGGCTGGATTCTACGCAGTAAAAAGTGTAGGCGGGGGTAGTCGAAACTTCTTGTCAAACACAAAGCCAGTTAACTGGAGCATGGACTCCGCATGTGTATCAACCTGAAACTAGTGTTGACATAGTGTACGACATGCATCGCTAATACAGCACCGGAAACAATCGATACGAATTTCAGCCAACCAGACACTAAACTAATCCAAATATTGCATTTCGTAGCAGCGGCACATGTGCTCAACATGTGGACATTATGGTTAAATATGCTCTTTTTTTTTAAAGATCCGCCTCAACGACCACATGAAAGCTCCCGTGCAACAATTACATACATATCGACATGCTTCAGATACATTAGCCAGGCCAGGCATGAGCCACTTCATATCTGCCCCAATCCGCTACCTTTCTTCCCCTCTGGCCCGACCCTCTCATCCCGCACATTAATTGTAGCATGGTCCTATCGGTCTGAAGACGGCGGTTTGGAGAGGAGTAGGCCGACGTGCACTCATTTAATCTTTCCTTTGGCTCTTCTTATGTTTCCCTGGCCTCCGCAATTTCCGCCAGCTTTCATCTCTGCGCTCCGTAGGGCCTGATGATTTCCACTCTGTGTTCACTTCCTGCGCCCGCTTGCATGATCAGACAGAGAGGCCAGCCTGCCCACCCCCACCCGCACGCCACGAAAAAAAAGCATTCAAACAACACTGATAGCCATCTGCATTGACCTTGCAGTCAACAACTGAGGCTGCTTTAGTTATGACGGAAATAGTATCTAATGGTAAGTGTGTCTGCAGGACCCGGGGCAGGACTCTCACCTTCCTTCTGCTGGGTCGGGACCGGTGTCTGGGTCTCCTTGGTGTATGACACGGTCTCTTTCGGAGGGAAGTCGACATGTGTGATCTTGGCCATGCCCAGCTTCAGTGGCCCATGCCTAAAAGCAGGGCACAATGTCAGACAAATGGCAGGACCAAAAAGAGCAGAAATAAAAGCATGATCCTGGGTGAAGCCGACAACATAAGAAAATAGCATCCTTTTTATTAAAACCTCAGAGCTCAAGTTGCCCTTAAGATGGGGCTTTTGTCTTATTATAATCATTTCGATGGAAAATTAAAATGTAGGGAAAAAAGCACTTTTTTCTCCAATATCTACTTGGCACATCATTCCAAGAGTACAGGTGTTTCCTTGGTCTATGTTTTAAGAAACAACTCATAGAACAACTCATAGAAACTCGCAGAACAACTCACAGAAACTCATAGAACAACTCTTTAGTAGGATGAAAATAAAAACTGCTCAGCCACACCAGCGTAATGCTGATATTAGATGGTCATCATTAAAAGCACTGTGCTATGGTTTAATATTTTTTGGGGAAAATTGCACACACAACTTGGGGATGCAAAACGTTTAAGATGCATTTCAGTCACATCCAGCTACTTCCCTTGACAACTCTTCACCCCCCACCCCACAGCCCCAGCCGCTGAGAATAACCTTAGCGGATACACTGAACATGTATGTAGGTGAAGCAAAGATTTAATCAAGTAACACATGAACAAAATCTATTCTAGAAAATAAAAGTGTTAAGGGCCAAAAGGGGAGTGACAACACTAAAGACTGGAAAAGTTAAGTTAAGGGTAAACAGGAAGAGGAAAGAGAAGAAGTGTCCAGTACCCTAGCTCAGAATCAGAGTGAAGCTGTAGAGTGGACGGGTCAGAGTCCCAGTGGAGAGTCCTGGTTAGTTTCACAGCAACAGGGCAGCGTTAGTGAGAGAAAG
Source organism: Dallia pectoralis (assembly GCA_029465975.1). Lineage (NCBI taxonomy): Eukaryota > Metazoa > Chordata > Actinopteri > Esociformes > Umbridae > Dallia > Dallia pectoralis. Next base: position 14,026,895 of record CM055731.1, read on the forward strand.
CAGGCATAAACCAAGAGAGGAAACAAATTACAACATACTGTATACACTTAACATGCCCACACTGAGAAATACAGGTAACAGAGCAGACTGGTATTCAATTCATTACGATCAATTTCATTTCAGAAACATTTTTAGTGAAGACTGTAAAAGTGCCGTTACCACGGCAACACCAAATGAGCCGACTTCATATAAAATACAAAGAGTGGCTGAAAGCTACAATATATTAGGCCCTATGTGATGGCATGAGTAAATTTAATAACTGTTAAAAATATTCTAAAATATAAAATAAGTATTAAATATTTTGGGCTGTCGTCGTAACAGCATTAGAATTAAAGGTATTGAAAAGTTTTTCATAAGCTAGGTTTTGGTTGTACTGTCCTGTTTTTGGTTGATTTGTAACTGCAATTCATGTCAGTTGATTATATTTCAGTTTCAGCCAGACGTTTTAAATAATTTAAATGCAAGCTTCAGAGTTTATGAGTTCGTTGTGACACACCTGATCATTTTTCCCCATTAAAATGTACAGCCATTGAAATGGCCATGTGTGTGTTTACAATGTCCAATGCATTAGTAATATAAAAAAGCCATTACGACCTACAGAGGTTTTGAGGGATGTGCTCCAATCTGGCAACTGAGGTCGTCGATAAGTGAGTCTGCAGTCACACACGTTGAACAAAGAAAAAGAGTCTTAGCACGACTGCCTTATACAAAAGACTAGAACACAGCCATTGATTTAAATAGATACAACCATGCCCGCATAGCTCTGATAGTTCTGGCCATACAGCTGGCAGAGGAAGTTAAGTTATGAAACACTTATAAAAAGATGTCCTTTGATTTCATCAAACACCCCAGATTACATTGTTTCTATATTTGCAATAAAAACAAATGCATTCTGGCACTCCTCGTTGTGTCGTACCTTCAGCGGGAGTATATTGGCCATAGACCACGCCGCCTCATTGCCTAATTATAGCGCAAACCCTACTTGTCAACCCAAAAATCGGTTAATAACACCCATCTGTAGCTGTAGTTTCATTACAGTCGCAGATCGTGTCAAAATGCTGACTAACGCGCGCGACTCAAACACAGTATCTGTTTATAATGTGTGGACACAGATCCTGAGCGTGTGATGACACTGGGCATAATGAGGCAGCCTGAGGGTCTGGTAGGGCCTGAACAGACTTCCAAGTGAGGCAACGCCCTGCGGGGGAAAACATGACCTCCATGTGTGCGAGGAAATGACTGTGCCTGCTGAGGGAAATGAGTCAACACGTAGCGCCTAGGGGTGAAGGAAGACGAGGAAGAGGAGGAAGAGCTCCCTGGCCCGGACGGGACACTGGGGGAGCTAGAGTTTCAACAGACGGACAAGGCTCTAATTAGGGGTTAAGGGTTCCCCCAGGCATCCCACAGCCCTGCTGTTTTATTGTCCATTTAGGAGCGCCCCAATTCAATAGCACAAAAACAAAATAAACAGGCGCACCCTCGGCATAAGCCGGACATCGTTCTGTTCAAATGCTGTATAACGTGTTGCATGGCCATGCTTCTGCTAGCATGTGGTTGTGAGTACACACTTAAATGCATGAGGTTGTCCTGTGTGATGGTGGCACACAAAGATCAGCCTGAATGCATGAGGTTGTCCTGTGTGGTGGTGGCACACAAAGATCAGCCTGAATGCATGAGGTTGTCCTGTGTGATGGTGGCACACAAAGATCAGCCTGAATGCACGAGGTTGTCCTGTGTGGTGGTGGCACACAAAGATCAGCCTGAATGCACGAGTTTGTCCTGTGTGGTGGTGGCACACAAAGATCAGCCTGAATGCACGAGGTTGTCCTGTGTGATGGTGGCACACAAAGATCAGCCTGAATGCATGAGGTTGTCCTGTGTGATGGTTGCACACAAAGATCAGCCTGAATGTATGAGGTTGTCCTGTGTGGTGGTGGCACACAAAGATCAGCCTGAATGCATGAGGTTGTCCTGTGTGGTGGCACACAAAGATCAGCCTGAATGCATGAGGTTGTCCTGTGTGGTGGCACACAAAGATCAGCCTGAATGCATGAGGTTGTCCTGTGTGGTGGCACACAAAGATCAGCCTGAATGCATGAGGTTGTCCTGTGTGGTGGTGGCACACAAAGATCAGCCTGAATGCACGAGTTTGTCCTGTGTGGTGGTGGCACACAAAGATCAGCCTGAATGCACGAGGTTGTCCTGTGTGATGGTGGCACACAAAGATCAGCCTGAATGCATGAGGTTGTCCTGTGTGATGGTTGCACACAAAGATCAGCCTGAATGTATGAGGTTGTCCTGTGTGGTGGTGGCACACAAAGATCAGCCTGAATGCATGAGGTTGTCCTGTGTGGTGGCACACAAAGATCAGCCTGAATGCATGAGGTTGTCCTGTGTGGTGGCACACAAAGATCAGCCTGAATGCATGAGGTTGTCCTGTGTGGTGGCACACAAAGATCAGCCTGAATGCATGAGGTTGTCCTGTGTGGTGGTGGCACACAAAGATCAGCCTGAATGCATGAGGTTGTCCTGTGTGGTGGTGGCACACAAAGATCAGCCTGAATGCATGAGGAGGTCCTGTGTGGTGGTGGCACACAAAGATCAGCCTGAATGCATGAGGTTGTCCTGTGTGGTGGTGGCACACAAAGATCAGCCTGAATGCACGAGGTTGTCCTGTGTGGTGGTGGCACACAAAGATCAGCCTGGTCGACGAAGAAGCTCTGGTTCTGGGCAAAAAAAAACTAGTTGACTCCAGCAAGAGCATGCTAGGTTTTAAAGTTTTTTTCCACCAATTTCATTTTTTACTGGACTGGAAGGTGGTGAAAAAGGCATAAAACAGTTTAGCTGAAAGAGCAGTAGGTTGGATTAAGACCTACCACTGGACCCCTCTAAGACACTCAGGGTTTGAAATTAAATTGAGGCAATAAACATAGAACATGATTTGTTTCATGAAATCACGAGTACTGTTATTAAATCGTAGTTGTTTATGGACTTGAAATTGTTACATAAGAAAATGTCCATCAAGTAAAATCAATACAACGCTAGTTTCTTTGGAAGAACATCATCAGTCTTACTGAAATCCTAAATCCTACACGAACGGCCGTTCCAGCCGTGACAGAGATTTATAGAGATTAAACCTGCTGAAACCTGTGAAACACAAAGCCTTCAAAATGACACAGACATCAGGAGAGACAGTCCCTCGTTCATACCTCCAATTAAAAGCCCCCCTGTGTGCATCGCAACATAAATTACAGCGGCGCTGCACTGTGCTTAGAGGATGAAGGCTGTTTGTGCAGAGAGAAAAGAGAGCGTTTTGTCATTAAAAACATTAGAGCGGTGTGTACCTGGGTCCCACGGCGCCATCGCCCGAGTCTTGGCTGCCTGCCTCGCTTGGTGTGCTCACAGATTTGGAGGTGGGAGACATGGGAGTAGGGACTAGATAGGGACATAGAGAGGTATCTTCTGTTACTAAGTGCACGGCCTGGCCTGTTCACAACACATAAAAGGATGGCATATAGGTGCCAGAAGTGTTCAAATAAAAGAAAACTATACAAATTATGTGGCATAAAAAAGGCTAAATTGAGGAGTTGTGAGCAGAAGAAAAAAAGGTTATATTTATTTCATGTGAAAATATCAAGTGAAATTTAACTGTAACACCAAAAGCATTACAAAAACCTGTTACACATCAATATTGCAAAAACAAGTGCATGAGACATGTAAGACAGGTTGTGATGCAAAATGATTACAGGGTTTGCTGTAAACACATTCAAACATACTAACAATGACATCAATGTCATGTTAAAGGTGATTTTACTTTCTAGTGTTTTCTCCCTGAAAGAGTGAAAAAAAAGCCTTGGCAACTAAAATAGATTGTATTTATTGATTCCTCCATAACATCAGTTCTTTACGTATTTTATCACAATGCTTACGGTTTACACACTGACAGGCCAAGCCAGTCAGAAGGCAACATTAATTAATCTACTATGGATCACTTCTGCCCCCTTCTGGCAGAATGAGGACAATGTTCAATCATTAATCTGTTAGTACTTGTTTTGGTTTATAAAAATCTACATATGGGCTAAAGACTACTGCAGTAAAACACAGTCTTAGCACATATCTTAGCTATATTTTGTAATAATCAAATTATGATGATACATGGTTTCTCACCAACAGGGACATCAGCTGATGTGATGCCCATGCTCTCCAGAAAGGCATCTGCCTCCCGTCTTTTCTTCTCCAAGTCGGAGTCATCCAGTGGGACAGCATCTTTCTTCAGGTCAGCCTAGAAACAAAGTCAAGCAGACTCATTGGTTAGTATCCTGAGTTGTAACCATGACGAATGGATGGTTTGATTGGGAGTTAGTCAAACAGTGGAATTTAATGTTGAAGCGCTTTTAAATTGTCCACCATTTTTTAAAGACCTTATTGGCTCCTTTGAATCAAGGGCGGGGCATGTGTACTTTTCACTGGGTAAATCATGCAATCACATCAAATTGTGTTAATCACAAGTTTATTGTGATAATCACAAGGCCATAAGAACCATAGATACTAAGAGCAACATGTGCACTGTCCTTTTGTGTCAGTCTAGTTCAGGGGGTAGCTTAGGGACAAGACCTAAAAGTACATACTGACCTCTTTCTTTTTGCGCTCATCTTCCTTCCTTTTTTTCTCCTCTCTGATCTGAGCCAGGCGTTGCTTCTTCCTCTCAAGCTCTGCTTTTAACTCGCTTTTGTCTGACATAATGCCAACACTGTAGGCCACAAGACAAGTTGTATTATTATTAAAACGGCAAGTGATACTTGAACACTTTTATTCTAACAATCTGTGAATGTTTTTTCTGTGTCGACAAAGTATTTTAACCTCCCATCGGAAAGACACCACCTTAACCAAAGCAATGTCCCCTTCACTGGCCTGGAGCACATGGACTTTATATATTGACCAGTAGGAAGATGCCACCTACTGGACCTAAACGCATTTTTCAGCGAGCTTAAGTTGAGACAAATCCGCAGTGGTAAGTAGGGTTTAATGATGCTGGTCTGCCAGGACATGTCCTTTATCAGATAGCAGAGATTTGTTTTCATTATTATTTTTTACCTGTACCACATGGTCTGTATATCCTTCTCCTGATTCAATGACCCACTCAAGACTCTTGTCTAGTCAACTTAAACTTCACAGTAAGTCTTTACAGAGATAAAGTTCAAAATTACAATGAGGGATTTATTATTGAGAATTCGCATAATCAACACTCAACCGGCAAAACATCTGACCCTATCAACATCTAACAGGAGGACCACATGCACAAATTACACAGGAACATTTATGAAAAAGCTAGGATACAGATGGTTTGCCCAGTGTGAAACTGCATGCACGCTAAATTTACACAAAAAAACAGTTTTTGCATTTACAAAACCAATCTCGAAGCAAACGTTTTTATGAGATCAATTAACATTTAGTTGGGGAAAAACAGCTAAATATATCAGTATTTTGGGTGGTTAATGTAAACAGACTTGAATATATAAAATGTATATTTGTCAACTGCAATGCAAGAACCACAAAAAAACAGAAGTATAAACCTGTAGTTTAACGAGTTCCAACATTACGCCATGAAACAAACAAGAATCCAGATAAGAAGCCCTGTTGTAACTAGTCAGGATGTCGATGGTCAAACCGTGACAAGTAGCATCTTTACTGCTTGGCAGTTACTTTAACTAAGTTAGCATAATCTGAAGGTTGCGCCGCTAGCTACCGTTGAGTACATATCCAATAATATATCTAGCGAGCTACGTTACAAAGCGAGCTAGCCAAGCAGAATAGTAGCCAGCGGTGTTTTACAAACTTAGCCTTGCATGTATGTATGTGTGATAACTACACAAGTAACCGCCCCACCCACAACTGCTGCTACAGCTTCTGCTACTAGCATAACAGCAGTAATCGCATAGCTACGTGTTCACGCGTTAGCTACGCTTAGTTAGCGATGTTAACATTGATACAGGACTTGGCACCCGGAACTCTTCAAGATTAAAGCAACGATTGCCTACATATCTCACGCTGGTTGATTATATTAAACGTTCTGTTACGGGATACGGTTTTATTTAAGACTATGAGATAATTAGGAGTCAAAATAATGAGAGTACACTCGGCCTGTGGGGGGCTATGTATGTATCAACCGAGCTAACGGTTAGATAGCTCGAACTAGCACTGTCAAAGCAGCAAACTTGAGTTGGCTCAGTTAAAACACAGGGATTACTGCCGCATTAATCCAAACAAAAGGCGTAATTGTGGAGCAATAGTTTAAAAAAAGACATGTTACCTAGAAGTTATATAATGTGTGTTTTGATAACAAACCGTAGTTATCCTTGGCTTTCCAATCGATTGAATCAGTATCCTTTCCTGAAGCACCAACACTACGGATGCCGTGCAGGGACATTCGGATTGATATGGGCAGCAGAGATTTGCTAGTTATTTGTATACTTCCCCAGTAGGGAGCACTGTCTACTCACTGTTAAACGCAAAACATGCTTTTTGCTATAACGTTGATATTTTAAAACTCATTGTTGACTCTGTTAAATGTGCTTCATCAACTGGAAGTTTGCCTGACCCCACAAACCCCATCAATGAGTCTCACTCATTATTATTGGCCTATATGTAATGGAGGCATAGTAGGTAGTTAATAAGTGATTCATCCCCTGAACACTGTTTGGGTAAAATATTCAATTGAAACATCACAAAAGGGGTATGGTCGGAGCTGTTTATAGATTAGTAAAATGCGATTGATACTGTCAAATTTCTAACACTATAAATTGGCAGATTAAATTTTTATTTAAAATACATGTTTATAATTGTTTTCTACAATTTTAACCTGATCAATTAAAAGATTATTTGAATTGTACATTGGACATCCTAAAGACAATCAATAAAAATGTGCTTCGTGATCGTGACATACATGTATGTAGATTTCATATTTAAATCATAATGGATTCACAAAAAACAATTCCCTCCATTAAGATCTGAAAGGTTTTGTAAATCTTCCTTTTTTAGCCTTGAAATAAAAATGGTAATGAATACATGTGTGGATTCATTATAAAAGTTACGAAATGTAATAGATTACTTTTCCAAATCTTCAATATTCAAATAATAATATTACATTTAATGCCAATAAATGATCAATTATTTAAAAAACAACTATCGAGGACACACATTAAGTCTAACCCTAAATTAAAAATATATATTTGTTAGTCCAAGACTATGCTTAATCTGTGTTTGTAAAGCTGGACCTACATTTTTAAGAGTCATTCTGAAACTTTTCTAAAACAATTCCTCAAGGTGCAATTTAGGACAACGACTAATACAAAAGTTTACATTGTTTTCAATGAACAGTAGAATCAACAGATGAAGCCAGAACCAGCATGGTTTTCACGTTATTCAGTTGACCTGTCCAGAGTCCTCCAATTTGCCACTCCTTCTCCTGGCCTCTCTACTGCCTTCGGGGTCAACACAATCAGGTTGTTGAGACAGACTGATGCCAGCTCTGGTACCATCTGATCCTTCTCGATTGGTCGAGAGGGAGAGCAGGACCGACTCGCTGGGGCGTTTCCAGGAGGAGCGTGTAACAATCCAGATGATTATTGCCCCGAAAAACACTATCAGCACTCCCAGCACATTCACAAAAGTGGCCTCTGGTGGAGAGTCCTTGTACTTAGGATCTTTCCTGAGAGAAATAGAGGAGAGTTAAGAGTCATTGTGACTAAATAAAGTCTCTAAGTGCCATTGTTTAGTATATTTCCGGTCCTGTAAAACTTACAAGCCAAAAATGAGCTTCTCTGTGATGCCCATAAGTGCAGTGGCCACGGCAGTGGCAAAGATGAACAGGCCACTGTAGACATGCAGGGGCATAAATGCTGCTCTCATGTATGTTGGGGTCAGAGGTATCAGATAGATACACACTCCCAGGACAAGCTAGTCAGTAAAATATAAAAAGCAGGATACACTGTCAATCACCGAAATGAAGAATCTCATGGTAAACCACATAACATGTATAACACTCAATATATAGAACTATAGTTATTATTAATAATTATAATAATACATTCAACTTATATTGCGCTCTTCTGGTACCCAAAGACGCGTTACATTTGATACAGAATAAACAACGATCTAAGAGAGTTATTGGACAATACACAGCCAGCTGAAAACAAGTCAGACATGACACTGGAACGAAAGAGGGGGAGGGCTATGAATTAGGTAGTGACTCCTTTCACCGAAAACAGAATATATAGTTACCTGTACTGTATATTGTATCACAGCTGATAGTCCTACCCAGCTGTGAAGGCTGTACATGTTCGGAATGTTTTGGGAGTTGTGGAAGTCAAATACTGCTACCAGAGATATGACAACAAAAATGAAGGCCAACATGTGTAATCCAGCATGAATAAACTTCATCATTAACTTGCTGCACTTCCAGGTCCATGGCAACCTATATACAACAATTGCTGAAACAGATAACATGTAATAACGTATTAATCTGATGTTTAATCATAAAAATTACATTCCAACTTCAAAAGAATTGAATAAGAATAACACTCGATTGGACAAGCAATTCTTGCAGTATAGCTACATGCTTGGACAGGTGCCACGAGGTTCCCTAATTCTAAATATTAATCTATCAATCAAATGTATTTTATACAACCCTTTTTACAACAAAGTTATCTGTGGTTTTACTATCACCAACAGTACTGTAACGTCCAGCAGGGGGAATCGAACCTGCGCCCTACAGCTCCGCAGCCAAGCGCACTACCCGCTGCTGCTCCAAATAGGGATATCCCATTTGAAGGGGCGAGTAGCGGCACCACCAGGGTCGCTACGGCGCATTCGGGATTTTACTAAATGCCTTTACTACCTGTCTGATTAACTTTTGGTTGTGGACATGTCATGTAATGCTGAGTATGAAGTTATTATCCCATTTTAAGTCAATTGAAGACCGAATATAATTTGCAATGATCAACTGGCCAATGGCATAACGAGATCGCGGAACGTTCACAAGCAAATGCTAACTAGCGTTAGCGCATATTAGTATAAGTCAACGGAAACAACGATCTTGCTCGTTAATTGTTGCTCTTACACTTGTAGGCTATCGCAATTCCAAGTTGACCAAGTTGAATAACACCCTGTGTTTTAACTAATTTTATATTGGACATTTGCAATTTGTGCTGTTCAAATCTTGATCAATTTCAATGAATCCAATAATATGTATTCGGAATCATATGTCAAATTTTTAAACTTAAAAATAAAAGGTGTACACTGTTGTCCACTCTTCATTGAGTATGATGTTATTATTTTATAGTGATACTTGTTGTAGAAGGCCTATTAAAATTACAATGTTCAGCCATCCCTCTCCTGATTCAGAATGTATAGTCTAGTTTTTGTAGTTATTGCACACATATTGTAGAAGCTATAGAAATTATAATGTTTGTAAACATTTAAGAAAATCTAATTTTAAACAAATAAAAAGCTGTGCATTATTCGCCACCTTCCATCAGAGAGGCGTGTATCAGTGAGAGACTTCGGATAAGTGATGCGTGAAGACACGCTCTCCCGTTTGGTGGGGGATATATGTGTGTGCGTGTGTGTGTGTGTCATACGTATTGGCATACTGTAGGATGATGAAAGGACAAGAAACAGTGCAGAAATCAGCCTTCTCTAATTCAGAGTATATCGTTGTTATAATAGTGGCATACTTATTTAAGGAGCTATTGACGTTTAAAACAAGAGGATGCATTTGTATACAACTTGAACGCACCCACTACTAGCAGCAGCCCACTACCAGCACTATCGCTACCACCACGGTGGTCAGCTTCGAAAAATAGCTGTTCATTCTTCGTGTCACAGAATATTTATGCTCAGCTAAAATAAGATAACTGTGCAACACTATATACACGTTTTAATCACCCTGAGACTAATGTTGGATAAACTGAACGCTTCGTAAGAGATGTTAAATGTTGAAAAGTTGAATGTCTTGCCAGTGTCCAATCTAAAATCAGCCTAACCGCAGTACAAAACACAAACTCACCAATTCCTTGCAGAAAAATAAACCCCGTAACGGTTAAAACCGGGTGCCAATTGAATTCGGCCAAGCCTCCATCCCATGCCAAACCTTCCTTGAAGTACAACACCCATCTCAAAACAAAAAATATCGAAAGAAACCCAACCGAGACAGCTGTTACCAAGGCGGCTAGGAATTGCTTAAAGTTCTCCATCCCCATATTACCTGACAGCAACAACGCAAGTGACTTGAGCCAATGAATGTCTCGAACCAGAGGAATTCCGAGAGGTTATACGGGGGGATGGGATGTGACGCCTCTGAAGTTGTGTAAACTCTGTTGTTACAAAACGCCCAGACAGACGCAAGCTGAAAACTCTTAAGACTCTTTTAAGATGATCTATCTTGCACAACGTCATCTAGTAAAGCATACAGCTGTGAACCATAATATGTTCTATACATTTTATGTAACCCTGTTAAAAAACATTTGGATTTTAAGAACATACATTTTGAGTTGAAACATTTTGAAAAGAAAATGATTGGTAATTATTGTAAATGTGTAAAAAAAACACTTGGTTATTTCAGGAAACCTTTTTAATAATATAAGCAGTTGGACGGAATGTTCCATTGTGTATTCCAGCATCAGGCAATTCACTCATCTGATTTTCTATAATTGATTTTGTAGACATGGCAGCAGAAATTCTTCTTTGTCTGTTCAATATGAACAATTGTATCTCTGTCAAAGAACAGTTCATGGCTGTATGTCTGAAACAAGAAAAGAAAATACATACAAAATTAATTCCTTGTTGCCAGCCTCATTTGAACAACCTGATCTAGTGAACGTCTTTTCAAATGAAAAGAGGGCAAGGCTTTTAGGATAACGGACTGAGCCACACAATTTAATAAACATTATTGTAAAGATCTCACCACATCCCATGATTCCACAAGTGGAATCCTTTTCAGCAACGCTCCAGTGTGGTTGTCATGGAGTCTGATGTGTGCCTGACCCTCATCCTCACTCTGGGTTACCTCCACGACAGCTAAAAGGTCAAGCTCATCTTCATACTCCACCATCCGGAATGTCTTTGAAGTAGAATGTTCATAAGGCGTTGTGAAAACTCTCAATATAAAAAAACCCACTAAAAACAAGTAGAACTTTTATCCATGAATGTGATCTAACAAAGTAAAATACAAATATTAACCATATGTGCTTTTTATATTGCTTGTAAGCAAAATAAGCTTGTTGACTATTTTAACATAAAATAGTTTGATTGTGTTGAATTAAAAAAAAAATGCAAACACTGGCTGAATAACAAAAATATGAACACAACACAAGGGTTAAATCAATAAATGTATGCTAGAAATGTTTCTACATTTCTATGGAAAAAATAATTTTGCTAATTTAGTAACTTGTCATTACTATGCATAAACAACACAGTAGTTATTTTTGCAATGGCAGATTCTGCAGTATTTTATCCTTAAAACTGCCTTTGGGTAGATTAGCGATTTAAGCATCTGAAAGGTTGTATTTATTTTATAATATTTAGTCTTTATATAGATATTTTCAGATCTTCTCATACATCAATAAAATAATTACCAGTCAGATTTTTTCTTTATGGCCTCTCCAGCTCAGAAAGCTAGTGTGTAAAAACAATTCAATTGAAAAACACACCTTAATCTCTGAGAGGGGAATAAAAATGTTACAATTACCTGGTTGTAGACGTGTGCACACCCTCTAATAAATGGGGATGTGGCTGTGTTCAGAATTAACCAATCACATTAAAACTCATGTTAAATAGAAGTTACACCCCTGTCATCATTTAAAGTGACTCTGATTGATCACAAATAAAGGTCAGCTGTTCCAATAGGATTTCCTGACATTTTCTTAGTTGCATCTCAGAGCAAAGGCTATGGTCCGCAGAGAGCTTCCAAAGCATCAGAGGGATATCATTGTTGAAATATATCCTTCAAAAGAATTTCCAAAGCATTAGATATACCATATTTCCAAAGCATTAGATATACCAGTGAAGAAAGTCATCAAGTGGAGAAAATATGGCACAACAGAGAAATTACCAAGAACTGGACGTCCCTCCAAAATTGATGAAAAGACAAAAAGAAAACTGATCAGCAACATTAAAGGAGCTGCAGGAATTTCCGGAAGCCTTTTCTTATCAAGATAAACATACAAGCCTGGCTGAAGTGTGAAAAAACGAACATCAAGTCTCCCAAAAGCATGTGGGAAAAAGTGTTATGGTCTGATGATACCGAGGTAAAACTTTTTTGGCCATAACTCCAAAAACTGCTTTTGGCCATAACTGCAGATCACCCAAAAAACTCCATACCCACAATGAAGCGTAAGGTTATTATTTTTTACTTTTCCCCCTCAAAGATTTCAGTTTGTTTTTCAATTGAGTTGTTCACGTTATAAGTCACACTAAAGGTTGAAAAAGTTCAGACATTATATCATTGTCTCATTTTTCCACATCACAAATACCTGGCAATTTAAGGGGTGTGTAGACTTTTTATATCCACTGTATAGATTGAGGTTTTATATAATGATCAAAAATGTCCTGGTATTTTAATAGCATTTCTGGAAATTCTGTCTATTAATTAGGATAGGTTAAATATGGCATAATTGTTCTAAAACAACATGGAAAACCTGATTTATCTAGATTTCATTAAGCTGAACAAAATCTAGTGGTGTATTTAACATAGGCTAACTCAATAAACAATAATAACAGGGAAAGTAGGTCCTGTTAAAATACACTACTTAGGAATCTACCTCTTGCTCTGGGTCATCGTCCAGCTGATGAAATCTTCTCTTCACTGTGCGGCCGGAGGATGTGACACTAATTTGGGAGGCCACCTACGGTGGATGGGAAAAATATGTCTCATCAACTGTTCACAGTGAAAGACCACCCTTCCATCATTGTGATAAAGAATATATTTATTAATATATTTATGCATTATAATCTCATCAACATACATTCTCCCAGTATATTTGGTACATTGAAATTGCATTCTGTTTGATAAATAAATAGAAAACACTAAGATTTTTATTATTTCAATTATTGTAAGATGACATTGCTTAATTCAATTTCCCCCTGTGCTTTACACAGAAATCACCATAACCAGGACACAAGTGCCTGACATTGGCCTCCACCTGTAAAACATTAAAGTTGCTGTCAGATTTTCTGAAAAACCCTAATGAAGGATCATTTTTCAGTTTCACAATCTGAAGGGAAATGCAAATTCTGGGAATGATTCAGGAGACGATACAAATGGTTGTGGATATCCCAGTGATCACAGTGTTGAAATATCCCAGTGATCGGATATCCCAATGATCACAGTGTTTGGATATCCCAATGATCACAGTGTTTGGATATCCCAATGATCACAGTGTTGAAATATCCCAATGATCACAGTGTTGAAATATCCCAGTGATCACAGTGTTGAAATATCCCAATGATCCCAGTGTTTGGATATTCCAATGATCACAGTGTTGAAATATCCCAGTGATCACAGTGTTGAAATATCCCAGTGATCACAGTGTTGAAATATCCCAGTGATCACAGTGTTTGGATATCCCAATGATCACAGTGTTGAAATATCCCAGTGACCACAGTGTTTGGATATCCCAATGATCACAGTGTTTAAATATCCTAGTGATCACAGTGTTTGGATATCCCAATGATCACAGTGTTTGGATATCCCAATGATCACAGTGTTTAAATATCCCAGTGATCGCAGTGTTTGGATATCCCAGTGATCAGTGTTTGGATATCCCAGTGATCACAGTGTTGAAATATCCCAGTGATCACAGTGTTTGGATATCCCAATGATCACAGTGTTGAAATATCCCAGTGACCACAGTGTTTGGATATCCCAATGATCACAGTGTTGAAATATCCCAGTGACCACAGTGTTTGGATATCCCAATGATCACAGTGTTTAAATATCCTAGTGATCACAGTGTTTGGATATCCCAATGATCACAGTGTTTGGATATCCCAATGATCACAGTGTTTAAATATCCCAGTGATCGCAGTGTTTGGATATCCCAGTGATCAGTGTTTGGATATCCCAGTGATCACAGTGTTGAAATATCCCAGTGATCACAGTGTTTGGATATCCCAGTGATCACAGTGTTTGGATATCCCAGTGATCACAGTGTTTGGATATCCCAGTGATCACAGTGTTTGGATATCCCAGTGATCACAGTGTTTGGATATCCCAGTGATCACAGTGTTTGGATATCCCAGTGATCACAGTGTTTGGATATCCCAGTGATCACAGTGTTTGGATATCCCAGTGATCACAGTGTTTGGATATCCCAGTGATCACAGTGTTTGGATATCCCAGTGATCACAGTGTTTGGATATCCCAGTGATCACAGTGTTTAAATATCCCAGTGATCACAGTGTTTGGATATCCCAATGATCACAGTGTTTAAATATCCCAGTGATCGCAGTGTTTGGATATCCCAGTGATCAGTGTTTGGATATCCCAGTGATCGCAGTGTTTGGATATCCCAGTGATCAGTGTTTGGATATCCCAGTGATCACAGTGTTGAAATATCCCAGTGATCACAGTGCTTGGATATCCCAGTGATCACAGTGTTTGGATATCCCAGTGATCACAGTGTTTGGATATCCCAGTGATCACAGTGTTTGGATATCCCAATGATCACAGTGTTTAAATATCCTAGTGATCACAGTGTTGAAATATCCCAGTGATTGCAGTGTTTGGATATCCCAGTGATCGCAGTGTTTGGATATCCCAGTGATCAGTGTTTGGATATCCCAGTGATCACAGTGTTGAAATATCCCAGTGATCACAGTGCTTGGATATCCCAGTGATCACAGTGTTTGGATATCCCAGTGATCACAGTGTTTGGATATCCCAGTGATCACAGTGTTTGGATATCCCAATGATCACAGTGTTTAAATATCCTAGTGATCACAGTGTTGAAATATCCCAGTGATTGCAGTGTTTGGATATCCCAGTGATCGCAGTGTTTGGATATCCCAGTGATCGCAGTGTTTGGATATCCCAGTGATCACAGTGTTTGGATATTCCAGTAAACACAGTGTTTGGATATCCCAATGATCACAGTGTTTGGATATCCCAGTATTCACAGTGTTTGGATATCCCAGTGAACACAGTGTTTGGATATCCCAGTGAACAAAGTGTTTGGATATCCCAGTGAGCACAGTGTTTGGATATCCTAGTGAGCACAGTGTTTGGATATCCCAGTTAGCACAGTGTTTGGATATCTCAGTGATAAATAGAAACTGTGTCATACTATTCAGGCACTGCCAAGACAAAGTCATCAAACTCAGGACTTAAACAAGAAGATATGTGACAGAAACCACAAAGGCCAACAAATACTTTAAAGGAGTCAAAGAGTCCATTGGCTAAAAGTCATGTAATGGTGCATCAATCAACAAAATCGAGACCTTAGCATAACACTGTCCTTATGAGGATGGGTGGCAAATATATATTTACTCAAAGAGTACCATCTGAACTCAAGTCTGGAGTTTGCCAGATATTAGTGACCCGCTGTGTTCAGTTGAGACCAAGATAGAGCTTTTTGGCCAAAAATTCAGGTATGTGTTGCACAACATAACACGGCCTATGCCCTAGGCACACCATGCTTCTTATCAGTAGCTTTTGAGCGTTTTGTTAGACTTAAATAAAGAGTGGATAGAGCAAACATCAGAGTGGCTCAAGAACAAAAATATGAATGTCCTACAGTGGCCCAGTCAAAGTCCTGACCTAAATCCTATTAGGAATTTGTGACACATTTGTGAGGTCAACAGGCATCATCTGAACAAGGTGTCTCTACCAAATGTTTGTGTATACTTAAACAAGCAAATAATATGAATAAATGATTTTTGTCTTAAAAATATTTGCCAACATTAAAGGTCAATTTGCAATTATTGATTGTTTAATATAAAATATCAAACAGCACAAAACGTCATTGTGCCACTTCAATTGTAGAATTATTGGTCAGGTGTCTTTAATATTTTTGTAAGACACTGCATACCACAATTTCAAATAGAAAAGTGCCAAACATTGTTAACTCACATTTTCCCGATGAGCGATGATGGAAAACTCCTTTGCGATATCAAACTGCGACTCATTTGCATCAAACTGTGAATCACTGAGAATTTTCAGCACACTGAAAGTATTCAAGACAAGGTGAAGAAAATCATCATTGTGACTGATGAAAAGCACAAGCCTGAAAGGCTGCAGTGTAAAGAATGGTCTCATGTAAATGCCGTTTCAAACTCACTTGATGGTGCTAGGTCCTACATGGATAATTCTTCCCGAGTCATCAGGATGAAAGTAGATCCAGTCAGACTCCAGTGAACAGCACTTCATGTCTTGTATTCCATTCTTTGCCTATTTGGATGCGAAAAAAATCTGAATTTTAAAGATTACTATGGAAGAAAATCTGTCTCACCAGATTCTGAAACTGAATTTCTAGCACTGAATTTATTTGCATTGAATTTCTAGCACATCATTTTTTTTTGCATTGAAATAAATCATCTGAATTATTTTTGGAGTGAAAATCTTTCTACAAAAAATAATTACATGCAAGAAATTTCAGTGCAAAAAAATTAAATGTTAGAAATTCAAAATCAACATCCGGGATACCAAGGAAAAGCAATTAATTCCGTCTCAACTCCAACCAACATCCAGCTATCAAGTTCCGGTGTTACGTTTTAACTGGTGATCATGTTAACTGGTGACATTGCAGATGCGACGTGGGCGTGTCATTAGAAACTCTGGCTGGGAAGTTTAATGTAGTTGACCGTATCGATGTTCAACATAATGCAAATGTCAATAAATCGTTCAAATGTTCGTAATCATCCACCTAGATGACGCGACGGCAGCCATATTGCGCCAGAATACACACCACACACCAGCTTACTGGTGGAGAGGAGACGGTGATGATGAAGCCAATTGGTATATATATATATATATATATATATATATATATATATATATGGGGATGATTAGGTGGCAATGATGGACAGAGGACAAGGGGGAAAATTTGGCCAGGATGCCGGGGTTACACCCCTGCTATATATCTAAGGACATTCTGGGGTTTTAATGACCACAGAGAGTCAAGGCCTCGGTTTAACGTCTCATCCGAAGGACACTTTTTGCTTTTTGACAGTATAGTGTCCCCGTCACTATACTATCGCGTTAGGACCCACACAGACCAGAATGCAGCCCCTTCTGACCTCACTAACACCTCTTCCAGCAGCAACCTGGTTTTCCCTGCTTAGCTTAAGTGGGCAACCAGTCTTGGGCTATAGGGTGATATGGCTGCTGTTGGTTCAACATTGTTGAACATGGTTGAACCAACAATGGCAAGTTGTCCAATGCTTGAGGCAGTAAAGCAGCGCCAAACGCCATCGCCTCCATACATTACAGTTTGTATGAGGCCTCACCATTCAATTGTACTAAAACATTGTATAAGTTATTGCCTTCAAACAACTCTACTTTAGACTCACCTGTCCAGAGCACATTGATTAGGTTACACATCTCAGTGAATGAATTTTCAATCTAGCTCCAATATCCGTGTTTCCAAATACGTAAAAACAAATAAAAGCATCATCCAAGAAGATATGCTTAGTTTATCACATGACTGCACTTACAAAAATGCATATACATCAGCGGGGTCATCTTAAAAACGCGTTTACTAGTAGTTGGATCATTTCTGTATCTTAGTAATAAATTAGTCGAGCCAGGTGAAGACAATGACTGTCATAAACACTTGCAGCTTTCTAAAACTGACATGCTCAAAAGGGCCTGATGCACAAACAGCAGGATGCTAAATATGCTAAAATTGTCTTACAATTGACAAAGTGTTATTTAAATCCCATTAAAACACAGTGCATTAAAATGGATACATAGAATACAGTACCAGGGTGTTGTCCTTAACAGAGCAAATGTGGAACGACCCCTGGTGTTTCTTATTGGGTGGCGTAAAGATATAGTGCCATGGGTGGCCTCCAATCTGTACTCCATTATCAAAGCAAGACACCTCGAAGAGCAACGGGGGGCATTCTGTTGGGTAGAAATTAGAACAATCACCAAGGTCCCCTGATAGAGACTCTGAACACAAGCTCATGGTTAAAGCATCTTTGCTCAATCAATTTTATTTTTTATATATATATTTATTTATCACTGTATCTATGCTGCTCAACTGTATTTCATATACCTCATCCTGTTTAATCTTGAAGCTGTATTCCTTACTGTGTCCCACTGCTATTTGCACTCCTGTGTTTGTGTATTCTGTGTAACTATATGTTGTCCTGCACATTTTTTCGCCTTATCTTGGCCAGGTCGCCGTTGTAAATGAGAATTTGTTCTCAATCGGCCTACCTGGTTAAAGAAAGGTTAAATAAAAATAAATAGAAAATCAATGACTTACCGCCAATGTGGATATTCACTGGAATCCCAAATGGAGCTTTCCCAACTGCTGCACCACCTCCCTCTGAGGAACACTGCTCTCCAAGCACCAATTTCTTTGTCATGTACTAGCAAAGAAAAACAATCAATATTTGTTGTAATTTGTTGGAAATTGCAGGAGAACATCTTATTGTTCTTCATTGTGAACCCATACCTTACTCAGGATGTCATCAAAGCTATAGAGCCTCACAGTCTTGGAGCTGTGAGAAACTGCAAGGACTCCCTGGGACAGAACAACATCGATGACAGTGCTTCCAAATATCTGAAATGAAATACACACAGAACAGAAAAGTAAGTCGCTACTCATTTTATTAACATATGTAAATCTAAACATGCAGAGCAAAATCAAATCTTGCATACGCTTTTGTTGATCTCCAGAATGCCCACAAGTTTTAGGGGGAAAACATTGAAGACGGCCAGGTACAACAAGGTGTTTTGGTTCAAGCCTGCCTGGGAGAGTTAGGACAGTGTATAATGCGAATAAATACCAGTCACAGAGACCAACTACTTGGAACAGTTCTATTATACAAACATTACTTTAAAGATAAAATGGGCACCAAACCTGTCTTGCTGTCGATGTCATTTTATTCTGGATGGATTTCACATAAAATGTCTCCTGCGACACATCCCAGCCAAGATACCTGACGTACAAAATGAGTCACGTTACTGTGTAAATCTGTACTTACAAATACTCCACAGGGATGTATAATACTGTCTGTTATATTTCTTTCAAAAATAACAACATAAGGTCACACACACATGACAATTACCTAAACTTGTGGTGTGGAGACAAGTAAACCCTTTCCAGTTCTTGTCCTGTTTCAGCTGAGAAGCGATATAGCCAATTATTGGCAGTCAAAGCCAAGAGGCAGGGTTTCTCATCTGAAGGGGTAGGCAATCTTTTACTCTTAGAGGGTATGCACAATGATAGTTCATTAGCATGACAAACAAACCAGTTAACATTTTTTATACACAATGTAATTAATGTTTTAAATGTTCTTTATCCCAAAGGTGCAAGTATAACTCACACACACTTGGGTATAAATAACTGAGCACGCTCAGTTTGATTTTGTTTCAGTTCTTTCTTTTAAATGTTCTTTATCCCAAAGGTGCAAGTATAACTCACACACACATGGGTATAAATAACTGAGCACGCTCAGTTTGATTTTGTTTCAGTTCTTTCTTTTGGCGTGACACATTTCAGTGGAATTTTCCAGTAACAACACTGAGTTACCAAAAGCTAATACTTTAAAAAACAGCACTAGGCTGCGTCTTTTGGCTTAAGATGTTGAGAACTACTAAATATCAATGCAACAACTTTGGAAATGATCAGGTGGAAAATATGAGTTAACTTACAAGAGGGCACTGGCATAGCAATGCATCTTCAATCTTTTCCGCTTTGGGTCTCTTGCGTAATTCGTACAGAAGATGTGGCTCTGAGGGAAGGCTAAACATGATTTTTTTTATTTAGAATGTAATTACAGCCTCTTTTTTTACAATTGTAGCAATTGAAATCCGTTTGAAAATATTAAAAAAAACACATTACCTACTGTAGCAACACTCATAATTTTCAAAATAAATCCTTCCACTCTCATAAGATATTGTGGATTTTGAGGACTTGGTCCAAACTTTGGAGAAGTCTGTACTGTCCTACAGTAAAAGAAAGAAAAAGTCACTTTCTGGGAAATTAAATAAACTGTTATAAAGTCGAAATTGTACTGCACATACCTGAAGTATAATACTCCTAAGAATCTTAAAATTTTGCCTTGACAGAGCGCCAGCATCAAAAAAGCCTCTAGATCTTAGGTCCAGGCAGACTGGAGTATTTTTCATTTTTAGCCGAGACATCACTAGGGGGCGCTGAAGTCACAAGGGAAGCTAATCCACACCCGGCACATTTGACTATGAGCCCAAAATAAAGCAAGGTAAGTCATACATGTCGTTATTCTTAAATATTTAAATCAACTGGACAACGCCTATACAAACCGTGTACTTTAGACAATCATAATTAAATCAGCAGAACCGTGATGACTTCTAAAGCCATTTGTCATTCTTGCTTAGGTTGTCTGCTGCATACTATATATTGATGCTAGCTAACTAAACAAGTATGTACCGCTAACAAAACAACAACCTTCTTTAAAATGTGCATGTGACTAGCAAACGCACTGCGATTTGAAACTGCTCCATCCGACTTGAATTACAATGTAAAATGTGCATGCAAATATTCCAACTAGAATTGATTGGAAGGTGTTTTGAAGTGGCACTAGCTAATGTTTATAAAATGCACTGCTACATGCTGCTGGTATGTGTCATTCTTGAATGCAGACTAACACTTCAATCGTGACATATCACTGATCATCTAAAATGGCATAAAAGACGGTTATTTTTGAGAAAATGAAAACAGTTTAACCGTTTAATTGTATTGTTTGGGTTGTAATACTTACATTGTAGTTTAAAATGTGTTCCTCTTAGGTACTTCCGTTTGTAATTATTTCCGAGTTCATGGTTCATCCAAGGAGGGTGTCGTTGATGTTGCTTTTGTTCCCCTTTGATTGTACACAATCTTTGATCCTCACTTGAATTCGGTTCTACAAGTTCCTTAGTAAATACACTAGTTTATTTTTATTTACATTATAATTAATCAGAACTTAATTATACAATCCCTCACAATTAGAATATAGCTGGTGGTTCCACCCTCAATTATTTTGTTGTTTTATATTGTATTTGTTGTTTCTTCCCTTGTGTCCTCAATCCAAAGGCAAAATGAAGGTATTACGATGCCTCTCCTTTGCCCCAGCGGCTAGCGTATGGGGCAGAGTTGCATGCAGACTAAACAGCAGAGGGGGTCGGCCCCCTGCTCCTTTGGGAGCAAGAATTCTAAGCAACCCTGAGGACGTCTTCCAGCATAACATGTGGTATGTGTTCTCCACATCTTTTACTTCATGTTTATCGGCGCTTTCAATGTGAATTTGGAAGTTTGTAATACTGGTCAAAGAACATATTTATGTGTTTTGCTTTAGGGACCACGTCCAATGGTCAGAGGAAGCAAAAGAAGAAGCCAGACAAAAGACACATGATAATTCTAGTCTACGTATTCCATTAGAAGAGCAAGGTAATCCTTTTTCAAAATGTTCCAAGGCACAATAATATTTGGAATTTCATTGTAAAAAGAAAAGGCAATTATGTTGACCTCGTTCCTCATCAATACACAGGCAAATATGACACAGACGCCTGTAAATACTGGGACAGCTTTTATGAAAGGCACCAGGATAGGTTCTTTAAAGACCGAAAGTGGCTGTTCCAGGAGTTCCCAGAGCTTCTTCCTTCAGGACCAGGGAGCAGTGCTACTGAGGAGAGACAATGTGGGCCGCGAGTCCCGTGCCCAGAGCCTGGTGGGTCTCTCAACGACAGAAAGACAGGGCAGCAGGCATTCAGTCAGACCAGCTCTTTTCCAGGAGAACATGCAACTTTCAGGATCTTAGAGGTGCATTTTCCTCATGTTTTTTTTTTTAATATATGGCATTCACGAGTCACTTTTATTAAATTATTTATTAACTTGTTTATTATGTGTCTAGAATACATAGCAAGAAGCAGTTATTCTTTAGTGTAAATTGGCTCAGTAGTCGAGTCAATGTTGTTTTTGTCATAGGTTGGATGTGGGGCTGGTAACAGTGTGTTTCCCATTGTCAGCTCTACAAAGTAAGTACAACATCATTATGTACTCTATATGTTATGCAATCTATGCAAAGTATTTTCATTGACTCTAATTAGAAAAATATCGATGCATGACATAATATTTTCCTTAGAAATATTGTTGTTAAAATATTTTTATGGTATGCAGACAATCTGTGCCAAAGCATGGTGCCATCTAGATGACTTGCCAAGTCTAGGAAAGGATTATAATAACAACTATTTTAACCTTGATGCAAAATCCATCTATGAATGACTTTATAGTGAAATTTATACAGTAGCTACTAGATTACTGCAGCTGTCTCTCGGCTCAGTCTGTAAATAAACAGCAAGTTGTTCCATTAAGATTAAGTGACTGCTAGATGTTATGCAGTTAGTCACTGATTGCAAAACATAATTTTGTGTCCTTACTCCATTTGTAGTTATCCTTTTTTGTCTTTGTGTATTTGTGGTAAAAGGCCAACATGATGGGTTCACTTTCTGTGTTGATTTCCTTGTAGAGACACAGGAGCATTTATATACTGCTGTGACTTTTCATCTTGTGCTGTTCAGCTAGTTAAGGTAGGTTTTTTGAAACCATTTTTCCAAACCAGTGAAATTCATATAAACAAATATTGGAAACATTTAAACATATTGCATTAAAACCGGATTGATATCTGTTTGAAATTACATCCGTAAATAAAGAGACAGCCAAGCCCTTAACCCTCTTGTTAAGATGTGCTACATAGGAACTGCCGGGGAGTTGTTGAAATGTCTAACCACTTCAAAATTTGTTAAGATCAGGTAGAAATTATGTCTTTAACAACATGATGTTACATTACAGCCAATATTTTCATTTGGCTTGTTTGACTTGTTTCTTTCCTGAAAATGTCTTCCTTGATTACTTTGAGGCACGGTGTACATTTGATTCCTTTTGGAATAGACAGTCTAGACAGGCTAAATTGCTAATTTCTTCTGTGCACAGAGATGCAAAGTCTTCCTCTTTGATCATTGAGCTTCTTAGATGTTATTATATTTATCCTTGAATGTTGCAAGTTGTGTTTTTGCAATGTATGTATTCAGTCCTTTCTAAGGCTTTTTTAGAACCTAAACAGAATCTTGTTCATTTTATGGTATCTACTTACCACTTGGACACTGTGACATTGTTTTTTTTTTTTCATATACTGCTCGTGAAATATCTATGGTTGTAGGTCCTATACCTATATCTGTAAATACTTAAAAATTATTTCATGCTTCCAATCCACATAATAATGCATATATATGTTTTCAAGCGCCTTTTGTTACATGCATTTTCTCTGTGTTTTACGGCGGTTGGCATCACATAGGGGGTTTAGTTGTTGTTACTATTTAATTTCAACAGAGCTTTTTAAATTTGCGCCGAAGAAGCTGTGCTGAAAAGCGCAGCGCACCTATACGTGCTCAAGAACAAAGCGCTAGAGGCAGAGCAGGAAATCAATTATAAGATGCACCTGTAGAAGTCAAAGGGAAGGGTTTTCAAATGGCTGTTTGTTCACTGTCAAAACAATTTTTCCGCTAAGCCAAGACTTGTACAACTGATGGATAATAAATCAAGCAAAAGGATACCTTGTCTCCAAAAGATCATTCTTGCACTTGCAGTTCTGTTTCCATAGAAACTCCTCTTGTGTATGTAGTCCACAGATCTGTCTGCTGGCGTTGTCGAGTATTATTATTCATCCCATTTTAACATGGGGATGGTCATGGTTTTTTAAGCAACTGTCAAATACAAGTGAATATTTTTGTTGTAATACTTAAACATAGCTTGTGATTAATAGATTATGTCTAATATCAGTATACATACATTTTCATGAGATCATGGGTATTTCAAAAGTTTAGAATGATTCTATAAATTTAAGTAATTACTTAATTTGGAGTGTTGAAATATGCTTCATCAATCAATCAGATGTATTTTTCTAAAACCCTACAAAATGTCACAAAGTGCTTTTACAAACACCCATCCTGAAACCCAAAAGAGCATGCATCAACAAGTACCAATGGATTCATAATCAGATTCCTATGAATATCAATGTGCAATTTGTAATCAAAAGCTGCTATGTCTCCATCTTTGCCCCATTATAGGACCACCCAGACTATGACCAGTCTCTGTGTCATGCCTTTGTCCAGGACATTTGTGACGAGTGGGCATCCTTTCCCTTTCCTCCGCTCAGCCTGGACGTTATTCTACTGGTCTTTGTGCTCTCCTCCATTCATCCTGAGCGGTAGGTGAAGGTTAGGAGACAAAGGCACGAGCGCCCACTCTCATTTATAAACTGCGGGCTCCCAATCCAACCACACTACCCCCTTCCGGCTGTGCTTTGTCTGCATGTCCATAGTGCTACAGCCCTCTTCACCCTCTTCACCCTACAAAAACAGGCTTTTTCCTACTTAGAGGTGTTCCACAGTGTCATTTAAAAAAAAAATCCTAATCATTCTGGGTTCATTAATACAGGTAATAATTGCTAATTGAAGTTGTTTAATGCGATGCAAGTGTGGTTTGGCAGGTGCAGGTGGCTGATATCAGATCCGAATGCAAGCTGGGGTGTAGTGTTCATGTAGCTAACCCAGTCCCTTTTAATGAGCATTAAAATCAAACCCACGGTATAGTCACAGACAGACTATATGGGCCTATTTGCTGCTTATTTCTTGTTCACTTTAGAATGGTATTAGGTCAATCTGCAAATCCTTTTGCACTTGGCATTTGGATGCTTGCTCCTTTTCACTCACTGACATTTTGCTTCTCACTGAGACCTTATGAAGATGCTGCTGATTAGAATTCAGGGTTAAGACTGGCTGGCACTTCTCATTGGACTACTTCATAGATGTTTCTGTGCCCCATCTTTTTTCATTTCATCATTTGATCTAGAGGTTTTTTGATGACGTGGTTTCTTCTCAGCACCTTCTGTTTTAGTTTTTTTTTCTGTTTTAAAGCTGCATGTTTTAGGTTCTTTCTGAACACTGAGTATTTGGTTCATTGCCAGGAGTACCATGTACCATTACTGTCTGGACCATTGATTGACTCTTTACTTTGGTCATCAGAAGCAGCTTATATATCAGTCATGAATAAAGACTCAAAAAAGGACTTTACTGCAGGCCTTTTCTGTGGTTGTATAACTGTATGATTTGGTAATCACTAATTATTAGTCTGACACCAGTTAGTTGATATGGCAACTGAATAGTTTCCATATGGGTCAGGAGAGTAGAGTCAAATTATTCACAGTTTAGTTCAAGCTCTCTCTCCCTTACTGCTTATACACTATACTTATATCTCCCTTACCGCTTATACACTATACTCATATCTCCCTTACTGCTTATACACTATACTCATATCTCCCTTACTGCCTATACATTATACTCATATCTCCCTTACTGCTTATACACTATACTTATATTTCCCTTACCGCTTATACACTATACTCATATCTCCCTTACTGCTTATACATTATACTCATATCTCCCTTACTGCTTATACACTATACTCATATCTCCCTTACCGCATATACACTATACTCATATCTCCCTTACTGCTTACACACTATACTCATAACTCCATTACTGTGTATACACTATACTCATATCTCCCTTACAGCGTATACACTAAACTAATATCTCCTTTACTGCTTTTACACTATTCTAATATCTCCCTCACTGCTTATACACTATACTCATAACTCCATTACTGTGTATACACTATACTCATATCTCCCTTACAGCGTATACACTAAACTAATATCTCCTTTACTGCTTTTACACTATTCTAATATCTCCCTCACTGCTTATACACTATACTATATGCTAATTTCTCTGGAAGCCTGGATCTGTAATGATAAAACTAACATCTCTTAAAATGTTCCAAACTATATTTAACCAGCTTCATATTGATTTCAATATAAAAGGTTCTGTAATAATAAGTGGAGAATGTGCAAGCTTAATCTGACTCATTTTCTCTTGAGAAGGATTTTTATTTATATATATATATATATACGTTTACAGAGTCCAAGGAGTTGTAAATCGTTTGTCAAAATTTCTGAAACCCGGAGGAAAATTCCTCTTTCGGGATCATGGCAGATATGACTTATCCCAACTGCGCATTAAAAAAGGTCTGTCTACTTTCAGATTTAAATCATCACAGTTATGACGAAAAACATGAATAAATACAATAGGAAAATTCCTGGAAAATAACAGATTATTTAATAATGACTGTCTAAGTGATTATTTGTTCATAATGACAATAACATTTTCTTGAATTAACAGGTCGTTGCTTGTCAGATAATTTCTACTCAAGGGCAGATGGAACGTGTGTTTATTTCTTCACCAAAGGTATTCGCATTCAAAAGTCTATGTGAATATTTTATACCAGAAAACTATATGTAGACATTATTTCATATCTAAAAGTAATTTGTGTTAGTAATATCGTGTTACTTATTCGACAGATGAAGTTCACTGTTTATTTTCCAATGCTGGTTTGGAAGAAATTCAAAATCTGGAAGATAGACGAATACAGGTGAACCGAGGCAAGAAAATTGTAATGTACCGAGTTTGGATGCAAAGCAAGTACAGAAAACCATTACCATCGTAGTTGGTCACCGCTGTTTCTGCTCAGACACACAGGTTGGCACAAGTTGGCTCGGTCAAGGTCTTTTCAGGTCAGAGGTTAGTTGCAGGTAATACACAAGATCCAGTTCAGTGAGATGGATCAGATTACATATACGGTACGCCTGGGATCGTCTGCTGTCAGGCCAAGAAATCGGTAGGAGGAGGTTGTGGTTGGTCGGTGCTTACTTTGGTTATTCTTCTCGAGGGTGTGCAATAATGTTTTCTTATCTAATCAATTGAAAATCTCTGAATACTGTTGTATGTTGTTTTTTGTACCACACCTTCCTGAGTTGGAAATGTAACAGTAATAAAAATGTCACATGTTGTTGTTGAGTGAATCTTCATGTGCATATTATTAGCACACGCATAATATGTTCCTTCTTTGTTCATTTAAATCCTACTGAATAGTGAATTATGACCTCTCTGTCGACAATATACAGTGGTGTGACAAAGGGTTTGCCCTCTTCCTCATTTCTCATTTTATTTCATGTTTGTCACACTTAAATGTTTCACACAGTGTTCATTACTCCACCGTAAAGATACTGGGCAAAAATGGCCTGCATGGCAGAGTTCCAAGACGAAAACCACTGCTGAGTAAAAACAACATTAAAGCTTGTCTTGATGATCCCCAAGACTTTTGGGACAATGGGCTCTATGCACGTTCACACTTCCGGGTGGGCTGGTACTAGGCTACAAACTTCTGGTTCATACACGGACAGATAGGAGAACAGATATGGCTCTGTTTTATAGTCGTTAACAAGATTTACCACGTCTAAAAATAAATGATGTAGACATAATTGTAAAAAATAATAATATGTGCCGCTCCCAACAGCAAACGGGAAAAAGGATTTAAAATATACATTGGCAGCTATATTGACAACTATGAGGGGTAAGTAGTTAACATAGCTAGCTAACGTACCCTTCAATACTAAAACAAACAGACCGGCACACTGTGTAATAATAATACATTTAATTTGTAACACAATATTCAATCGAATCCCAGTTTCAAACTATATGTTAATTTTTCTCCCTAACAGTGTCAATGAAAAACAAGGTGACAGGAGATGTCAGCGTGAGAGCAGTCTGTCATAGATCCATGAAGAAAAATGAAAAGCCACATGAATTAAGAGTAGGGCGACTAGGGTCAATGCTAGGGTAATGGTTGGGCATGCAGATAAGTTGCCTATATTAGCTAAAGGGGAACATTATCTAAATGTATATGGCTCAGTCTCTGAGCCAGCAACACTGATTTACTTATCCATGCATCCACTACTGGCACCAGATCACTTTTATTGCAGTATTTAAGTATGTAAGGTTTGCATACTGGCAATATTCACTTCATTATGTATATCTTGAAACTAGTATATTCTGTATATTCACTACTGGTATAGTATATCTTGTAACTAGTATTTTCTGTATATTCACTACTGGTATAGTATATCTTGTAACTAGTATATTCACTACTGGTATCCACTACTGGCACTAGATCACTTTTATTGCAGTATTTAAGGTCTGCATACTGTCCATATTCTCACTTCATTATGTATATTTTTTAGCTAGGTATATTCAGTATACTGTTGTAATTATGTTTTTATTTTTATTCTTCTAACTACGTAGATGTTGCTTAATGTCACAAGAATTCCATTGTGCAGTTTATCCAAGTCATTCTGTATACATGACGATAAAATACTTTGACTTTTGACTTTGACTACTGTTTATGGGCTGGAATGGGTAGGCCTACATTTGTAGATATATGTATACCTCTTATCTAGAATACAACCGTATGTTTTGTATTGTAAGTTATAGAAAATATAACTAATAAAATGTGGATGTAATGCATACCATTAGAGACCGAGTGTAATGAATACGCTCTGAGACAGAGGTACGAATCCAATCGTGGT
Source organism: Dallia pectoralis (assembly GCA_029465975.1). NCBI lineage: Eukaryota > Metazoa > Chordata > Actinopteri > Esociformes > Umbridae > Dallia > Dallia pectoralis. The sequence goes on from CM055731.1 coordinate 14,055,623, forward strand.
AATCGATGTCTTTATTTTACAATAAACAGTAAGCAAGAGAGTGGTCAGGCAGCCTGGGGTCAATGATGGGAGATCCACAGGAAATGAATGAAAACTCACAGTTGAGTTCTATCTACCCGACACAACGCACAGCGGCACACAACAATGTTCTTTGGTAGCCCGCATTCACTTTCGATATTGGTAAACCTCCATAGTAAAAGCTGACAATACCAGAATAACTAGAAATGTCGTTGGTTAGCGACATATAAACGTTTATTGTGTGGGTTATTGTATGCTTTCTAATGGAACCGGAAGCTGCCAGCCTAGGAGGAAGTGTAGTCGGAAATACGTCACAAGTGCCGGACCGACAAGACAAAGGTTTAACTGTTAAGAAGGTGTGTGTCCTATTACATCTGGCGTAAGAGTTACACCGCATTTCAGAAAAAGAACAACGTACCAACAGAAAAATATGGTGGTGGTAGTGTGATGGTCTGGGCCTGTTTTGCTGCCTCAGGACCTGGAAGACTATCCGGCCATCTATTCGTGACCTTAAGCTGAAGCAAACGTGTGTACTGCAGCAGGACAATGATCCATAACACACCAGCAAGTCCACCTCTGAATGGCTGAAGAAAAACAAAATATTGAGATGCTGTGGCATGGCCTTAAAAAGGCACTTTATGCTCAAAAACCCTCCAATGTGGCTGAATTACAACAATTCTGCAACGATGAGTGGGCCAAAATTCCTCAGCGCTGTAAAAGACTAATTGCAAGTTATCGCAAACGTTTGATTGCAGTTGTTGCTGCTAAGGGCGGCACAACCAGTTATTAGGTTCTAGGGGGAAATCACCTTTTCACACAGTGTCGTATAGATCTGGATTTAGTTTTTCCTTAGCAATAACAACATTCATTTAAAAACTGCATTTTGTGTTTACTTGTGTTATCTTTGACTAATGTTTACATTTGTTTGAAGTGAAAGATTTTATCTGTGACAAACATGCAATAAAATTAGATATCAAAAAGGGGGTAAACACTTTTTTGCACACCACTGTATTAAGTATGCCACCAGAATCATGGAAATGGATCTCTCATACAGATAGTAAGCCAAATGACAGTGGCCTGCTATATAAAGCAGGCAGACAGTTATAGAGGGATTGACTTACTGTCCTACAGAACATTCGAATCAAAGGGGTTCAAGGGTTGACCAATTAAAGCAGTTATGAGCGTGGAATGATTTTTGGTGCCAGCCGTGCCAGTTCTGATAGGTCAGGGCTACAGTGTAGAGTATTTAGAGAATTTTGGAAAAGGGTAGTCATCTGCAGTCACCTTTCACCTTGTGAAAACACTATTTATAGTAGCCTGGGGTGGTCCAGCGGTCTAGAACGCTGTCTACAGGCGAACACACAGGCACTGACCGGGTTTGATGCCAGCCTGTGTCCTTTGCAGCAAACTATTCTTTATCTTAACAACTTTCACTGTAACTTAATAAAGCATATACATACCCAAATATATATAATAAATATCTTTATAAAAAACTGTTTATAAAATGTCAAAAGGAGTATGGCAAGAATTGTGCAAGCCATCTCGTGGCCCACATACCCTGCAGAATTCAGACTATTCTGGAGCAAAAGGGGTCTAGGGCTGCAAAATGAACAAAAGTCTGTAATATCCTACAATGACCAAGTAAATGTCCTGATCTCACTCATTTAGAGAATCTCTGGCAATTTCGTTCCACAAGCAATGTCCATCCAACTTGAACAACCTCTAGCAATTCTGCCAAGAAGAATGGGCCAAAATCATTCACACACTGCAGCTGGTGCATATGTACTCTATAAGAGTTAAAGTTATTAAAGCACAAGTGAGTTTTTGTGTGATTTTGATTTACCAAGTGCAAAGTCATTCAGAAATAACATAATGAACGTACATTTCAAACTGTTCATTTCACAGACCTGTTTAAATTTACATATGAACATGCTATTCAAGGATTTGACAACAAAGTATGAAACCAAATAAAAAATCAGCAACATGTATGATTTTTAAATATCCAAGTTTGAACTAGGTTATTTTCTTTACTACGTTTTACTAATTAAACCAAAAAAGACATAATTAAAAACAAACTGACCCACCTGATCAATGCTCATGCTTGAATTATGTATGTATGTACTTGAATGTGTCTTGCTGGGTGTAATATTATATTGTATTGTATTCATTACGATTGTTTGTTTGCATTTATATTTACTACATCGCTTTATGTTTAACTGTGTGTTACTGTATCTCTTTTGGGAGGGTCATTCGAATGTGAATTGGATCTCAATTTACATGCCTGCTATAAACCATTTAAATATATTGCTTGTGTGAGTCTCATATTCATTAAGGATGCGTTTTTTATTTCAACATATTTATCTTTTTTGTTTGCGTGATTTGCGCACGCGTCCGTATGTATATATACATTTCGAAAGTGAAATGCACGGTTGCAAATGGCCCAGTGTTTTTCACACGTTTTGGGCAGCTTTTGTTACCAGTGACATTTTGCATGGGAGCATGAACCTCGCGATAATGTTTGCACACGATGCGTTATCGGTGTTATCCCAAATGGACCCCTATACCCTACGCCCTTTTTGCCTTGGCGATCGGAGAGGATTTGGCAGGTGTAAGCAATATGGTAATAGCTCGCCCTTGCCCTCTTATTATAGGGTATGTGGAAGTTTCACATTTTGTCTTTTATGATACCAATGAATAAATGTCTGATCTCTGCACGGGCATATAGGGTGTACAGTAAGGTTCATCTGGGATTGGGACACATAATTCAGTCAGACAAACAAACCAGGACAGTGTACTTCAAGACGCACTGCAGAGGTGTGAGGTTTGTGCCCAAAAATGTTAAATTAGAAAGTTTTTTTAGGTTACCAATGGCAGATCGACGTGTGTGTGTGTAAACATTGGCCAGGTATCGACCATCACTCAATCTAACTACCATACTGACAGACAGTGGTGTGTGTGTTTGCTTTGTCGTTTCAAAAAGTAGCTTGATGAGTGTCCAAAGTAACAGTGGAAGTTTGGAGGGGACGCCATCTTGGTCCCAGCTCTCCACGTCCCCAACAGAGGGGTTGCTTTCCCAGCAACATATCACGGCAGTGCTGAAATCCAAGGAAGGTACTGTACAATAATAATAACATTGAAAACAAACGTCGTAGCTACATTGTTTGTGAGTCGTTTTGTGATGTGTGGAAAGTGTCGTGTTTAAATGAATTGCTAGTGAGTTACACCGATGTCGTGGTGGTGGGCAGCAGCCTGTTAGCTACTGTGGTGCTAACTAACAACTACATTACAATAGCTACAAGTTAACTAACACAACTACATTACTATAGTTACAAGCTAACGAACACAACTACATTACTTTAGCTACAAGCTAACTAACAACTACATTAATATTGCTACAAGCTAACTAACAACTACATTACTATAGCTACAAGCTAAATAACAACTACATTACTATAGCTACATGCTAACTAACACAACTACATTACTATAGCTACAAGCTAACTAACAACTACATTAATATTGCTACAAGTTAACTAACAACTACATTACTATAGCTACAAGCTAAATAACAACTACATTACTATAGCTACAAGCTAACTAACAACACTACATTACTATAGCTACAAGCTAGCTAACACAACTACATTACTATAGCTACAAGCTAGCTAACACAACTACATTACTATAACTACAAGCTAGCTAACACAACTACATTACTATAACTACAAGCTAACTAACAACTACATTACTATAGCTACAAGCTAACTAACATAACTACACTACTATAGCTACAAGCTAACTAACACAACTACATTACTATAGCTACAAGCTAACATTGGTTGGTGTGATGGTGTCTGACTGCAAATGTTCAAGAGAAATGACATGATAGCGTGTTAACGATGGCAACATTACTATGAACTAGTAATATGTTCGCAGTTTTATCAGGATATGCATAACATGTATACACATACTGAATTGGATTAGCAGACTAGGTAGTTGGTTATTAAGTTTACATCATTTGTAATCCAGTTTATATATGAACACACTAGCTAACATTGGCTGGTCTCTACCGGCTAACTTGGCTACTGTACTGACCATTACAGCTAACTTGGACGGTGGCTAGCTATTGCTTTATCCGTTGTTGAATGTTGTATTTGCTAGCCAGCAAGCTAAGATGTCTGATTAAAACAGGGTCGGGCTATGACATGGGAGGACGAATGCATTCATTTTTGCTCGATTTTCACGGGGTTTCTGAGGGCTGCCTGAAATGCATCATTGTTGACCCCACATCGATAACTAAAAAGCCAAGGCAATGGTGGTTCTCTCCTTGCCCTGGCTAGATTTACGTCTGGATGACACCTTTTTTTGTATTGCAGTAACTGGCATTATGGGTACAATGTGCCTTTAAAATCCACTTTGCAGTATTGCTTATCAGATTCAGATACTGTCTGGTTGTAGTCATAATTTTATTGCACTTAAAGAAATGCCAATAAACTGTTGTTTTCCCTTTGTTAATGACAGCTTTGCTGTACATTCAATGGTTGTGGCTTGTGGTCAGTACCGGTGGTAGTAATATGTAGTATAATTGGGCTGTTTATTACTTGGACCAAAAATATTGAGACAGGTTCTCTCTGAGATTTGAGATCTTAATTTTTGTCTACATTGTTATTGAGATTGTTCTTTGCTGCTGATGGTAATAAATAATTTGCACCAATGTTCTTTCTGCTGATCTCTTGGCATTGTCCTTTTTAAACGATATATGTGTTTCATAGCTCATTCCAGGATGGAGGATATAAACACTATACTGTGCAACCGAGCACTGTGAGGTAAACTGAAATACTAAATTACATCCAAGTAATAATTGCATTCACATTACAGAAACCCAAGCTGCCATTAAGTTTTGAAACATAATTCGATGAGCAACTGCATCTTCTAATACAATGTTTAGGCCTGCCTAGTCTGGCAAGGTGGTTGAGATTTTCTAAACGTTGTAACCCAGACTACATTAAACAAGTTGGGCACAAATTAACTTTGACACTTACACTTTATCCAGATTTAAGCAGTAGGCTTAGTCTTTTGATGAACTGATTTTTAATGACTGTGGGTGTCTGTCAAACAGGTGGACATTATGTTGCAGAGCATGTAGCTTGAGTGTCATCCACAGGATTCAAAGGGTTCGACCACTTGCTTGTGCAGGGGCTTTCATTTCTTGGCTTAGAATGTATTGTAGACTTATGCACGTAGCATGGATATCATTCCTCCTTGCGTTCCTGGCGTTTCAGATGAAAAAGATACATTAACACTTGTAGATAAATTATGCACACTGCTTGATTTTCGTATTGTAGTTTACAATTTGTGTTATGGATTCATTACTTTGTGTTAAAGCGTATCAGAATTTAAATAACAGTTAAGGTAAGGGTGTACTATTAATGACTGATGACATTTATTTACCCTTTGTGTTTTTGTATTTAGTCATAGGACAACAGCCAATAAGCTTTAAGTGCAGTTTCTGTTGTGGCATTAAGATACTGGAGAGACAAAAGTTAACATGGTATTTTGCTTCTATTGTTGTATCTGGTCCCGGTGACACGTTGGGACTGAACAGTTTGAAAATTTTTCCAAAGCATCTGTCTGTTTTTATTAATGAAATTCGAACACCCTTAGTCCGTATCTGATGTAAAAGTGATACATTATTTGTAAGGTGAAGTATTAGGACGTAAACACTACTACATCATACTTGTTACATCGAAAGTATGACATTTCTCAAGTTACTACTTGTTGCACAAAAATATCTTTTGGCAAGACATAACATTACAACACTGCACAGTACATTACTGACGCATGTTGTGAATGTAGGTCTGAACCATCCAAGTTTAATAGTGTTGTTGTTTTGGCTAGCCTGACAATTATTACCAACAAATATGTTATTGGACTCAGGACATTAGCATTTGTCATTAATTACACATTTTTGCAACCTACAATGATTTGAATGTAGCTGCTTCTGAAGCCCATACTGTGCACTAATAATCAGTATGTAAAGACCTTTGATGCCCACGCTGTGCTCTAAGAACCAGTATGTAAAGACATTTGATGCCCAAGCTGTGCACTAATAACCAGTATGTAAAGACTTTTGATGCCCACGCTGTGCACTAATAACCAGTATGTAAAGGCATTTAAACCCAAGGATTTTGTTAGTGGTTTAAGTGATGGTTGAGCATAAAGTCAGACATGAAAACTCATTGTGGGGCATATGTTATGTATGTATGTATGTATGACTAGATTTCCCATCAGTAGTTTACATCAACTCCCTTGAGCTCGAGGGCCCAACATTGTTTTCACCTTTCCTACATAAATGACCTAATTTAGTATCCATCTTAGTACCAGGAAATCTGCTGTAGATCTTTTGTCTCCAAGGTTTCTCTTTTCTTTCAAATGGTAGCCTATGGCCTACTTTAATTTTTTTTTTTTTTCGGGGGGTGGTTGTGTTTAACAATATTTAGGTAATTCCTATTTTATGCTCTCGAATGATAGATTGTTTATTGTCCCTCTTGACTTACTTTTGTTGGTGAAAACTAGGGTTATCGCCAGGCCCTAAGTCTAAGGCTGGCAAAAAGAAGAAACCAAACTGTAAAAAGCGAGAGGGGTTTGTTCTTCTTAAAATAAGTCAGCCAAGTGGGTAGATTGTTGTAGTGTTTATGTCTAAACGGTATAAAGAACAGAGATGGGGTCTCGATTTTGTGACTCGGACTCGTGTCGCACTGAAGTCGCACAAACAATGACTTCAGACTTTACTTGAGACTCGTCCTCTAAAGACTTCAGGCTTGACTCGGACTTCAGGTGTGAAACTCGTGAACAATTTTTAGGAAACGTCTGAGCTGAAAGTTATTCCTTTCCCTCTGTAACGTACAACTTTTTACGTAATACGTAATGCTTATCTGCTTCGCACAGACTCATATGAGTGAGGACATCAAACATGTTAACTACGGCAGCAGTTGCCGGTGCCATGCGTCATAAGATATAGATCTTAAAACGTCATACAACAAAAGTCCCAAACAAAAGGAGTGCTGAATGCAAAATATGTGCTATCAAGATAAACGATTTAACCACATGTAATTTTATCAGAAGATGCACTCTGAATGGTTAGCAAACATGTTCAGCTCAGCATTAGTCATCTAACGTTAGCTTCTCCTTCCTTTAGGGTGATTAGCTCTGACGGTCATTTGCTGGATTTTATGAAAAGATGAATGTGCGTTTGTTTATTAAGTTACAGTTTTATTTAAAGTTACACTGGGTTTGAGAGTACGGGTATGTGTTGACATACAGTAGTTTATTAGCTGTCATTAGTTGTAGACACAGTGCACATTACATGGCGGTGCTATCCAGACACTAAGTATATAACAAAAAATGTATGTTTATAAATAAGTAGTAAGTAGTGAGCTGTAGTGTGTTAATATTGTAGACTTATGCTACAATGTGGTGTTTTGCAGTTTTCCCTATTTGGAAGGATGTTAATTATGGCACTGCGAGGTATAACATTTTCTGTATTGGTCCTCAATTGGAGACAAGGTCTGTCACAATGGTTAAGCAACAGACAAGCAAGTGTTTTTCTTTAGTACCTCAATGTTTGGTCTGTACTGTATAAATGTTACCAAACAACAATTAAAATCTGATACTGTATGCCAATAGATAACGGAGTCATAAGGACAAATTACATGCTTTAAATTCCTAATATATAACTATGCATTGTTCTAAGCAGCCTGGATGGAACGCAACAGGCGTTTCAACACTCATTATTACCACAAGAGACTTGATTTGGACTCGAGCTCAAAGACTTGAGGCTTGGACTCTAGCTCAGAGACTTGTGAACATCTCTGAGAACAAATGGCAGTCTCCCGCTGACTAGCATTCAAGGATGACAAATGTCTAAGGATAATTGAACTGTTCAAAAATCGTTAAACATTATTTTTCACAATAACAGATGTTTTATTTTTGTGGTAAAGGCCAAATGTGAATTTGATATGCATGTTTATTTCCCCGCTCCGCTTCAGCTCTGGTACTACTGCGTTCATGTCAAAGCCAATTGCAAAACAGCCTTGAGTGTCTTGGGCCATGTGGGAATTGTTGTAGAGACAGGCGGCATTGTTCTCCAAACTCATGTTGGACAAGGTGGAGGAGCTGTGGTCTTATTTGTGGGTGCTGTAAATGACATGCTATTGGGAAAACACCGTGGGTTGATCCGGCCAGCATTTGATGGGCTTGTATTGGCCTGGTACTGGATAGACTGCTCTGAAGGAAGTCAATGACGTCTGGAATAGGAATCTAGCCCTTAGGCTTTTATTTGGGTGTTACCTTGGCCCGGTCTTCAACTTTATCTGGATAGTTGTTCAAGTACAGTGAAGGAAGAAAGCATTTGATCCCCTGCTGATTTTGTATGTTTGCCCCATGTCAATCTCCTTCAGTCTGGGGCTCCATGCAAGATCTCATCTCGTGGAGTTTCAATAAGCATGGTGAGGAATCAGCCCAGAACTACACGGGAGGATCTTGTCATTGACCTCAAGGCAGCTGGGACCATAGTCACCAAGAAAACAATTGGTAACACACAGAGGGACTGAAATCCTGCAGCGCCCGCAAGGCACTCCTGCCTTGGAAACGCATGTACAGGCCCATCTGAAGTTTGCCAATGAACATTGAATGATTCAGTGGAGAACTGGGTGAAAGTGTTGTGGTCAGTTGAGCTGAAAATGAGTCTGTTTGGCATCAAGGAGGAACAATGCTGCATATGACCCCAAGAACACCATCCCCAACGTCAAACATGAAGGTGGAAACATTATGTACAATGACCCAAAACACATGGCAAACTCAAGGCAACAAAGAAGTGGCTCAAGAAGAAGCACATTAAGGTCCTAAAGTGGCTGAGCCAGTCTCCATACCGTAATCCCATCGAATATTTGTGATGGGAGTTGAAGGTTGAGTTACCAAACGTCAGCCTCAACATTAATGACAAAATCCCTCCTGAGATGTGTGCAAACCTGGTGGCCAACTACATAAACGTCTGACCTCTGTGATCGCCAACAAGGGTTTCTGCCACTAAGTATTAAGTCATGTTTTGAGAAAGGCTCAAATACTTATTTTACTGAGTGTAAATGCAAATCAATTTAGTCAATCAAGTTATTTGAACATTTGTCATTCTGAATTATTTTGTTGTGGTTGGCTTTCTCACTGTTCAAATAAACCTACCATTAAAATGATCACGACTGACTAATTGACTGGTCATGTCTTTGTCAGTGGGCAAATATACAATATCAGCAGGGGATCAAATACTTTCTTTCTTCACTGTACATGGTAGCAATGGAGTGCCATTTAAAGTAAGACGTAGACTTTTAACCGGCATCACATTTGGTAAGACGTTCACAATCGTTGCTTGTTGAGGGTATTGTGTCTGTTGGTTTTTCCGACAGTGGAAGTTGTGTAGCAGCCATGATGTGCTCGCGGGAACAGTTGTTATGAGACCTCTTAGCCACAGTTACAAAATGGTGGAAGGCCATGTTGGTAAGTAGGTCCCCACAGTCTGCTGGGCAGCTGGTGCCTGGGGAATTCTCTCAGCTGAGCTGTCTCCCGGAGGCCCTCAGGCTTGAGTGAGATGAAGAAAATGAACAAGGTCAAAATGTTTAGGTTGTAGCCTAGCAGCCAAACAGGGTTTCCTATGAAGAATGTGTAGCAATAGTCCTCTTTTAATAAAGTGACAGACCTACATGTTACAGTAAAACAATTGGTTAATTTGAACTGTTTTATTTGAAATGCATGTATGTTTTATCTTTACAATGCCAACAATCGAGCAACTTGTAGGCAGTAGGTCTAAAAAATACAAATGTGTAAACGGTAAAAGGTTATCATGTTTTCAAGACTGATGGGAAAGCATTCCAAGGAAATGCTTTATAAAGCTGGTTGAGAGACTTTGCATTTAAATACCTCCATGTTGCTGTAATGAAGAAATGTATAACACACCAAATGTAATGCTAGTGGGCTAATTCACCATTAACGTTGTCAATGCTTAACTAGCCAGAGCAGCTCACTAGAGTTCTATATAGCAAATTTTGCAACAAACTGTTTTTGTGGAATTTTTCAGTCTGATATGGTCCCATATTTCTGCCATTTTTGGTTGTACACAACACTACACCTCCCCTGCCCCTTCATGTACACTCCATCTCAGACTCCGCTGTAATATGTAAATGTAATATGTATCGCTTCAACTCATGTAGACCCAACAATTATTATTGACGTGATCGATTATTATAGATTATTTGTCGCAGCCCAAGTCTTTAACATCTTGTTTGCTTGGGACCAGTGGACAGTTCAAGCATCTAGAACTAATGCTTTGACAGACTAACAAAACACTTTTAAATGCATCCCCTAAGCTAGATTTCTGGCAACTTTGTCTTAACATTTGGGAAATAGCTTTTGGCTGATTGTTTCTATGTGTGATATGGGCAACCGTTTCCCATCAGTTATCTCACTTTAATCTAGTTAACAAAAATCTAGCTCTGTGATAATGCCTTGTTTTAACAGATCCCTGCCGCCGTAGAGGATGGCGGTGTCTCTCAGGACTAATTCTCAGGCTTATTCCGCAGGTCTTCAGGCTTCCGAGTCAATGGTGATATTACTTTGCAGTTAAGACTTTGTGCCAGGAGGAAACGGAGACAGGAATGTGAGTGTGGAAGGAGGAGATTAAGTAGGTTTCAATGATCGCCGACCAGTTCTGAGGTGTTGCTCCTCTGTTTCAGGCACCATGGAGGAGCTTCACAGCTTGGACCCCCGGAGACAAGAGCTCCTAGAGGCTCGCTTTATGGGCGGGGTCGGCGGCAGCACAGGGGGCAGTACTGGAAGCACTAGTGGGGGAACCAAAGTGAGTCGGCACACCGTAGGCCCCGGATTTCCACACACGTTGGTGTAAACAGAGATGATTTGCCAATTGATTTCAGTCAGAGTTCATTTTGTAAATGCGTTTTGCTGATTAACGGTTCTAATTTCAGGGCTTGACAAACAACGAATGCTCAAATCAGAGTTTTGGAAGCCTGGGGTCCTCCAGTGATAAGGAGTCGGAGGTACGTTGATGTATTTATGAACCTGTGTATTTTCCGGTGATACTATTGAACAAGCATTATTGCTTTCCGAGTGTAGCAGTTTGTTTAATAGATTTTTTAGTTTTTGACATTCCAGTGTACCGTTCGGATTTGAGCTGTGTTTTCGTTGGATCTTCGATGAAAGTGACTCTTATTCGTGTCACTGGTGAACACGACCTAAGATGGAGCTAGAGAAAAAAACAGACGTGTGGGAATCTGGCTGTAATTATTCTGCCTTCTGGTGACTCATCGCGTCGTGCGCTCTCACCTCGCTGTACGAACGTTATTTGGTCCAGACACACCTCCGGGGCTCTGATCACTAGCTGTGGCAGCATCGTCTTCATATTCCTCCCATGCCGAGTCTGAACCTTCCTCCTGTTTCTGGCAGCAGAGTTGAATGCTAATGACGGTAAAAGAAAAACATGGCCTCCGACATTTGGGGCCAAGTCTGTTAATATGAGGTGAAGCCCCACACGTTCACAATGTGGTGTGTGTGTCAGCAACCTTCCAACCCCCCCCATGTAGCTTCAATGGCTGGTATAATAAGTCACAAGTGGAGGCCTGTGAGTGAGCCTTACTGCGGCTCCTCTGGCCTCCTCTGCTGCTGAATCCGCTCGGATGTGTCTCACACTGATGCCGCCCCATATGTCACACACTCCCTAATGAAGCACTGGTGAGACTCCCCATCAGAACAGCACCTGTCAGCAGATTCCCTTCACAACGCTCCTTCTAGGTTCTGGGACACATTCCTCATCTTGCAGAAATAGAACAGGATCCCTTTTCTCCGACATGCCCTAATCCAAGTCTAAAAAGAATTTGACTATTGTTACAGCTTCTGTGTTTTCATGCTGAATGTTTTTGGTGTGTTAGAAATCATTTTTGCCTTGCAGTATTTGTCTTTCTGGAGTTGGGTTAATGAAAATAGTTGGGTTCTATCTCCTTTGTTTATGTTTATCTGGTTTTTGCTAATGGAGATTACAATGTCATGGATAATAGTGTAGTTTGTGCCAGACTTCGTCTATCTGCTGCCGTCGTTTGTTGTTATTTATCGGAGCCTGTCGTCAGAAACCAGCAAAGTGGCTGCACTGGTCATAGTTGAGCAGCCTGTCTCAGCTGTTGAAATGCTTGTGTTACCTCCACAATAAGCCTTCCGTTATAATTAATCTCTGTCACAACCGGCTAATTATAAACACCATTACTCAGCATTTGTGTTGTTGCTGAACATTTTCTCCAACCCTACTGCCTTTTTCGCTTGTCTGTCAGCAGAGCTCAGATGTGAAAAGGGGCAGCTCTCCTGCATACTCGGTAGGTACCCCAATACATGCCAGAATACTATGTTTGCCTTAATTTGCTGGCGGTACGCAGCCGGTTCACCTACATTCAGGAACTCCCTAGTTGGTTGTTGACTTCGGATTTGTGTTGCTGAAACATTATATTTACTAGGCTTATTTTTCTCCATACCGCGATAATTAAGTTCTTGTCATGATAAATACGTACTTGTACAACTTAATGATGGTTTTTTAATTGCATCCTTTACAGACTCCTGAGAAGAAACACTCGGAATCGTCCAGAGGAAGAAAAAGAAAACCAGAAACCCAGTCAGAGAGCAGCCAAGGTAAGTTGCCTTGCGCTAATTCTGTTATGTTATGTTTTGTATGCTTACTGCAATTGCTTTAGGATGGCCATTATTTAAGGTCAATGCTGATCATATTTTCTTTTACAGGGAAGTCTATCGTGCGAGGACCCAAGATTAGTGATTACTTTGATGTGAGTTGCTCTCTTTTATTGGGTTGCCCTCCTTTATTTGGTCGGTGTTAGAACGTAAATGATACTGTCAACATGACCTAGCAGTCCCGGTGTGCTGTGTTTGATGTTCATTTGAGGTATTTGGTTCTCGAGAATATCAATGAAGCTGTGATGTGATCCATTTCACACAGGGCAGCCAGCTCTGAAATAAACAAAACCGGACATAAAAGAGGCTTTCTGTGCCTAATGTTGTTGCCAAGTGGCAGCTGATGATGTCAGTCTCACTGGTAGCCTCTGTTTATGTCCAGTTTCAGGGAGGGAACGGGTCCAGTCCTGTCCGAGGCCCCCCTCCTCCTGGGATCCGTTCTCCACAGAACTCACATTCCCACTCTGCACAGGGTTCCACTGTAAGTAGCCCCATATTCACTTTGGTTTCTTAAATCACTTGTTGGCTTTTGGGACGTGAATATTAAGCATCCATGTTTCAGAAAGAAATGTCCATCTAAAACATAGTCAATAGCTAGGTTTCTATCCAACTAGAGACAGATTGCCCGTATTCCAAAATCTACATAAAGAAATGACCCTATTCTTCTCACAGGCCTTTTTAAATAAAAGGCAGCAGTGTGTGACAATGCAGTGCGTATAAGTAGATTTGTCATCTAGGTTCTCATCTACTGAGATGGCCACCCTGGTCTGGAGCCAGATATTGATTTTTTTTATGTAATAATACATCAATATTTCTTGCAAAGGAACATCGAATGCACTTTGACCACCCTGTTTAGTTCACAATAATTTATTTAATTTTAGACAATATTCAATGGCATCATAGAGTATTATAATGCATTACTGACGTTACAATGGATATTCTAACAGCTGTCTTTTGTTTTTCAGATTAGGCAAAACAGCTCATCACCTACAAGTCTGTCTTTTGGGGACCATGTGATGCATCCAAAGCAGTTAGTATTTAAATGTGTGCAGGTGAGGTTGGCTGCTCATTAAATACAACCATATCATCTCTAATGATTCAGTCAGAAAATTGTTATTCAGATCAAAATGGGTGTATTTCGGGCAGGAAATGATTTCAATCTGTATTGATGCACCCTGAAATGATTTCCTTGGTGTGTTGTGCCGATGCTGCCAAATCAAGACACCAGGACGTCTATCATTTTGGTCCACTAGCAATGATTAATATACATGCCACCAATCAGCTTTTCCTCACATTTTTGTAGCCGGAGTTCCCCCCCTTTTTTAAAAAAAATGCTTTGCGGGCTGAGGTTTAGCTGTTACTGTAATGTTACCCTGAGCAATCATTTCTGGCCATCACACAGATAATTATTGTAGTGATTAGTCCACATTATAGATCAAACTTGCTAATAAATATGTTGTGGCCAAATTTGATATAGGGATGTATGTTACATAATTGTATTTAACTAACTGGTAAGGTCAAGTAATATAAACTAATTTACTGGTTGAGGAAATCTGATCAGATTTACTTGATTGAATACTTTTTTCTAACCTTATCAATGACTTTATTCATTTTGCTCTATTTACTATTCAACTCATTTCATGTATGTTTTGGAGTGACTGCTAAAATAATATTTTTTTATCTGACCATCTATCTCTGTGTGGCAGTGTTAGAGACCCGTGGCCTTGTCAATGTAATACATTTTAAATGTAAATATCTCAATCAATTTAATAACACTAAATAAAGTCTGCTACATTTAATGCACTAACTAGCACTTGTTACTGCAAGTGTTGTTTTTCACTGTAACAGTTTAATGATCAGTCCACCCCTTATGCCGTCAGTCATTTGATATTGTTCTTGCTTCGTATTTTCTTAAATGATTACTGTGTAGATGTCCCAGGCCATGTCACAAGAATTTCATTTTTTATTTTTTATTTTTATCTCAAATGGCCCGAGGTCTTTAATTATGAATAAAGTTATTGTAAAGCAAATAACCAATGCATTGTTGTGAATTGCAGACTGACCTGACGGGCCTCAAGTTGGCTGCCCTTGAAAGTAACAAGAACCTGGACCTTGAGAAAAAAGAAGGAAGAATAGATGATTTGCTTAGAGTAAGAAACATACAGCATGTCTAGTAGCCACCCACTACATGTCTGTAGGACGCTCTGAACATACAGCATGTCTAGTAGCCACCCACTACATGTCTGTAGGACGCTCTGAACATACAGCATGTCTAGTAGCCACCCACTACATGTCTGTAGGACGCTCTGAACATACAGCATGTCTAGTAGCCACCCACTACATGTCTGTAGGACGCTCTGAACATACAGCATGTCTAGTAGCCACCCACTACATGTCTGTAGGACGCTCTGAACATACAGCATGTCTAGTAGCCACCCACTACATGTCTGTAGGACGCTCTGAACATACAGCATGTCTAGTAGCCACCCACTACATGTCTGTAGGACGCTCTGAAGTGGCACTGATGTATTTCGGTTCCACCGCGGAGCCCACAGATCAATTGAAACGGGACATTATTTTGCCCATTAGCCTAGAAGTAAATACAAAAATGTATGTTAACACAAGACTGTTATTCAATATCATACTGGCATGCTTGAAAAGCTTTTTATCTCCACTATCAGGTATTGATATTGAATGCAATTTTTTTCTTCCAGGCAAACTGTGATCTCAGGAGACAGATAGACGAACAGCAGAAATTACTTGAAAAATACAAAGAGCGTTTAAATAAATGCATCACCATGAGCAAGAAGCTGCTCATAGAAAAGGTACTTCCCTGTTTTATTTAAGGTGGAATGTCTGAAGCAGGCGTGTATATTCAATGTTTTTACGTTGCGCATTTTCAGTAATGTCATTTGTTGTGCACATGTTAAGAGCACCCAGGAGAAGCAGGCGTGTATATTCTATGTTTTTACGTCGCGCACTTTCAGTAATGTCATTTGTTGTGCACATGTTAGAGCTCCCAGGAGAAGCAGGTGTGTATATTCTATGTTTTTACGTCGTGCACTTTCAGTAATGTCATTTGTTGTGCACATGTTAGAGCACCCAGGAGAAGCTGTCGTGTATATTCTATGTTTTTACGTCGTGCACTTTCAGTAATGTCATTTGTTGTGCACATGTTAGAGCACCCAGGAGAAGCTGGCGTGTATATTCTATGTTTTTACGTCGTGCACTTTCAGTAATGTCATTTGTTGTGCACATGTTAGAGCACCCAGGAGAAGCAGGCGTGCCGGGAGAAGAGCATGCAGGACCGGCTACGTTTAGGCCACTTCACCACTGTGCGACATGGAGCCTCTTTCACAGAGCAGTGGACAGATGGCTTTGCCTTCCAAAACTTAGTCAAGTGAGTATCTTGTCCCCTGGTAAGAACTGTCAATGTAACTTTTACCACTGTGATAAAGCGTTTAGGCTAAACATCTTTTTCTAAACAGTGTTAGTGTGATATTAGTAGTGTTGGTCCTGGCTGCGTTATTTCTCCTGTTCTTTTTAAATCCTACTCCAATGGGAAGATGCGCATAACAGAAATGATATTGATTAAATGGAGCATCTCTTATCCGCAGACAGCAGGAGTGGATAAATCAACAAAGGGAGGAAATCGAGAGGCAGAGGAAACTCCTAGCCAAGAGGAAACCCCCGTCCTCCAACAGCACCCAAGCACCAACCACAAACTCTGAGCCAAAGCAACGCAAAGCCAAGGCAGTAAACGGCGCAGAGAACGATCCCTTTCTCAAGCCTAGCCTACCTCAGCTGTGAGTACATGGGGCCTCCTTAAACTTGTTAATAAACAAAACTCTAAATACTCATGACTAAGTTGGCACATGTCTGATCAGTTGGCACCTGTCTGATCAGCTAATTTCTCACGCCATGGTTCATTCCTGCCAGGTTGACTCTAGCGGAGTACCACGAGCAAGAGGAGATCTTCAAACTGCGACTTGGGCATCTCAAAAAGGTGGGTGTGGCCAACCTGGCAGCTCCAGTCTACACCGGATGACCTTTATTGGTTGAATGAGTCACATTGTTCGTCATGTGACTAGACATCCTGACCCGGTTCTCTGATATAGTACTCCAACATGCTCTGTGTCGAGGAGATCTTCCCAGCCCACCTATTGTTAATTGAGTCCGTTGATCTGTTCCTGTGAATGAGGACTGCCCTAGACAAACTCACTAATGACACCGTAGCGGTACCAAGTCGACAGTTCGTATTTCATGTTGAAGCAGTGAGGGTTTTGATGATCACCACCCCTCTCCCCTTGTGGTCATCCGTCTGATGTTCCTCTGTGTGTCCATGAATCATTTATAGGAGGAGGCGGAAATCCAGGCGGAGCTGGAGCGTCTGGAGAGAGTGCGGAACCTTCACATTCGGGAACTTAAGAGAATAAATAATGAGGACAGTTCCCAGTGAGTGTGATGTGGCGTCTTTCTGACGGCCAGACTTCTGGTCGGGGGGGCGGGGGGGGGCCTCCTGTGGATTATCATAGCGATTGGTCCTGTAAGCCAGTGGGGAGGCAGTGAGGGCGGGGTCATGGGGTTTGTCACAACACGTCATAACGCTCGCTTGAATGACACATTGTTTTCCATGTCGCCACTCGATTGACATTCAGTGACCCACATTTCAGTAGCCAGGGCCATCTTCAAAACCGTTATAGCATCATGGGGATTTGTTGGTTGTGGTCTTCATTTCAGTAGCCGGGGCCATCTTTAAAACCTATATGGCTTCACAGGGATTTGTTTTAGTTGGTTGTGGTCTTCATTTCAGTAGCCAGGGCCATCTTTAAAACATATATATCTTCATGGGGATTTGTTTTAGTTGGTTGTGGTCTTCATTTCAGTAGCCAGGGCCATCTTTAATACCGTTATGTCTTTATGGGGATTTTTAGTTGGTTGTCATTGACTGGATTAGTAATGGGATTATGACCTTTCTTGTGCCTTTTCAAGATTCAAAGACCATCCAACTTTGAATGAGCGGTATCTGCTTTTACATCTTCTGGGAAGAGGAGGTTTTAGTGAAGTTTACAAGGTGGGTTCATATAACGTCTGTGTATTCATATGTCCTTGTTTGAGCTGCCCTGTCAGAACGTCCCCTTGTCTCTGTTCTAGGCATTTGACTTGATTGAGCAACGGTATGCTGCTGTGAAAATACACCAGCTCAACAAGAACTGGAGGGAGGAGAAAAAGGAGAACTATCACAAGTACGTTGGACTTTACATTCTAGTCAGACGAACCTGCTTTGTTCCACAGCGTGAGCTAGTATTGTTAAAAGTTATCGGCTCATTGTACGGTTCAGCTGGTTTTGGTTAACAAGTTAGTAACGACAGAGTACTACTTTGCATAAGGATGTCTTTATTTTAACCAGTTTGGTTAAAAACATCTTGGACATCCATAACATTGTACTACTGAAAACCATTGGATTTTATTGCACTTAACGGTAAAATGTTTAATTGTTTTTTTTAAATAGAATAAATTGGTGGCCGTGTTGTTGGGAACTGTTAATGTACCTAAGGACATGCTCTTTAAATATTTGTTTTTATTTTTGCTGTAGTTTGATCCATCTCTATTCACCATTTTACAGATTAGTGTTCACTAAGCTACACTGGTATTGAGTTTATCATTCTACTCTGTAGCCTGATGTCTGGATTGTCCGTCATTTGAGTTGTTCCTGGTTGCCCGTGGTAACTGTGTTCACCTGTTGTAGACACGCCTGTCGAGAATACAGAATCCACAAGCAGCTGGACCACCCCAGGATTGTCAAGCTGTATGACTACTTCTCCCTGGACACAGACACGTACGTCACCCCATTGACCTACTGATTGTTTGTCTATGTGATGCGCCCATGACGCCCTTCTCATTGCTGCTATTTCTGCGTTTGTGTCTTGGATGTTGCCATCAGGTTTTGTACAGTGTTAGAGTACTGTGAAGGCAATGACCTGGACTTCTACTTGAAGCAGCACAAGCTGATGTCTGAGAAGGAGGCCCGCTCCATCGTCATGCAGAGTGTGAATGCTCTGCGTTATCTCAATGACATCAAACCCCCCATCATCCACTATGACCTGAAGCCAGGTACACGCATGGGGAGGGTCATTTGGTTAGCTCTGGATCCGTTTCCAGATCCCATGTCTTCTGATGCCGTGTGTTTGTTGGTTCTTTTCAAATGTGAAGGCAACATCCTGCTTGTGGATGGCACCGCTTGTGGGGAAATCAAAATCACAGACTTCGGTTTGTCCAAAATCATGGATGACGACAGCTACGGTGCAGATGGCATGGACCTGACGTCTCAAGGAGCAGGGACATACTGGTGAGGACACATCACATGATCACTTGATGATTGGATGTTTGCCATGTGGAGAGTAATAAAATGGGTGGTCTTTGTCGAAGGTACTTGCCTCCGGAGTGTTTTGTGGTTGGCAAAGAACCTCCAAAGATCTCCAACAAGGTGGACGTGTGGTCTGTGGGTGTCATCTTTTTCCAGTGTCTGTATGGGCGGAAGGTACTACGATATAAACGACTTAAAAAGCTTTTTAACTGTATTGGTATCATTGCCAATAGTTGTATGAAATAACTCGTTGCCCTGTTTTCTTGTTTTAGCCGTTTGGCCACAATCAGTCTCAGCAGGATATCCTACAGGAGAACACCATACTGAAAGCAACTGAAGTTCAGTTTCCTGTAAAACCTGTGGCCAGTAATGAAGCAAAGGTGAGGGGAAATTTGACCCGATATTACAATCTGGCTTTTATTGATCAGTTTTTAATTGATAAGGCATTTGCTGTATTTCCAATTGGTCTTTATAAACTTTATTGATAGTTCAGAGACATTACATTTTCTGTTTCCTTTGGAAAGTTAAGGACACCTTCAAAGTGAGCATTATGGTGCAATATGTCATCCCATGAAATGTCTCCTGTTCCCCCATAAGGCCTTTATACGACGCTGTTTGGCGTACAGGAAGGAGGACCGGTTTGATGTTCACCAGCTGGGGAGGGACTCCTACCTTCTCCCTCACATGAGGAGGTCGAGTTCATCAGGGAACCTGCAGGTGGGGGCCAGTGGCTCAGGACCTGCCTCCTCTAACATCATCTCATACTGAGGCCCGGCCCCTGATCAGACAGAAGGGAGTCGAGCTGAGCTGCTACCCAGTATTATGGCAGGACAACAGGGGGTCCATAAACCCTACAGACTGGATGGTGTGGAGTTCCGCCGTGGCTGTGCTGGGTTCCATATAGGTGTTTACTAAAGACTAATTCTCGACAGGATGCTTAAAGAACCTTTTAAGTAAATGACCTTTGATAAGGTTGAATAGAGCACTGCTACAGACTAAGTACCTTGAAGAAATGTGACTGGACTTGAGTGGCCTGTTGGCGGAGAGGACAAAGCGATACTTGGCAGCCTGACTGGAAGGATTAACATGGTCCTGCCACAGGAGTTTCTGTGGTTTTCCTTCAGGAGCAGTCATGGTTTTGTAAGTCTACAGTGAGTTCACCATCAATTTGGCAGTATGTTGTTTTTTTCCAGATAGTGTTAGGTTTTAATTTGAGTTGTACAATTATCCATGAGAATGTAATGTTAGCAAACGAAGGGGCATGTAGTGTAGGCCCAGGCAGCATACTAATGTTGAAATGCACAAAATAACCAAATGTAGACAAATGGCAATGTACAGAATCTTATGCAGGAAGAATAAAATATTTCCTTCTAGAAAGTAAATGTATATTTGCTGTACAGAAGATGATTTTCAGATTTTGAATTGCAGTTGTACCATTCTGTACAGGTTTAACAGTTTCCCCCTTGTACATTTTATTTCCTGGAGTGTTTTCATTTTGCTGCTTTTCATGTTGCTCTTACTTTTTAAAGGGCTGTATTATTCACTTTGGGTAAAAAATGTACAGTTCTGTAAAGAATAAATGACGACAACCATGATGATAATAAATACCAGGAAATCCCAGCATGTCAGGCTTCATGTCATTATTTTAGAGGAGCTACATATTGAGGCACCCAGCTTGCATGATTCAGGGATTCCTCCCAATAATTAACCATTCACTGGCCCCACATCTAGGCAAGCTGCTATTAGCTGGAAATAAGTTAATTTCCATGTTTTTTTTATCTTAAACTGTGAAACCATGTACCCCAATATTTTGGACAATCTCAGTATTTGCTAAATGTAATAAATTATTGTACTTCTGTAGCAAGGGTGTAAAACTATATCTATATACAAATATATAATTTGACTCTTCATTTGGTAATTGCGTGTGCACAAACAATTCCATTTTGATGGAATCTGTTCAGGTGTTTAAAGGAAATTAATGAAATCTGACTGAGACAGAACTGGATGTAAACAGATTTATGCATATTGCCATCAACGGCATCCACAATTTTAATGTTGTCATCTGGATGGGACTTGAGTTATTCTGTAATGAGGGTATGAAGTGTTATTTTTGTACCGTCTCTGGCATTTCCCTTGCTCTGTTCTGGGAACAGGAATATGAATCCAATATGCACGATGGCATGTGACTGCCTATACCGGCACAGACAATAGAATGGCAATATGACAACTTTTTTCTTTCCATTGTAACCTCCTGATTGAACAAAATGATTTCATCCGCCATGTTAAGTTACACTTCATTGTCTTTATACAGTACCACTCTGGTGTTCGGAGATAAAGCAGCTCAAGTTATATACCTAACAACGGAGACAGAAAGCTGAATGCAGCAGACATGAAAAATACCTCAATTTAATCAGAAAAGGGAGGTCTTGATTCAATTAGACTATTTAATTAATATGTGTTGCAATTGTACATTTTAGTACAATAAAAAAAGGCATGACTTAGTAATTTGATACAGCATCAACTGCCCCATTTCTGATCAGCCACCCTTCTGAGGGCTCTCTGGCTGCATCCCAATTCTCAATGCTGCCCTTATGGTGGGCACTATCACACAAGTAATTGTGGATATAAAGGCGGACATTCCTTAAGTAACAGACCAAAACAGTAACTAATCGCATCCAATGCCCTGGAACCAGAATAAGAAGTGTGCCAGAACACATACTTCTGGTAAAGGCCGGAGAACGGGAGATGCAGCCGTAGTTTCCATGTAGAGTTTTTAATGCGGTGGCGCTTGTTGGTAAATAGTTATCTGCTAGGAAGTCTCTGAGGCCACTGGTTCAAACGAGGACACTGGTATCGGGTGTAGTCTCTCTGTCAATGTGCCACCGACCACTGGAGTGCTGGAGGAGGTTTTTGCATTCAAGAGCAGAGCGGGTGTCTGCTCATAGGACACTTTGACGTTTGTGGAGAAGGGTGGAAGAGTGAACTCTGATGGAGGCAGAGTGAACCCTGGGACCAAGGGCAGCTGGGAGTTTAGCAAGGACATGTTCAGGGAAGAAAGAGGGGCCAATGGAGGGAAACCTGAGAAACAAAAGTGGTACATTTCAGCAATACAGAAGTACGGACAGTAGTATTTGGTGACTCCACGTAATGGTCGTACCTGAGCTTCTAAAAACAATATTAGTTCCTTAGTATCCTTAAAGTCAATATTTTGGAGTGAATGTTTTACTTTTCCTCACAAGTCAAGAAACATGAGGTTTAAGGTTTCACACTCAGTATCCCACGTCATATTTTCTTTCTTAAATTGCTGTTATATTTGTAACATCCATTAGCTTACAAATGTTATTAATAAGAATGCACCTTGTTCAGGAGCTTCTAAATTCACCATGTGTTTGTTTGTCGATGTTAAACATTTATGATGACGCGTTGGGACAACACATTGCTGAATGCGTTGAAACAATTTGTCAAAAAACATACACTGACTTTCATACGATACGTTCACTTCGACACAGAATAGTGTTTAATCAATGAGGCTAAAAGTATGGGGAGGTGCCTATAGTATTGCTGGATTTATTACACAATTCCTTTTCCAAAAAGCATCAAAAAAAGTTTTTTGTACAAGGTGTTCTCTAAACAAATTTACTTAAGCTCTAACCATTTCACAATGTGCTCCAACTTTTAATATTTTGTAACTGTGTAGAACCTAATTTATATAGTAATTAGCTTCATTTCTGTAAAGTGCCAATAATTATTAGCCTATTTTGGGGGAAATACTGCCCCCCAGGGGTACCGTATAAGGTTTACAGATATAACATCCATTTTGTTAGACTGCACACAAAATAAACATCCATAAGACTGGAATTGCCTTTCACTGATATGCGTAAACATTGATCTTTACTTATACTTAAAACATGAACATCACCTGTTGGTGGCATTCCTCCAATACCTGGTATTGATACGGTGCTGAAGTCCGGTAAAGGAAAATTCAAATTGGCCAAGTTGGGAAGAGGAGGCATGCCTCCAGGTAACGTCGCTAGACCTGTAAATAAAATATCAACATCTTTATACATACACAAAGCCATACTATATTTCACAGACTGCATACTATTGTGTGCAATATAAAACCTCATCTAACAAGCTGACCTGGTAACGTGGTAGCAGGAATGACTGAAGGTAAGGTGCTGAGTTGGCTAGGCAAAAGTGGCACAGTAGTTACACCTTGGACAAAGACACAGACAATCAATTATAATAACACAGTATCATATCCAATGATGATAATAGGTTAATAATGAATATGCATTAAACAAAAAGTAGTGAGAAGCACACCTGTCTGTAGGTTGCTTGGGACAGTGGGAAAGGTTGAGCTGACTGAAAGGTTAGAGAGATCGTGTTCCAACCCAGTAGAAGGCACTATAGGTGAAGGACTGACAGCAGAGAGCTGGACCTGAGAAATACATTACAACTGGGAATTAAAACTTGATATTAAACAATATTATCATGTGGCTGGCAGGCATAGGGACAGAAAGTGAAAAAAAGCAGAAAACACTCCGCACCTCCGTGAAGCCATCCTTGAGTGGCGAAACTGGTTCACTCGGAGTCTGTCCGGGAAAACTGAATTTCTTTCCCTCTTCAATTGTCTGAGTTGGTATCCTGTGCAGGTAGCCATAACCAATCCCACAACCTAGGCTGAGAGGCAGAGAAAAGGGTTTTGCAATATGGCAGCCAATCGGCATGTCAGCTAAATAAATCACCAGCCAATGACAGCGTGACCGTACCTGCCCTCTCCACCCCACTCAGAGTTTGCAGTGATGACCACCTCGTGACAGTTGTCTGTGTCAGTGTTATACACATACAACTTCAGCTCTTTCCCATCATGCGTTTCAATTAGGGAGAAGAGATCCTCTGACTGTTGTGTAAAAAAAATACAACTCAAAACACTTTATAACTCATTATCATCTTCATCATCACCAACAGTCTAATATGGGGAAACGCAACTGACACCACAGACGTTCCACACACCTCGTTCATGACCGTGTCTGCGCCTATGATGTAATCGGTGTATGGCCTCAAACCAGCTAGGGCTGCGGGGGAATTTGGCTCCACCTCCTAATGACAACAAATAGAAAACCAATACTGTCATCAAATGCATTTGGGCTGCATAAAGATCACACATTACACATAATGACATCTCCAGTTTTTTTTTCTTCAATAATACCCACAGCTTGACACTCACCAAAACATGCCACACATTCTCATTGGCTCCTTCAAAGCTGCAGAATCTGATGCTGACCCCAAGAAGCCCCTGTCCTCCCCACATGTTGCTGGGAGTGACTGTTGTCTCCCTCAGATCCAGTGTCTTGCTGCTGTATACCAGCATCTTGATGGGTTTCTCCACATTCACCTTCAGCAGGTCCTTTAATGTGTCATTGTCTTTGTCCTGACAAAAGTGAAAACATCAGTCTGTGTTAACATGTATCATCTGTAAAATAACGTGATGGCCATTTTTTGGTAACAATTTGAGTTGCAAGGGATCTAAGAACTACACGAGGTAAGCTTACCAATCTGGTGTCACAGATAGAAATAATAAAGTCAAAGAATGGTTCCAGTCCTGCAAGTTGACCTGGGGAGTTCTCCTGTACCTGCGTATGTGGACATTAGGTTTGTTATTAATGGCCTTTAATATGACATTCGTATTGCCTTAAATTAAATCTCACCCCGCAACAGCACAATGACAACCCGGTTGTTAAAGTCAACTGATGGTCTAGTTTAATGCGTGGCTAACTGGCTTCCTCCTAGCCAAATCAGCCAAAAAGTTGTCAATCGTTGTCAACTGTTTGTTTTATTGATGAAAATGTACACTGTTTTATGAATGACAGACTTGCGGGAAAAATAAATGGAAGCCCCTAGACTAGTCACTGATAAGCTGCAGCATCCTGCAAGCCGCAACATCATCTACGTTTCACCATTATATGTGTGTGTTTGTGCTCCCGTGCTATTAGCTAGCAAGCAAACCACCGAGCTAGTAGTGACCATATATTTGCTAGCAAAGATCCATACTCTGAGGACGTGGTAACCTTCGGATCCTCCACCAGGTATCTCGATGCTCTGTGCTCCCCCCATGTCTCCTCAAACCCTGGATATGTTTCAGTTTAGTGAGTGCGATTAGCTCGCTAGTCACAATATCAAGGAAATATGTTCCTCCGGTTCCGGGATGACGCTAATGATGACGACGTCATGTGAGCAACATTAAAAAGCTTTTCCGAATCACAAAAGATGATTTCAAAATAAAAGTGCAAACTATTGGCTAACAAGCTACTATTAGAAAGTGTGTTTAACTGAATTTATTAACTGTTTAAGACAGTTATAAACATTATCAATAGTTATTTAAGAGACATTTTGTTAATATAATAATCCAAAATTAAAACAAATGAAATCGCTAAATATGGAATACATAATGCGTCATAGTGTACTGTATGCGTTGCACCACATGTACTCTAGGAAACAGTCAGGAATGTGTGCAGACTTATATTGTATTATACTGTTATGTCAAATAATGTGGCACTGTGTGCTTTATCTAGAGACACTATATTTCAACCCCCTGCTTAGCCCTCAATGCAATACACTTTACATGGAAAACACATTGCTTCATACAGCAAAAACTACTCCACACGCCACATTGAATATGTCCTAGAAAATACTTGGGTAAGTGGCTCTCCACTTCATCATCATCACTTCAGCATCTTGACTCCTTGAACCTGTGCCAGAATCCTGTTTGTGGACTTCAGGTCTGCTTTCAACACCATCATTCCAGCCCTACTTCAGGATAAGATCTCAGCTTTGAGAGTGCCCATGACAACATGTAAAAGGATCACAGAGATCCTTTGTCCTATCGTCCTGGACGGCCTCCTCATCAACATAGTGGAGTTATTTCGCTTCCTGGGCAACATTATCGCCCAGGACCTCAAGTGGGAGCGGAATATCACCTCTCTCACTAAGAAAGCACAACAAAGACTGTCTGCGGCAACAGTACAAACTGCCAACGTCTATAATGATTAATGCCTACACAGCCATCATTGAGTCCATCCTGAGATTGAGGCAGAACCCTCCCATCCGGGTAACAGACTATTCAGAACTCTCCCCTCTGGTAGACGGCTGTGGTCTATCAAGACTAAAACATCCCACCACAAGAACATGGCTCTTTCTTTTTCTGCAATCTGCCCACACATCTAGACATTGCTCCTTTAAACTATTCAAATACATATTACACATTATTTATTTACCCAGTACATATGCCAAATAGGCAGGGTCTCTTGACTGTTCGTGTTGTGTGTTTAGCTCTGTTGGCACTTTTTTGTGTTTGTCTTAAAATGTGTTTCCTAAAGCTGAAGCTAGTGGTCAGAAAAATACTTGTGTGTATAAACAGACTTGGCGAATAAACCTGATTCAAAGTCAAAGTATTTTATTATCATGTGAACCGAATGACTTGCATCAAACTGAACAATGAAATTCTTATGACATGGCAAGCAACATCTAAGTAGTTAGTAGAACAAAAAAAACAGAATAACAACAGAATATACATAGCTAATTCTGATCCTTCTGTAATACACATGGGATACATATTGCATTATAACACAAAAACGATTCCATACGCTGCTGTCAATGTATTGAACTACATCATATTTTTTTTAACAAAAGTTAAATGGCACGTTGTTACAACTTGCTTTTCTACTGTCCCATTCCCATGGGAATAGCATGGGATAGGTGAGACAGAGTGGTTTGGCCACAAAGCCCGTCAAATGCCAATGAAATGAGTGAGTAAGCTTATATTTTTACACGGCAGGTTACTCAGACATCCTATATAGATCAAGCTTTATTGAGATTAATTTACATTGCTTGTCAATCTATGACTGCCGGATCTGTCTTACGAAACCATGTTCTGGTGCACAGCCATTTCGTTGTCATGGAGTACTAACTAAGCTAGAAGAATAATAGTCCGCACATACACATGATATACTGTTAAAAGCCATGCTGCCATTTAATCAATCTATTTGAATGCTTCACTTGATCGTCTTGTGTTTTTGCTATTGCCCTCTACCGGAGGCGGATCATTTGAAATGTATGTCAGTTTTTGCCACCGTGCAACTTCAGCAAGCATGTATAGTGTTGCTGGATATAGCACTCATTGCCCTTCTGAAACCAATGAGCTTCAAGAAATTAACAAGAATTATATTATCAAAATAAGCATTGCTTATTTAAATTTACATATTTTCTCAACAATAATCTTCATAATCTCAAACATTTTCTCAACGCGATTATTTAAATAGTATTTAAGTATTGTTTCAATAGAATTTTTCTTTAGTTACAGATTTTTATGGCATGTCTATATATTTTATTACTTAGGTTTTTACCATATGTACTATGTAAAACTGCCGAAAATATAAATGTTTTGTCATTCATATCGCATTTTTCCCTGGACCTTTGTTTTGAAGGCAAACTAGAAAAACCGGAAATGTAACCTTTTTTTATTTTTTTTTATTGAACAACCGGAAATGTAACTCTTGCTGCAGATTTTCTAATGTCGCCTGCATGACGAAAATCAAGATTTAACACTTAGCTACACTTCCGGTAAATGACTACAAACGTTAATAAGTCATACATACAAACGAAAGCTCGGTATGTTTCCCCTCCATAAATATGTAAGTAATTTAGTTATTTACAGAAACTAAAGTGTGTGTTATGAACAGCTAAACAGAACAGGAACACAGAAGGCTATTTATTAGATTGATAATCATGAACGATAAGTCGACAAGGGGCGCTATTTACCTTGCTTTTGAAGGCTGCTTCACTATTGCCAGTACATCACCTGCTCTCTCAATTCCCCCTTAGAAAAAGGCTAAGACTGAATGATGATAGACAACTATATAAATGAAATGACGTCATGTCTGTGTATTCGTGCCATTATAGAGTCTGTTCCAGCTTAGGCAGACCCATTAAAGGTATCTCCATAATATTGGATGTTCCACCCAATTGAGTTAATTGACATGCCAGAGGCATTTAATGGATTGTCCATGCTAAAATACTTTTTTCTTTTAGTGAAGCATGTCTATAGATCTGACATACATATTTAAGCCTCAGTACCGTCTCCACATTTAGTTGTGTTTTTGGCTTAACATTTTAATAGATAAAAAAATTATTCAATATATGTTATGCCATCAATCGAGACATTATAACCCATAATAACAAAGCTAAAAAAAACTATTTTAGAAATGTTTGGTAATTTATTGAAAATGATGATCTTGTACAGTTTCCAGGCACTTTACCATGGCAATTCACGTTGAGGTCATGTCTATTTTGTGTCCTGGGATCATCCTTGATATCTCTACATCTTTAATTGACTCCACCTGTGGCAAATGTTATATATTGGACGCTGTCTATTAAGTCATACGCCTGTCTATATTAGGTTAAGGCATTAAGTCCAAAGAACCGCTTTGTAGTCCCAACAATTGCGTTAAGGCATAGATCTTGTGAAGGTTATACAAAATTGCTTCAGCATTGATAGTTGATGGGGGCACACCTGGCTAATACGGTCTCTACCGTGAAGCTATGTGGTTGTAGCGACATACTATGAGGGTGCTTCTCAATGGCAGGGACTAGGATACTGGTCAGAATTGAGGGAAGGATGAACAGAGTACATTTCTGAAAGATCAATTAAGAGAACCTGATCCCGATAATTTAGAATGACAACAACCTGAAGCCATTTCAACGCTGACAACAGCCAAGACAATGCTGGAGACGATTGAGTCTGTTAACATCTTGGAGTGGCACAGCCAAAGCCTGGACTTGAACTCCATTTAACACCAATAAATGGGGAGACCTAAGATCGAACTAAAAGGAAGAATAGAATAGCCCAATCCAGTTCTGAAAATCTGTCAGAGGCTTACCTGGTCACTGCCAAAGGGTACTAGAAATACCAAATATAGGGTGTGAATACTCATGTCCATGAGATATTTCAAGTTTGTTGTAAATTGCCACATACTTTCATAAACATGTTTTTACTTATTCATTATGGCGTATTGTGTGTTTGCTAATGGAGATTTACAAAATTGATTATAAACTAAGTCGACAATACGACAGCATGCAGTTAGAGTGAAGGGGTCAGAATACTTTCTCGAAGGCACTGCAAATGTAACACACGTAACCAAACATGATGATGATGTCCGACATGCTGAATGTTGTTGTCCAATAGAATTATTGGGAAGAGAGCAATGATGGTGTGAGTGGACGAAGATCATGTGATGCCCAAACAGAGTCATACACACATAATTTAATATCTCTGTGATGGACTTAACATATAATTCTAACACAATTGTGATCAGAGTTGTCTTTTCACTCATCATGAACATTCACTTTGTTGTATATGTCTGGGATCAAATTGGTTTTGGCATACTCAGATCATGCGTAGACTTACACAGGAGCCTTTTGCAGTGTTAAGAATGCTGTGTTGCTTATTTATTAAAGTATTAATTATAGATGAACAACTGATTCCACTTGCAGTTGTGGTGTGAAAATGAACAAATAGATTGCAGTTTTCCACCACTACGTTTATGCATTTAATTATTGTGTGTGTGTGTGTGTGTGTGTGTGTGTGTAGCCTTCACTGATATGGCGTGATGACAGTCTAGTGGCCTTCAGACAGATATCACAAACTGTCTGGAGGAGACACCCGGAGGAGCAGAACCGTCTCATATCAGTGATTATCTGGTCTACTAGTGATTATCTGGTCTACTAGTGATTATCTGGTCTACTAGTGATTATCTGGTCTACTAGTGATTGTCTGGTCAACTAGTGATTATCTGGTCTTCTAGTGATTATCTGGTCTTCTAGTGATTATCTGGTCTACTTGTGATTTTCTGGTCTACTAGTGATTATCTGGTCTACCAGTGGTTGTCTGGTCTACCAGTGATTGTCTGGTCTTCTAGTGATTATCTGGTCTACCAGTGATTGTCTGGTCTACCAGTGATTGTCTGGTCTACCAGTGATTGTCTGGTCTACCAGTGATTGTCTGGTCTACCAGTGATTGTCTGGTCTACCAGTGATTGTCTGGTCTACCAGTGATTGTCTGGTCTACCAGTGATTGTCTGGTCTACCAGTGATTGTCTGGTCTACCAGTGATTGTCTGGTCTACCAGTGATTGTCTGGTCTACCAGTGATTGTCTGGTCTACCAGTGATTGTCTGGTCTACCAGTGATTGTCTGGTCTACCAGTGATTGTCTGGTCTACCAGTGATTGACTGAATATCTGTAGAGATGCCTGTGGTACCAACGATTGGACCAGGAATGTAATTACTTTAGTAGAAGGAATAGGAACTGTTTATATACTCGGATGTTACTAATTATTTTTTTGTCTGTCTTTGTACATGTTAATTGATTACAACATGATCGGCTAACTTTCAGAGTATACTTTGTGCTTTGAGCTTTTTTATTCAGTCATTTGTTTTTCTTGATTGACTTGAAAAGGAATACTGTACTGCATTTAAGATGTTCACATTCACAGTGATGATGATAACTTTTGATTTAATCCAATTTGGCCTGCACTGTTACATTTTGACATTTGAGTTGCTGTCCCTATTACTCTAAAGCAGTGACAATATCCCCCTGGGAGTAAATAAATAAACTCAGTATTTCACTAGCAGCTTGCTGATGCCTTAAGCCACTGCAATCATCAGTCCTCCCAGGGAACGCTCTGTGAGGCAGTCACAGATTTATGCCCTCACTCCTCCAGGGAATTCACACAAGTCTGTACCAAGGCAAGCTGAGAGAGCACTCAATAGTTCCCATTTAATCTTGAGTTGAGGAAAGTCAAATGCTAGCAGGATTCCTGTTAACAATATTGAGTAACCAACAGATTATACTTAAAAAACAGTGTTTTTACATAGCAAAACTAGAAATAAAATTAAAATTCCAGTAGACAAATCATAGTATAAAAGCAAGATGGAAAGTGTGTAACAAGTCAACCCAGTTACCTATCACAGGCATTTTGTGACAAACATTATTTTGTTTCCCTTTATGTAATCAGTATGATTATTCAGATTTGTTCTTTTATATTAGCAGCTTTAAATGAAATAGCAATAGATAAACAATTAAATACGTTATATAAAACATTTTCATTTCATTACAAAATAAATAAATTATTGAATATTATATTTGTACATTGCTCTGGTCACAAGTAGCCTAATAGCAGAAATGACCTCTTTGGTTAAAATGGCCATCCACAAGTTAGCGTGCAGCATGTGGCAAACAGCTGTGTCTGTCCTGGGTTCCAACGCTGACCGCATGAACCGCATAGCCAGGCCTGGATTCGATCTGTCATGATGGTGAATGGACCTTCCACAGCTACGCTTTCCAGCCACAATCTCTTTCCTGTCTCCCACTGGGCTCTGGCTCTCTGTGGTCCAGTTGTGAGAGACTAATGAGAGTCTGCCAAATGTATCCTGACAGAGCTCAGTGAATGCAGTCACAATCAAACGAGTGTAGAAAACCAATGGAATTGTGCACTGCAGCGCGTTTGTATTTTAATGACATGAACCAAATAAATCCTCTGTGACAGGCCATTACCCAGAGAAAGAGGAGACCGACAAACGTAAAAGAGTATCTCCCAGTCAGATGAAGCAGGAGAGGGGTTGACCAGTACCACACAGTTATGGGGCATTATTATGTTCATTTCAACCGCCGACACTGTGTTCCCGGCCAGGCCAGTTCCTGGTCAACAGCAGAACCCTGGCAAAGTCAGCCCGCGCTGGGAACACGGAACCGTGTTCCGGGGAGGCTGAGCGCTGCATTACTGTCACGTTCCAATGGTCATCTTGTTCCTTTACAGTACATGATGGTAATCAGCATGCAGGAGCCTGGCTGTTGTGTAATTGCTCTTGGCGAATGCTAATTGCCTTTAGAAACTCTCCAAGAGAGACATTTACTAGCAGTCTTTCAACTTTAACAAGAGCCCCATTAGAGGTTCAGACACTATAGCCGGAGAGATGAGCAAGTTGCTGTCGATGCACTATTCATCTTCCACTTACACATTTGCTTTCTGCCGAGGCAAATCAAGGCTCACACAGGGTGAGCAACTAGGTCAATAAGAGGAGGCTGTTAAGATAATTGGGAACTATTATCATCGCCTCAGGAGTGAAAGACCCAGAACCACATTTTGATTATTAATGTCATTGTTATTATCCGTCCCAAAAAAAACTGCTGAGAAATATTCCCATGTCTGTATACTAAGCTGCCACTTCATTAGGTATACCTAGCTAGCTAGCTCTTTGTTTTCAGAACGGCCCTAGTTCTTTGTGGCATAGATTTGACATGGCGCTAGAAACATTTCTCAGCGATTTTTGTCCATATTGACATTAAAGCGTTACGCACTTGCTGCAGATTTGTCGGCTGGACAGGCGTTATTCGAATCTCCAATTGTTCCGTACATAAAAAAGTGCTGCCTTAAATTGAGAACTGGTGAGGTGTGTGGTGGCCATATGAGAACAGTGAACATGTTGTCATGTTCAAGAATCCAGTGAATCAATGAGGTTTAACATAGCGAAAATTAGCATTGTGGCTAGCCTTCAACACATCACAAAATATTGTGTTTTGAAATTATTAAAGCTGGCAAGACCTATATTTATGCCATATTCATAGTTTCTGATAATAAAGAGAGAGATAATTATTCGGTTTCATTTAGCTGACTTGGCTAGTTGACAAATGTAGTTATTTTCAGCCTACACTCAATACTTATTCACCGTGTTGTTGATGTCCAAGCAGAAGCTGCTACACCTGCTATCACACAAAGTTTTTGAGAGTGTACTAATTTTATTATTATTTTTTATTATTTATTATTATTATGGTTGCACTTATTGAGATGAGATGGTTGCACTTATTGTTTGCACATAAAAAATAAGACTAAGAAAAACGTGGGGTGTTTTATTTTTGTTACTTACATTTGTTTTTATTTTCTATGTTCAATGGATATCAGTTAGAAGGTCACATGCACAGTTATAAGGTCTGTACCGATTAAAATCATACAGAATAGAAGCCATTCGGTTGAGTTTGTGAAAACCCAATTAGCAGTCATTGAACATTTCTTAAAAATAGACTTCAAAATCGTCTTGTCTCGATCTTGTGAACCCAATATCATGTGTCATCTTGTCTAATGTGCTAAGTGTATCGTCACAGACCTAGTGTTCAGAGATGCTCTTCTGCATACTTTGGTTGTAACGATCGGTGATTTCAGTTACTGTTGCTTTTCTATTAGCTCGAACAGTCTGGCCATTCTCCTCTAAACTCTGCTGTCTATGGTGCATTTTTGCCCAGAGAACTTCCTCTCACTGGATATTTTCTCTTTTTCTGTCCATTCTATATAAATCTAAATGATGGTTGTGTGGGAAAATTCCAGTAGATCAGCAATTTCTGAAATACTCAGACCAGCCCACTTGGCACCAACAACCATGCCACTTCAAAGTAACCTAAATCACCTTTCTTCCCCATACTGAAGCTTGCTTACATGCCTACATGCATTAGGTTGCTGCCAGGTGATTGGCTGATTACATATCAGTGTTAACGAGCAGTCAGTTGAAAAGGTGTACCTAATGAAGTGGCCGGTGAGTCAATACCGTCAAATTATAAATTAAATATAATTATCGAAAAATCTAATTTACTCGGTCAAGGCTAAATTTAGATTTGAGACACAGAGTAAAACACGACAGATTAGATGCATGGTTGAGAATAAACATGTTCATGGCAACATTAAATATACTGTATTTGGCAGAAGCTATTTATAGGAGTAGCGCATGTGTAGTGTGACATGACGATGAGCCAATGTCATCATCACCGTGTCATTAGACCAGCTGTACACAATGGGCATGTCAGGTTTCATTAGGAGCCCTCATGCGCCCGGTGATTCCCAGGGGGCGGGGTGATGAATGTAGCACATCAGGAACCCATTGACCAGACTTGGATATCTATAGAGGGCTTTACAGCTCAAAGAGCCAGGTGAGGACTCCATTGTGTGGATACTGTCTGTTACCTCAGCGACCACGCGAGGATACTGGAGGCACAGAGGTACCAATTGAGAAAACACGTATACTGAGCCACAGGAAGTGGTAATGAGGAAGTCACATCACCCAATATGTAAGACAAGCACATGAAACAAAACCAATCTTGATATATTCTAGAATTATTAGGAAAATATATAAAACCTGAAAATCCCCTGAAGATGAATGGTTCAGGTATCATTGGCTGATTTTCTGCTGGACAGAAATACTCAAGTCCTATTTGTTAGCTGTGGATGGTGTGAAATAAAGGGAGGTCCAGACAGCAGGCATTTCACAGTCTGATGTTCGGAGACCGTCTTCCCCCAGAGACGGAGAAAATGACGAGGAAATCAGCCATGCTTGTTATTTTAAAGGCCTGCTTTGGGCTTGATCAAAGTTTAATAACGCTTGTAATTGGAATTGATGGACTTACTGATTGTTGGTTAAGGCTACGGAGCAATGTAAAATACAATGAAATATGAATTTTATGCTCCGTATTAGAGAGCTGTTCCAAAGCATTTGTTAATGGTTCACCTTTTAAAAAAATAAAGATGGTTTGAAGACTATAATATCAAGATAATGCCAATTAATACAAGTGCTTAAATCAACCAATGCAGTGTTCATGCAGATGTTTTCCAGCAGTCAATCTAATTAGACATGTTGATTAGGCATCAGCACCTGAGCTTAGAGGATTTGATATATGTGATACGTTATCTTCTGGGCTCAGGATCCTCCAGTAGCATGAGTCAGTAGCCAACTTTATGTTTTCAAAATACCTTTGGTACTCATTAAAATATGGAACTGTGCAAAGGAACTCTCTGTGAATCCACCAAGATAATACAGTTGTTAAAGCTTGGGTACCGAATGAAAGCCTTGTACTTTCAGGTCAACCCTTTTAGTGTGGACATATGTGGATTAATACTTACAGTTTTGTGTAGGTTGATATTGTCTAGGTTGTGTGGGAGGCCACTGGTTTCTGTTGAGTCACTGGACTGTGACAACTAAAGGAGACAATTATCGGGTCATACAAAAGCCGGTGTAAGTAATGCTGTTCAATCAGCATCCTTCGTTTAACTTTCAATTATTGTAGGAGCCTGAGACACCTGCTTCCAAATTAGCTCAGTAATTATGCATCAGTTCAATAAAGCCCAGACAATATTATCAGCGTTACTGATGCAAACGAATAACTCGTTTTGTTTAACACAATTTGATTCAGCGAACAAGACAGGTTTATGATTTCAGTCAACCCCGGGTGACTGTGATTTATCTAATCTTGTATATTGTGCGCTGGAAACTTTACAAAACGTCCAGTGACATCAAGTCCATAATGATCAGTGCTGTGAACCATGGAGCAGAGAGCCATGTCTCATGGGGTGAGTGCCGCTGGTAGTTCCCCTGGCATCACTGATACACCACTCCCCTGTATGACTGGGTATAAATAAAAGGCACTCAGGCAGAGCCTTGAAATTGACTTCTCTGTAGAGGAAAAAATGTAAAGAAAGGAGCAAATAGTTGGCCGTGCATTATGGCTGTGCGTTATGGTTGTGCATTATGGCTGTGCATTATGGCTGTGTATTATGGTTGTGCGTTATGGTTGTGCATTATGGCTGTGTATTATGGTTGTGCGTTATGGTTGTGCATTATGATACATATTTAGAAGGTATGATGAATTAGAAGTGTTGAGTACACAACACGGCCTCGTAAAACCGCAGCTGTGAGATGATTAGCCAATAAAACCCCTGTTCAGGGTGAATGATTTGTGAAAGTGTGGATTGACAATCACAATTTGCAGAATTTGGCAGAGGCACCTTGAAAATAAACACACGTTCGCTCATAGCAGATATTTGGTCCAGGGAGTCCGGATGAACATGTGTGGGTGCTTGTGACGTTGGTGGGGCTGGAACATTGAGTGGCCCAGTTTTCTGCCCTAATTTAATTTCTGTGGTGTGGAAAGGCAGAGAATAGTCATACAGTACATTGTAAATACAGATGAATTGAACATGCCAAAAAACCATTGAGATGAAATGCATGCAGGTCCCTCTAAGGCTAGAAGGGCGGTGGGAGAAAAAAGCAGTGAATTCTGAGAAACCTGGTCTCAAAAATGCACCCGTATCGACGCTGTTCCCCATGACTGAACCTAATTTATACAGGCGGCTCTGTAACCTAAAAGCTTTTTATTATTCAGCCGGCAAAAACCTGACCCGAAAGACGTTATGGAAAGATCAATGCAAACAGTAGCGCATTAAAAACAGTAAGGCATTTGCGTCAAGTTAAGCAGACTCATAGCCACAGATTTATTGATAGAGTGCAGTGCATAGCAAACGATCATTGGACCTCATTAACAAGAACCGCAAAAATGTTTTTTCCCGAAATGTTTTAAAGCTGTGTTCAGTGCTGTAAATAGGACAGTAATGCTATGCACGTCGTGTTAAGTTTTAAAGTGCCTACCACGACAACCAGGACATTCATCCGACCTCATTAGGAATGTATTAAATCAATCTTGTCACAGAAACGAAACAACTGCATTTGCTTTGTGTAGGTCTACATCTCTATGGCATTTGGTCTCTTACAACACGTCAATTCTCACGGGATAATATTGTGCACATGTGGAGCAAAATAAGTCCATGACATAACAGTTAAAGATTTGAAAGGTGTGATATATTTCAATAAATGGCACCCTTGATGAAGTGAATCACCTCAAGGCAGAGTTAATGCTCTAAAATGCACCACTGTTAAAATACAAAGAATTGTTCGCCCGAAGGATAAACTGTTTCTCCACATACAGTAGTTTTGCTTTGTGCTTTTCGTGAAAGTTAACACCAGCAACATAGCTGCCAGAGCTCAGCTACTCCATCCCAGCTAGTCATGTGACTAGAACATTCAGTCAATGTAATTCACAATGACATTACAGATATACACAACATAGATTGGCACTAAGGGTGGTGACTAAGTTCCATACTCTTATATAAATATCTTAATCCATCTATTGGTTATATTAAGGGCTGTATTTATATTCATTTTCAAGTATAAGCATACCCTTCTTTGGTTCACAAATACACTAAAATACTTTTAACATTATTATATTACTCAGAACATTTGAGCAACATATCGAAGTGTTTCAAAATATAAGTAAGGATACATTACAAATGGTATAGATAACTCTTTCACATGTACTTTCTTGATATAAATAGGGATTATCTATTAAATGCTTATATTATCATCGTCAGAACCCTTCGTTACTGTAAAACTATTACACATTTGTCACAAAGCAATGTAACAGTACTATACACAATCTAGACAAGATGTATTAGCTCTAAAAACACAGCAATAGAATACAGTACCTGCTATAATCATTACTTTACAGTACGTACTTTTCCCCTCTACTTGGTGTGAAAGGGAAAGACCAGCTTGGATACAATGTGGTGATGTATATGTCTGTGTCTGGCGTAATAATTACATGGACAACACACAGCACCTATAGTCACTATTATAATATATATATATATATGTATTTATATGTACAGTATATATTACAATACTGAATATACTGTATCTATGCCGGGAGGTCTCTTGTATTGTGTGCTCTGTCTCTACTAAAAATGTCTCTCAGGTACGTGAAAATATATTCTTATTTAGAATATACTGTACAACAGTCATCTCACAATGGCATAGTCACTGCTAAAAGACAAAACAGACAGGAAACATTGATCACTTGCTTAATATTCTGACGGTTACCTGCGGTCTAAAAATACAGACAGGCTTGAGTTTCAAAGGCCTACATGACTGCTCAATAGACAACAGGTACATGACGCTTACTGTAGCTCAGGGTCTTTTTTTAGCTGGACACGACAAAGCTGCGGTGGAAAGGTCAAAGGGTAACATTCATCTTGGCCGTGGTTATTACAGGTCTTGACCGAGTCTTTCAATCTCGTCGGTCAGGAAGTCGATATCTGATCGGGTGGCAGCGGGGTTGGAGATGACCATGCGGAAGAAGTTGACTTTGTCCCCCTGAGGCTGGTAGCCCACCATGGTCGTACCAGACTCCATCATCATGGCTTTAATCCTGGGGGCCACCTGGTGTAAAGACATGGACAATATGTGAGAATGTTTAACAGGTCAGTGCTGAAAAAGACCAATCAAATAAGTCGGTGCTGTCAGAAGCCAATCAAATAAGTCAGTGCTGAAAAAGACCAATCAAATAAGTCAGTGCCGTCAGAAGCCAATCAAATAAGTCAGTGCTGTCAAAGACCAATCAAATAAGTCAGTGCTGTCAAAGACCAATCAAATAAGTCATGTCTGTCAGAAGCCAATCAAATAAGTCAGTGCTGTCAGAAGCCAATCTAACCAGTCAGTGCTTTTAGAGACCAATCCGTCCTTTTCTCCTTACCCTGTGTAACCTCTCCCTCCTCTCCTGACCATCAGGCATGCTCCGGATACCTGGCGGAAGGTACCAGAAGCAAACATTCGTGTGCTGGGGCTGTGGAAGGCAAAGAAAGACAACATTTTACGGGTCTTTAGTCAATGGACGGGCTGAAGAACATGTGGACATTTGGGCAAATGAAGTAAGATGCTTTTTTGTTTGTATTTTAAACCTTGAATACACTTTGAATTTACTGATGGGCCGGAACATTCTAACAACCAGAAGATGATCCAATTAGAATATGACATCCACAAGGAGTTCAACTACTATTCAAAATACATACACCACTTTCACAGGCAGACACAGTTGACCTGCATTTCTCAATGTGCGGCTCAAAACCACCCCAGATAATTTCTTCGGATTTACATTTATCACATATTTATGAACAAAGTAGAAAATGAAGTCTTGAAAATGTCACCTCTCCCTCGAACACCATCTTGTAGTCCTCGCGGTCCTTGATTTTATTGTAGAGATATTGCGAGAGGTCCAAGCACCTGTCGATGTGTTGTTCAAACCCAACCGTTCCCTATTTGACAGCAATGGAAAAGAATAACGATGAATATCAAACCCTAGTCTTTTTATGGTTCATGGTCTAACAGCAGGTATACCTTAGTTATATAGTATACAAGTAAAGAGCCAATCAAACTAGACCACTTAGAAATATGTGCACCTTTGCTTTCCACATGAGCCAGAATTTGAAGATATCTACATGTCGTCCACACTGGATGGCCTTGTCCCCTGTGTCAAACGACACGTCGTACTGTTTGTCAGGTTGGAAGAGGTAGCCAGCACACATAGAGTTGCAGCCTGATAAAACACCCTGTAAAGAACAAGGGGTTAAAATATCCACTCCAGGATCCTGTGCGCAAAACAGTTTAACATCATTTATTGACACACTAATTGGATTCATAACATCTCGTGAAAAATTGATGACAAAACACACAGCTGGACGATTTTTGTTTTGAGCGCTACTTTCCAAATCAATGACTGAAAAAAAAAAATACAAGAGCTGAAGTGTTTCTTAGAGGTTTAATGGGGCAGTCAATCTGGACGGACCCACCGGTCAGTACTGGTCTTACCCTCTCTCTGACCAGAATGGCAGAGCACTGCAGTGGCACACCCATCATCTTGTGAGGGTTCCAGGTGACTGAGTTAGCCCTGCAAGCATGGAACACAGACTGGAATACAGGTCACCATT
This sequence comes from Dallia pectoralis, assembly GCA_029465975.1. Lineage (NCBI taxonomy): Eukaryota > Metazoa > Chordata > Actinopteri > Esociformes > Umbridae > Dallia > Dallia pectoralis. The sequence goes on from CM055731.1 coordinate 14,095,491, forward strand.
GAGTGTATATGTGTGTGTGTTTGTGTGTCTGTGTTTGCATAATCCTGGTCTATATTTACCGGAAATCTGCACAAAGATGGTAATAGCTGACAAATTGTGTCACTAAAAATCCTAAGAAATGCATTTCTGGCTGAGGTTTAGGGCAAAACCAAGATTTGGGGTAAATATGTTATTGTGGTTCATTTCATCTTAGGCATTATGGGTTGGCTTTAGGGTTGGGTTAAATGTAGGTGTAAATGTTGGTTTATTAGGTTACTCTTAGGTTAAGGTTAGGTTTAGGAAAAATAGGAATAATAATTATTTATTCTAGACTCTACTATTATTCTAGGTAGAAAAACAAATGTGTGTGTGTCTGGCAGGTGTTTTTTCAGGGAGTTATAGTCAATGTTGTACCTCTCTACACCACTCAGCTTGTATCTGTGCTTCCTGGACATCAGCAGTCCCCCTCCCCAGGCACCCTGAACAGAAACCACAGGTGGTTCGTCATAACTATTGAACACTATTAAACAGAAGTCACTTACACAAATCCGAAAAGTCACTGCATTCATGTTTGCAAGACGCACTTACATCCACGTGTAGCCACATGTTGTATTTCTCGCAGATGTCTGCAATCTCGTGGATGGGGTCGAATGCCCCATACACTGTGGAACCAGCTGTAGCATTCACGAACATTGGCACGCAACCCTGCAAACACACAGCGCAATGTAGAAGAGCTGTTAAATTAGTGGAGTGAATTTAAATGGGTGCGTTCATCCGTTTGTGTAATCTTTGACGTAAAATGCGCTTGAAGCAGATTTCACCGACTTTTGACTGCTGTTCCTGGAAAGCCTTTGTCACAGCAGAGTTGGATTCTCATTACTGTGAAGCTGCTAAGAGCTCTTTAGCTTGTAAAGACTGCGCTTATTTATGAGTGTCAATAGGAAACACAATACTTGTAAGGGCCTAACCACTAAGACTAAAATAAAAGTAGCCTGTTTTGTTCTGTAAACACCTAGCCAAAGATACACTTCAACTAACGTTTGATTAAAGCACAACGTCTAATCAGTTATTAGTCTGTATTTTCATATAGTACATTGTAATTTACTTCCAGTGCATCACATCATTGCTCAGAACGGATTATTGCTAATCCACGTCTTTCGGGGAATGCATAGAAAACGTTCAGTTAACAGGCTGGCGGTTTGAAACTCACCCTGGCCTTGGCATCGATGACCTTGGCTTCCAAATCGGCGGGAATCACTCTCCCTCTAGAGAAGCAGAAAGTCATGTCAGGGCGCCTCTGACTCGTCAGATTTACCAGGTGCAGTGTGAAGGTGAATCTACAAACCTTTCATCTGTGCTCAACAGGATAAGGTTTTCTGTTCCGAAGCCAAGAGCAGCACTGGCTTTTTTAATTGAGTAGTGGCTCTGCCAAAACACATCACCATGACGTTAGACTCCTGACCCAATACCTGAGGTCTGAAACACAGTCGGCTCTCCAATGTTTTCATTTATTTTAATAGAAAACGATTTCTCGGAAACTCTCTACGCAGCAGTGCTTGGCTCAATGACGAATGACACAACAGAAATAAAGTAGGGGGACGTTTAGGATTTTGTAAATTCGATGGCAGAAATGACACATGGTTTTAAAAATATGTAATCGATATTATTCAACCCAACCTCCAAGATTGTGTTATAAGTGTCAGACACCGGCCTGTTCGTGATCAGTTTAACTGTCAGTTTAATGTGTTGTTTAAAGACAGATGTCATTCTTAGTTGGAGACATACATTATATGTTGGCTGTACAGCATAGGTTGCCAGGCCCACTGACATTAATGATAGAACGATCATTTCTGATTGCGGTGACAAGGCGCTAGACAGGCTGGAGTTTGTCTCCCTGGTGACACTTGTGTTAAACCTGACAGCTTTTTGATTGGCTTTAAATAATGACATTTGTATTTATTTCACCTGGATATTCTTCATTACTAGAGAAGAGTGTCATTATGTTTGACCAGATGTTTAGGCTGGATGAGACTTACATGCTCTGAAGTGAACAGGACCAGCCTTGGGGCAGCTGCCATGCCTTTGGCCTTGACTTCTGGAAAGAACTTGTATCGAGCAATCATCACACTGTACATGTTGGATATCGCGCCCCCTGCACAGATGTCGCATACAAACGTTATTTAACAGCATTTCATTCTCTGAGTGCACTTTTTTTTTATTGTCACAGATTATATTAAACATTAAAAGATTATTAAAGCATGATAAGTTGCAAAATGCTAGTACTTTTTCCAAAAAAAGGTTTTCCATGAATCCAAAATATACCTGTATTACGAGGTTTTCGCCTCACAACCCCAATTCCGAGAAAATGGGACACTGGAAAATGCTAATAAAAACACTTGTATACTGACTTTTATCTAAACCAAAAATGAAGACAAGTTATTTGATGTTTTACCTAATCTGCATAGTGTTTTTAAGGTAAACATCTGAATGCAAGTGACCTCCGGTCCCTCAGATGTCACTGTCTTCAATACAGTCATGAGTCTGTAATGGGTGTCCTGACATGGGCTCGGGAATATTTTGGTAAACCTTTGTCAGTCAACACCATTCACCGCTGCTTCCATAGATGCTAGTTAAGGCTTTACTATGCAACGCAGAAGCCATACATCAACACTGAAGCCGAATTCTTTGGGCACGGTCTCATCTGAGATGGAATCGTGTGTTGTGGTCCGACGAGTCAACATTTTAAATAGTTTTGGGCAAAAAACATCATCATAATTTCTGGGCCAAAGAGGATACGGACCATCCAAGCTGTTATCAGCGTCAGGTCCAAAACCCATCATCTGTTATAGTATGGGGGTGTGTCCATAGAATGGGTTACTTGCACATCTGTGAGGGCACAATTAAAGCAAAAAGATATGTACACATATCCAGACATCGTCTTTTCCAGGAACATCTCAGCATTTTCCAGCAGGACAACGCCAAATCACATTCTGCCTGGATTACAAGGGCATGGTTGCGTAAGCAGAGAGTGTGGGTGCTAGCATGGCCTGCCTGCAGTCCTGACCTGTCGCCGATTGACAATGTGTGCATTATGAAGCACAAAATATGTCACGGAAGGCCCTGTACAGTTGCCCAGCTGAATAAATGCATAATGTATGAATGGGGGGAGATTCTGCTTGTTAAACTTACTCAAATGGTGTCTTCAGTGCCCAAACTTTTAATAAGTGTCATTAAAAGAAAAGTTGATGTTACACAGTGATAAACAGTCGACTGTCACAACTTTTTCGAAGTGTGTTGTAGTCGACACATTTGAAATGAGTGTACATAAAAAATGACATTTACAAAGTAAAACATATTAGTTCATAGGTTTTCAATATAGTACAGGGTGAATTGAATTTTCAAAATAATAGCTTTTTGTTTTCATTTTCCATACCGTCACAACTTTTTCGGAATTCGGGCTGTAGTAACTTCAGTTACAACTGTTTTTTTGGGGGGGGAAATGTAGCTCCCCTACCTTGCACTTACCTGGTGAGAATATCCCATCCCCCTCTCCATTGGGCCAGCCGACAATCTCCCTCATCTTTTTCAGCGTCAACTGCTCCATGAGCACGAAGACCGGGGCAATCTCATAGGTGAACCTAAAACACAGAGCATCCCTCGCCATTTACCTACTGGCCTTTCTCTGAAACTCTCCTTTTGTAATTTGTTTCTCATCTACACTGTCTGCATTGACACATAAACAGAATCAATGAAGGCCAGCGGCAAAATCCTAGAGTAATGCATCATAATCTGGCAACGGCCAATAACTGTATTTTTTATCATTGTGACATAGATTGTTTTTGTATTCTTGAATTCTCATTTATTTTATGTTTCTTACTGTGTCTATAGACTGAAGCCACTTTGAAGCCCGAGAAAGCGTAGAACACTACTTTATTAGCAGCCACGGTTCAATGATGGCTCTGCCACACTGAATTAGGGAGTCCATTTATTTGTTGGAGTGGAATGAGAAAGAACATGAATGTCACATACTCTGAAGTCCATTAGGAATATGCCACTAAAAGGAAGCTTTTGTCTCATATTTAGCAAGCTAGAAACGTGATGTCGCAGAATGAGGAATTAATTGCCTTTCTGAGGTTTTTCTGGACAAAAACTTCCAGTGAACTTGTCATGAATGTGTTTTTAATATTTCCAGTATATTACCTTTTACTCTTTGATACTCACTGTTAAGGAATAATATTCAGCTAATATAGAGACATTTTGAGAAAATGTTATAAATGTCCATTGGTAAGAGTTGTGTAAACAGTGATTGTGAATGTAGTAGTATATGGTTATCTATGCGGTTAAATTTGGAGTTGAGTTCTTTAACTACACTGCTTCTTTATTCATGCAGTGACAGTAATTATGTTAGTCAACTGGGACAATACAGTGTATCGCACTGTGCTAGACAGACAGACAGACAGAATACAGTGTATCTCACTGTGCCAGACAGAGAGACAGAATACAGTGTATCTCACTGTGCCAGACAGACAGACAGAATACAGTGTATCGCACTGTGCCTGACAGACAGACAGACAGAATACAGTGTATCGCACTGTGCCTGACATACAGACAGACAGAATACAGTGTATCGCACTGTGCCAGACAGAAAGACAGAATACAGTGTATCGCACTGTGCCAGACAGACAGACAGACAGAATACAGTGTATCTCACTGTGCCAGACAGACAGACAGACAGACAGACAGAATACAGTGTATCGCACTGTGCCAGACACACTGTATTCTATCTGTCTATCGCACTGTGCCAGACAGAAAGACAGAATACAGTGTATCGCACTGTGCCAGACAGACAGACAGACAGCACACACAGACAGTCAGACAGACAGCACACACAGCTTGCTCACCATATACAGTGACAATGTCAAATAGGAGACCGGACCTATTTTTCACTCACATCCCAAATGTATTCATGCTGGCTCACTCATGTATCCTGATGATATCCCAGGGACATGATTGTCAACCTATTAGTATCAATCAATATGTGTCAGGGTTAATGAAGAGGCCTATTCTTGGCGGTAAGCGCATGTTTCTGTAATGTTACGATAAAAATGACAAGACCATGACATCACAGATCACTTTGGCTATTAGCAAGCCAAAATGAGCAGGAATGAGCTGCAAGTTCTGATAGATTGAAATGTTATTGGCCGTTGTGATTGGTTGGTGTTATTGTGATGTATGAACACGCTGACTATGACTACGTTCTGTTGATCCTCTTGCCAGGAACTCCTCAGAAACAGAGGTTAAAAAGTTTTTCACCTGAAGCTTTATGGTTAAATAAAGCTTATAGCTATTTTTTTAAATGCAATGTTTCGCCAACGCTTCTTAGGCTGTGTATTTTTCATCTGTGTTTCTTTGGTATGACGATTTCACAATGCCCTGAAGGGATTCCAGTTTGACAAAACCAACATCATAATTTTCCACTCGCTGACTCTCTCTGACCAGGGCTGTCACTGACTGGGCAGCCTACGTGTAAACAGGTCAACAATAAGCCTTTGGCCAACAACACATTTTCGTGGACAGATCCCTGGGTGACCCTTCGTATAACAATCCTGTCTCTTCCAGATTGCTTTTCCCAATGAGAAAAACAACACTGAATCAACATTTCTGTTGTTCAAATTTGTGCAGTAGATCCCATTGGAGACTCTCATTCTGGGAAGCCATTATCTTTATCCAAAGAGCGTTACATAAAACAACGACCTGGGTTCCTGATCAATATTCAATTTAGTGTGCCTGCAGGGCCGCATATATGACTACATTAACCATGTTGGTCAACAACCATTAACACAGCAAACAACAGATAACTAACTCTGTCTTTTGTGTGTTTGTCATTTTACTGACTTACAGAAGCAGCCTGTGTGAGCATCATCTCGACCAGTCGTTTAAAAGCTTTTCAATGGCCCCAAATATGTCACTACCACTGATACTCAACTTCCGCCCAAATCTTTAGAAGCCATTTGGAAAATGGTAGGAAATGTTGTTTTTCTTCATTGCCAGACGTACATTAATCTGAGCCAAATCTATTAATTTGGAAATTGAGTCCTCCAACCTTTAATCACAATGATGTTCACACAATCATTGTGAGGATTTCAATAACTGGTTGGATGACATTTACAATTAAAAAAAATATAGAATCAAAAACCACTCACATGTTTGTGTTTGCAGTGGAGGTGAGCCATTCTCCTGCCAGTCCAATAATGTCTAAGCCAGTAGAAAGTTGATTAAAAAACCTCGGGTGACCTGGAAAAAGATTTTGTTTTTAATATGTCGCTCATGACAACTTTTTTTATTTACCTCTAACTATAATCCTTATACCCCAATCTAGACAAATCAGAGATATTACTCATCATCCTGGGTTAGCTATGCTTTACGCCTCATTTATCTTCTTTGTTCTCACCTGTTCTCACTCCATATTTCAGGGTATCTCTGCAGTCTACCAGGATCTGCTCCAGAGACTCAGGTTGGTCAGATAGTTCCAGGTTGAACCCCTCCATGCCCTCCAGCAGCTGGTGAGGGTGGTGAAAGTCCAGGACCTTGGTGGATCTGTCAAAGGTCTTCCGGACATAGTTTGTGAGAATATCCACCACCTCCAGCAAGAATTGCATGGTTGGTTCCTCGCCATTTTTGGCTGGTAATAAATCTAGGGTAAGCATTGAATGCATGTCAGAATATGTTTAACTCAATTCCTGCGTCATTGTAGTGCTTTTTAAGAGGTACCCCACTGTGTTCCGGAGTAGACAATGTTATTTTACACATACAACGACATGATGTGGCCAGCTACAGATGTAAGGTGAATGTTCATTTAAATGCAGTTCTTAAGAGCTTATAATCATTTTAGTTTTTAGTTTTTTTGGAAAATCTGAATATTGTATTTCCATCTCAAATGTACTTAATTTAAAAAAATAAATAAAAATAAGTGGGCTAGCAATTTTTTTTCCTTTAAAAGAAATGAAGCCCCTTACATTACTACCACAAATAAGATTAAAATACTTCATGTGATGATTAAAATAGGATGACCCCTTACCTCTAGCATATAGATTGGAAAAGTCTGCCTCAGTGCGTCTAAAACGGGAATCCCTGTCGCTGTTAGCCTGAAGATCCTTGGATGAATTCTCCTTCAATGAACTTATCTTTTCCTCAAGGTTGTTGTTCTTCTGCAAAAATCCTGAATTGTAGCAAAAAGTAGAGGATTCAAATGACTGCCTACCATCATCACTCCCGATCTCAAACATTTTGATGATACCCTTTTGGCCAAAAAGCATGCCCTAAAACTAGCCTACTCTCTCCAACTGGTCATCTAGACTACTGCTATGGTGTCGTGTATGGCAAGTTTTGAGGCAGGGATTCCCATCCTGTCCAGGGAAGCCTATTTATGGGAGGAAGAGTCAGTGGGGGGTTGACACCCGTGACATCAGCATCAAAAGCCAGCCAAGCAAAAACAAATAGCCGTCATTAGTTGTAAATTCTTATTAAGTCCCCTGACACATTCCACTTCAGTGAGCAGGGAACAGTCCACAATGGACCAATGCCATTCTATCCAGCAGGCAGACCTAATAGTTACACGGTGATGATTACACTGTGATGTTACACTGTGATTACACTCTGTGATGATTACACTGGGATTATACATAGCATATTTTATTTTATTTAAGTGTTAAGGCCTGTGGGGGAACTCCATATTAACTCCCATTTATTAAGTGCAACGTTTTTTCAACAATGTAACTCTATTAACTTGTACCTAAAAAAACATTCTTCTGAGATAATAAAAAATCCTTAATTATAATATTATTTCACAATCAATAACCCAATATTTCGGGTAGCAAGGCCTAGAATATATAAAAGTTATTTCTATGCAATTTAATAGCCTCCTCGTTTGGATGAATATATAAAATGACATTGTGGTATTCTGTATCAAAATGGTTTTATTAAGGTATTAATTTCGTTATTAATACAGTTTATAATCATGTATTTATTTACTGGTAAGATATGCTTGCTTCCATCTCATATGAACTTATTTAAAATCAAGTAAAAACTAACAATTTACAGTGGACAAGCAAGAATGTTAGTTAGTATGTTGCTTGGACCAATCTAATTGCAGAAAATGAAAGGTAGCGTTTATATTGATTGTGAATTATATACAAGACAGACAATCCTGGCCACTCTGGAGCCTGAATCCTCTATATGTTCAGACTTCTTGTGATGTGCTATTATTGTATTTTCTTAATCTAAGGTTTAAGGGTGGGTCTCTGATGAATAATTTTGCAATAGCTGCAGACGTAAAAAAAAGCACAATTATCGATCAACATTATATATAATTAGCCTTTGATTCGTATTTCCATTAGACCTATAGGCTACTCCGTTGATTGGTCGTTAGGGAACACTGACAATAGACTCAACGGTGGCCACATCAGATATAGGGCTAATGCATTTTGCTCCCACTTAATTCGTGCGTAGCCTATCGACCTATTGGGGACTAGATGACTGACAGCACTATCTCCGGAAAACAGAACCGTGACGAATTGCGATTTCAGTCGCGTCTCGTTCTTCTCTCGTTTCCTTATTGATGGGCTCAACATCATGATAAGGACTGATATCAACCATTCCAACTAAGAGGCCAAGACTATAATGAAAATGTGCCCCTCCGGTATCAAACTATAGACTATATTAATGTTGTTTTTTTTACGAAAAAAGGGGTAGCTATTAAGATATTAAAATATGCCCAGCCTAAATACATTATAAGCGAATTACTACGATGACTGGAGTTCATATGTTCGTTGGAAATTACCAAAGAATTGAAAAAGGTCTGGATAACTCACAGTAAGGTAATTGTGTTGCCTATTACAGCGTCATTTCACTACGTAAGCGTGTTGTGTAGTTCTATAGTAAACCATGGGAGGGCACAAGAGGACGCTTTCATTAAGTCCGAATTTAACATGTAAAAAGATACGCAACACTAAAGACACCTTAGGGTTACATATGAAACATGTCAGTTTCCGTCGACATGACAGTATTTTTCTGGTCCATTAGGTTCTCTGCTGTTTTTCAAACTTCTTTTCATTAAAATATACTGGTTCGTCACTATTAATTCCGTGGTAATAATCATTATGGACATTATCATCCTTTGAATGCATGAAAGCATTCATGCGACCAGAAGAAAAACAGAAAGGGGCAGAACAGAAGGCAGCTTTCAAAAGAGCACGCACGGAAATACAGCCACCCAGGCGGCACTGTCTGTTCATCACACATAACACATATTGGTCGGATTATGGGTTGCTTGCGTTAAATAACCCTATTTTCCGTTTTATTCCATCAAAATATAAGCACATATAAATTGCATTTAACCAAAGACACAGTACAATTCAAAACATATATTTCATTTGTATGGACAAAATAGGCTATATAGGCTATGTATCGACAAAATATGGCATATAGCCCAAAATATAAAACCTGAATTGTAAGAACAAAATATCCTCTTAGTGAACACGAATAACGAATATATAGTCCAAGGAAATATATGACATGGAAATAGTGGACTTACCACATATCTTCATTCCCAATTTTCTAGTACATCCATGAGCAACTCCACACCAAGCGTCATAGCCTAAAATAGTTTTGAAACACAATTGAGTCGGCGCTTACTAAAGGCCTCCAGTGAATTATTTCTGCTCAAATAAATCTCAACTCAAAGTGATGAATTGATGCCGAAACGTTGAAGCGCGTCGGAAAAGCACACAATGAATTCGATGATATATTTTGACTAATTCATTTGGGAATGGGTCGTGCGACTATTTGGGAGAGAAATTGCTGGAAAGATATGCGTGCATCACCAGGCATTTGTCAGTGATAGAGCGGTCTGGTCATTATGCAGCTATCAAGGGCTTCCAGGGATTACAGTGGCGAGGTGCACTAAAAAGGGTTCAAAGGGGTTATTTGGCTCTCCCTGGCCACGAATCCCTTTGAAAAACACTTTTTGAGTTTCAGGTTAAACCCTTTTATTTTAGACAGTACATAATTTTCTCTAGGTGACACAACATAGTCTAGGCAATAGAGAATTGTTTTAACAAATTGCCATGGAAAAGCATGCAGTGCATGCTGGTCAGACAGCTCTAGTAATTCCACATAAAACCGTGAATAGGATTACAAGACAATATATTTCTCAGCAAATAGAATAACCATAATCTACTACAAGGTATCACACATTAATGAAAATAGAAATTCAACAGAAATATCTGAAATAAGAATAAAATGTGTGCGCCAGCAGGTTGAATCATGAGAATGCATAATTTTGATTTTCTAGTATGCATATTATGCATAAATGTCCATGTATGCATGCCTATAGTGAAAAATGAATATAACCAAAGTGAAATTGCACACGTCTGCATGTAACACTGACTTGGCACTTGTCTAATGGCTTCGGCACACCATTAAGCTCAAGCAAGCAGTTTGCCAAAGGAAAGGCATCACTGACTAGAATACTTTTAGTTTAAAAATGTGCTGTTTTGTTGATCGTTTATTATGGCAAATGCATATTTCACATTAATGGGTTGTCAATATGAAATTGCATCTAAATGACTGTAAGGAAAATATGTCGAAACACGATTGGATGTAAGAATATAAGCAATAGGTAATGTGCTTTTTCTTCAATAGCTCTACAGCTCTTCAATAGCTCTTCAATAGGTTTTTGATAATTAAAAGTAGGTACACTGACTTGGAGCTGTAGTCCGCTGACGTCTCTAAATCTAAATGAAGGATACAATAATAAGGCGCTTGAACACATGCCATTAGGGCCAATTTAGTGTGGCTACAATTAACGCTACTCTGCATATAATTAGGCTACCCTTTAACGCCACTCGCTCTATTTTTTGTTCAACTACAAGGAAAGGCATCCAGAGAAGAATATACATATCTACAATCTAAAATCCAATCATGATACTTTAATAATAATTTTAATTTAGGAGAATAGAATAATTATTAGAGTAGACAGGAATTCGGTAATATTATTTATAAACATAATTTTACACAGTTAAAATATGTTTATTTTTTAAATAAATACCTACAGGATGTAGCCTAATAAACTAGACATTCGTTTTTTCTTTTAAATCTATGAACCACATTATCTATTTAAACAGCAAAATCCGCCTTTCAAGCAAATGACGGGAGGTGCGACGCACATGCAATGTTACAGGGATTTGTTGGGTAAAGCATTTTGAATGGCATCTTTTTTTATCTCCTTGGAATTGATTAACGACATTGCCCACAGAGTAAATAGCAAAAGTGAAATAGCGTTTAATCTGTGATGGACCTACTTGAGCCAGGTGGTCGTAAATGTGTCGAGTTGGGATCCGGTTCGCCGGCAGAGGAGGAAGGTGCAGACGCCGCCATCACTTCTAAAATACAGTACAAAAGTCCTCACTCCAGAGTGCACTGACACCTTTCTTATTTTATGCAAAACTAAAAGTCACATCCACTGTAAGAATAAGCAATATAATAACTTACTTAGTCATCTATGAAATTACAGTAAAGACCATGCCTGACTATTTTGATGTAACTATAAGTAGGATATGTTCAGATCGATCCCTCATTCAAACGCTGACAGAAATCCTCAAGCCAATATAGGCAAGATACCCGACACGACAGACAGGTCTACTACGTCGTCTGGCAGCCAGATAGATGGCCAACAATTATACTCAGACATCAATTAACAGCTTGACTGATGCAGGATCTTTCCTAAATCCTTGCAGTTAAGAGTATACAAAGCGATGACAAAATTACGTATTGGCTATAAACAAAATGTGTTTCGTTAAGCTTTATCAAAAACAAACACATATCCATGTCGACTGAGTTCAATAACCCTCACCGATCCATTCAATTGCATAATCCGATCTCTGCTCTCGGTGTGGATAATGAGGCATTACAGCAAGTGTTTTAGGTTTCATGGAAGGTTGACATCTATCAGCCTGTGATGAATAGTTAAGTGGACCTGGCAGCAAACAGCGAAATAAAATAACAACAGACTACAAAAATGTCTTATTATAATAATAATGTGTTTAACAAAAATAAAATAATCAGTCTAATAAATCAGCTACTATAACATTTATCTGGCCAATTCATCATATAAGCAAGTTATCACAAACATCAGATAAATTAAAGATTTATCTTTGATAAATATTGACCTGAAATAGGTTATGTTTAAAAATTGTTTTGCAAATAGAATATCGACCCATGAATAAAGAGGATTCAACAGTGCCTATGGATAACCCTGAAACCGGTCAATGTCATTTAAAGAAAAAAAAAACCTGTTATATCAATAACTTCAATATCAGCTAAGAGGCAGACGTATCAATGAGTTTGCCTTTCATCTGACTGTTGTCTATGTATCCTACTAAACGTTTATTATAATTTTTTTCAAACACTTGTTAGAGCATCTCAAAGCATCGATTTGCCATGAAGCTTCAATGAACAAAGAACACAATGATACGAGAATAACCCGGTGACATAAAGCAGCTTACCGGTCTGATGAAGGTATACAGGTGACCAAGTACAGTCCAAAAAAGAAACGATACCGGATAATTATTTTTAAAAATCCTTTAGCAACGCAACGCCTGGTGTGCCCTTGACTCTCCGCAGAAACAAGGTTTTGAGTGGTGAATAATCTACAAAATCCCATCCACTGTGACCTTTTTGGTGAGGTGCGCTGGATTTGCTGATATGAGCGTGCAGTGACAATTTATTCGTTATTACGCACATGCATGAGTCACCAATACCTCCTCCGGTGCTGCATACATTTCCACCGAATATCGAACAGATCCGCTCTGTCGGCACATTTACACTGAATCGTGACGGTCCAACTATATCGTGACTTTTGGAACGTGATATCGTCCGATTCGGAATCCTGGTCACGAACATGGACTTAATTGGGAAGTTTGATCCCTCTATGATGACCAACACATAACGCCAATTAGGGGGAGGGGGAGGGGTCGTCATTGTCGATCATAATCAAAGTCTCCTTTTTGAATTATTGTTTATTGTTTTTCATCACTCATATGTCTCGGATGAAACAATATTTTAATATCCTTATGTATGACCGGCTCTGTTTTCTAGCTGTATATAGACTGACATAATATGTTATCAATAACAACCTTAATAGACTGGCGTTATGGCCTAACTTCTACTGTCAAGATCTTATTCACAAGATTACTGCGCAGTGTTTCTTTTTTAAAGTAATATTCAGCGTGTAAAATGTTTAATTAAAATCCACTAGGTGGCAGTCAGGAGACATCATTGATTTCTTCCAGACCTACTCACCGTTGAAGTGGAGCAGATACTCCAGGAAGCTAATAATAAACCAACACATTAATCAGATTTGCTACATCACAGCAAAGCTACATGAGTACAATGGTACAGGAATTGTCACTGTGTGCTGGAATACGATTCAAAGGAACAGATTATTAGACTCCAGGTTAAATTAATAAATTCAAAGGTCAGGATTTATTACAATTCATATGGATATTCACATGGAAGATAATTATCATATCGGAAAGGCTAACTTGCATAATAAATTAATCAATCAAGTTGGTTCAAAGCATTCTCTTTTGGTTCAAAGCTCAGTCAATCATACAAAACCATTTTCCTGTCTGACAATTCAACATGTCTGCAGGGGACTAACATCCATTTACCGTGTTCTACCCCAGCACGATTAAACCCTGGTAGGAATGTGGTCTCTATGTTTTCTTGGCCTGGACATTTACATATCAAATCTAGCTGACCAATCTGGTCTCAGGCGAATACAGGTAAGATAGTCTACATATTTCTTCGACAGACGAGAATTCTTCAGATAATTATCTTACGTCAGTACGTAGACCGACCTCTAGGGGCAGTGGTGAGAGCATTTATAGTTACATACTGTGTCTGTTTCAATCCCTGTGTGGATGACGACCCATCTCAACTTGGTATAAAGTCTGCATTGCACACAAAAATGTGTTACTGGTCAAATCTGGGGACCAACAAACCTGTTCTGACTAAACAAATGTTCATCAGGGTTGCCAGATGTGATTGACAATGCATACCATAATCACTGCTTCAATTCCGCCGACCACTAAAACCCTCCTAAATTCTATTTATGCCAGAAAATCATTTCTGAAGGTAAATCTGTAAAGTAAGTAAATGTTCACTGTAACTAAAACTATTCTGAAAAAAACTATTAGTATAACACTAACTTGCTTTACAAACTTTTTAATATATATAATTTGAGTGTATACATTTTTTTTAAGCTAATATATCTCAAATTAGCCCTAGTAGTGAAACAAGTTTGTAGATCTTTTGGTAAAATTTGACTAATGCTTTCACTTCTGCTTTAACTTTACTCTTCAATACTTACTTCAATCATTACTTTGAGAACTCTCTTTGAGATTATCCATTTTACATTGCAAATGTGCCATATGTAAGAGTTGTCAAGCACCCCAAGCATAAATCAACAGGCACCTGCAGTACATGTTCTAAGCTAATGCTTTAAATATCTTTGTGCCCATTTGTCTAGTTTGCTCACAATCGCTTTAGACACTGACATTACTATCTACCCAACTTAAACAAGCCTTGAATAGTTGATATTATTCTGGTCCTGATTGGTAAAGGTTGAGGATGAAGAGACAAGTTGTTGTAAATTAAAACCCCTTTGCAATTATGTTTGCACAGCTGATTTTTTTTTTGCTGTTTTCTGCCACAATTGAATTTTTTCACAGAATACACTTTTAATAGGCTACACCTCTGGGAATTACCATTTCATGCACATTATTGTAAACACAGCTTCATTTATCTCCACTATCTAGCTGGCAATTACCATTTGACTTCCACATCATGAACACCAGGGCACATCACATCACATACATGCATTCAACACAACAGATAAAGGTAAGATTTAGACAGACACAAAATATTATGCGGAGCAGTAAAGTACTATAAGGAGCAGTAAAATACTATGCAGAGTAGTAAAATACTATGCAGGGCAGTAAAATACTATGCAGGGCAGTAAAATACTATACAGGGCAGTGAAATACTATACAGGGCAGTGTGTCAATGTGCCAATGTGAGTCAAATGAGATGAAGGACAATGTAAGAATGTGCAATAGACATGGATATGTACAGTAAATGTGCAGTGTGTCAATGAAGTGTGTGTGGCACGAATGCATGTGTATGTATGTGCATGCATTTGAGTGTCCCCACAGAGAAGTACGTCAATACAAAGATAGTAACATCTGAGACAATTTTAGCTGGCTTCCAGTTTTGGCTTAGGGTTTAGATGAACTGTATATCTTACAGGTGGGGGTTAGTGTAAGAAATGTGGTATTTTTTGTATTTGGGCTTTTCAGGTTAGGGCTAGGTTAGATGATTAATAATATGTAATTTATAGTGTAATTAATAATTATACAGATGTTAAAGCTCGGATGTGAGATCCTAATTGAAATCTAAAAGCAGGTGAATTATGTGATCTACATGTTGTTTAAATCTATTAACAGCAGTCTCCAGTAGATGGCGCTTTATCCTTCCGTTCAAGTTGAAGACCACTTTGAAACTGTAATACAAGTATGTTGAGAACGCTTTCAAACTGAAACACCATTGTAAATAGTTTAAGGGGGATGTGAAACTTTAAAACACATATTGCGAGTTGTCCTAGTACCATTGTTCTTAAAGTAGAGTCTCTTATCACTGATAAAAATGCTTGATAGTTCCCAGTGAAGTCTCAGTGAATAGTAGTTGTTTGATTTGTCACACAAGAGCTGCACCTCTCTGTGGCGATAGGCAAAGGGTACTTTAAGCGTGACTGTTGTGGACGTGTTCACATGACCACTGGTTCACGCCCGTTGTGTTGTGGGGTCGTTAGAGCAGACACTGATAAAACAAAAGAGAGCAATGCGCCAATGTAACCGTGTTGTTCATTCACGTCCCACTATCCCACAATCAATGTCATGTGAATATGCATTTTGATCTTTAATAATTGTACAGTTTTCTTTCAAAGTAGCCCACATTGTCTTTCTTTAGAAGGATCCAGGGAATGCATTTCAGAAGCAATTGTAAGTTGTTTTAGAGATGTACGGAGCCTAACTGTGTTTATAGTGAGTGTGCACGTGTTGTGTTGAGAATAGAGTTTGCTTTCACTGACTCAAGATCTGAAACAAGTTGCTCGCACTCCTTTACCTGAATAGAAGAGCAGATGATTATAGACACTGTATTGGAGGACCTTATGGGTGCAATATCCTGTAGACCGTCATGTTGCTGTTAGGGAAACTGGGACACTGCCAATTTTTTTTCAATTGCGTAGTATGATGTTTAATTGGGCATAATCTATAGGTACAAAAGACAATACCAAATTAAGCCATGAAATTCCAAATCTGAAACTGTGGCTAGTGAAATGAGGAACATATCAGCACTTACATGACCTAGTATAACATTTTCAGGGACCTTTTTGGTTTAGAATGTGACACTTTCTCATCTTAATTGTGGTCTAGGATGTAAACCTCACTTTCTATTCTAATGTGATGCTCCGCCTGTTAACGACAAGGAATACTTAATTTCCCTGCGTCACCCACTCACCTCTCTCCTGGTTTACAATCGATAAGATACACTTTTCACATCTGGCGAATTCACAGACCAGGCGACACTTGCTTCAATGAATCCATCTAGACTTCAATGTTTGACTGTATCTGAATGTTGAACTCGTGCTCACTCATTTCCTTCTTCTTCCTCTGAAGGAGAATCTGTCAGAGGATTCTTCATGGCTGTCAGTCAGTGTCATCATTGTCACAACAGTCACCTGGGTCATCTTCATTTTCACATCAATCATTCATGTCTTGTCTCTACTAACGTGGCAGCCTTTGACCAAAGAAGCTCCCATAAACAACTAGGCCGTACACACTGATGTGGCCATAACGCTATGCAAAGTATACCTGGTGTCACACAATTGGTTGTTTTGAGGTACCATCATTCAAAAGGTCATAGGTCATTCATACGTCTCTGAATAAGCAGCTCTGTGAAAATATTAATATATCCAAGATGGCCTAACGGTTGTACATAAATGTAGCTGGTTTGAATCCTCAATCAAATAGGCTGAAACATCTTTAATTGTGCCCTTGAGCAACACAATTAACCCTAATTGCTCCTGTAAGTCACTCTGGATAAAATGTGTCTATTTTACAGGACTAAAGTGTAGGTAGTGCCAAAAAAGTTAAAATATATTCTATACTTATAAAACCTTCTGCCATGAAATTGATATGCTTTAATTTGAATTTGAAACAATGTCACGGACTGACCAGTTTCCTATATTCACCAGTTCTTTCCAGGGGACCCTTTTATTTCATCAAAATGGCATGACATTTTCTCTTTATTATAGCATTTTTTTTCTGTCCTACAAGAATAAGTCAAAGTTAGAATCCAATTTAGGAATTTTGCATGGTTAAATACCCTGCACCCCTTTTCTTTAAAAACCAATTAAAATATGCAAAGAACACAATCCTTTAATTTTCTCATAAAAATGTAAATGAATTAAAAATCAAGTTAAAATCTAAGGAATTAACATCAAACAATGAAAAATAAACCTTTCTGTATTTAGTAAAAAGTAATTGGATAATGGAGTAAATATTGAAAGAAAATCCTAAAGGGATAAATAAGACTTAAATGTCATGATATTTATGTGTTAAAACAACAGTAAATGGACTAGTGTTAAGTCATGACTACTGACCTATTGTGCAGTAAATGGACTAGTGTTGAGTCATGACTACTGACCTCTTGCACAGTAAATGGATTAGTGTTGAGTCATTACTACTGAGCTCTTGTACAGTAAATTGATTAGTGTTGAGTCATTACTACTGACCTCTTGTACAGTAAATGGATTAGTGTTGAGTCATTACTACTGAGCTCTTGTACAGTAAATGGATTAGTGTTGAGTCATTACTACTGACCTCTTGTACAGTAAATGGATTAGTGTTGAGTCATTACTACTGACCTCTTGTACAGTAAATGGATTAGTGTTGAGTCATGACTACTGACCTCTTGTATAGTAAATGGATTAGTCCCATGCACTGTTCTATTGCATCAGTTGTGCACATAGCCCATTAGTAATCCACTCCTACCTGCAGTGTTGAAGATAAACAATATTCAACTCTGGGTTACTGTGGGTTATTGATGAGAAAGCGGTTCAGTATATACGTTTAAGAGGGACTGCTACATCAGTGGAATTAAATGTGCTTTACATCTTCTGGTCAACACCTTTGAGCACACCTTAATATGGGTCAGCACATTAATATATGTCAACAGTACAAGCATAACCTGCCTGAAGTCAACAGTCCATACCAATTCAATAAGGTTTTAGTAAGTTCTAATAAGGTTCTAGACTGTAGACAATTATACAGTCTACAGTCTGGATGGTTGTGACATGGTTGGCAGTTACATTTTGTAAATAAATTATAATATTTTGCAGAGTCATTATTACAGTGAAAATGCTACCGTGTGTTATGGTGGCGATTCCTAAGACCCAAACAGGAGAGGTCATTCATATATATATTGTTAGTCAGGCGTTAACATAGCAGGAAGCTGCTGTTAAGTGTTTTTTCCTTTGTTGTATTTTCACCCCTGTCTGCATTGACTCAGCTTTCTGTCACATAAGATTCATGGTAGGGCCCAGTGCTACAAACCTTGCCCTGTAGGTCTACATCATAATATATAGGGAATGCAACCACTATAAAACAATATTGCTCAAAGGACTCAACTGCCTAGAAGGATTTGACTTTTCCGTTTGGTGAATAACTTTATTGTTGTTTCCTATTTTCAGATTTTTGTTTTTAGTTTTGACACTGAACATTATCCCATCCGCAACCAAATATTACATAAAAGAAAACAATTTACACAACATGGTGATATGCATAATTAATTACATGACATTTTATGAAAAAAGTTATTCAACCACCAATTCGCCTATGGAAAAATTCCTTCTCCACTGCTACAGTTTTGCCATTTATCTTAAAAATTGACATAGATGAAGATCTGATAAAATTCAGTGTAAAGATTATGCAAACATTTTGAACAATTGAAAATGTTTTATTCTTACACTGCACTGCATTCAGTCAAGAGCTCCTTAAAGGAGTTCAATACATATATAAAAAACTCCTCCCACTAACCATTCAGGAATTATGTACGCACAACAGTTACTCATCAATCCAGCTGTCACTCAATTCCTCCTGTCCCCGCCCCCTACCGACACATTATCTCTCTATTCTACAGATCCCTAGGAGGTAGGCTTAGTGATTTCACCATAAGCAAGAGGAGATTCCACCTGTCTCCACTAAGCTATCCTACCATCACCAACTCTACAAAAATAAAGACATTATGCATAGTGAGGTCGTGGTGAAGAATTCACAAAAAAGGAGAAAATAAACTTCGAAGTGCCGATCTGTGCCCTGAGGTTTTATACAACTTTTTCACTTCCAGCCATATGATGCTCAAAGTCAGATAAGATACGCAGATTCCTTCACCAAATAAAGTTGAACACATCCAAATCCATTTCATATTGTAGATTGGGCTAGCACTGAACTGTGGTTTGTTATATTAAGGCAGGAACAGTTCTAATAAGGGAAATGAAAGTCCATCATAACTGTAAGACATGAAGGTCAGTTAAACCGGAAATAACTAATTACATTTGCAGAAACCATCAAGCTATGATGAAACAGGCTCCCAGGAGTATCACCACAGAAGAAGGAAGACCTAGAGTTACCTCAGATATCTGCAATTAACTGTACATAAGAGTGCAGCCTCAATAAATGCTTCACAGAGTTCAAGTTATAGGAACATCTCAACATCAGCTGTTTAGAGACTCCGCGAATCAGTCTTTATGGTCAAATTGCTGCAAAGAAACCACTATTGAAAAACACACATACAAAAAGTTGATTTATTTCAGTAATTCTATTCAAAAAGTGAAACTTGTATAATGTATACATTCATTCCACACAGACTGATATATTTCAAGTGTTCATTCCTTTTAATTTTGATGATTATAACTGACAACTAAGGAAAACCTCAAAATCAGTATCTCAGAAAATTTGAATATTGCGAAAACGTTCAATATTGAAGACACCTGGTGCCACACTCTAATAAGCTAATTGCCTCAAAACACCTGCAAAGGCCTTTAAATGGTCTCTCAGTCTAGTTCTGTAGGCTACACAATCACTTCCAGCCATATGATGCTCAAGGTCAGATAGGATACGCAGATTCCCTCACCAAATAAAGTTGAACACATCCTGCTGACTTGACAGCTGTCCAAAAGACGACCATTGATACCTTGCACAAGGCAAGACACAAAAGGTCATTGCTAAAGAATCCAGGCTGTTCACAGAGCTCTGTGTCCAAGCACATTAATAGAGAGGCGAAGGGAAGGAAAAGATGTGGTAGAAAAAAGTGTACAAGCAATTGGGATAACCGCACCCTGGAGAGGATTGTGAAACAAAACCCATTCAAAAATGTGGGGGAGATTCACAAAGACTGGACTGCAGCTGGAGTCAGTGCTTCAAGAACCACCACGCACAGACGTATGCAAGACATGGGTTTCAGCTGTCGCATTTCTTGTGTCAAGCCACTCTTGAATAAGACATAGCGTCAGAAGCGTCTGGACTGCAAAAGGACTGGACTGCTGCTGAGTGGTCCAAAGTTATGTTCTTTTATTAAAGTAAATGTTGCATTTCCTTTGGAAATCAAGGTCCCAGAGTCTGGAGGAAGAGAGGAGATCCACAGAATCCACATTGCTTGAAGTCCAGTGTAAAGTTTCCACAGTCAGTGATGGTTTGGGGTGCCATGTCATCTGCTGGTGATGGTCTACTGTGTTTTCTGAGGACCAAGGTCAATGCAGCCGTCTACCAGGAAGTTTTAGAGCACTTCATGCTTCCTGCTGCTGACCAACTTTATGCAGATGCAGCTTTCATTTTCCAACAGGACTTGGCACCTGCACACAGTGCCAAAGCTACCAGTATCTGGTTTAAGGACCATGGTATCCCTGTTCTTTATTGGCCAGCAAACTGACCTGACCATAACCCTATAGAAAATCTATGGGGTATTGTGAAGAGGAAGATGCGATACGCCCGACCCA
This sequence comes from Dallia pectoralis, assembly GCA_029465975.1. Classification (NCBI taxonomy): domain Eukaryota; kingdom Metazoa; phylum Chordata; class Actinopteri; order Esociformes; family Umbridae; genus Dallia; species Dallia pectoralis. Next base: position 14,116,648 of record CM055731.1, read on the forward strand.
ACAATGCAGAAGAGCTGAAGGCCACTGTCAGAGCAACCTGGGCTTTCATAACACCTGAGCAGTGCCACAGACTGATCGACTCCATGCTACGCCGCATTGCTGTACATGCTCATACTTTTCATGTTCATACTTTTCAGTTGGCCAACATTTCTAAAACTCCTTTTTTTGTATTGGTCTTAAGTAATATTCTAATTTTCAGAGATACTGAATTTGGGTTTTTCATTAGTTCTCAGTGTTAATCATCACAATTAAATGAAATAAACATTTGAAATATATCAGTCTGTGTGTAATTAATGAATATAATATCCAAGTTTAACTTTTTGAATGGAATCACTGAAATAAATCAACTTTTTGACGATATTCTAATTATATGACCAGGACCTGTATAATAACAAGAGAGTTTTACTGCCAAAAAACATAACATAATAAACATACATAATTAATTGACATTTGATCAATGTAAATTTGCCTTTGGTTCTGATGATTTCAATTTTTTTTGTTCCTTGTTTTTTGTCTTTTAGAAATGCAAGAGGGGACCTGTATTTTGATCGGCTTAACACTTTTTTGGCCCGTATATGATTCTGTCTTATTTCATAGTTTTGATGTCTTCACTATTATATAAATATACCCTTGAATGAGTAGGTGTTACCAAACCTCTGAACTGGTCCTGTATATAATTGTAGAAATAATTTTGATACACACTCCAAGTGAGAAAAAAGTTGTGAATCTCATTATTTCAAACTTTTTTTGTTGTTCATTTTTATCAAAAGTCCCAATCCTTTTGGCATGTAACTTAGAACATAATTGTCCAGCAGTCATAGCTGGCTTTGTTGACATGTTTGAATGCCACATGGGTTTGAATCCAGGGAAAAATAATAATTGTATATATATTTTTAACATCCTAAAGTGCAGGACAACTGCCATGGACAAACTATCAGTTAGTGAATTAGTAAATATTTATTTAATTCGATAACATTTAATTTAGTATATTAACTAGGCTTTATATTTACAGCCGTGCAGACATTCTGTATTATTTCAGTTATTATAATCATGGCTATCTTGGAAATGTAAAGGCAATCAGTGACTAACAAAGCCTTTGTCTGCTGTTGGGAGCCTCTGTGGATGTTTTCAAGGCATCCCTAGAAGACATTGCTTCATAATAGGATAATGAAATTTGGATCAAGGCTTAAACGTTCAAATGGTGACAACTCCTTTCAATGACCTCCCCTGGTGCATTGTGATTAACAATACCCACTCATCTCCCCTCTATTTTCCTGTGTGATACTTGCACTGTAGATAACTACTGTTCCATATATGAAGTGTGGAAAAGTAATGCGGAAAAACTGAATGAGTGTCTGAATCGTTGCGATATGAAGTTTGCGTTTTGAAGGGACCTAATAAATCAAACACTAGTGTAAAAAAAAGCAATGTTATTGTGCCATAAGAATACACAATTGTGTTATTGTGCCCATAATGTATATTTTTCAGTTGTAAATAAATAAAAATGCATATTATTTCAAACATGTTTTTTTAGGTGCAAGTAAACAGGTGGACATAATGACCAATCCTAAAATCTTGTTACTGCATTGGTTTCAGTAGAGACCTTCCCCAACTGAATACGCAACAACATGAAGATATGGCTGTTACAATTTGCACTAAACCACAGTACACACACTAGCAGGGGAAATCCGAAACCAAGCACAAGTCTCATTTCCTTAACATGTTCTATTCATCCATATACTGCAAATTCAAGTATGCTTTTTCGTAGAGAGGAGAATTACTTCAACTGGTCAATAATTGGCGAGGTCCCACAAGTACATTTCAACTGCAATTAGTAATTTACAATAGGGGGCGCTACTGCAAAGAAAACACCAAGCTACCAAACTGCTCAAAAGTTTGACCTTTTCATAAATATCTGCATAGTTCTTAGATATAATGCAGTCATGCATTTCCTAAAGCATAAGACTCTGCTTAAAAAAAGATCAAGTTTAGAGGAAATCTTAAAGGATATATAGATATGTTTTTATTTAGTACTTAACACATTGTCAGGTAATTGTTGATTGCGAGTTTGTTCTTAGCGTATCTGTGTATAATTATATCTGGGTTTGACTATTCCATCATGAAATTCTTCCTCAACTTTTAGCTACATTGTTGGGACAAATATTTAGACTGTTTAGTATTTCAAACACTTCAGTATTACTGGTCTATGCATACAATTTATTGTTGTTTCAGTTATCAAAATACTGCCTATATATTCCCAGATACCTTGAACAGAACAAAACGGTTTGCTAACAATATGGTGCTAAAAACACTTCTATTTCCACATTTAAATATCGTCTGTACACCGACATGACCAGTCAATATCATCTCCATCAATATCATCTCAATACACTGACTTTGGACTCAAGATACTTCACAATGAAATAATAAAAGTTCCTTTTCTCAGTATTTTTTATACACCGGGTCGGTACAACTGTTGGCTCAGAGGAAACATATTCAGAAAATAATAATAATGTTTTGATCTAGAGGGAGGTAATCTGAAAAAATAGATAGGTCACAACACAAAAAAGTTAGCAAACAACACTAACAACATCTAACACCTGATTTTAAATAACTCGTGTGCAGTATGTCATCTACCTTGTTGAATCGTATGTTATAACTATTACATCTTATTTAACATTTGAACTATTAAAAATCTTACCCACAGACGTTGTGATTATTACAAACACGGGTCTAAGGCTAATGTCTAGGACGGGTTTCATTATCACAAATTATAACGCAGAGAACATAGATTATGGCTTTACACGCCGTTTTGGCTTTTGCATAAGCCAACATAACCAAATCCTTACACAGGTGCACCAGAATCTTTTGTCTGAATTAACCTTAATGCCAACACTCTGATTTGAATTATAACTTTTAAAGTTTTTAATTGTTCAACTATTGGTAATTTTGTTAGTGGATGTTTTCATCGTTTTTATCATTGTATACTAACAAGTTATGACTAACTTTCCAGTTTTGGCCTACAACTTTTTATAACCAATACACTCTCAGACTTAACAGCACGCTTTTGACCATGACAAGTTACTATGAACATAGCCCTTTTGATGGTAACTGCAAAGTGTGAAAGATATGTAGAGTAAAAAAAACACTTCAGGTTATTATGACAAATTAAATAAGACTTATTCTGACATGGGGAAATGTTATATTTTTTATTCTCACACAGTATTTGGGTCATATCAACAATAGCATATCTTTTCAAGAGCATGCTAAAACACCCTACATGGAGTGATAACCGACACTTTCATTCAACAAAAGCTATTAAATATTATTTACAAGAAAGTTCAATCTTCCACCGAAGACAATGGTCAAAACACAAGTTGAAACTTGTCTTTCTTGATATGGTATAGACAGTGAATACTAGCTCATGAGATAAAAAAGTAGCCTACATTTTCCCAGGATCCCAATAAAACTTTGAGACAAACGTCATATATACAAAACAATTCTACACAGACCAGCAATGTTAGAGAAATTATTTTTGCTGAATGCAAGAAAAAGCAAAGTAACCCAACATGATAAAATTGTCACTTTGTACTTGAACTAAGTAAATGACTTATATTGCACTAGCTGGTCTATCTTGATTACTAATCAAATTGACACTATGTTAGCTACATGTTCCTCATATCTTCCCGTTTCACATGATGTTCAAGTGTCTTGTCATGACACTTGGTTTTTTTGTTTTGATGAGTTTTCACATGCTTTGCCAAATGGTCACTTCTCATGAACCTCTTACAACAGTCTGGACAAACGAAGCGCTTCTCTCCAGTATGAGTCCTCAGGTGCCTCTGGAGCTCATCAGACCTGGTAAAACTCTTGCCGCAGAAAAGCCAATTACAAACAAATGGACGCTCCCCCGAGTGCCACCTGAGATGAGCTTTGAGATGAGACGTTTTGCCATACACTTTCCCGCACCCTGGTATGTGACAGATGTGTTGTTTCTTCTTGCCCGGCTCATCATTTGAAGTGGACGACTGACAGTTTGGACACCTGCACCTCCGGCATCTCCGGGCTGTCGCCAGAGGAGACTTGGTGGTGTGCAGCAGGGCTGCGATTTGCGTCTGATACTGCGCGAAGTCTGTGTGTCCCATCACCAGGCCCCTCTGCAGCTGGAAACGGTGGTGGTGACCGAGGGATTGGGTGGTAATCGAGTGGTGACTCACGTGGTTTGCCTGCTGGAGACTCCACCACGGAACATCCTCCCCTGGGTTGGGGGACAACTGTCTCTGTTGTTGGTGAACCAGGCCGGAGTGTCCCGTAACAAACCCCGGCATGGCAGCGGGCGCCGCATACGATACAGCCGGGACGTAGGTGGGTGGACAGGAGGACTGCATGGAACACGGTAACATCTTGACCGGGGAAAAGTCATAGGGGTACGAGGGGTCCGCAGGCGGGGTGAGGGGGAGCTCGTGATGGGCACCGAATGAGCTCTGGATATGAATCTGGGATTTAGACGATAGTCCGAACGTCGAGTTGCCCGAGAGAGTGCTCGGAGGATTGCCCTCATTGCTCCAAGGGTGGAAAATCCGCGACGGCGAGCCCAAGGTGGTGTCGTAGGGAACCTGTAGGAAATCTGCGGGACTTGACGCGTGGTGATGTCCGATCCGGTTACATGTGGCGGCCAGCAGTGCCAGTGGGGAGTGTCGGCAGGTCTCTGGAGAAGAGTTGGGAGTGCGGTCCTGCATGAGGAACATAAATAAGCATTAATTTGGTCTCTAAAAGGCACTTAACTTAATAGGCAACATGTTAGCACGAGTATGTCACTATTGTCACGAGTTTGTAACTGCATTGAAACTAACTTTGACACTGCGGCTGCTAAAACTGCTTTCATTAGATTAATAATTGCCTATAATGCACTTTCACTGCAACAAAAAATAACCTATTTGAAATTAAAAATCGAAACGTAACATGTAACTAACCAGATTCAGATTGTCATAAATCCACATTTAGGTGATACAAGGATATAATTCACCCGAGCATACGCGTATAAAGTCATTATGCGCGTTATAAATTGTTATTTACTCTATATAAGTATACAAAGCATTTCTAGGGGACAAAAACATATAACCACCAGTTAAACGCAAACGAGAGCAAAAAGTTTCAAACAAACCTGAAGAAAAGCCTGGAGTGTTTCATTCCGCAGTACAGCCACTGCTGCCATGATAAACCTGCTCTCTTCCTTCTTGTTAAAACAAATCACAATAAAACTAATTGAGATGAATGTAAAATCGTAGAGAAATGTATTGACGTGGTAAAGTCTTCACTCCCGACACTTCCTCTCCTCGAGATATCCGTGGACTATCTGGAGAGTGAGGGATCACTTCTCAGAATTTGATAAGGACTTTGGTGGGCCGCCAGCCAGTCAGAAATAAGATTTATTACTTTGAAGTTTGCCGCTGCCCAATCATCAAAGAATAGCGGCTCTCTGAGAGGGGAAAGCAAATCCTTTGAATCCACAAAGCTCCCATGGTGTGTTTGTTGGTCTGGATAAAAGAGCTGATTATTAGGGGGGGATGGGAAGGGAGGAGATAAAGGCGGGACAATTAATGGAGTAATCACTATGTGGGAAATGTATATACACAAATAATTGGATTTTGTTGATCAAAGACCCCCGTGCCGCCTGGAGACCCTGGTGTTGGACGCTGTAGTCACCTGATCCTCTTTTTGTAATTAAGGATTTGTAGCAGAACCCTATGTGACAATGTGACATTGTTATCTCTGGAGATCTCCTAGTGCCTTGCTGTTTGATAAGTTCAAGAGGACCAGCCTATAGCTAATGAGACCAAAGCAAGTGACTCAACATAAAGTTCATGTCGATTGGTAAGCATGCTTAATGATTTTTTTAAACAAGTATTTTATTTAACAAGCAAATGTGATGTTTTTAACCAACCAACAAACAAATACAAGCTTGGCTCATGTTGGACATTTCTTTGAAGATAACATTTTAAGCAGTGCATATTTACAATGTAAACGTCGTCAACACTTTGTATTTTATTTTTTCATCATCCAAAAGCCCATATCTGTAGCTTCGGTGCTCTGGGGCTTTTGAGCACTTGTGGTAAAAAGGGTACGCTATTGAATAGACTAAGCTTCAAGTGATAGAAACTTTATCCCTTAGTCCTCTTCCATTAATGAATTAAAACATCAGCACAGATGTGTATCTTACTTGATCATGCTGTTGGTGCAGGAGCTATACTGGACAGCCAATAATGCAAACTTTCAGTGTAGACCATCAAAGGATCAAAAAGGTGTGTAATTTTCACTTCAAAATGTCGCCATGATTTTAGCTAAAAAAAGAACATATTAAACCCCTCAAATTGTCTATAAATTATAATGCAAACACCAATTCACATGTTTGATTGATGCAGGATAATGTCACGCTACAAGTAACGTACATGAAGATGTAGCATCAGTTGCACGTTAATTAATGATCAGGGTGTTCCAGCACGATTAAACATAATCATTAGATGGCTCTACATCGGTACAGGTGCCAGGAGTGACAAGGAGGATGATGTCTTTGTTGTGTTTCCCACAAAGTTGAACCAATGCAGAGGCCTGGGAAGGAGGAGTTCACATCCGCAAGAAAGTGGAAACAATTTTAAAGCCCCCCGCCTGTTTCTCCGCCTTGAGCTTGTCGGGCTTTTATAGAACTGGCCGAGCACAAGAGACCACACTGCACCTCACAATTGGATACAGAAAGCACTTGGAAAAAGCCTTGGCCTAAATAAAACAAAAAAAACAAAACAAAGGTTTTTTATTTTATCATAAAGGCTTATCTTTTCCAATATGAATTATATTCCATCCCAATTAGTCACGACCAAATGCCTTAATGGAAGTTAGTTGGCAAAAAAAAACTTTTGTAGTATAGTAAACTTGAACTGTAATGAATTGAAAGTTTGATTTTGCGTCAATGCGGTGATCTTTATCAGGCTTCCCCGCAGAAACAATCACTGTCCTCTCGAATACTTTGGAGAGGCTGATTTTGAATTAGATCTATTCCTTTGAAGGGATTAATGTTCCCGCTTCTCTCCCACGGCTCTACCAAACAGACACGGGGAAGGGCGGAGTCCTGCTGGGCAGCCAAGCAATCTCGATTCCCTGCAAAGTGTCGGGCTGCCTGCTCTGTTGGAGTGGCCCAGCCACACTGCATCTAAAATGAGTAAGGCCTGTACCTAAATCAGTCTTATCTACCACTATGGTCAATTAATACATCAATTAATACAAAATGTCAATAAGGATCTGATTTCTTATACACACTACAGCGGAGTAACACATGATTTTTTCATCAATCTTAATGCTCCAATAATGTCAGCACTAATATAATGCTATGTCAACCACACGGACGGCCATTGGGGTGGTGTTAAGTGCCTGAGGAAGAGCTAAGTATTTTTTTTTTATGAAAGAGACCTAGTGCATTTACAACCAAGAATTTGTGACTCAGTTTTAACGACTATAGTTCCATGTTCTATGTAGTCTGGAAATCTTCCCTTTTGGCACAGACAAACAGGCGATTACTATAAATGCATTGTGTACTTTACTTCATATGGTGTGATTGTATTAATGTGCGGTTGCCCTTCTGGCAATTCAAACAAGAGCCAAAGCATTTTTGTTGTGTGTGACTATGTTTTATGTATTTTACTTGCTTTATTAAAATGGTACAAAACGATGTTGATACATAGAACAACAGTGAACACAGGAAAATGGTAAAAGCCAGTTGCAGTGAGTTTCACAAGAAAAATGTCAACTGGCATATTGCGAGCTACATCTCTGATTCCACGTGGAGTTGATGACAGGTTTACAATAAATTACTATTCTACATTCTTATTTATAGAACGTTCTACACAGACGTAAAAATATAGCATTTTAAGCCATTCCAACAAAAATGACATAAGCTAAATTATTTAGCATGAGTAGTATGTGTGTGGATCAGGGAAATCACTGTTCAAACAAATCATGTGGCTGCTTGAAATTATAAACTTTAACAAAAAAAACAGTTTTTCCATCCATTTCTCCGGGGAAGAAATAATAAAACTGATAAATACAATAAATACAGTGCAATTCAAGTTTGACCATTTACATTTCTTTGTGGTTGAGGTCAGGTTCAAAGGCAATCTGTAAAAGAAAGAGGGATGAATACATTTAGTTAAAAATACATAATTCATTTCCTTGATATTACTTTAATGTACATTTAGGCTCAATAGCTTAATCTGTCTACATAAAAGTATTTGACTGACATGTTTCACATTTCAGTAACACTCACTGCCTCTACAACCGAAAGTGGAGGTACACCCCGTCTTATAATAGAATACCCTGAAAAGTGTAGCCCTAAGCAGGTCGGCGGTGACGCCACAACACAAACCCCATTTTAACTTTTCATATTCTCTGGACAGTTGGAGAGAAAACGGGTTCCACATCTGTCTCACACAAGAGACATGAGAGAGGAAGGGAGAGGGGGGCTGAGAGAGAGGGCGGGATAGGGGGGGTGAGGCTGGGAGGGCGGGTGAGGCTTAGAGGGAGAGAGGTGCTCCAGGCTACTTGGTACTTGAGCCGATATAATGGTGTCTCGTATGAGAAAACATCTGTGAATTTCCTCAGTGATCTACAACAAAGTGTAACTCAGAGCAGTCACTCAGCAGACCTTTGAAGTTGCTCTCTGACAGAAAGCTGCCATTGTTCACAGCCCCCAACATAGAAGAGCTCCAACTTTGTTCTCACTAATTTTCAACATTTTCCCTGCAACGCGATACAACTTTTTCCCCTTCCCCAAACCTATGAAGCAGGGATCACTGCATATTCAAGAGCAAAGCCATGGTAATGTGCAGGCTGGCCCGAGGTCACGAGAGGACGGAACGGTCATTTCACCTACTCACAGCCCACCCTGTTAGTGGTAATCCAGCCCTCCCAAAATCATTCTCAGGGTCAAAGACTGTTCTGCCAGGAAAGATGAGAAACAGACATATCATATCAAGTAATTACGCTCTGGGAGATGCCTGCCGGGGAACGAAGCCCCTCTTGCAGAATTAGCGACTGCATGTGAAAGTTCTCACTGCTCAGATATGAGATTGACACGACAATACATTATGCAGAAAAAAGTAGACAGTCCATTATACTGTATGTTTTGTGATCATAAGTGGTCCCCCCCCCCAGTAATTTCAACCTGTCATGTATTGGCTGCTTCCTATGGGACTGTGCTCTAAAGTAAATTAGCTTATTCCATAAATCACTAGGTGATATGATCCTGTTCACAGTGGCAGCGGCAGAGAGACAGATTTCATCATTTTGCCTCCCAAAACTACAAGGCCACAGTGACTCTCACACTGTTAACCGCTCAGCGTTTATTTCGCGGCAGCTGGTCCTGCCATCTGGGCGCACACGAGGCAGAGGCAAAACAGAACAGGTTAGACCTTTGGCCATGCCAAGTCTGCCGGTGTCCCGTTCCGTACGCAAACTGAGAGGGGCTAATCACAATTTCACGCTCTGATTTGTCAAACCTTATTCCAACACCGGAGGCACTACAAACTTTCCAGGCAAGCCTTTCGCATGACGCACGATGTATGTTGCACAGATTTGTATCTACTCCATTGCTGGCTTAATGTGTAATTGCATGGGTAAGTAACCCGAGGGCCGATCGCTCGTTTCTCACATTAAAATCATCCGTGGAAAACTGGTCATTAGCTACCCAAATTACAGGGGGAAACTTCCCAGGAAGGTCCTCTATCATGCATACATTCTCTATTCATGCAAATGCAGGCAACTCAACTGTGCATAGAATGCCCTCAACAAATTGCAGGTGTGAGGAAGCTGAAACAAAAGCGAGTGTAACCCTTAATGGCATCCTCTGTTATTAAGAGGCCTTTGATGTGCATATACTCAACAGACTCTTTTATCTCTTTCTTCCTCGATCTCCCCTTTGCACTCTCTCTCTCCGCGGCTCAACCAGTTTCTTTATTAATGCACTCTTTAGGGAGCGTTCTTTTGCACAAAAACCCTCGACGCACATCTGAAATGTGTTTGACGTTCATGCCCGTCCATTTCTTTGGCATCGATCATTAGCTTGCCGGGGGCATCACGGCGTTAGGCTTGCGAAGAAGTAGTTCACGCACCTGTTCAGCCACCCAACGCACCCGCACCCAACCAGGGTAAAGAAACAATATCACCAGAAAACACTCACAAAAGACAAATTAAAAGTCCCACCATAAGCCTTAACTTAAGATAGAAACGCGTTATCAGAGTGAAAATAATACCCTACGTCTAACTAAGGTGGTAGCTTCCCCGCTGAAATTCGTTAATGCAAAGCTCAACATCTGTATATCAAAAGCACACAAACTGCATTAAAACAGAGTGTCTGAAAAGGCTTCTCAAGAAACATTGATATTCAAAAACTCTTCCTTTGAACTCTGTGGATATAGAAACAGGACAATGTTGGCCTAATCGTGTTCGCTCTTTGAAGTAAGACATCACTATTAGGTGAAAAGGTAAATGCGCTCCTGTGGAAAATAAAAGCTTTTCACAATTTCTAAAGGCTGTTGCTCGAGATATCAGAAAAAAAAACCTCTAGTATGTTTGATATGAATGTTTTTAGGCTGCCTGTAGGTTTAATGAAAACACATGGAGTAAATAGTTAAAATGGCAAGAATAACATCAATGGTAACGTTAACCACATTAAATGAGTCTTCTGTTGTCCCAGATGCAGACAGATTTAATGAGGGGAAAACAAGAGGGGACTGTGGTTTATGAAAAGGTATTAAACAAAACAGGTGGCTGGCATTAATTCTTTACCTGACACAGACGCATTAAGTCCTACTGTTCCTGGGTGGTGTCCACCTGTCCATCAAACACTAACTGGGTGACGTTACCCTGGAAGACATTCCAAGCTGACAACAAGTGGTGTAACATTTGTACCATTTGATACTATAACGGGGAGAGACACAGGGAACAGAGTGTCAGCCAGGGTCCTGGAGGGCCTTTAAATGAAGGGGGCCAAAGGGGCAGGGGCACTCCTTCCTCCGCTGCTCAGAGCTGCTTTTCTCTGGCCCCTTTATCCTCCACCTGATGAAGTCTGATTGAGGACAGGTGTGGCAGCTGGGTTGCGTTCCAGGACCCCGTTTTACAAGCCAGGTGGTTCTCCCCGGGGCGTTGGCCTGGCACTGATACAGGAGTGGGCGCGTTTGTGCCACACTACATAATCAAGTACCTAACGTTGATCTATATACAGATCACCTCCCCTCAAATGCCCCGGGCAGGCAATCAGCCAGGGACTTAATGTGGCAGGGAGGAAGGTGGAGAGAAACACACACTTACATACCATATGTCACCACAGTCCAACCTTCTTATTAAAACCAGTAAGCATATTTGAAATTCCTCTCCATGGTAAAACAGGGCCGAAATAATCAAGGGAGTATGATCACACATAATTGATTCCGTGTACTTTTAAGACGCACTACAGGGCTTTGTGATGACCTATTTCAGCCTGCTCATCAGAGGAACCAAATATCCCCAGCATGGGAATAATGCACAACCAGTATTCTAATTACTGCTGGATCTGACACTGTACACCCGGAGGTGAAGTGCTTTTGAACTAATTCAACAGCAGATTATACTGAGGTCAGGATTTAAAAAAAAAAATCCAAACCAATTCCGCACAGCCCAGTGTTGAAAGGAAAAGTACTGAAACACCATGTACCAAAAAATGGAAGGTTCAATAACACATGTCATTTTAAGGTTGCTGTGCTTAGAAAGAAAACCTGGACATTTAGTCTCTTAGGACCTTCTGTACAATCCTGTAGTTTTATTCTCTTCAGTGAATGTTTCACAAAATAGCTTTTCAAAGTTAAAGAGCTTCTAATATATGTTATAATATTCTCCAGTAGAAAAGGTTTACACATCTAATACAAAATATTTTGACCTTTGAGGATAGAGGAACAACGATTTTGTTTATTAACCCCCAATAGTCATGCTAATAACTATTTACACATATTAATATTAGGAAGTGCAGCTCGACCTCCTCCTGATCTATGCAATAAGTGGTAGTGGGATCTTAGAGTGTAAACCCATAGGAATAAATGAACCCTGGACTTACTGTGGCTAGTCCTGCTATCTAGGCAGAGCTCTAATGTTTCCCCCGCTGAGTTAGAAGGGATCTTCAGTCATACCACCCTACTCTTCCTATTAAGATCAAAATCTCGCCGGGTGCCCTGGGGTGTCAACAAAAGGAGATGCAGTAAATGATATGCAAATTGGAAAAAAGCACTACAAATCAACTTGCCAGCCCCGCATTTCTGATACATCTTAAAAGGAAATTCGCATACTTTGGGAGATGTGTCAGTAGAAGTGTCTGCTATTGCAGATTCAAGTATGCAGTATCAAAATAAAGAAAAAATAATCAGAATTATTGATTACTTCGAAAAGGGTTAAATAATACATTGTGTGTTTGGATATCGCTATGCTGAAACGCGCTTTTGAAAATTTTGACATAGTACTTAACAACAGAATTGTTAAACGTCAGTTTTACACATTGAACAAACAATTAATCAAATAGAAATGACAAGAGTTAACTGCTTGTTTGAGTTGGCAACATCACAAGCCACAAAGATGGGCATCTAAAGTGGTGCAGCAGATAAGTGAACCACCACAGTCTAGGTTCAAGCATAGATTATGCAATAGCTGACAAGAATCGCCCTGTTGTGGGGATCCGCTGCTTAGATCCATTGAATTATAAGGAAATTCTGACACAATCTAATCAATCTGATAAATAAAAATACAAAAACTCCCGAAGTTGATGTTGATGTAGACGACATTTTCGAAATTGGGTTGGGCCTGTACATTATGCAAGAAATATCCAAGAGGTATACAGATTATTTTGTTGCGTGAACTTGCAGATATCAACCGGTTGAGACGTCTCCCTCTGACATAGCGGGCACCACATTTTAGATTGAGCCCCCCTGGAGTTTTGCAAGTATGAAGATAATTGTGTTGGAACTGTATCAAATTTCTGTGATTTTCCCCTCGATTGACGACCACAATCCTGTGTGGCACGTCTCTAACATGCCCGATTCAAACGTTATTGAACTGATAACGCAAACTAAGATAACAATATCGGTCTTTTTATTCTCTCTCTTGTAATGTAAAAAAGGCTTAAGGGCTTGTTTAAATTACGAGCGAGTGAATAAAATCGCTAGATAGACTTATCTTAGTGTCCGTCAATAGCAGGAATACAAAGCAATATGAGTGTGCACTGCACAGAAACTTGATACTTTGCCAAACATTCCAAGTGACCAGGCAACAAAAGCCAAGTTAGATGTGACCAAGAACCCAATGGACACTCAAAAACAGCTTCAGAGCTTTACTGCAGAAATGAGGGATCCATGCAAGAAAGGCCAAACATCTATCCTGCAATGGCATCAATCGGGGCCACCCCTGATCAATATAGCAAGATTTTAGCAGGTGCCCCCTTGCAATGCAGACAATTTGTAATTTACTCTTTTTGACTCGGTCGGCACCCCTATGGTAAAAACGGCGCCCCTAGCATTTGCCTATACCGCCTATATGGCGGGTGTGCGGGATCTGGCATCAATGAGGTCTCTATGGTAGAGTGGCTAGACGGAAGCCACTCCCAGAAAAAGGCATATGTCATGATGTCTGAAGGACTTAGTGAACGTGAGGAAAAACTTTATTTGGTCTTATTAGACCAAAAACAAAACTATTTGGCCTGAATACCAAGCGCTACGTCAGGGAGAAACATGTCATTGTTAATCGCCTGATTAATATCCTCCTCAATGAGACAAGGTGAGACAAGATGGTGGGAGACTCATGCTGTGGGGATGCTTCGTAGCCGCAGGAACAGGAAGACTGGTTAGGATAAAAAGAAACGGATAAAAGGAGCAACATAAAGTGAGGTCTTTGAGGAAAACCTATTAAAGAGCACACAGAACCCCAGAATTATTTCAGACAATGACGTAAGCACACAACTGAGATAACTCTGGACAGGCTTTGGGACAAATTTGTAAATGTTCTTGAGTGACCCAACAAAAGCCCAGACTTGAATCTCTGTGTGAAGACCTACAGATTGCAGGTAACTGACGCACCCCATACAATCTGACCTTGAGAGGATCTAGGTAGAGTCAGAGCCAAAACCATATACGCTTCTTCTACAAAGTACCGAAAAAAGAGTCGAAATACTTTTCGTGAAGAAATAAAAAAGCCACGTTTTTGCTTTGTCATTATCCAGTATTGTGTGTAAAATGACGAGATAAACGAAATGTAAATAATTATAAACAACATCCGTAAACAAAAGAAACATGGAGAAGGTGACGGGTCCAAATAAATCCCAAAGGCACTGTACAATATATATATATAAGTACTCACCTTTTTTCTGTACTATCACTTCATCCAGATAAAGAAGCAGCCTGAAGAGCAATAAAAACCCCAGCATAACTAATCCCAATATTACTGCATCCTTTTTGCCTGGATTGAGGTGTGTGGGGGAGGAGTCAAGAAACATGAACTGCTAATGTGAAAACATGCTGGCAGTATTATATTAAAAAGAAAAATGTTGATTGTTGTGTTTGTTTTTATCCAAATACACAGACGTACGGGAAACATCATTAATACATATTTAAAACTCTTGTATAACTATAACTGCATAACTGTATAGTATAACGGTTGGTTATACAGCCCTGGAACTTGGGATAACACAGTCCATATGAAGGAAATGCTCTTTCAGTGTGTCTGGCTGGTGCTTTTTGACTCTCACCAGTTGACAGGGGTTGTAAGGCTCAACTCTGACTGATGAGTGGCCCTCTTGACAGGGTGGGAGGAGGCCCAGTTGAGTAGTCTTCCTCTGGGATTGACTCCACCGCTGACAATAATTTGTAGTACTCATCTTCTCCATCCAAGACTTTGATTTGGCTGCGATGTTCAGGACAGAGAAAGTAGAAGAGGGAAAAGGTTAGACTGCTCTTTCAGAAATACCCCTGACCAGCCCATGTCATTAAAAATAACTCAGTTAAAGTCAAATGAAGTGAAGATGTCTAAACCAGACAGGGGAGAAGCCTCTATGTATCACAGATAGACAGGGTAAACTGTAAACCAGGCTATTAGCTTCATACATACAAGTCAGACCGTCAACAATTAAAATTAGCATGCTGACAAAGCCTTAATATGTAACACCCTCTAATGACGCAACGGGGCCCAAAAAGCCCTGCTATTTTCTGCGCTCTATTTACATGATAGGAAAACAAAATCTGTCTGGATTCTACTATTCCACAAAGGGCCTGCTCTGTTTAGAGTTGCTGTATGTAGGAAAGCAGTTATTTACCCAAGTTTTCTCGGCTTCCTCTTGCTCCCCTGATAATCCAGAGTTCTCTGTGGAAAGGGCCAAGAGCACACAGTCAAAAGATGAGCAGAGAGTCATTAATTTTTAATTCAAAGTGATTTTGTGTTGAATGCGAGCAGATGCTGATAATATCAGAAGTCACAGCATAATTTTTTTTGATCAAAGGGCTCAAGTGAGGCTGATGAAGCGCATGCATCTTGCTCAGCTTTGATAAACCACATCAATTATTCACCGTGAAGGCAGACATCCTGACATGAAAGCAACAGATAAAGAGCATAAGCACATGTTCAAGACAAGAGACCGGAGAAGTGTGGGGGTGGGGCTCCGGGGTCTGGCACAGGTACATTTAATTGTATTATCATCTGGAACCAAAGTCAGACAAAGGGCTTTATCGCCACTTTGAACTCACATTTAGCTGGTTGTAGTAGAGGCTGTCTTCAGGGCTGTTCAGCAGTTTGGGCTGTTGGCCCCTTCGGCGATGGGCTCGCTGCTGCAGCTTGAGCACTGGACCTGCAACAGAGACAAACCCTGGTTAGACTTGGCTGCCACTGGGATCCACTAGCAACACCCCAAACTAGGAACACTCCCACACTGATATAGAGGCGTCACAGCGCCAATAGACGACCACCACAAGCTGAGCTTCAATCAGCATGTACTGAAAACAAAATTCAATGAGGTAACCTCACAACACACCATTTGGGCGTAAAACAGCCCATTAAAACTGAAATGGGCTATTTTTTGGTGAATACGGTGGTGAACAGCAAATATTAACACAGTCTTGTCGATAGGATTTGATCCCTTATAGAGAACAAAACAAACCCAGTTAACTGTGCAAATGTGGCACAAGCCGATCAACTAAAACTCAAGACTTCTTGGAAACGATGAGTGTAGCATTGGCAAAACCCCTTTTGTTTTCTATTAATGTTCAAAGATTGTAAATATTCATGATTCATAATGCCATGGATGGTGTTAAAACTTGGTAGGCCTCGGTTGTATAAATTGAACAGGCTAACATGACCACCTGATTAGTCAAACATACGGCCATTTAGCCCAAACCGGATCTTTTCTGGAACTGTATGGTCAAGTTTCAAGATTTATGAGTTACAAAAGTGTGTTTTAAAACTCAGACACCTTTACAACGAAGCATCTATTTTTAATGGCAGATCGTGTTTCATCTTCCACCCTTGGTTTTGGATAAGACAGGACATTCCTTCCTTCATCATCTCCTGTTACTTCAGATTTCCAACCTTGACTAAAGCTGCATTTACTTTTCCCAGCTTAACACTACTTTGTACTCACTTTGAACAGACCTCATCACATCTCAATCCTATACATCAAAGCTCAAGAGTTTTTTCCTTTACTCCTTCTGCTTTCTTGATGTTATTCAAACCAGCGTAGATTTACTAAATTCACACAACTTTGAAAGTGCCCATGGAGATGCTGTCATTTCCTTATGCCTGCACTTCTAATGTGGATATTTTATTTATCAGGGAGCAGTCAGAAAGACTTCTTGTCCCAAAATGTCAGGGCAGATTTTCTTTCTATTGCGGTTGTTCAAGGCATAGTGGCTAGAACCAAAATTCCAAAAAAAGCTATCATTTACATTAGCTATTGGTAGCGATAGAATTGGTAAATCACATTTTAGCAAATGCATAAAAACAAATGACATCAATAGGTCAATGCAAGATGGGAAACTCTCGTCGTCACAGGGCAAATACAACAGAAACGCAACGCATATACACAACACATTTATACAATACTTATACAACACATATATACAACACATTTATACAATACTTATACAACACATATATACAACACATTTATACAATACTTATACAACACTTATAACACATATACACAACACATTTATACAACACATATACACAAAACATATACACAACACATATGTACACCACATATAGTATCTCACTAAAGTAAGTACACCCCTCACATTTTTGTAAATATTTGATTAAGGCCCAAAGTGTCAATATTTTGTGTGGCCACCATTATCTTCCAGCACTGCCATAACCCTCTTGGGCATGGAGTTCACCAGAGCTTCACAGGTTGCCACTAGAATCCACTTCCACTCCTCCATGACGACATCACAGAGCTTCCGTATGTCACAGTACATGTTGGCATTCATGGTTCCCTCAATGAACTGTAGATTCCCAATGCCTTGACTGTATGCAAGACACACTTCCTCACCTGGTTGCCGCCACACACGCTTGACACCATCTGAACCAAATACGTTTATCTTAGTCTCATCAGACCACAGGACCTGGTTCCAGTAATCCATGTCCTTAGTCTGCTTGTCTTCAGAAAACTGTTTCCGGGCTTTCTTGTGCATCGTCTTTAGAAGAGGCTTCCTTCTGGGACGACAGCAATGCAGACCAATTTGATGCAGTGTGTGGCGTATGGTCTGAGCACTGACAGGATGACCCTTGTAACACTAACGAGTCACATGACACATGGGGAGGGAAAATGTCTAATTGGGCCCAATTTGGAAATGTTTTACTTAAGGGTGGTGCTCACTTTTGTTGCCATCGGTTCAGACATTAATGGCTGTGTGTTGAGTCATTTTGAGGGGACAGCAAATGTACACTGTTATACAAGATGTACACTTATGACTTTACATTTTAGTAAAGTGTCATTTCTTCAGTGATGTCACATGAAAAGATATAATCAAATATTTACAAAAATGTGAGGGGTGTACACACGAACACGTAAACAACACGTAAACAACACGTAAACAACACGTAAACAACACGTATACTCCTTATACATCTCATACAATACACTAAATAAACAACATATTTTTATATATTATATATATATATTTTTAATCTGCATGATTCCTTCCAGAAAAATTCATAAAAAATACTTATTCCAATAACGGTTTGCATTTTGCAGTGGTTACTCCAAAAATAATATATGTAGGACATTGTTCTGCTAATGATGTCTGAAATGGGCTGGATAAACACATTTCTAATTCCCTTGAAACAGCATTAAAGCACTCAATCAAGAAAACTGAATCCTGGCAGCCTTGGAAAAAGTTTCATTATGTAATCATACTAGAGAATAATGTAAACACTGTAAACGGTTTATCACATAAATCAAATAATTTGTAAAATAACTAAACAAATAAAAGCGTGATGTGTAGAACATGCTAGTTAGCATACATTGTCAAGTTAACATGCCAATTAACCCTGCCTAAATTCTGTCCAGTCACGCATTGTAATTTCATTTTTCATTTTTTAAAGCATGGCATCATAGATGTGACGGCACAAAGAAAGTATTAATAAAAGCGCCACTCGTCTGACTGGAGGAGATTCACGTTTGGGGTCTGAGGTGAGATGTTTTCTCTATTCACTTTACACTCTCCATTCTGAGTGGGTGGCAGTTGGCTGCTGTGAGATTCTGTTGGATCCCTGTGACTGTGAAGCCCCGGAGACAGACAAAACCCTTCCAGTTACAACATCCCCATTTACCCAGCCTGACCTCAGCAATTAAAGCATATAGCAGATCAGAGGATGGGTCAGACCTCCTATCTCCGCCTCTGTTTGGCAAATCGCTGCCATTTGATCCAGGCCAGCCCCAGAGGAATGATGTTCCCACAGATATCGTACAAGTGCTGAGGCTGCCAAACAACGTCTGGCATGGGAGCATTTTGGACCCAGGTAGGCCTGGTTAGAGATCCGACAGTGACTCACACCAGGCCTGCTAAAAGCTCCTGGACAGGTTCTGGTGTTCAGGACGGGGAGGAATAATGGTAAACGTAGAATAAAGAAGCACTTTAAATCATAGCTTATTGATTATACGGATCAGAAAAAATGCATCAATGGATAAATCGAACGTTATTTCTTCTAGAGATGAGAAAAGCTGTTTTAGACTAAAACAGCTAGAGACGTATCGATTTACTTCCTGAAACACGTGCTGGCGTCACCTGACTTCCCCCGGACCGCTAACCACTCAGGCTTTGTTTATTCAGATGGAGGGAGTTGAAGCACCAAAAGGCACATGGATTATAAGGAAAAATCATCAGTGGAGTCCTTTGATGTCTAAATGAGGCATGTGCAGCACAGACCCCTCACTTTCCCCCACAAGCCCCCTTGCACACACACGCGCACACACACGTGCGCAAGCACACCCTTTATTACTAGCAGAAAGTCCCTGAACAGATAGCTCTAGACAAACTTCAAGAGGACATCCAGAGCTTTTTGGGACTCCTGTGATGTATTACCAATGTCTTCATTCGGGACATGATGCTTGGTAACCCATGTGCTTTGAATTATAAGGCACACTAGGAAATCTTCAAAGTTCTCCAGATAATGCTCCGAAGGGCAGGTCCTGCATCTGTTTTTCACTAATGCAGGCAGAGGATGTTGTTACTTACAACCAATTTTTCACACAGAAATCAATCATTTCAACTGACGGCAGATTTGGGGGCTTGACTCCTGAAGTAACCTACAAGTGCTGGGAAAATCCCTCTCTTAAGTTTTTTGAAAGTCACTCATTTGTCAGATGTCTGTATGATGTATCAGTGCAGGCCTACAGGTTAAGCGGCAAGCGCATGCTAGTATTTAAAAATAGGAAACTCATTGGTTAACCATCCCACACAGTGATTTAATTCATTTAACTGTGGTGCTTTAAGGGCTTTCTGAATGGCATGACAACGTCTATACCAGGGTGTCTGAAATATTGTATTTGCATCGCTCCGGCTAAGGGATTTAGAAATGACAATGCATTTGTTAACTCATTGGACAAGCAAGTCCAGTGCCTGCAAGTGAATTGTGGTCACTTTTTGGAGGAGCGTTCTCCTCAAAGCGACATGATCCTAGTTAAATTCCTGGTTGACCGGGAAGTGTTTAAAGAGCCAGAACGGCTAAGCAGGTACGTCTCAAGGATGGACATCCCAACTCCTGACCAGACCAAGTATATTGGGTGTTGCAACTTAAAGATAGACTAATAAACTACTAATAAAAAAACACAATATTGGGAGAAAACATTAGGGCAAAAGATCTGCATTCCTATGTACATGAAACGTTTCATATTTTTATTTTCAATACATCGGGACCAATATCTAAAAACATATTTTTTATTCGTCATTATGGGCTATTGTGGGTTGATTGATGGCAAACAAAATGTACTTTAATCAATAAT
This sequence comes from Dallia pectoralis, assembly GCA_029465975.1. Classification (NCBI taxonomy): domain Eukaryota; kingdom Metazoa; phylum Chordata; class Actinopteri; order Esociformes; family Umbridae; genus Dallia; species Dallia pectoralis. Next base: position 14,137,199 of record CM055731.1, read on the forward strand.
AACTTGTACTACTGTTCAAAATTTTTCGGGTCAATTAGAAAGATTTGTGTTTTCCATGTAAACATACATGAAATTCGTTTGAATATTAATTTGTTCTACAAATAATGATTTTTTATTGAAATTATAATTCTGTCCATCAAACTTTACATTTGTGAAAGTGAGTCCTCCGTTCGCAACCTGTTTCTCAACCTAGACTAATGCATTTGTCCTCAGTTCAGTTGTGCACAAGGGCCTCCCACTCTTTTCTTGATATTGGTTAGAGCCAGTTTGCGATGTTCCATGAAGGGAGAAGTACACAGTGTTTTCAATTTCCCCGCATAAAAATCACTGAAAAATCTAAACAATTCCGTTACAGGCCATTTTGAGCCTGTAACGAAACCCACCATTTCTGATGCTCCAGAAAGTCAGGTTGTCTAAAAGAGTCTGATTTCTTTGCTTCTTTAATAAGCACAACAGTTTTCAGCTATACTCACATACTTACTAAATAATTGTATTTATGATCAGTTTGACGAGGGCCACGTTGTATTTGCCAGACGAAGGAGTCAGAGCATCTTGCAACGGCAAGGCTCGTGGGGTGCTCCCGGTCAGCAGTGGTGAGTACCAACCGACAGTGGACCAAGAAAGGACCAACCACACACCAGCGACAGGGTTTGGCGCGCGCAAGACTTATTGATGCGTGAGGGAAATGAAGGCGATCCCAACTGAAGGTCAATAAGGGCACAAGTCACATTTTTCTGATTGTTATGGGAAGAATGTGTCACAGCACACAGTGCACGAACCCTTCTGTGTATGGGACTGTGTAGCCGTAACCATGACGAACTCTGTCCACTGTCAAAAACGCTAAGGTTAAACAGTGATGCTCTGGGAAATGTTTTGAGTGCGGGCATGACTCTGAGTGCGGGCATGACTCTGAGTGCGGGCATGACTCTGAGTGCGGGCATGACTCTGAGTGCGGGCATGACTCTGAGTGCGGGCATGACTCTGAGTGCGGGCATGACTCTGAGTGCGGGCATGACTCTGAGTGCGGGCATGACTCTGAGTGCGGGCATGACTCTGAGTGCGGGCATGACTCTGAGTGCGGGCATGGGCATGACTCTGAGTGCGGGCATGACTCTGAGTGCGGGCATGACTCTGAGTGCGGGCATGACTCTGAGTGCGGGCATGACTCTGAGTGCGGGCATGACTCTGAGTGCGGGCATGACTCTGAGTGCGGGCATGACTCTGAGTGCGGGCATGACTCTGAGTGCGGGCATGACTCTGAGTGCGGGCATGACTCTGAGTGCGGGCATGACTCTGAGTGCGGGCATGACTTGAGTGCGGGATGACTCTGAGTGCGGGCATGACTCTGAGTGCGGGCATGACTCTGAGTGCGGGCATGACTCTGAGTGCGGGCATGACTCTGAGTGCGGGCATGACTCTGAGTGCGGGCATGACTCTGAGTGCGGGCATTTATGTGGATGTCAATACTAAACACAATATCTCAAAAGTTTCGAGCAGTAACACTTTTAAGAAAACTCAAGACGTTCGTACGACACTAAAAGCCAAGTTAAGCCTATATAATCTTACACCAGGATACACTACGGGTACTTTTGAAGAGATCATTCTGCAGAAATTGTGATGATGAGTAGTTTGGAAGTACATCCTGTTAACTACTCTCATAGACATTAAGAGGATTACGGCGGGAAGCACCAGACAGACGTCCACCTTCCTGCCGGTGAGTCTTCTTATCCACAAATCTGTGCTACCTGTGCGACGCAACTGTAATTTACCAAAAAAACTCAAGGAATGCGTTCGGTGCCTGGATGAGTCTTCTGTGCGGGAGACTGTTGAATCAGCACGAGAGACACAGCGTGGAGGGAGGGAGAGTGTTTGTCTGAAGAACACAGAGAGGGTGGATCATTTGTCTTGCACATGTATGTTGACGTTATGGCGATGGTGTGGGTAAAGGCTGGGTCTGTGGGAGTAGAGAGTGTGCTGTTTGCAAAGCTAGTGGGAGGACACGTGGTAAGTGCTGTCAGAGATGCTGGTAATGAGCATCTTGAGTGGTAGGAAAGTGGGGAGGACCAGTGAATGTGTTTTCACATGTTGCCGTCGGGGGAATACCATCCCGTTGTCATGGCAGGGTTTCCATTGACCACACACAGCTGTATCACAGCTCATCAGTACCGATAGGTTGCATGTTCAGAACGATAACGAGTAAGTGTCAAGAAACCGGAAGGGCACCACGTCTTCATTCTATTTTCCATATTCTTCAAAAGCCCAGGTTCAGAGCCTCCTAGACGCGGCTGTAATTGGTCTCTCTCTGTGTGTTGTGACTCTACTTTATCACGGTCTCACTTCTGACATGTATGTTTTCCCGCGCTATCGTCTTCAGAAAGCCTGTTAACATAAGTAGCTCAGCTCTCATAAACCATAAAGTCAGCCTCTGAGTGATCCTTAGCCCCATCCTGTTTACCACGCCGACGAGCGTAAACAGCCCTCTGATCGTATCGCCCGCGTGTCGCTCGCAGAGGCGCTCGTCTTCCTGACTCATTTTTAAATATTGTATTAATATTCAGGGTTGTTTAACCGGGTACAGAGAAGCAACATACCGTAAGTATTCTGTGTACATGACTTCTCTGTGGATGAGCCTTGCTGAACTTTCTCAGTGACAAAATGCTGCAAATCAACTGTTGACATTTAAGACACAAGAGGAAGGGCTTTGTCTGCTGGGTGTAGTCGTTCTCCATTTCCTCTTTCCCTTAACAAAAGACAGCACTGCAGGTATCTGGCTAAAGCTGGAGTGTAGTACCTTAGCCCTGTGTTGAACACACACTGGAACAGACCTCTTAAACTCAGGGTAACCGCCTGCTGTCTGCTGTCTTTGTTTTGAAGCACAAAGGGGCTGGCCCGGTCTGCACAGCTGGGCTTAGTCAAATTACTTAGAAGGGACTTAGCGTCCATCAAATGCAGGGTAGAGGTTCCGGGTCGTGCCACAGCGGTTTTGGCCTAACACAAAGCAGATTTTAACTTCCTTTGCTAATTTCTGTCTTTCTCTCTTAGTGCACTGAAAGACACTAGGTTCACCTCAGCCCCAGAATATACGCGATCACCAGGGGCGACAGCAGGATGAGACACAGGAAGAAGCCTGGTCTCCAAACATCTGGAGGAGCCAGGCTTCCATGACTGGCTCAACCTCAGGACAAAAAGGGCCTCAGATCTGCAGGGATCAAAGTGTGCCCTGGGTGCCTCGACATATTCAAATATGGTTTCCTGAACGCAACTGGAGCCACAAGCAGACCTCAGAACATAAATGGGGAGGAAACGGATAATGAATACCTGAACGTCTTGTCTGTGTGTTCTCCGCAAACAGCACAAGTAAAGCATTAGGAAAGCCCAGAGCTTATCACAGCATTTAGCCCCAAAACCAGTTTCGCGGCTCTCAGGGGAAGCAACTTCAAACCTCATTAAAAGACTTAACTAGTAATAACAAATATTTTCCCAAACCAAAAATGATGCTTGTTCCCAGTTTGCAATGGCATAACCGCTTAACTGTTTTAGCCGAGATACCTCCGTGAACTGCACCGCACAGCAAACATGTAAAATGCATATTTTAATGAATTAAATTAATCGTAACTTCTCTTCCCTCCAGCATTTCACTTCATATTCACGTATTTACGCATCAAGTATTCCTGAAGCAGGTCCTCGTCAGTGGCGGTGACGCTTTAGAGCACAGGGGTCACCTGTATCCAGCATTAGTGAATTAGCCGCTATCTAACCCAGACCTGCTGTGGCGTGCTGACACTAATCCCTCGCCCGCTGGAGAGCCCTGTCTGTGTTACATTATCATGTCTAATCCGGGTAATCTCCCGGCCGGCGCTGCTAAACGGTATTCCACCTCCGTCTCTTACCCCAGGTTCCTAATAACATTAATGAAGGGCCGGCCCCCGTACACCCGGAGAGGGTAGCGGTGGGTCTGGATGACGGGCTGGATGACGGGCCTGGATGACGGCCGTAATCAGCAGCACCCACTCAGCCACCCACTCAGCCTCCTAGGCAGCATGAATTAATGAAATTCAGTGCCTGGGGCAAAAACCAAAGCAAACATGTGTTGGACAAATCAGGGTTTGTGTGTGTGTGTTCGTGTCACTGTTACTGCGTGTGTTGGACAAATCAGGGTTTGTGTGTGTGTTCGTGTCACTGTTACTGCGTGTGTTGGACAAATCAGGGTTTGTGTGTGTGTTCGTGTCACTGTTACTGCGTGTGTTGGACAAATCAGGGTTTGTGTGTGTTTGTGTCACTGTTACTCTGTGTGTTTGCGTATGTTCGTGTCACTGTTACTCCATGTGTTTGTGTATGTTCGTGTCATTGTTACTCCATGTGTTTGTGTATGTTTGTGTCACTGTTACTCCATGTGTTTGCGTATGTTCGTGTCACTGTTACTCCATGTGTTGGACAAATCAGGGTTTTTGTGTGTTCATGTCATTGTTACTCCATGTGTTTGTGTATGTTCGTGTCACTGTTACACCGTGAGTTTGTGTATGTTCGTGTCACTGTTACTCCATGCGTTTGTGTATGTTCGTGTCACTGTTACTCCATGTGTTTGTGTATGTTCGTGTCACTGTTACTCCATGCGTTTGTGTATGTTCGTGTCACTGTTACTCCATGTGTTTGTGTATGTTTGTGTCACTGTTACTCCATGTGTTTGCGTATGTTCGTGTCACTGTTACTCCATGTGTTGGACAAATCAGGGTTTTTGTGTGTTCATGTCATTGTTACTCCATGTGTTTGTGTATGTTCGTGTCACTGTTACACCGTGAGTTTGTGTATGTTCGTGTCACTGTTACTCCATGCGTTTGTGTATGTTCGTGTCACTGTTACTCCATGTGTTTGTGTATGTTCGTGTCACTGTTACTTCATGCGTTTGTGTATGTTCGTGTCACTGTTACTCCATGTGTTTGTGTATGTTCGTGTCACTGTTACTCCGTGGGTCTATTAGAGACAGCGCTGGGGTCTTTAGCGATGGGCTCATCCGTGCGGGAGGATGAGGCTTTGAAGTGCTCGGTGCCTCTTCTAATACCTCAGCGATGACGCGTCGTTTACGATGAGCTGACCCAGGTTATTAAAATACCACGGAAACGATCGCCCCGTAATGCTCCATCCCTTTGTTGTCGACAACAAATGACAGGAGGGATTGGTCGGGATGAAAGGTTGAAAAGGGGGCCCGCATTAAAAATACAGGCACTTGATCCGTTAAGGCAGGATTTTTCCTGTCTCCTTGTGTAATTACCTGAGCCCGCCAGCTCTGTTGCTCAAGCTTACCTTGTTTACACTGGGTGTCTCGCAGGCTGCCTGTCGCCCTGCAAGGCTTCACTATTGTGTCTCCTCTGCCTTTGTCTCTGTTGTCGCCTCTCACTTGTCTATCACGGCTGTCGGGGGCAACCTTAAAAGACGAGGCATAAACACAGCAAGGAGACTTGCGTCAATGGGGGCAGAATAATACCGTCAGACATCACAATAACAGCAGGGCTCTTTCTTATTGTTTCTCAGTCACACTGGATTCACTCATTTATTTTGTATTTACTGTTTTGGCAGTAACATTTACAAGAAGCCATTAATGTGTTTTGCGACGATAATCACGTGCTAATGCAATAGCACGGGCCCTTCCGTGTGCCCCCCCCCCTCCCCCATCCACCTCGCTGGAAATAGCAGCACACTGGCTTAATTGTGAGGGTGAAAATAACAGCACACTCACTTTCTCTCATATTTAATTTTTATCGTTGAATAAAAGAGCTGTAGGAAAGTATTAATCTGCTTAACATTTCTAAGTACATCCTCCAAAGGATTTTGCTTTTTTAATCTTACATATGCTCAGCAGAGTTACTGGCAAAAACTGTACGTTTTCCTCATTTCATCCTTTCGACATCAAATGGTGAGTAGCAAAAATTGGATCAGACTTCAAAGACTGTGATGTGCTCCAAGTCACGGAGTGGCTCTTCTATTTCACATATTGAATTCGAGCAGGATATCAAAGTGCTACCAAAGAACCTCAGGTCTTTACTAAAAAAGGGATCTAACATCTGTAGAAAGAGAAGCGCAAAGACAAATCACCTCAGGGAACAGCGGGCATTTATTCTCAGCCGTGAATTTCCAGCCTTTTGATTCCCCCATTCCCGTACCACCCTGTTTCTCCTTCGAGATGGAGAGTGGAGCAAGAGAAGTCTTTTGTCTCAAGGACACAAAAAACTCTAACGAATAATCTATGTTCAAGGGGCTTTTGTAGAAGTACTGTATAATTTATACATAGCCGGAGCTGCATGCAGAAATGTATTCATTTGTCAGATATAAACTCACCCCGTCTCTATGATCATTGACAGGGTGTCTGCCTTCATACCTACAGAGGTGAGAAGAGAGTTTAGAGCCCGGATCCTAAACTATCCGTCACAACTGATTTAATGTGATACAGCATAAAAAAATGAAACAAAGTCATATGTAAGAACTACCATTCTTCCTGTTGTTTCACAGTGACTTTTTCAACTACCATCTCATATGTTTGACACGCTACTGGCACACCGTTGAAGACTAATATGTGGATTGTCTCCAGGCTGGGCGGCATGATTCAACAAAAAACTAAAAAGACAAGACACCAACATAGACAGTGGGCGCAAAACAACCTGTGATAGAAAATGAGAATGGTGCAATAAGAAATCATAAAAGGAAAAAAGGGGCCAGATCACGTCAAAATAAATCTATATCGAGCGATTTGAACACTGATTAAACAGAATTGTTAAGTTCAGGTTTGAAGTTTTCTTACCAAGAAATATGATTGTAAACAAGGGAGAAAAATTCCCGGAAGAAGAAACCTCACAGCCTGGGTATACAACGAGCATCATTGTATTTTAGATAGTGGATATTAAGTCTTCGAGTCTAGAGAGATACGTTGTCGGCTTTGACCGACAAACTCGACAAAAGTTCAAATGAATAACGATTTCAGCTCCTCCATCAAAATAGGAGACGTGCATCAGATGGCAACATATAATTCAAGTATTACGTACACATTTATTTTCTTTCCAACCATATTAAACATGTGAGGGGAAAATGTACACATTTGAAAATAACGGAAAGTAGATACGGGTATGTGACGAAGTGAAAGACCAGTGTGTGTTTGCTGGGTTAGACTAGACCCGAGTGTCCAGACACCATGAGAAGTGCTGCTCAGCTGCTGCTCTCCTGATTTGCACATATTTCCTTAATGACTGGCCTTCCCATATGCTGAGTAAACACAAACGGTATTCAGCTCTTACATCTGGAGACCAGGTCAGAGCACACACAGCTCTGTTTGCGGTCAGAAAATATCTTGGTGGAAAGATATTTATTACATTCATAAAAGCGAGAGGAGGTGCTAGAGGAGGAGCTTTCTCCACTTGTTGAAACAACAGTACATTAAAGAGGGCAGGAAAAAAGTCAGCCTAGCAGAGCTTAAGTTGAGTGACTGGAAGGACAAGCTCTTTGCCCCATGACTTAATTGAAGGTAACGACTAGAGAACAAGTTTGGCATGGGTGAGTCCTAGGCTTACATCTAATAATCGTTCAGAGACACAGACTAATGTAAAAACAACAGTTAATAACAAAACAAACCTAAAAAAAACAGAATATTGTGCCAATACCAAATATCACTGAAACATCACTAGTGTCTGTTTGGGTGCCCAGTAATCACCAGTGTTATTGCTACACAACCACACAGAGTCACATGGGTTACAATCTTAATGCTTATTGACATTAACAAGAGTTTTCTGGCAAACGTTTAAGTAAAAAATTGAAATCAGTAATGCAATGCCTTCCAGAATAATTGGCACCCTAGGTAAAAAGAACAAAACCACAGTGAAAAAATGTCATTGTTTATTAAAAGCGTGATCTCACGCTAAAAAAAATCCTTATCATCTAACATTTAATTATTCTCCACAAGATTTTTGTAAGAAAAACAGCCCCACAACATCACAGATCCACCACCATACATATATATATGGTGGTATGTGTGTGTATATATATGAATAGGTCCACAAATGTGATTGGCAGGATATAAAAAAAAGATTAAAAAAGACTGCTTGCTTTAATGGGAAGGTCATAGCGAATCTGATCAAAATGAGCAGTTGCATAGAAACATGCTGATTTACAGACTTTTAAAATAAAATATTATAAAATATCTTAATCTCGATAAAACCCATGTACTGTGATTAGGCCTTCAGATAAAAGATTGGTTAAAGAATAAAGAACTGACCCAAAACGCTGGTTGGTGTAGCCTCCTGCCTCTGGGTGAGATTTCCGCCTCTGGGTATCATGGTCTTTACGCACTTGGTGGCCCCTGTATGCTGTGAATACAGTACAGTAACTTCTATCAAATTATTCCAACCCAATATATGGTGCGAACCCATGAAAAAATGAACAATTTGTCGGTGCAAAACGTACATCTGTTCATATCAATACAAACAGAGGGTTTCATATTTCACAACCTCAACAGAGCAGGCAACGGTATTCAGTCAAAGAGCTTTGTGTTTTAAGTTGTGTAAAATTACACACAGTGGAAAAGAATGTTGTTGAGTACATTGTTGAGCAGCTCTATTTTCCACGGTCTAATCTGATCGATGGTTAGCATGCCCCCCAGGACCTGCTGAGATCTGAGGAGACACCAGCCTCATACATTTGAAAGGCATCTGTTTATTTTAAAAATGCAAATGCGGCCCACCTCAAAGGCTATAAGCTGCAGTGAACACACAATATGACCGTGTTGGAGTGTTCCGTCAGGGGGCTGGGACTGAGCCCCCCCCCCCCCATGTCAGGTTTGGCCCTCTCTCCGCAGCCATCCGGCCCACACAAAACACAGCAATGTGCACTTCTACAAAGAAAATACAGTGAGGTCCGACAGCAGGGCTTTTTCTCACACTCCGAGAAAAAAAACTACCCGTTCCACTGTGGTATTTACACAGGCTATAATGAAGGACATTAACACAAGGTGTGCAGGCGACTAAGATGCTCCGGGAGCCCAGATGAGGGCAGCCGTTAGAATAGGCGAAAAAAACTATGCCAAGTCTCCTCCCCCAGCCCTCCTCTTGGCAGCGTCCCCTGTCCTCCTGTGAGAGGCTCAGAGGAGTGGGGGAGGGACGCAAAAGGTTAATGCACCCACTTTGATCTTCGCCAAGGCACACCGAGAAAGAATTAATTTACATTTCAGATGAAAAGGTTGACAGTATACAAACGCATCTTGTTTCTGGTATGCGAGTGCGCTGTAATAGACTGGGAATTTGAGAGAGGAAGTGGCGAGGAAACAGAAGGGATAAGCCCCTCTCTCTCTAGTCTTAACTGGGAAAGAGATGAAAGGGAAAGAAGGATCTGAATATGCACGGTACTGCTAAAACATGGGGACCAAATGCTGGCCAAACATATAACAGCCATTCATTATAGATTATTAATGAATTGTTACCGTTTCATCGGATGCTTATTAAAATCACATCGGTGTTTCAACAAACCGAAAAAAGTTCCCTTAATTTCTTAAACGTATAAAGAAAAACCCTAAACTGCCTAAAGTAGACATACAGTAACGTAAGAACAATTAAGAAATACAATGAAGAAATGCCCTGATAAGAGGTTTAGACTTCAGGACAACAATAAAACGGCGACGCTTTACCTGACTGTATGCGAACGGCTGCTTCTTCCTGCTCCTTTTTGGTTTGCTTGAGATTCTGCCGGGTGGTATGACCCCTCCACGCTACGGAGAAGAAGCTTGTGATCAGTGAGTAGACGCTGAGATGCTACTGCGAACCACACAACATCCCACTCCAACTCACAGCACGACCTGGTGGCAATGAGCCAGAACACTTTGAACCATCAGAGGTGTTGTTGGCCGAGGCAATGGACGCACTGTGGTTATCAATTAAAGTGCTCTTATTGAGTCCGGATGAGGCCTGGTGGATTGTTACCTGACTGGATGACGACAGCCCCGCGGTGCCTCTTCTCCCTCTCCCGGCGGTAACGCCGCGCCCCCAGCCAGCCCTTGGTGAAGGCCTGCATTACCACCACCCGTGCTATCACCTCTCTCAACAGCAGGTTCAGCTGCTCCACGTGGTAGTATTTCAGGAACACCTGGGATGACAACCACAGAGACCGCAATGGAGGTGATTCACTAGACACTTTTATACAGAGGTGATTCACCAGACACCCTTATAAAAAGGTCATTCACCAGACACACTAATACAGAGGTCATTCACCAGACACCCTTATACAGAGGTCATTCACCAGACACCCTTATACAGAGGTCATTCACCAGACACCCTTATACAGAGGTCATTCACCAGACACCCTTATACAGAGGTCATTCACCAGACACCCTTATACAGAGGTCATTCACCAGACACCCTTATACAGAGGTCATTCACCAGACACCCTTATACAGAGGTCATTCACCAGACACCCTTATACAGAGGTCATTCACCAGACATTCTTATATGGAGTCACTTGCATTAATCTACAGTCATTTTTTGAAAGCTTTATCAAACAGGAAACTGATTCAACATAAAGGAGTGAGTTTTGTTTAAGCAGTTGTACTACAGCAGTACATGTACACTAAAAGAAGCTGCTTAGAACACTCAACCATCCTAGTAAAGTAGGTTTTGCTAAATCAAGTATAGTAGTTGTTTTTTTTACAAAGATGTAAAATATATTTACAGAGTGGAGGAAGTAAGAAAGTAAGTATTCAAACTCTTAACTTTGTCTACATTTTGTTGTGTAATATATTGAATCTACAATTAATAACATTCACAAACAGTATCCCATAATGACAAATCAAAAACACGTTTACAGAAATCTGCGTCAATTTATAGCAAACATGAATGGAAATCGTATTTAGGCTAGAACTTTATTCTGTAGAAACGCCTTAGGCAGCGATCACAGCTTTTAGTCTTCTTCTTGTTCATCCTTGTAGATCCTCTCAAAGCTTTGTCAGATTGAATGGGGAACGCCTGTGAACTCCAAGCTTCAGGTCTCCCCACAGATGTTGAATTGGGTTCAAGTCCGGACGTTGGCTGGGCCACTCAAAGAAATTCACAGCCTTGTCACGAAGCCACTCCAGTGCTGTCTTGTCTGTCGACTTTGAGCCACTGTCGGGCTGTAAGATAAATCTTTGTCCGAGTCTAAGGTCCTGTGCGCCCTGGATCAGCCATCCTTAACCGAGCTCTTGTTATTTTGCTCTGTTCTTCCTTCCCGTAATCCATCAAGTCTCACAGTCTCCTTAGCATGAAGCTCCCATCACCATGCTTCACTATACGTATTGTATTAGCATTAGCATATTAGCAATGGCAATGAGAAGTATCTCATCATATCTCTGCACGAAACCATACATTTAGAGTTAGACTGGCAATTGGGTTCTGGGTCACCTCCAGACCAAGGCCTGTCTTACAATGTTACTGAATTTGGCCAGCTCTAGGAAAAGTCTGAGTGGTTCCAAACTTTCTTCATTTCACGAGGATTGAGCTTCACTGCGCTACAAGAAACTTTAAATACGGTTGCATTTTTTATAACCTTCCCCAGAACTATAACATTTTATCTCCGGAGCTTTACAGAGAGCTTAGACGTATATAGACAGATGTGAGCTTTTCAAAATCATGTCAAATCAATTTTCTTATGCCACGTGTGTTTTCCAACCAGATTCCAGGGAGATCTCAAGGATGATCAACGGATGAAAGATCCTTCTCTGCTCATTTTGGAGTTTTATAGCAAAGGGTCTGAAAAACGATTCACATACTAAACAATTTTCTCTAAATTGACTCAAAAAATTTGATCTTTGCTTTGTAATTTTTGGGTATTATGCCTAGATGGGTTAGGGTTAGACTGATGGCTGAAAAACATAAATTATACCGTTTATTCATTAACATACTTAAGTCCAGTCCAAAAAGAAGCCCTCCATAGTTTTGTAGCATCACAGAAATGATTGTAGCTAAACATGATCACTTTACCTTGGTTTTACCTAAGACCCAATTTTCAAGTTTTGCCCGGGTCAGTATGGCAACAGCATTCTCTCTGCTGGTTTCAGGCATCTGGTGAGCCCGGAAGGCAAGGTAGTAATATCTATAAAAGAGGGGAGGAATTAAAGTAGTGATACATACAATAGGGTGGAGGAAGTAAGGTAGTAATATCTATAATAGAGTGAAGGAAGTAAGGTAGTGATATCTATAATATAGCAGAGGAAGTAAGGTAGTGATATCTATAAAAGAGGGGAGGAATTAAAGTATTGATACCTACAATAGAGTGGAGGAAGTAAGGTAGTGATATCTATAATAGAGTGGAGGAAGTAAGGTAGTGATATCTATAATAGAGTGGAGGAAGTAAGATAGTGATATCTATAAAAGAGGGGAGGAAGTAAGGTAGTGCTATCTATAATAGAGTGGAGGAAGTAAGGTAGTAATATCTATAATAGAGTGAAGGAAGTAAGGTAGTGATATCTATAATATAGCAGAGGAAGTAAGGTAGTGATATCTATAAAAGAGGGGAGGAATTAAAGTATTGATACCTACAATAGAGTGGAGGAAGTAAGGTAGTGATATCTATAATAGAGTGGAGGAAGTAAGGTAGTGATATCTATAATAGAGTGGAGGAAGTAAGATAGTGATATCTATAAAAGAGGGGAGGAAGTAAGGTAGTGCTATCTATAATAGAGTGGAGGAAGTAAGGCAGTGATATCTATAATATAGCAGAGGAAGTAAGGTAGTGCTATCTATAATAGAGTGGAAGAAGTAAGGTAGTGATATCTATAATAGAGTGGAGGAAGTAAGGCAGTGATATCTATAATAGAGTGGAGGAAGTAAGGTAGTGATATCTATAATAGAGTGGAGGAAGTAAGGCAGTGATATCTATAATATAGCAGAGGAAGTAAGGCAGTGATATCTATAATAGAGTGGAAGAAGTAAGGTAGTGATATCTATAATAGAGTGGAGGAAGTAAGGCAGTGATATCTATAATAGAGTGGAGGAAGTAAGGTAGTGATATCTATAATAGAGTGGAGGAAGTAAGGTAGTGATATCTATAATAGAGTGGAGGAAGTATGGTAGTGATATCTATAATAGAGTGGAGGAAGTCAGGTAGAAATATCTATAACAGAGCAGAGGAAGTCAGGTAGTGATATCTATAATATAGCAGAGAGGAAATATATCTGTTCTTTATCATAACTAATCCCATTTCAATTGTCATTAGTACCTTTAGACACTTCTTTCATCTCTTTCAGCTCCCAAATATAAAATAAATACACAATTCCATCCACATTAAATACCCGGCCATATGTGTGGATCTGAGACATGGTTCCGCCCACAGAGTGAAACAATAACAAAAGAACTAGTCAGTAGGACATGAGCCGCTAACAGAGGTCTATTGTCCGAACCCTTCAGAACGGAGCCTGCTCTCTGATTTCAGTCGGCACAGTCGATGCCCATCAGGATAGCCCATCAGGGCCTATCTGTGTTCATCAGATTCAGTGCATGGCTCCATTTCATTGTGTTGAACCCCTGACTGTCCTGCCTGTCACTGTTTATGAAACACCAGCATAGGACAGAGCTGATAAAATTGTTTGTTCAGGGACATCAAGGCTCACAAACTGCTGGTTCATCTCTTGTGTTCTGGTGTTGGTCAAAGAAAAGAACAATAACAATCGAGTCAGAAGAAAAAACTTCTTTGAACCCCCCCCACAACACACCCCATTCTACTGCCTTTCATTCTAATTCCTGTTGATTCCTGTTATTTCTTTGATGGTAAATACAAAGCACAACCCTTGGCAACATCAGACAAGACTTTGATATGAGAGCACACATTTAAATCAGTTTTCCCACTAAAGGAGTAGTTTAGCTATGGAGTCTGTCACTATTATTTCTTGGATGTGATGGGATTTATTCAATGGTAACGTTCCTGACTGTGGACAGGAACCTAGAGAATGCTCGGGTATGTTCTTCTAGTCTTTAAACAATACACTGGTGATGCACGCGCTCACGTTTAAAACCAAACACCCGCCGCTGAGTGATGTTCGCGGTCAAGTTTAACACCAAACACCCAGCAGTAGAGTGATGCACGCTCTCACGTTTAACACCAAACACCCAGCAGTAGAGTGATGCACGCTCTCACGTTTAACACCAAACACCCAGCAGTAGAGTGATGCCCGCTCTTACGTTCAACACCAAACTGTTAAGAAAGTCAAATAAAATCGCCACACCAACACTGTCAAATAGTTAAGACAAGCAGAGGACCTACATGTGGTCATTCAAGGTTTTAAGTGAGAAATTGGGCTAAATTAAACACACAATCTTTTAAAAGCTCCCCTAGAGCAGCGAAACCAACCAGCCGTCTCAGTGCTTTTCACTCAGGCCACAAGCCCAAGCTAATTACATTTTTATATCATATTAAAGCTCCCCATTGGAGGTGCCTGGAATATATTTCAAAGAATAATTGATCAAACGTAGGTTCTCGTACGTTTTCCCAGGGACCTAGTCTGAGTAGGTACAGTATTCCGTTCTTGAAAGGATGGAGAACGGTTTAAATAGCAGATTTCGGGTTTTGGTTTTATATCTTAGCTTACAGTGTATTAGGCTGATTCAGTGGACGGAATGTGTGTATTCTTCACACTGACAGACGTTGCCAAACACACGGGAAACCAATACAAATGAAATCGTATAAAGTGACCCGATTTCTTCATTCGCGATATTCCACCCAAGGAATAATGTGACCCGGCCAAATATGAACTGCTGGAGCGTTCCCCAAAAAACTGGAGAACAAACCGAAACCCTCCATCAATAGTAAAGTGCAACCCACTAATATGTCCTATCCTTAGCCTCGATCTGAATTCTGCCCTCATTTCCCTGTTCTACAAAGTGAACCCACCCAGTTAAGAGAGTTGTACAGGAGGATGTAGTCTCATGCTATAACTAATGACTGCCAATTAGTGGGCCTCTCGCTCTGCCCAAGGATTGACTCCTATCTAATTACGGAAGCCGTGTTTTATGTGATGTAGCTCACATGGTGCACTTGTTCAGCACTATCTCTGGGGTTGTGTGTGTGTGTGTGGTGTAGCTCACATGGTGCACTTGTTCAGCACTATCTCTGGGGTTGTGTGTGTGTGTGTGGTGTAGCTCACATGGTGCACTTGTTCAGCACTATCTCTGGGGTTGTGTGTGTGTGTGTGGTGTAGCTCACATGGTGCACTTGTTCAGCACTATCTCTGGGGTTGTGTGTGTGTGATTTAGCTCACATGGTGCACTTGTTTTGCCCAATCTCTGGGGTTGTGTGTGTGTGTGTGTGTGTGTGTGTGGTGTAGCTCACATGGTGCACTTGTTCAGCACTATCTCTGGGGTTGTGTGTGTGTGATTTAGCTCACATGGTGCACTTGTTTTGCCCAATCTCTGGGGTTGTGTGTGTGTGTGTAGCTCACTCTGTGCACTTGTTCAGCCCTATCTCTGGGGTTGTGTGTGTGTGATGTAGCTCACACGGTGCACTTGTTTTGCCCAATCTCAGGTGCATGTGCACAGCTAGGGCAGCGACGCGCAGCCCAGTGGCATTGATACCTATTGACAAACTCATCAAACAGGATGCGGTGGGAGTATCCCTGCCGGCGGATGTTCACTGTCTCCAGGATCCCGGTGTATCGCAGCTGCACCATCACCCTCTCCTGACAGAAGCGCAGCGCCTGTCTGTCATCGTTGGGCTTAATGCAGCGCACAAAGTGGGGCTGACCCACCACCATCTTAGAGAGCAGATCCATCAGGGAGTACTGGCATTGAGGAGACAAAGCCCAGCACCGGGGGGAGAGGCAAACAAGACAAACAGGGATTATTATTTGCATCATTTCTCTCTGTCTTCACAGCGCTGACAGATACCTCAGTGATGGTGTTCTGTCATTGTGTCCTACTAACAGTAAACTGGCTGTAAGAACACATGCTTTGCACGCCACAACCGACCGCATTTAGAGGTAAATGAAACATCGATGGTCTGCGTGGCGATGTAGAGGTAGATGTTTACCCGGAAGTAGGAGGCCACCGTCTGCCTCCTCATGTTAGTGGTCGCCTCAGGGTGTCGAATCATCTCCATGGTGTCCACCTAAAAACACGGCATCACATTAATTCCTTACCCACAACGGGACGGACAAGAAGGCAGTATGTTGTGGCTTTTTTGTGAGCTGTCTCTGTAGAGCAGCAACACGATAGACACTTGAAGCCAACCGTGTAAAGAATGAACGTGTACAGCTGAGGGGCATGGAGGATATGCAGCCAGCACTGCCTTGTATAATGAGGCTTTCCAAACCAGATAGTCCTTATGACAACGGATTAACCAGGACACAAAATAAGCCTCCTAATGGCCCAAGTACCTCCTGGCTTCATCAGAATAATGACACAATCAATATGTTATTGCACGTCTATATAGTAAAGAGCATATCTGAATAGATTGTTTTACCACAGGCGTAAAGGTATGTCAAGCATGTTCTGAATAGCTTTACAGAGTAATTAGATGTCTTGAGAGTTTAGCATGTTGATTGCTGTTCAGATAGAAGAACTAGGAATCAGCCTTTTTTTGTTCGACTTTGCTAACTTCAGTGTTCAGTGTTATCACAAGGAATGTTTAAAACTATATGTTATCCCAGAGGTCTCCGGAGGCGGTAGCAGGGTACTGACGGGCCCGAAGAGCTGCCAGAGGCCAAGTAGTGGTAGAAGTTCGGAGAGGCTATGGAGAAGGACATTTGGTTGCAAACAAGATTTGCTTTTGGAAAACAATTCAGGGAACAAAACAGGGAACCATCCAAGCTGTGTACAGTAAGGATTGATCACTGTTCACCACAACTGAGGAGGTAATCGGCCGGGGCACCGTCAATTTCCCTGGTGGAGGTCGCT
Organism: Dallia pectoralis; assembly: GCA_029465975.1. NCBI lineage: Eukaryota > Metazoa > Chordata > Actinopteri > Esociformes > Umbridae > Dallia > Dallia pectoralis. The sequence continues at coordinate 14,154,088 of CM055731.1, forward strand.
GAGGTTGTCAACCAACTCCACAGTGGCAAAGCCCCGGAGGCTGATGAGATCCATCCAGAAATGCTAAAAGCTTTGGGTGAAGAGGGGCTGTCATGGTTGACACACATCTCTTCAACATTCGCGGGACAGTGCCAAAGGAGTGGCAGATCGGGGTGGTGGTTCCCCTGTTCAAAAAGGGGGACCAGAGAGTGTGTGCCAATTACAGGGGTATCACACTTCTCAGCCTCCATGGTAAAGTCTACTCCAAAGGGCTGGAAAGGAGGGTTCAGCCAATAGAATGAAGAGGAACTATGTGGATTTCGTCCTGGCCGTGGAACAACAGACCAGCTCTTTACTTTCGCAAGGATCCTGGAGGGGGCCTGGGAGTATGCCCATCCAGTCTGTTTTTTGAGGCGTATACTGATACTGTGGCAGGTGCTGCGGAAGTATGGCGAGAGGGGGTCCCTTTTCAGGGCCATCCAATCTATGTTCACTCAAAGAAAGAGCTGTGTCTGGGTTCCCGGCAGTAAGTTGGATACGTTATCGGTGGGGGTTGGCATACGCCAAAGCTGCTCTTTGTCACCAATCCTGTTCGTGATATTCATGGACTGGATAACGAGGCGTAATCATGTAGTGGTCCTGATGGCTTCATTGGTCAGTGACCTTCAGTGTCCTTCACTGGATCGGTTCGCAGCCGAGTGTGAAGCGGCTGAGATGAGAATTAGCATCTCTAAATCTGAGGCCATGACTCTCAGCAGGAAACCAGTGGAATGCCTACTCCGGGTAGGGATTGAGTCCTTATCCCAAGTGAAGGAGTTTAAGTACCTTGGGGTCTTGTTCGCGAGTGAAGGGACAATATAACATGAGATTGGCCGGAGAATCGGAGCAGCGGGGCGGTGTTGCAATCGCTTTACCACACCGTTGTGACGAAAAGGGAGCTGAGCCAGAAGGCAAAGCTCTCAATCTACCGTTCAATCTACCCTACCCTAACCTCAACTATGGTCATGAAGGCTGGGTCATGACCTAAAGAACGTGATGGGGTGTACAAGTGGCCAAAAAGGGTTCTCAGGAAGGTGGTGGGACTCTCCCTTAAGGATATGGTGAGAAGCTCAGTCATCTCTGAGGAACTTGTCGCACAGAAAGGAGCCAGTTGAGTTGATTTGGGCATCTGGTAAGGATCTGGGCGCGCCCCTGTTCCTGGCACGTCCAAGTTGGAGGAGGCCTCGGAAAAGACCCAGGACTAGGTGGAGAGATGATATCTCCACACTGGCCTGGGAACGCCTCGGGATCCCCCAGTTAGAGGTGGTTAATGTGGCCAGGGAAAGGAATGTTTGGGGTCCCCGTTTAAATGTTTGGATGCACATGTCACAATGTAGAACTACATGGAAATGGATGCTTCACATTACCTGTAGCCTACCATTAGAACCAGTATGGTAGAACACTTGTGAAGACATTAACACATGAGAGGTAGAATACAAATAAACAACCATAGACTGTTCTTACCTTTAATAGGTATTTGGGAGACTGAATAAAGAAACATAGAGAGGAAAGGAAGACACAAGAGGAAAGACAGTAAGTAAAGAATCAGAAATTATCTTTATGGGGCATACCAACACAAATCACAAGATGGGATCTTAATATTTAACCATTTTCAAACTGACAAAATCAATTCTGGACATTATAAAGTTACTATATGCTCCCTTAAAGAGGTCAGGTCAGTGAGAGGATAAAAAAAGTTGAAGAGATGACTTTTAAACATGCACAGAAAGACATTCAAGGAGCACTCAACAGCCAAAGTAAGGGGAAAAAGTACAAAAGTAATATACACTAGTTTATGCTGGTAGGTAGCAGGTTGTAATTGTTTATGGTAGCAGGTTGTAACTGTGGCCTCATGCTGACAAGAAGCCTTTAGCATGTCGTTCCACAATTCAACGCGTTCGACTTCACAACAGGAATTGTAAGAGAAAGTTATATCAGTCGTCAGCATTTAAAGCCTCCTTCCTGACAGCTGTTAATGGAGTGAACCACTGAGATATGCCTCCTTTTAAGATGCATCTTTAAAGTGTCAGGGGAATTCCAGATGAGGGTAGAGCAGTAATGCAAATGGACTCAAAGACTTTTCAAAGTCCAGACAATTGAAATCCTTCACAGTGTTTTTTTTTGGCGAGCTGCTACAACGTTCTAACAGCTCAAGTAAATTCCATGTCAGTCCCAACAGCCTGAATCAGAACAATAAGACCAGACTAGACATCCTGAAGACAGACACAGCAGATGGTGATGAGATTAATAGAACCCAGAGAAAGAAAATAAATAAATTGACAAAGCCAGTCACAAGTGAACGCTATGTTGTCTTTAATCTCTACAGGTTGTTTGTGATGTAACGTCTGTGATCTACGAACAACCTGTTCTATGGTCCCCACTTGGGATTCAATGATAGCTGCCACTATGCTGTTTCTGAGACGTGTAAAGGGTTAAAGGAAGAGCGCGCTCACCTTGTAGCGTCCGGAGCCAAGCTGAGGAGGGAGGGACTGTGAGGCAGCGGTGACTCTGGCCCTGGATGTGGCCAGATTACCTGTTTAATCCAACACAGCAAGGCAACATGTCAACACAACAGAAGATATATGCTGAGAATATCCTCACACATAAGCAGTCCTTTTAATAGAAAGTCAACTACTGTAACCGGAGTATTACAGTTCCCATTGGGGGGAGATCAGGTTAACTCCCGCTTTCAATAAGCATGTCTGCAAGCGGGCCGGTTCCATTGTGGACCAGTACGTTGGCTAATCCTTCAGGTAGACGGATAGGGCAGTGTAGGACTTCTCCAGTCTGAGCTGGATTTTATGGACTCAGCAGTCCAGCTTTCCGCCTGAACAGCCGCTCTACAGTCACCCGCACACAGACGAGGGGATATGAACCTGAGCATATGCCAGACAGTCTGAAACATTTCAAAGTTTCTGCACAAGATGTCCAAATGTTTTCCCTGGCTATATCTTCAGAGGCTAAACTGTGATTAATAGCATTGAAAGAAGCCTTTGAAGCAGGATTGGTGACATCAAAGTCCTAATCCATGGGTGGCAGGATTTTTATAATGAGTGGGAAGTATCTTAACACATTTCAAAGGGTTTAGTCCATGAATAAACAATAGCTGCACAGATGTGCCACGCACACCTTAGAAACGCAGGGCGCCAGAAACCGGAGGTGGAATTAACCAGGATGTACAGAAGCACACTGATGCAGAAACAGTGAGATCTTCCACTCCTCATGGTAAACAACCTAATAAAGGGCTCAGAAAACAGAATGGCGGAAATCATCAGTTTATTGGCAGACAAAACAGAAATATGAACTCCATCCACCCGACTGGACACGCACATCTGAGAGGAGCTCTTAGGAGACAAACAAGACAACGGTCGGACTGGTCTGAGTCGAACAGCTCAACCCGAAAAAAAGATGGATCTCTCAGAATGGCACCAGCGGACAAACGGTGACAGGTAACTCGGGAGCCCAGAGCGCGAGCAGGGTTAGGCGCCAATTAGCCTGAGTGAAGTTGGATGGATTAATTGGGAGTGGGGGGGTGGGGTATTTGCAAATGAAGAGCACTCTCTCCTCTCCCCATTAGTGCAACTGGGCCAGATCATCACGGCACATTTGTCATGATGAATTAGCGGCTGTGTGTCGAACGGGCCCGTGGAGTGTCACTGTGCTTTCACGCCTCTCACTTGCATGACACCATCAAGGGAAGATGAAGGGGCTGTGTTATGATGAGGGAAGCCATGACAGTTGTACCTAAGCCTCGCTACGGACCATCTCCCACTGCTACACACACACACACACACACACACACACACACACACACACACACACACACACACGCACACACGCACACACGCACGCACGCACACGCGCACACGCACACGCACACGCACACGCACACGCACGCGCCTCGGCAGCCCATATTAATTCATTCTCTCTGATTCCCTATCCCCTTCCGACTACATGATTAGAACATGGGTTAACTGTCACTCAACCACTTCCTTTCTTGGAGCTTGCTAACACCTGAGAAGCGCAGTGTAGAAGATGAACTTAGAGACTCTCTAATAAAGTCAATAGCAGATGGAGCAGTGCTAATTGTACAGTGGTATGGTCCATTGGGAATACTGGCATGTTTGATTTGTCCTGAGCACATATGAAGTAGAAGTCACCGATGCACTTTAAAGCAAACGGAATCAGTCTGAATATGGAGCCTGTAGGTCTCTACTCTTTAACATGCATGGGCCATCAGCAGAAAACATCTGTCCATCTCTTAATTCACATCTCTGACTAAAGCTGCACCTTTCCACTAAATCTCCCGTTTTAAACCCAGATAACATCCTCTTTCTGAAAACCGCACGTGTCAACATTGTCATTGTAGAGTCGTCTTCCATCAGCGCACAACACGATGCGAATTTGCCGAGGGGTTAATCGCCCGAGGATGAAGGCATGTTGTGTGGGGGTCCTTCCACCATCAGGTCACCCTGTCTTAAAGGAGGATCACACTGATCGGTTCTGCTTCAGGTGTGTCTCTCTTAGCATGTGCTGCCAACACAGATACACAGAGGGAGACAGAAAAAAGCCTTCCCTGGCATCTGCGCGTTCTCTTTGAGAATTAAGCCCAGCAAAGATTCCGATTGGGAATTTTTTCTCTCTCTCCCAAGCCGGCAGTTGTATTGGGCTTCTATTGACGGAAAAGTCAATGTGCCCGGGATTAAAAAGCAATCCTGCGTTCAATATGACACCTCCCTGCATTCTTTTATGAGTGTCAGCGTACGTCTGTATTTCAGAAGCTGTGGATGGAGCTGTCTACACAGGAGACAATCAAAGTTGGACGAGAGCAGCCTGGCAGAGCTGAGTTTGCACCGGCTTGGTGGATATCACTCTTCTATCCCGCTCAATTTTTGGAATAAAAATGTGATCTGGAAACTCAACTCAGCATCCAAGCAAATGAGATTATGGCAGCCATAACCCCCCCAACCCCACACACACACACACACACACACACTCATGCCCACAGGCTGTTGATTTAAATGCCATCCACTACTGTCAGAGCAGATCAATCATCAAAAGCATGGTGTAATTGGCTTTTAGTGACACAACACAGTGTCGCATTATCAAAGAATGTTTTACCACGTGACTTATGTGCTTCCTGGTCCTCCGCTATTTCAGTGTACGGGCGTCGGAATCCGAGTGCTTGCTCAAAACCCAAGATATGATCACACTGAAGAATGACTTAAAGTCTCTCTGCATGGAGTGCATGAGTGTAGACAAATAGATGGAGAACTAGGTTGGCACCCTGTTGAAGCAGAGAGGAATGTTGCCCAGCGAGATGAAAGGCAGACTGCTGGAGGAGAACAAAGAGCACAATGTGTCACGGCGCTGCGCGGGCTGAAGGCTCCTGTCATTTTTTCACCAGAGAAACATGAAGAGAGGCACACTGTCTTGGAGTTGGGAGAATGTACACCCAATATGTAACTTTCATTTCGCACATTTCAAACATCACAGTGGAATTAAGCGCAGCAAAAACCTGGGCCATTAGGAGTGCTACATACATAGTGTGCACTAACTCACAGCATACGGACATGTCTGGTACATATAGAGAAAACACTTGCCACGTGATAAATCCACGCTTTATGGAAACTTTATTCCCTTATGCTCGACATGAATATTTAGTTAAAGCGTTAGAGACTGAACGTTTTTGTGTCAGCATTGACAGCGAGTTGCCAGTGAAAATGAATGAACGTTTTACTTATAAAACCTACACTGTTAATACCACAGAAGTATAGATACACATACAGTATGTTAATGGGGGTTTAGTATCCCAGCCCAGATATACACCAGAGACTGTTCTCATTCAATACAAATCTGCAAGTCAGGCATTAAAGATTGTATGTACTTTACATCCCAAGCACTTAAGTTAATACAGATCAATATTTCAAACCTCCCTGTTTCACTAGACCTGCTTCCCTATTAATTTAAACGCCTCATCACTCAAAACAGACAAATGATCCTGACAACGTGGTGTTTTTATTTCTAGGTTATCATTGTTGGTTTGCCTATATATACAGTGCATCCGGAAAGTATTCCCAGCGCTTCACTTTTTCCACATTTTGTTATGTTACAGCCTTTCGGCAAAATTGATAAAATTAAATTTTTCCACATAATTCAACACACAACACCCCATAATGTTAACTTGAAAAACTTCTGTTTCATATTTTTTTGAGATTTGCTAAAAATTACAAACAAGGAGATAATGCATGTTCACGTGGAGTGAAAAAGCAAAAACACATACTGTAGATACATGAGGATCACGGCAGCGTAGAAACAGAATCGGAATAGAAACAAAACTGGAATCGAAATAGAATTGGAATAGAAACAGAACTGCAATAGAAACAGAACTGTAAGAGGAACAGAACTGGAATACAAACCAAACAGGAAGAGAAACAGAACTGGATGAGAAACAGAACTGTAAGAGAAACAGAACTGGAATACAAACCAAACTGGAATAGAAACAGAACTGGATGAGATACCGAACTGGAATAGAAACGAACTGCAATAGAAACAGAACTGGAATAGTAACAGAACTGCAATAGAAACAGAACTGCAATAGAAACAGAACTGCAATAGAAACAGAACTGCAATAGAAACAGAACTGCAATAGAAACAGAACTGTTATAGACACAGAACTGTTATAGAAACAGAACTGTTATAGAAACAGAACTGTTATAGAATCAGAACTGGAATAGGAACAGAACTGTTATAGAAACAGAACTGCAATAGAAACAGAACTGTTATAGAAACAGAACTGGAATAGGAACAGAACTGTTACAGAAACAGAACTGCAATAGAAACAGAACTGCAATAGAAACAGATCTACAATAAACAGATCTGTAACACCATGCGCCTGAAGCCTCTGGCAGACCGAGGCCTGTCCTACATACCTCAGATGTGCTGCGCTGACACAAACCCTGAGGACACATACAATCCCTTTGACCACAGACCTTACAGACCCCACTGGACCTTAAGACAGCTCAACCAATTCAAACAACTGTGATCTGAGGGATCTGGGAAAGCCCCTGACTTGGAGGAATGTGTTCATGCAAATACATCCCATTTCCTGTGACAAAACACCAGCCAAGCCTCAAGGACCCTGTCTGATGAGGTTCTGCAAGGCTCAAGCGACCCGGCCTATCAGATAGGGAAACATTACTACTTGCATGTCTTGAGTGGTTCTCCAGGACGATCATAACAAGAATTATCAGAGGGTAGTTTTCAATATACATTTCAACAGTTCCACCCCCATGAAATAATATTTACTGACACGCTACAGTGAAATGTTCCAGGCGGTGTTCAGTATCTTCCAATTGTTTTGAATATGTGACATCTTTTGAAGAATAATAGAATAGGACAGTATGTATCTGCCATGGTTATCTTGCCTCTGAGACTATATTGTCATGCTCGTTGATAACATGAAATAGTCCAGCAAATGCCTGAATGTGCGGTGCCTTGTCCAAGACCCACCAATGTCCTATCCATCAAACCTCAACATGATGATCAACAAGGCTGACATCTAGTGGTCACCAGAGATACAACACTCAGAGATACAACGCTTAGCAGCATAAAAATAAACCACCCGGTTAGATTCTCATCTGATCCCACAGATAACTGTAATTTCACAGATAACACTGAATTTATAATATGAGCTAAAATGCAAATTAAATTCCGCCAGATTTTACCCTGAAGAATAGAAATTATCATTTTCCTCTGCTATTTTTCACTTAAAAGGGAACTCAAGCTTTTCCCACTTGATAAGCGGCAGTAGATTGTCTCACAGCTGTTATCTCACCCGATCATCTACACTTTCATGAAGTGTCATAAGAAAACGAGACCTCTACCAGAGGACGATGAGTGAGTGAAGACGCCCAGTGGGCATGAGATACACAGATGAGATACGGAGTAATGGAAGATTCCAAACTTATGCACCCGGCACGAATGACAACAGTACGCAAATGACAACAGCACGCAAATGACAACAGCACGCAAATGACAACAGCACGCAAATGACAACAGCACGCAAATGACAACAGCACGCAAATGACAACAGCACGTAAATGACAACAGCACGCAAATGACAACAGTACGCAAATGACAACAGTACGCAAATGACAACAGCACGCAAATGACAACAGCACGCAAATGACAACAGCACGCAAATGACAACAGTAACCAAATGACAACAGTACGCAAATGACAACAGCACGTAAATGACAACAGTAACCAAATGACAACAGTACGCAAATGACCACACTAAACATATGACAACAGTAGCCAATTGACAACAGTAGCCAAAAGACCACAGTAACTATATGACAACAGTAGCCAATTGACAACAGTAGCCAAAAGACCACAGTAACTATATGACAACAGTAGCCAATTGACAACAGTAGCCAAAAGACCACAGTAACTATATGACAACAGTAGCCAATTGACAACAGTAGCCAAAAGACCACAGTAACTATATGACAACAGTAGCCAAATGACAACTGCACCCTAATGCAACACTTTCACTGCAGTCACTAAAAACCTAAACTTGACACCTATTACATACTGCAGTGCACATGACCGAATGACATTGCTGCCAATATGGCCTTTTGTGTGTTTTTGCGATGGAAGATAAGAAAGGCTTAGTACAAGCTGAATCAAATTAGCGAGGCTTTTAGGCCTAATTGACCCCATGTCTGTAGCCATGGTGGACCACATCTCGGCTGTCACTCAATACACTGAGCACCAAAGTGCAACGAATCTTCCACCCATTTTCATTATGCTGAATGTATTTTTCCTTTCTGGTGTATTTTCTCGGGAATCAAGCAAAGAAGAGGATGACTGTGGGCTCACCTTTTGCACTACCTTCTGTTAAAGCCTATAGACAGGCAGAGGGGTTTTTAATGGAGGCTAAACCAAGCTAGCTATCGGCAATTGGAGCCGCTCTGATACATACGCTCTTAATTCGACTATAAATGAAAGCAGTCATTTACAGGTGGCTCAAAAAGGAACCAAAGCACATAATATGGCTTAACTGAAGAGACGTATGAAGTGGCGCATCTGGTAATTGAACACATCTATTAGCATGCCGGCTCAGCCAAGTGACCCAGCCACGGCTGATGACAAAGATATTAGCACCTTCATTTATCTGCACGGAGTAGAACGGGAAGAGGAGTTGCTTTTTTATGATCTCTAAATACGGTTTCTTCATCCGCTGGGTATTTGGTAACCTTATCGCGAAAATATCCCGCTGCAGCACAATCAGTAGATAGCAGCAAGCAGCAGGAACCCAAAAGGGACAGCTTAGTGAAAATAAAAACAGAGCCCTCCGCGAAGAGCTCAGCCTCTCCGAGGATAACGGAGACTGGAGATTTATTCACGCTCCATATCACATGGTGGAGACGGGCTTTGAGCGGAGGAGGACCTGGACGCCACCACATCTGGAGAGGCATCTTAAAAAAGAAGAAATCCCCTACCTGCGGGTTTCTGGAGACATGAACAACACTAGGAACAAACACACAGTCACGTAACCACACCATGGGCTTCCTGATACGTCTCTACCTCAGAGTAAACACAATGAAGAGTCCCTGGTTGATTGAAAAAAGTGGAATGTTTCCAAGATCCTGTGTGAAATACGTGCTAATAATGTAATGATGCTCCATGGGAACACCAGGCCCCAAATTACTATATTATACAATAATTCATGGAAAGTATTCAGACCTACCTGTTTTATAAAAGTATTCAGTCCTACCTGTTTAATAAAGTATTCAGACCTACCTGTTTTATAAAAGTATTCAGTCCTACCTGTTATATAAAAGTATTCCGACCTACCTGTTTAATAAAGTATTCAGTCCTACCTGTTTAATAAAGTATTCAGACCTACCTGTTTTATAAAAGTATTCAGACCTACCTGTTTTATAAAAGTATTCAGACCTTCCTGTTTTATAAAAGTATTCAGACCTACCTGTTAAATAAAGTATTCAGACCTACCTATTTTATAAAAGTATTCAGACCAGTCTGTATAATAAAAGCATTCAGACCTACCTGTTATATAAAATTATTCAGACCTACCTGTATAATAAAAGCATTCAGACCTACCTGTTCTATTTAATATTCAGACCAGCCTGTTTTACAAAGTATTCAAACCTACCTGTTTTGGTCAATGGACTTGAAAAAAGCTGCTGCAGCAACTTGTTCTCTGATGTTCTCAGAACTACAACAACATCTGCCGGGAGAGTGTCTCTGTTCTTCTGGAGAAAACCATTCACACTATAAAGCACCTAAAAGAGAGCATGGCAATTATGATGTATCAAACCACACCTGACAAAACAACTAACTGTCCTGTCTGTGATCTTACCTGTAGTCAAGGAACCCAATGGTACAGTATGCATACTAAACTATACATATAATAATGATCCATACATGACAATTTGACCAATAAATAACATATTGATCCATACATATCATACTGATCATTGCACAACATGCTGATTAATACATATCATACCGATCCATGCACAATGAGCCGATTAATTTATATAAAACGGATCCATAATACTGAGCTGATTCATTTATATAAAACAGATCCATATATATCAAACAGATCCATACATAATGAGCAGATTAATTTATATAAAACTGACCCATACATAATAAGCGGATCCATATATAATGAGTTTATTCATTTACAAAAAACTGATACATACATAATGAGCTGATTCATTTATATAAAAGTGATCCATAATACTGAGCTGATTCATTTTTATAAAACAGATCCATATATATCAAACAGATCCATACATAATAAGCTGATTCATTTATATAGGAATAGACCAATCTTGTCAGTTGTACAACTGAATGCCTTCAACCTAAATGTGTCCTTTTACCCAACCCTGAGGTGCAGGGGGCAGCCCTAATCCATTACCTGATTCAACTTCAAAATCAACGGCGCCCAGGGAGCATTTTAGGGTTAACTGTCTTGCTCAAGGACAGGACGACAAGGTTTTCACCTTGATGGAGGGGGGATTAGAACCAAGCCCTAGTCACTAACCAGTAGGCCACCTTGCTGCCCCATATCAAACTGATCCATTTATATAACACAGATCCATACATATTACACTGATCCATACATATCACTTTGATCCATATATAATGAGTTGATTCATTTATATCAAACTGATCCATACACAATAAGCTGATCCATTTATATAACACAGATCCATACATATTACACTGATCCATACATAATGATCTGATCCATTTATACAAAACAGATGCATAGATATCTCACTGATCCATACATAAAACTTTGATCCATATATAAGTTGATTCATTTATATCATACTGATCCATACACAATAAGCTGATCCGTTTATATAAAACAGATTCATACATATCACACTGATCCATACATAATGAGCTGATTCATACCTTCCCAGCGTAATGCTGAATTCCGAAGCAAAGCTCAACTCGTTTTGGTCTCCAGAAGTATTTGTAGCGAAGATTGTCCTCAAATTTATCTAATGAGAAAACAGTGAAAACATTATACGAATTATATACCGCTAAATCAATCAGACTCTTTTAGAGCATTTGATGCACAGCTTTTCATTTGTAAGACTGCGTGTTTTACTACTGTAAGACTCGGTCATCTCTGCTGGCGAGGACTTGTCTTACCCACTAAGGTCTGGTCGGTGGCCTGAGGAAAGCGGCTCTCCTCATCCAGCAGAGAGAGCAGGCCCATGGGCTTGCGGAGGAACATGTCCAGGATGGGGCGGTTGTCCTCGTACTCCACCAGGCTGGCATCCACCCCCTCACACTGGTACTCCATCTAATTAAAACAGCCAGAATTCAGTCTACAGCCAATTATTCCACTAAACAACCCAATTAAACAATCTAGGCTAAATAGGATTTGTGCATGTTTCAGAATAAACAGAGTTCTTAATCAAAATTACCACTGCAGCAACGTTCAAGTTGTCTTTCTATTGCTGAATAAAGTCAGTTGAGGAAATTATACAGAACTGTTCTGAAATAACAAATAGAGCCAATTACTAATTCAGAATTTAGGTACATTTGCAAATAAGCCGTTCATATCACATTATTGCATCTGCTTAATTAAGATCAAAAAGGTATTTTTAAATATATATTTTACTAATAGTGGAACCAATGGATTTAAACCATCCTCGTGTTTAAATCATTAACTCAGCTTCTGTGTACAACTGATTTCGAGCCATTTTCACATTATAAAAATCCAATTTTCCGCTAAACACTGCCCCTACACTAGGCAACTATGTAACATTATAAATCAGGCAGGAAAGTTGCCTGATATAGGCCCAGGCATTAAGCATGTCTAGTTAAGCCTTAGTATAATACAATATTTCCTAAAGGACACATACATGCCGTTTCAAACCGCAACCCAATTCTTCCAGTTTCATAATCTCTATTCATTAACTATTAAAGTCGTCACTTTATAAATAGCATCTCTCTCTCTCTCTCTCTAATTGCTAGAGAGCAAACATTAACACAAAAGGACATAACAGCAGAAAGTGCTCTTGATTAATGTCTATAGAGTGTTGTCAGTGTAGATGAAGAGCTGCCACACTCAAGCGCAAACAGCTTCGATAAATCAATTAAGAGGAAAGACAATTTCTAGCATAAGAGGGAGCAGTAAATGTTAACGTCATTGGCGGAAAAAAACTAAATGGCATTCATGATGTTTTTTAATTATACTAAACATATGACGACTACACCGAATGAGTGTTTCTGATTGACGAACAAGCCTGCATAATATAACAGGATGTTCAATATAAAAATTAAATCAAAATAGGAAATACTGTATGCTGCACACAATATAAGGACATCTTCTGCGTAATCCAGTCTGTGAATTTGTCATTGCGTAATTAGCCTCTTATATGAGCTGGAACAGCATCATATCTCTATACAACACAGGGCCACCATCTCAATACGAGTTCACCTGTTCAAGGGCAAAAATGTGCTGGTTGAAGTAAAACTGAATCTGTTCATTTGCAATGTTGATGCAGAGCTGCTCAAATGAGTTCTTCTTAAAGTTCTCGAATCCAAAGATGTCCAGGATTCCCACATTCATGCCACATTCTGCCACACTTCAAAGGGGAAAAAACGGGACAGAAAAACAAAGTTATTCTGTTGTGAAACTGTGAGCAAATCCCAAGCAACCACATTGACTAATGAAACTTTAATGACGAACCAAGTTCAACCCAAATACAGAATATTTTGGTCTGAGAGGCCAATTCTACTATTATGGGGAAATCATAAACTACTTTTCAACAAGTGATAAAAGTTATCATAAAAAGTGAATTGCGTGCAAGGTGTTGTAGGTACACACAGGTCAATAGTAGATTAAAAAGCAGAGTCTGTAATTCACTGCGATAAACCTTAATGCAGGTATAAATACAGAACTGATATCTTCAAATGGATTTGACTCGGGTGTTGCTAAAACCTGAGTTTCCTTGTATTAGCAAGACATTAAAGGTCAGCTTTTGTCTTGGATAACAGGTGATTAATGGCAATAACAGAGTGTGAGGTTGATTGCAGTGGGAGCAGGCCCCGTGCAGCTCAGAGACAGACAGCAGATGATTCTCTGACAGTTCACGCTCACATTTATGAAGGAATTCTTTTGGATCAATGAACAACTCGTTGCAGTCTCTCTGAAGTCTTTCTAATCATCCCAATATGATTTTCTCAGCACGCAACTCTGTATGAAAAATGTATTAAACATATTTTGCTCCCTTTCTTGTCTTGTGTTGTGCATTAATATTCTACTCCATGTATTTGGTTCTCTAGCCGTGATGTAAAGGTCACCGGAACCTCATACAGCAGCATCCACACGCACGCGCACGCACACACACACCAAATGTTCAGGTCGGGCTGCAGCAGGGCATTGATGCGATTCACTATCCAGCTGAAGAGGCGTCCGTAAAGGGCCTTGGACATCGCGTCCCGGACGTCAGTGGCCTTGTCCACGGTGTTGGTCCGGATGATGGTCTCCCCCCGGGTCACCACACAGTGGGACGTCAGGGCCTCCTGGAGCTCCTCCGGACCGATGCAGAGCAAAGCCGCAGCTGTGGAACATGACAAAGACGCCACAACCCATCATGTACATTGTGTATAATGTGTATAAAGTGCTTGAGTGTAAGAGTATGGGACAAAATAGCCTCGACTAACAACACCGATTTCAAATTTCTTACCGTTTTCTAAGGCTTCGCCATTAGGCACTTCACTTTTATCTGTCTGGTGTTTGGAGGTAATGGCAGTGAATTCAATATTTCCTGTATTCAAAATGGCGCAGAGAATTCTGTACACAGAATTGACCTCCTGTTAAAAAATGAGAAGTCATTAGTTAACTGTAACGAGGGAATTTATCTTCGGTTTAAATATTTATTGTTTGGGGGACAAACATTTTTTTTGCTGTTTGTTGTACTGATGTGTTGAATGCAGATTTGGTGAAAAGTTTGGTTGAAAATGGCAGACAGGCCAAATGAAACACATCTCCCGTATTAACGAACAGTTTACCTGTACCCACCTGGTCAGTAAAGCCAATAATACGGAAGCAATCCTGAATGGCATTAAACTGCTCCTTGTACAGTTCACTTGAGGTAATATCCTGCATCACCTTGCCATGTTGATTCTCAATGTACCTGGACAGACATACAACCACACAATAGACAAGTCGTAGAGAATCACTACTTGGGTTGAGATGTCATGTATTTATCAATGCTGATCGAATGCTGACCTGGGGGGCTTCTTGTCAGGAAGTCTGTATTTTTTTAGCTTCGCTTGATGATACAGGCCCGCATAGATGTAGTAGAATATGTGGAAGTTTTTCTCCCCCCTAAGAGCATTAAAAGAAATTGTCAAACATTTAAACCCAGCGGATAATAACGAATAATAACATTAATCCAGGGTACATTCTTACGTGGCCTGTTTGATGACCCGGGACTTTTCCAGCAGGTACTCTGAGATTTTGGCCCCCATGACGGCCCCAGTGAGGGTGAACTTCATCTCCAGGTACTTCCCGAAGCGGCTGGAGTTGTCATTAATTGCAGTGCATGCATTACCAAACGCCTCCACAAGGGGATTTACCTGGAGGATCTTCTCTCGCAGAGTCCGATTGTTTGCCTGGGATCACAGTCAAACAATGATGTTTAGCATATATCTGTCTAGAAACAACACACACTAAATGAGCCGGACGACTAAGCACATTTTTAAAAAATGCACACAATCGGCGTTAATAGCAAGTGTTGAAATCCAGGTTGATCCCAGAACAGCAGTACCTTTCCCAGGAAGGTGAGGTGCTGGACAATCAGATGGGCACTCTCAGTCTTCCCGGCTCCGCTCTCTCCACTGATGATGATACACTGAAGCACAGAGACACAACCATGACCAAGCTGTCTTAAACAAACCCATCCCTAAACCTAAAAAGTCACCCAGAACATCATTTATATAATACAGCGTATCGCTAAATACAGTTCAAAAGTTCTGGGGTCACTCAGAAATGTCCTGGTTTTAGAAAGAAAAGCTCATTTTTTGTCCATTAAAATAACATCAATTTGATTAGCTGGAAACAGCTAATTATTTATGGAATATCTACAGAAGCGTACAGAGGTTCATTATACGCAACCATCACTCCTGTGGTTTAATGGCATGTTGTGTAAGCAAATCCATGTTTATCATTTCAAAGGGTAAGTGATCATTAGAAAAGCATTTGCAATTATAGCACAGCAAAAAAACTGTTGTGTTGATTTAATAAGCAATACAACTAGACATTTTGCCAAGATCTCCTACAACGCTGTGGACTACTCCCTTCACAGAACAGCACAAATTGGCTCTAACAAGAAAAAAAGAGCAAAATAACCCAGACAGTGGATCGAGGAAAATTTTATGAGCTTTATGGACAGAAAAATCTAGGTTACAGATCACAGGAAGAAGAATTGTGAGATGGAGACCAAATGAAAATATTCTGGAGGATTGCCTGACGCCATTTGTCAAGCATGGTGGAGGTAATGTGATGGTCTGGGGGTGCTTTGGTGGTGGCCAAGTGGGAGATGTGTACAGAGTAAAAGAAATCTTGAAGAAGGTAAATCACTAGAGTTCACAACACCATGCCATACCCTGGGGACAGGGCTTGATTAGAGCCAATTTCCTCCTAAAATGACCAAAGCACAGCTCCAAACTATGCAGTCGACTTAAGGAAAAGCAGATGGCTTTTTGTCAATAATGGAGTGGCCAACACAGTCACCGGATCTCAAACCTATTGCACACATTGTTCTTCATATGTTGTATGTAAACACCTTCCTGCCAAAGTAAATGTCTGTTCACACATTAATTGCGATTAAACACTTTTCTGATTCCGTTGTGGCAGCAGCTTGACCGATCAACTTGTCGGGTTCAGGCTGGGTGTTTGTAAAAGCACTTTGTGACAACTTTGTTGTAAAAAAGGACTTTATAAAAACCATTTGATTGATTGATTGACCGTATGGTAGGCAAGAAGTGCCAATCAAGCCAATCCAACTTGTGCACGGTGGGTGATCATTTGACAAAAGCAAAATTTGAACACAATTACTATTTGCTATTAATTAGCTGTATTTGCTATTACAACTCACTTCATGTATGTTTCGTGGATCACAAAGACATTTCTAAGTGACCCAAAACATTTGAATGATTGTGTATATTCCACACGGTACCTGGTCCTTGCAGAAGGTCACCATACCCTGGTACGCCGCGTCAGCTGTAGCAAAAATGTGCGGGGGGTTGTCTGCCCGCTTTGCCCCGTGGTATAGCTTAGAGAACTGCCAGGAGACACACCGCATTAAAACATCAGTCATTACATTCTGACTGTTAAGACATTTTCACATAAAGGAAAGCACCAGACAGTGCGGCTTAAACACACCTGTGGCGAGTAGATGCTCAGATTTTGAAATGGGTTGAGGGCAATGAGGATGTCTCCAACGTATGTGTATATCTGAAGCTTGTCATACCTCTTAGAAAGGTGTCTGATGATGGTCTCCTGCAGATAAGAAGGGAATTAACAGGGGTAGCGGGAGAACCATTTAAAGTACCCTAGTCCTGTCCAACAGCAAACATGCTCACTCTTACCTCATCTAAAACCTCCAGGTTCACCAGGTCGTCATCAGGGCTGCTTTCTATAATGAGGGTTTTACGGGTATTTATTCGTTCGTGTCTGTTGGAGTAAGGCAAGATGTTGTGAGTTCAAATCCCAGATGGAGGGCATATTGAATAACGATCAACGCACAATGTGATCATGTGTTTTAATTGTGGGAGACATAATAATATCTTAGGAAGCACACAGATGAATGAGTAATACTAGTTTGAGTCAGGGTAAATCCTCCATTCACTTTAATGGCTTGTTGGTGGCCCATCAGGGCGTCCCCCAGGGAGATCTTTCCCATTATCACAGGCTGTGATTGCACTTCATCTCCATTTGACCTAGCACTCTACAATGAGGCCTACAGGTCGGAGGTCAGCACAGAGGCAGCTGGCACATTGGGATCATGCAATTCCCCAAGGATCCACTGGGAATCTGTGTGTGTGTTGGTGTGAACAGGTTTACAATATAAATGGAGATCAAAATGTCCCCAAACTGGTGTAATTCCATGTGATTAATGGGGATTTACATTGTCAAAATATTTAAAAAAAAAGCTATTTTATGGTCATGAGCAAACAAACAGGAGCAAACAATAAGGATTAGGAATAAAATTAGAGTGAAGACATTTAACATTAGGGGTTTCTTTTGGAGTCAGGTTTTTGGGACTCAGGTCGGGGTTAGGATTGGATTTAGTATTGTATCATTTGCATGCAGTAACTACCTGCCACCCATTGACCCTATCAGGTTCTGGGTATCTGTGGCGATGCTCTGGAAGGTCACTACTGCAGTTCAGAATGTGTTTGGTTTAAAGCCTTTTTGCCTCAAGTCTTGTCTTCAGCACACAAAACCAATCAGCATTTAAATCTGGACATTGACTTGGCCACCTCCATGTTTGCCACCTAGAAAACTGTCAGTTTGTCTGAAATGCAGTCCCGTGTCCTATGATGCATTTACATGGACGTGTGCTGACAGGATGTTTCTGTACAATTCAGAAATCCTAACGTTATTCTGATATTACATGAACAAAACATGAACAAAACAACAGAACAACATACAAACACTTATCCATACCGTTCCTAGAGCATGTTAACCAGCCGTAACTCCAGTAGTTGACAACCAAGCATCACACAGTAACATAGACCAACAGAACACGCCTGATTGATTATAGTCCACCAAAATTCAGTCAGTCTAGGTCCCATGAGTATCTCCATCAGCGACAAACACAATAACTTAGCAATCACAAAACGCTTGTTCTCTGTTTTTTCTCCAGCTCGCATTATTGCCCAAAATAAATAATACAGCATTGTTAATGAAATGATAATGTGGACAGTATGGATAAACAGTTAGCATTTCTCACAAGTAAATCAATCTGAAAGTACAATGTTTCATTTCCTCATTGGTTTAATCATATGGGTGGGCGTGAGCTCTGCGCTAAATGCTCTCCGTCACACTGCTAGTCCACCCATCACGATTAAAAGGCTTTTATTAATGTAAGTTTAGTCAGCACAATCGCTCCTATGAAATTAGTTTCACTCCCCTAACTTCTCTTTAATCACATCCTTTTCATTACTTTACTAGACAAGTTGATAACACGGGTTTAGCGGGGACAAAATAGTGAGAGGAAACAAAACCCTGCCCTCTTCTGGTGAAAAAGCACATTTCTGCCCGCATCTCAGACCAGTCCCCATTCTTCATCACATTTTCTCTCCAACAGAAAGTCCCTCGACGATAACGACGACATAAACCACCAGGACGAATCCTCGTGTCGACTGAGAGATACATCGTTGAATTCTACAGTTGTTGACAGGGAATGTGTGCATTTCTTTGAGGTTCACTTACTTGGTCTTAAGTTTGCAGCCTAGCTCCTGTTGTTCATGAATGAGAGTGGAGAGCTGTTGACTAAGAGCCATGTCTTTGCCATGGGCCTGCTTGATGAAGGGGTGTTCCAGAAGGTGGGTCACGGACGGACGGGTCTCGAAATCCTTTATCAAGCACCTGCGCAGTAAGAGAATCAAAACATCAGAAGAAAGACAACCGGAAAAAGAGCCAAGACAAAAACCTTTTCTGGATTAAAACTGAGGTATTCAATGTAAATACAAAATAAACACAAGATGACCTGAGCATCCCACTGCTATTGGGGTGGTGATGATGACAAGGTGCTCTCTGTAATGAGCGTCTCTGAATCTCTTCAGCGTTCCTCAGGGTCTGGGTGGCTAAACTATGTCCTCTCATTGAGCTCCACACAGTCTGGTCGTCACCAGAGCCCCCAGTGCAAACAGGTCCGTTTTTGGCACAGCCATTAATGGCTCCTATCTCCTATATGCAGTGTTGACTCCAAGCTCAAACTGGTCATACGTCACTATACTAATGCCTTTGATGGCGCCCTGATAGTAAATCCAAAACATAAATTATGTATAATTAATTCAGGAGCAATACAAGGTTATTCAACTAGGTGGTAAGTAATGTTTGACAGTTTTGAATGGTGAGGGTGAAATATTTCATTTTTTACCAATGATTTTATTCAAGTATGTTATTAAAGTGATACAGATGTATGATCTTTATAGTCTCCTGCAGTGACAGGACATTTTAATAATAATGTGGACAATAATTAATAAACATTTTTGTATTGGTTGATATTTCTTGTATGGAAAATTAAACATGAAATTTCAAGGTTGAACATAAAACGTAAGTAGTCTAGTGTGGTCCAGTGGTCTATAGGAGTCCAGTGATCTAGGGTGGTCCTGTGGTCTAGTGGTCTAGGATAGTCCTGTGGTTTAGGGTGGTCCTGTGGTTTAGTGTGGTCCATTAGTCTGGTGTCGTCCAGTGGTCTAGGGTTGTCCAGTGTCCTAGGGTGGTCTGGTGGTTTAGTGTGGTCCATTAGTCTGGGGTGGTCCAGTGGTTTAGTGTGGTCCAGTGGTTTAGTGTGGTCCAGCGGTTTAGTGTGGTCCAGCGGTTTAGTGTGGTCCAGCGGTTAAGTGTGGTCCAGTCAGTGGTTTAGTGTGGGCCAGTGGTTTAGTGTGGTCCAGTGGTTTAGTGTGGTCCAGTGGTTTAGTGTGGTCCAGTGGGTTAGTGTGGTCCAGTGGTTAGTGTGGTCCTGTGGTTTAGTGTGGTCCAGTGGTTTAGTGTGGTCCAGTGCTGTCATGTCATCTAATCCATGGCAGCAGGAAACCTAAATACCTCTCCTTTGCCTCTATTCAATAAAGCATGAAATGCCTGAGAATTAATTTTAACCGATGATCGAATTATTATCCGGTACCTGTATTCATCCCTTCCATATAGGATATCCATCATTCTGTAGAAAAGCTGAATGTTTCAGAGCAATGCAACACAGCACTGCCGGCAGGCAGAGAGATAAGAGAACAACACCATCCTCAATACTGCCTAATCTAGGCTCAAATTCTGTTTCCTTCTTCGACCAGTTTTTCTCGTCTTCAAATTAATTCCCAGAATTCATTAGTGCCAGGACATTAAGCAGAGGTTGAAGCCATTAGCCAGGCGCTGCACAGCCAGGATGCTAAACGTCAAGCCACTTTGTCACAAAAGGCAACTCTTTCGGATGCGTGGGGACATGCACTGGGATTTTGTGATGCTTTTATTATCCAGAGCAACAACGGCAGACACCTACACACACCCACATACAGACACACACACACCCACAGACAGACACACACACACCCACATACAGACACACACACACCCACATACAGACACACACACACCCACATACAGACACACACACACCCACATACAGACACACACACACCCACAGACAGACACACACACACCCACAGACAGACACCTACACACACCCACATACAGACACCTACACACACCCACATACAGACACACACACACCCACATACAGACACACACACACCCACAGACAGACACAGACACACACACGCAGAAACACCCCCACACACACACCCAACCACAGTCACGCACACACGCAGACAAGCACACACACAAACATAAACAGACACACAGACAGACACACAAACAGGCACACAAACTACCACACACACACACACACAGACACACCCAACAACACACACACAGACGCACACCCAACAACACACACACAGACACACACACACACACACCCACACCCACACAAACACAGAGAAACACACACACTCTGTTCTCTGTACGGGCAAGTCATCACCAAGAGTCTGCCAGACCTGATAACATTGTCCACCCTCCACACATTGTAGCCTGGTGGGCTTTGTTTGAGGAGATTATTTCTGATCTGATATCATACAATCCATTATCTCATTCTACCGAGAGACACAGAAAGTAGGGCTCCAAAAATACCCAATAAAGTAAAATGCATAGGAATATACAAAAAAATGTTTGATGAACATTTCATTGCAAGAATTAAGCATTTTTTTGTGGGGTTAGTCCTCTTAATTAGAAATGAATAAAGCTTTTATGAGAGGGAATAAAATGCAATCAATCCCAGGGGAAGGGTGATTAGGTAAAACAAAGAGGACCTTATAAACAATGTAAATTCAACAAAGACCCAATGGTTCAAGGTACTTGCAACCCAACAGCGCCACCTATCTGTCGCTGTTCGCTTGGTTCTTCCTCTCCAATCACCTAATTAATAAATAACAAGATCCTGTCTAACAGACCTGGTGCTCTGATAAATGTGCAGTTTACATAAATAAACAAGTCTGTTGCCAACAGGATGACAGTTAAACTGTTTTCGTTGATAATTGTGCATTAATAAGCACAGTCATTCAATATATTCCACTAGTAACATTAACTACACAGAAAAAAGACAAACATCACAATGCACAAATAACCCCTAAAGAAATGTAATTTTACTCTTATTTATTCATGGCTCTGTTTTCTATCTCTGGGCTGCATGTTGATATCAAAGTCGTTTATTTGTCCAGACGATTACGGACACATGTTGACATTATATGTTTTGCACACCGAAGGAACTGATTACTTATCTTGTCCTAAAAATAAAACAGATTATTCAGTTGAATGTGTTTTTCTTTGGCGACAGATTTACACAAATGAAAAGTGATTAAAATACAGTTGGCTGTGCTAAATATCAAATGGGCTCGAATATGTTTTAACCAGTCTCTCCTCACATCTGTTCGATGAATTACAACAGCAACCCAGTGGACTGTGCTTTGTTGTTTAAATATTTGATTTGAATGTGACTGGTCCATCTAGATCGAGTTCTCTTTCAGGATCAATCATGGAAAAAATCTATAGGTCTAATGCAGCACAACTGATGTTCAGATATACTAGGTCCAGTGGCGTAAGACACAGCCTCCATTGCACAGGTACTGCTGAAGCATGGGTTCAAATCCATCCCACTACTCCTTAAAAAATATTTTCGCTAGCCGTAAAGACTTTTAATTCACCAAATAGCCATGTTTAATCATGAGATTTTCCAGTCCATCATCTAACAAAATGGCCACCTGCCCTATTAAAACAAATTGTAAAAAGGTTACAACGAGAACATCTCAACTGGCACGTTGATTGTATCAGATCCTAAAGAGGAACCCTCTGGGCGGAGCTTCGCTTTTAAGGGTGTGTGATGTAACTGGGCCCTCCCCCCACCAGTCTGCAAAATCCTACTCTCACTACCGGATATAACACATCAAACATGTAGGCACAGAATATTGCATTTTAATAATATTTGCCAATGGTTTAAAAAGCACAAAAATATAGCTTCACTATATAATGATGACTAGAAGCTCGTATTAGGTAACAGAACTGTGTAACTGCAATTCCAATGCCTTGTTGTTAAGTTGCTGTCTAGCTGGACTGTAACACACAAATTCCATAACCTCCCAATAAAACATTTGAGGCGGTTTTACTACATGCTTCCTTGTTTACATGAAACCAGTCTGACCTGAACTCTTTCCATTTCTCACTTAAAGCTGCTATCCTGCCACTGTAATTACCACTGACGTTAGATCTACCAATGTTTTAATGCTGCTGCTCAAAATTACAAGTTGTGACATTTTACGAGGGCAGACATGACAGTCTTTAAATAATGTGTGCAATTCTTATCTCTTTTTATCTTATATTAGCGTAGCTAGGTATCTTCCAAAGCTTGCATTTGACCTAACAAGCCGGCAAGATATGACATTATTTCCCTGCACCCCACATCCTAAAAAATCATTATGGAATCATGAAACTAATTCAGATGTTAATCCATTGTAAATGACCTCGTCATTTTCTTAAATAAACTTTTTGTAAATAAAAAAACTAATCTAAATAGATAAGATTGAATATTTATTTCATTGACACATCAAACTTTCTGGTGCGCATATCTTTTTAGTTGCCAAGTTTGAAATGCAACAATTGCACCAATGGTAGTTCTGCCTCTAAAGTTCTGCCTCTAAAGACACGACATCTCAGCAGAGCATCCTCACAGTCATTCCAGCCCAACCCTGAAGAAGATCTCACTATTAAAACCCATTCAACAATGCTACACTTCACATCTGCTTCATGGGCATTCATACTACTTTTGCTTTATAAAAGGCTTTTGTCATTAGAATAAGTAAAGCATTTACCAAACCTAGTAGGGCCAGCGAATAAATAAACACATAAACATGTAAATTACAGCAATAAACAATGCAGTAAATACGTCACTGAAATATAAATGTTGGATTCAATCATTTCAGTTGATAACTGTAGGGTTCCCCTTAGCCACTCGGTGCTTTATTTTACATCCAGCATCTGTGTGGTAATTCAGGTCAGCAGAGATATTGCTTATGACATCCGACAGGAAGTGTGAGGAACAAGGATGATAAAAAACATTTGTCAGCCGTAGATGAATATCTCAACTGCAATAGCATTACCGTGTGGCGAAAGTATCCCTGATTGCCGTAGATAGAGACGGGTACTCACTGGGCGATGAAATGACTGAAGCTTCTGCACCACTCCTCTGTGTTGCGTAATGTAGGGGAAGGGTTTCTGGAACAAGAACACAGACGAAACGATTATCACACCTGGGCACGGAGTTTAAAACGGAAACGTTTATGTCGTCAATTTAACGGCCGTTGACACTAACAGAGGGGTTCCCATGACCTATGACCTATAATCTAAGTGCCGAGTACAGCCGCAGAGCCTGGGAGTCGCATACTGTAGACACAGGGCCAGCCAGGGAAGACAGCAAACAGCCGGAGCACAAGTGATAAATGATAACTGCTCCTCAACTGTCTGGCAGGAAGCATCTGCAGGCGGAGACTAAAGTTATAGGAGCCAGTTATACCTCTGTCAGCAGCATTTAAAGAGACTATATATAATGAGGTAAGCAGCTCAAGACAAGTTCTGTGGAAAGGGACAGCATGCAGCCAGGCCTGTGCCAAGCCTCAATACTGGCTGTTTTCATTGCCATACTGTACAGAGTTCAAAGCAGACTCACCAAATAAAGACCAATTAGAAAAGAAATGAAGAGATGGTGACTAACATCATCATTACACACATTCAAATCAGTGCTATGATTTACCGGGTCTAAATTTACACATTTTCCACCAAATGCTGAAATGGAGACAGCGACTCTGAACAGGCACTACCTACCACATGTGTACAAACTACTATGGCTAGACAAAACAAGCAAGAAGAAATGTTTTTAATAAAGAAAATTATTTATTAGAAAACATTATCAAACAATATGCTGTACATAAATTATAACCTATTAACCGTCAAATCTGGCATTTTTTGTAGCGCTTAGTCACTCACGTCTTTAATGGAGTTTCAGACAAGCTGTCTTTTCTGAAGTACAGATCAAAGCCTAGTAACTGACTGCTTCAATGCAAAACCTAATACGACCCTGCAGCAATATTCCTGCCTTGATGTTATACTGCTTATACTGTAGTACAAGTCAATATACCACACAGTGACGATAACACTGTCAAGTATCCTCATTGTGCTTGGAAAAATTCATATTTCCAGTATTTGTGAGAGCACCGAGTCATATTGTAAACACAATTGGCTTATTTAAATCCAGGTCGAGACACTGCGTGTGCAGTCAAACAAGTGTCAAAGTTGATTGAGGCAAAAGCTCATTTTTTCCCCGTCACTAAATTGAGGCACAGCTCAAGAGAAAGAAAGACAAGACAAACAACAAGCAGGCGTGTGTCCCACATGAATATAACACTTGATATGCAGAGCTCATACTTCATCCCATTTTTCCAACAGGCCTACAAAAAAAACCATCTGATCCCAGACATAAATCATGACAGCCAATGCCGTCCAGTAGCTAGAGGTATGCAGTGAAATAATCCCCCCAATATGCAGAGGAAAAAACTGAAAAAGTAAAGACACTGGCAGTCGTTGAACTTTGAGGGGGCAACCGCATGAACACGTAGTGAGCCCAATGTCACCCTTTAAAGAGTAAAAGAGCGGCACCGTGAAGAGAGACAATGAAGACTTTCTTATGAGGGCCACCCGCTCCAACACATCGATCATCAGAGACCCAACGGTTCTGTTTAGCTCACATGACTGAACGCTGAAAAGTGCCGCAACAATTTGTCTCTGCGGTCTTCGTCTTCCCCAGCAACACATGGTTCTGTAGGAGTGTCTGTGAGATGCTCGCTCCCTCTGATTGGCCTGTATGGAATAACTGCATTACATACAAACATAGACTTATCTCCTAATGAGTGTGGCGAATGGTCTTAAAAGACTAAATAATAGTACAATCAGCTTGACTGTTCATTTTTCAAAGATAACTATTGCATGATTTATTTAAATAGTTCATGATTCATCAAAAAAAAAATATAATTATCTAAATGGACAAATGGGTGCTATTTCCTTTGGCCCGTCAAACAAAAATCATTAAAAAACAACACACAGGAATTTAAATTTGTTGTTTGTATGAAACTAAAAACAGACTTTGCCAATTGACCAGAGCATTTCCCATTTCGGCTTGACTCATCGGAAAATCCTAGATAATCGACCCGCATTTAAAAGCGGATGTTATAAACCAAGTGGTTGCTGTTTCCGTCCTACAGACGGTAGCTCTAATTTTAGACAATCTATCAAGGTATATTATGACTTATTTTCGGAAAAATAACAGCCTCAAGAATCTGTACATTGGTTTTATGTTGGCAATTTTTGTAATAATAATAATAAAAAACGGAACTATGTTGCTTGCATAAATATGACCCCCCCCCCCCATGGGCTGTGTAAGCTCTTTACTACCTCATCATTGGTCTCTACATGAAACCCATTCAGGTTGCTGTCACATTGGTGCTGTGAATCTAAAGATCAACGAAGGACAAAGAGCATTCTACTGAGGAGTTAGAGAACGTCATGCAACTGCATAGATTAGGGATAGAGTCAAACAGTCTCTATTGTCTGAGTCTTTGAGCCCAGTTGGACCAACAATCATGAAGAACGTATATCACCCCGCCCAGGCACTACCAAGAGTGTCCCACAGAACGCAGCACTCAAACATGACGTATTTGAAAGTTTAATTGTCTTTATACCTAACAAACATGAACTGCGGGCTACATTAAGAATTCAATAAATACCCACATAGTCACTGCGTTTATATTATCATTTAATTTTAATTTCTTGCGTTAACAAAACTATTAGTAGAAAGTTGTTCCAAAATACATTATGTATATATATATGTATATCCACTTTACACTTAATCATAACCCCAACTATTTATTAGGCCTGCAAAATGTACCATTTTCGTCAAAAAGTCAAATTGAACTTTCTGGACTATCTGCAAGCAGTTAAATTAGAAAAATCAACAACCTTATAGACTACATGGAGGCGTAAATATTGTAAAGGCACTAATAATTGTCAAAAAAAAATCATAAACTATCAAGTTGGTAAAGAGCTTTCAATATCTGGAAAGTATAAAATATTAAACAGATAGGTAATTATCTAGACTAATAATGATTATTTTTCTATTTGCATACTTTAACCGGTAATTAAACCCTTTTATTGAGAAACAAATTTAAAAGCTAACATTTAGCAGGTCATCTAAAGCTTGTGTGTATAATTTTACAAAATATTTAGCCTTTGAAACAGACTTTTACAAAATCTTTTGTAGCCTTAAGGGACACACCCATTGCTGACGTTATTTCAACATATATTTTGGCTAGGCTACATTTCTTGTAGTATTGCTTGTCATTAATCATTTGAAACATGACCAATGATCAATAATTACTATGTGAAATCTATGCCAGGAACTGGGTAAGCAGTAAGCTAATATTAAATATAAGCTCAATCTTAAAGTCTGACTTGTTATGAAAGAGTATGCATAAACTGTTAACCCCAACCCTAACCCCTTGACACTAACATGCTTGAAATCACTAAAATCAGAACAGAGCTGAAAGTCGATATCACAATATAAGAAGAATCTCATTACGAATTCTAAACATTAAACCACTGCCGTAATACGGTGCGGATGATGTTTAGCTGACAATTTCAAAATAAAATCCGGAGACAATAAGGTTAATTAATTGTGAATCAAAATTGCAGACATTCAACAACAGCATTGGTAAAAGCAAATGGTATTAGCCATTACCTTTCATCGTTGACTGTTTTGCACTGCATCCTTTATATTACCCATGGCTAGGGTATTGTATTTTGGCTGGGGTATTGTATTTTGGCTGGGGTATTGTATTCTGTCTGGTGTATTGTATTTTTCGGCTGGGGTATTGTATTTTGGCTAGGTTATTGTATTTTTCGGCTAGGTTATTGTATTTTTCGGCTGGGGTATTGTATTTTGGCTAGGTTATTGTATTTTTCGGCTAGGTTATTGTATTTTTCGGCTGGGGTATTGTATTTTGGCTAGGTTATTGTATTTTTCGGCTGGGGTATTGTATTTTTCGGCTGGGGTATTGTATTTTGGCTGGGGTATTGTATTTTTCGGCTGGGGTATTGTATTTTTCGGCTGGGGTATTGTATTTTGGCTAGGTTATTGTATTTTTCGGCTGGGGTATTGTATTTTGGCTAGGTTATTGTATTTTTCGGCTGGGGTATTGTATTTTGGCTAGGTTATTGTATTTTTCGGCTGGGGTATTGTATTTTGGCTAGGTTATTGTATTTTTCGGCTGGGGTATTGCCTCTTGCCAACATTCTGGTAGCGATTCTACTTACTTGCCCTAGGATTTCAATATTTGCCTCAGACAAGCCATCATTTACTTCCATCATGTCCCTCACTCCTAGTCTGTCTATAGAAACAAGCCTAGTTCTATTGCTAATATCCACTGAGATCTGACTGAATAAACATAGCATTGGGCTTCTTTACCAATTACTTTTAACCTTCACAGCCGTTTTAAGCATACAACTCCCTACGACTTTACACGAGACTCGAGGGTTGGCAAATGCAGCATGGAGAATATTGGCTCAAGCAATTAACCTTCCCAGATATTGAATATCCGAGAGCGTCGTCTCAAGTTCCTAGAATTAATTCGGCAGTTAACGGTTTTATAGCTTTACCCTTTTACACGCTCCATTACCCACATTCATCACCAGGGTCCCTACATACGCTCTTTCACATAGCCACTATATAGCATTTAGAATTACATCCATCTCATTATAATATAGGCCAGGTCATATTATCTGTTTCCTACAGTGGCGGATCTGTGCTTGTGGCTCTAGGAGGTCTACCTGTAACTGATTGGATCATGGCCGGCATCAGTCTGCTGATTTACAACGGTGTTGGAATCGATACACTTCTTTGTATTTGATACTATCGGCGGAGATGAACGAGCAGCAGGTTATAAATGGAGCGTATGAGCGGAGCAGCTTCCTAGTCAGCGGGTCACTGTGAAAAGGATACCATCTGCGTCAGTTCCCACAGAAGACCCACAGCTCCATCAAATGGCTCGGCCCTGCCTGGGTTTAGCCCCACTGTCACTGGCCCCTAAGGCCCCGCCATCTGCTGGCCGACATGGAGGAGACACCCCCCTGTACAAACGCCGGCATTACCCTGAGCCAGCCGAAACCAGCACAACCCCCTTCAGACCACCAACCAGTGTTCAGACACCGCATGAAAAGGACGTAGGTGGAGCTAGAGATGCATCAACTCAATCTACCGTATACGTCTTGCTACATACACATACATGGTGTTCTTATTAATGCTAATATCTATTGTTAATAAAGCTAATACCAAAAGTTAATACAGTTAATAACCAATGTTAATAAAGCTAATGCCCAATGTTAATAAAGCTAATATCGAAAGTTAATAAAGCTAATACCCAATGTTAATAAAGCGAATGCCCAATGTTAATAAAGCTAATATCGAAAGTTAATAAAGCTAATACCTAAAGTTAGTAAAGCTAATGCCCAATGTAAATAAAGCTAATGCCCAATGTTAATTAAGCTAATATCGAAAGTTAATAAAGCTAATACCGAAAGTTAATACCCAATGTTAATAAAGCTAATGCCCAATGTTAATAAAGCAAATATTGAATGTTAATAAAGCTAATACCCAATGTTAATAAAGCTAATGCACAATGTTAATTAAGCTAATATCAAAAGTTAATAAAACAAAAACCGGAAGTTAGTAAAGCTAATACCCAATGTTAATATAGGCAATACCCAATGTTAATATATAGCTAATACCGAACGTTAATAAAGCTAATACCAAAAGTTAACCATGTATTGTAGTCCTTGTGTAAATAATTTGTTCCAATACACAATAAGCTATTAAGTACACTGTGATAAAGAAATATAGGAATGTGTCTAACAAAATAGATCTTATGTCATAAGAAGATATAGCATGTTTTAGGCCCAATTAGGTTTTTTATAAAACGTGTTATTCTCAAGGACAACAAGGAAAAGATTCTGATTATGGCTTATGAGAATCAATCTAAAGAGCTACTGAAGCACGTGAAACAGTTGCAGAAATAACACCCACATTCGTTCAATTGACCTTTTTTGCAATAATTTAAGCAATGTAGAGTGTGTCGCTACCATTTCTGTGCTCATCAATATGCAGACTGAGAGCACACATATCCTCTGTTTAGAATAAAATCCACCTACAGACAATGTCAGACAACATCCCGTATAATTTTGACTGCCTTGCAACATTGATGGGAAAAGATATTTGAGACAGATGACATGTTAACAGAATCATTTCAAGGTTCAGTGTGCTCGCACTTTGATTTATTCCGGAGACGCCCAGCCAAAGGTCCCAATTCAAAAGATTTATGGGCCAGGGCCAAATATCTATTTGGATTTGAGAGAAAAAGCCGCCAGTTTCAACAGCGGTAGACTGGTGAACATGTCTTACCCTAGTCATATGTCAAATCATTCATAAAGCCAAAGGATTACAGAACAAGGTGATGAACAACAATAGATGATGGATGATGGAAAATAAATACGTTCTACCTTTCTTTCCCGTGACCTCTAGTAAATGTTATCTAGGGGGGGGATTAACACTCATTACACACAATGCAAAACCTCCTCTGGTACAACTTTCAGATCATCGTTCTACAAAGAACAGGCTAAAGGTCGATTCACCACAATAACATCCAGGTACATGTTAGTTGCTGTCCATGTGGCGAGTGACCTGAATCAGAAGCCTCCCCGGGCCAGAAAAGACGGCATGTAGTTCCAGACTGTGTGATTTGGGAGCGTTTCTTTTCGACCAGGACAGCCGCTGATCTTGTAATGGCTTTGACCTATTTTCCGTTCACTCGGGTTGGGTGTGTTAAACAAGCACACTGGCCCCCAATAACTCCTGGGACTCCGGGCATTCATGTTTGTCATCAGGTTTGGGTCGGGTAGTGATAACATTGTGGCGGCTGGCTAGCGACAGCCTCATCTTAATGTGAATGGAGCTAATCACCAATGCAAATTGCATTCAGAAGGGCACATTCTCCCCAAACGGGGAGATAATTGCACGATTGTGCCGATAGCAAAAGGTCAGCTACTTGTAAAGGCGTCAAAGTGTTTGAGTAATCATACATCAGAAATTCGGCCGACGTCGGTGGAGATTTATCGCAGATTAAACAACGGTTTCGAGGGTAACGTTACTCTGTTTACTCTCGAGAAAGATTCGGATCAGTAAAAAATTCCGCAAGTTTCTATGCTTTAGATTTTGCTCACAATCTGACCTGGTTGCTTAGGAACAGGCACTGTAGCGTCCTAGTCATTTCCTCGCTGAAATGCATTTCTATCAGGCCTATCCCGGAGAATCTCCACAATCTCTGTTATATCTCTCATTTCAATAATCTCAAAGATAGTGTCAGGAGAGGCTTCACTCCTATATTGAGCTTAGACCTCGATCGAAAATCCAAAGTTTCCATGACAGCACTATGAGACGGGCGCAGACAGCGGCGTGCAGAGAGAGCCCTCTGGTGTCTCACCGTGGGATCTTGAAGAGGGCTTTGACGGGGTGCATCTCGGCCAGGGGAGGGTCTCCGTCGGCCAACTCTATGGCGGTGATGCCCAGGGACCACACGTCACAGCGGGCATCATAAGTGGAGTCATACTGCTGCTCACAGGCGATGACCTGGGGGGGTTCAGGGGGTGGTTCAGGGGGGGCTTCAGACAGGCGTGACACAAACACATGGACACGATCCTGCTGCTTGCCTGCTGCGTTCCTTACTGTATGATGAATTACATTATTACACGTCACCAACGGTGAGAATATGACTTCTTATGGTATCTACTGTTACATTGATTCATCAGATGAAGTGAGCCGCAATTGGTACAAGCTCCCTTCTCTCCCTGTCAAAAATCATTACGAATACCAAAATGTACAGCCTCCTTTATTCTAATTGCCCCCTGAGACCCCCTCCTACAGAGCTAATCATCACGCCTAATTTCTGCCAAATAGTAAGCTGGGGGCAGTAGACACCCAGCTATTAACCTTGGGGCAACCTCAGGAGAAGGGCGTGTGGAGGGGAATGCACAATGACAAGGGGCCGGGTAGAGAACAGCCTGGCCAGAGCACAGACTCCCTCCCTTCCTCCGTCTCCCTCCCTCAGTCTCTCTCCCTCCTCTCTCACTCCCTCTCCCTCTCTCGACCTCCCTCCCACCCTCTCTCCATCCCTCTCTCCATACCCCCCTCTCTCTACCACCCTCCCTTTCTCAATCCCTGTCTCTCTTCTCTCCATACCTCCCCCCTCTCTCTCTTTCTCCATCCCTCTCTCTCTCCAGCTCCCACCAGCCCTGCCTGCCCCCCTCCCTCCCCCCCCTCTCTCTCTCTCTCTCTCTCTCCCCAACCCTCTCTCTTGCCCCCCTCCCTCTTCACAGCACATATAATGCAACTCAATAGTGCACCATACAGGACATTTCTGGAACAAGCTTATATGGATGTTGTCATGCAATTGCGGGAAAAGGCGATAAAAAGGCTTACCTCAGGTGCCATCCAGAAGGGAGTGCCAACGGATGTGTTTCTCCTCAAACGAGCACTCGTTAGCTGAGCAGAGACACCTGGAGAGAATTAGGGCTAATTACTATGAATCCCCAAACAATTTCAGTGTTTGAGGCAAAGTGTCAGGTTGTAGTTGATCACAGCGAGTTATAATTACATATTTACAGTTGTTTAATATGCCGCTGTCGTGTGTTTGTGTGCATGTAACATTAATGTGAAATACATAAGCAGAGGCAAATGCGCGGGACTCAATCAATAACAATAAAGCACATTTGGTGTGGCAACCAGCCCTGCCACTATAAAATGGCAATAATAATTTCAAATTAAGTGGGACAGATTTTTATCAGCAGGGGTCCACTTCATTTGCAGCACATAGAGGACAAAAACACGCCCGGGGCAACTCAAAGTCATTTGCCAGAACAGCTTTCTTTCTATATGCAAAGGATCCAATAATGCAATTCAAATGAGCAATAACAGCTTTAGGTTAAACTACGGTCCATGAAATACAAAGATGTTACATTGCTTCAAAGCAACAGCACGTATATGTTTGTGTTCATCTGTCTTTAATAATAATTTTGCAGGCTTTAAAGTAGCAAAAATACAGAGGATTACGATTCAACTACAACTGAGGAGTCATGGGCTAACAGGAAGAGAGGCAGAAGTAATAGATCCAAGTGACCTCCCAGAGTGCTCCTGTGTTTCACTGAGCCACCGGCTGGCCTAAGTTGCCCCAGACAACAGGAGAACAAAGCCAATACCAAAGTCAACAAGTTTAACTCCTCCCTCTGTGGTCAGAAGGATGTTGTTTCCTTTGACGTCACGATGGATAATCTGGTTGTTGTGTAGATGCTGCAGGCCCTGGTAGGTGGGAGGAGGAAAGCAAACAAAGGCTTTAAAAGCATCAGCAACCCCGTTATAAACAGTTTGTGATTATTATTCTGACTGTGTTTCAGATCCAGCTGTCTGGTGACATGGATATGAAAGAGCTCCCCCTGCTGGTTAAAGGGATGCCCCCCACCCTCAGGCACTGGGTGCCACCCCTTCTGCCACATGGTGTTCTGTAGTTGGCCATCTCACCAATAGGGCGCCATATAAGATGTATGCAATAACGGGCTCCAGCAGTCGCTGGCCTCGCATGATCAGGCCTTTGATGAGTTCGGTGACTGAACCCCCGTTACACAGCTGTGTGTGAGAGAAAGAGAGAGACAAAGAGAGAGTTAGAGAGAGAAATTGACAGAGAGTTAGAGGGAGATAAGAGAGTGAGTTGGAGAGAGAGAGAGAGAGAGAGAGAGATGGAGAAAGTTAGAGAAAGAGAGAGATGGAGAGAGTTAGAGAAAGTAGAAGAGAGAGATGAAGAGAGTTAGAGAGAGATGAAGAGAGAGTCAGAGAGAGAGAGAGAGAGAGATACAGTAAGAAAGAGATGAGAGAGAGAGTGATGGAGAGTGATGAAAGAGAAAGTTAGAGAGAGATCAGAGAGAAATGAGAGAGAGTTAGAGAGAGATGGAGTGAGCGAGGCAGAGACAGAGATGGAGAGAGCGAGCCAGAGAGAGAAAAACAAGAGTGTCTCCTCCATTACTCACCATGCTGGATTATGATTCATTAGAAGAGCCATCCAACCCACACACAACTAGACTGGAGTTAAGGCTCCCTCTCACAAGGCTTTTAAATGGGACATTTTTCCCTGTGTGGAAGGCTGACCTCCTCTCAGCACTACATCTATTGTTAGAAATGCTTCTATTTCTCAAACAGACTAAAACAAACATGGTCTACTGTAAGAGAATAGAAACCACGGTGATGCTAATGGCACTGTAAGACTATGGAGATCCCAATTATGTTAATGGAGCTGTGTGACTGTGGAGATCACAGTGATGCTAATGGAGCTGTGAGACTGTGGAGATCACAGTGATGCTAATGGAGCTGTGAGACCGTGGAGATCACAGTGATGCTAATGGAGCTGTGTGACTGTGGAGATCACAGTGATGCTAATGGAGCTGTAAGACTGTGGAGATCACAGTGATGCTAATGGAGCTGTGTGACTGTGGAGATCACAGTGATGCTAATGGAGCTGTGAGACTGTGGAGATCACAGTGATGCTAATGGAGCTGTGAGACTGTGGAGATCACAGTGATGCTAATGGAGCTGTGTGACTGTGGAGATCACAGTGATGCTAATGGAGCTGTGAGACTGTGGAGATCACAGTGATGCTAATGGAGCTGTGAGACTGTGGAGATCACAGTGATGCTAATGGAGCTGTGTGACTGTGGAGATCACAGTGATGCTAATGGAGCTGTGTGACTGTGGAGATCACAGTGATGCTAATGGAGCTGTAAGACTGTGGAGATCACAGTGATGCTAATGGAGCTGTGAGACTGTGGAGATCACAGTGATGCTAATGGAGCTGTGTGACTGTGGAGATCACAGTGATGCTAATGGAACAGGTGATACAGTGTGCACAGAGCATAATCAGATACCATCCTGTTTGACCAGCACACACTAATGGGTTGTCTACTGAGACAAAGCCATACTGTATGAGCATGTAGTGCTAAAGATGAAGAGATATTTAGACACAACAGGCCTCTATGTCAGGACAGTAACGATGGGCAAAGTCCTACTTTACAATCAGAACAGAACAACACAAGGGAAATCACCTCTAAAACCAACCACAGCTGTCCTCCTGACAGGTCGTCTGACTTGTAGAACATCCCGTAGAACTTCACCACGTTGGGGTGGTTGGATAAGGACCTCAGAATGTTGTACTCCGCCTCAATCTCCTCATCAACATCCTACAATGAGGAGAACTCACAAACATCACTCACAATATATCAACCCCAAAAAGTCACAAACACACACACACACACACGCACGCACACACACACACACACACACACACACACACACACACACACACGCACACACGCACGCACGCACGCACGCACACACACACGCACACAGACACACACACACAGATACACAACACAGACACAACACACAGACTGGGGACCAACACACACACACACACACAGACACACACACATACAGATACACAACACGGACACACAACACACACACAGATACACAACACGGACACAACACACACACAGATACACAACACACAGACTGGGGACCAACACACACACAAATACACAACACACAGAGTGAGAACCAACAAACACACAGAGATACACAACACACAGACTGAGAACCAACACACACACAAATACACAACACACAGAGTGAGAACCAACACACACACAAATACACAACACACAGACTGAAAACACAAGAAAACACAATAGTATCGAAGCGTGTAACATTTCTGAAAAAGGAGGTTGAAATCAGATTATAAAAAGACTAAAACACTGTCAGTCAGACCCTGGAACTATAAAACATTGGACAAATGATTTCCTGGCGAGAAATACCAATGAATCTTTTTCTATATCAGTTTAAATCTCAGTGGGAGTTAAAAGAAAGCGTAACAGAGGTGGAATTGCTCTTCCTGGAAGTGGGAATGAGCAGTCTAATCAAGGAGAGCGATAGGTAGGGCCGCCACTGTGTCTTCATACGCGGGTCAGGCAGGGAGCTACAGAAGGGGGCCGCAGAAGGGGCTTCAAGCACTGACAAAATGACAAGCAAACACCCCACATCCTGAAACTCACGAAAACAAAATGGAACCTTTGCAGGGGCCCCTTGGCCCCCAGCATCAGAATCCCAGACAGGTCTGGCAGCTGGCTGAACATCGCTGAGGTAGTGACGTCACAGAGGTAGTGACGTCACCGAGGTAGTGACGTCACCGAGGTAGTGACGTCACCGAGGTAGTGACGTCACCGAGGTAGTGACGTCACAGAGGTAGTGGCGCCACTGAGGTAGTGACATAGAGATAATGGGGACACAGCAAATTGTAAAGACTGCGAAAGGTGGGTATGGACACAAAGTGAGAATATATGAAAATGGATTCTGATAGAGGAAATCCACTAGAGATCAGCAACCAGATGGAGTGGTGCTCCAGTTTGATGTGGACACAAGTGTAGGCAATAATCAAGACCACTCTGTTTATATCCCTTGTATAATGAGACAAGCCAAACAATAATGAAGAAAAACAATTGTTTAGTTTAGCCTGTCAGGGTTGACATTCCTGGCCAAAGGGAGGGGAAACATCTAAACATCTGGTTCTGTTCCGTTTACTTACATTGATTGGGTCCAGGACTTTGACTGCGGCCTGACTTCCATTCTTCCTGTTGTTCACTCTGTAGACCTTTCCATAGGTTCCCTTACCAATGGTTTCTGCAATATCCCAGTCACCCGAGGGGTCGGCCAGGCTCTCCAGACCAATCATACTGGACTTGTAAGGGTACAATCCGTACAGTGACCTCCTACAGAGGGTTATAAAAATCCAGGAGAAAAGCTTCATTAATGTATGCAGAAATGGGCAAAAAATACATTACAATTAACATAAACTACAGTATCGAATAGAAACACACACACGTCCCTTGCCTTGGTTTTAGTTAAATTACAAGTATTTCGTTTTTGCGATGTATAAAATACATTTGCCTTACCCTCCCGGACATTGGCTAATGATAGCACGGTACATTTTCAGATTTCCATGACTGTGCTACTTAATCTACTTCAAATTATTTCTCTGACTAGTTCAGGACACTGCATGACCAAAGTGCAGTGAAAACACAACAATCTGGAATGTATTGTTCAAATTATCGGACAACAGACCTACGTTTTCTAAAAGTACTGCTGGAAAGTATTTTTGAAACACAAAGTACAGCCCTCTAATGTTGCAAACTAAACTGGGAGTAGTTCAGGCCAGTGGAATACAAAAGACGCAATAAAAACAACCCAGTACATCCAGTATTAGATATGTAACTACTACATATTTAAAATACATGTAACAGACACACTGTGCATTGCTCCATTTAATTTGTGTGTATCACTGGCAAACCATTCACTTCTATAGGGAAAGCTTTCCAAATCAAATACAAATAACAGATAGCAACATGTCAGTATAACTAAACTTAAATCATCCAGCAAGTGTTCGACCAAACTGACTATACAACGCCACATTTACAAACAGCTTACAGTACAGTCTGTATTACTACACACCACTGACTCTGAGCTCAATTAAATGAATTTGGTCAAAAGAGGCACTTACCAGTTTGAAATCTGCCAAAGCAAAATACAAAGCAAAGGACAGAACTTACATTGGCACTGCTCGTTTCTGCTCAGTCATTATGCCCCGGACATACACACACAACACACAACCGCTAGGCTGTTTCATCGTTACATGACAACCACAGACGACGCTGGCATATCCCAGAGAGGACGGGCAACAGGTAGCACAGCACTGGGACACTGAATTAGCGCACAACCAGGACCATTTCAATGTCCAGGGACACGCCACTAAGAACACTTCAATCTCTTAAGAACCAATTGGATTGGCCTCAGATTATCTTGACTGGTGCTTTCCACCAGCTCAGAAACAGCCATGCACCTCGAGCTCAACACACATCTACATTTCTTTGGAATCAGTTCAACCTGATCTGGGCGTCTGACGTCACATAATATTATTTCATTGCAGAAGGAGAAGTTTCCGGGGCACACAGCTTGGAAACATATCTATGGCAACAAACAGGGTTTCAGGTGACAGTTCTCAGTTGGATTGGACTAAATCTAAGTTTGAGAAAAACCTGCCGTTGTGTTAGAAATGAATGATTAGTGACAATTATCAAATACGCCCTTTAAACGTCTTTTAATTCATCAAGATGTGTCTTTAAACCCGTTTAACGCTTTATTGCGTGTAATAAATCAGTCTGGGTCAGTAGAGCAGTATAAGAGGTCCCCATAATGTACATGTGCCTGATAGAGCAGCACTACCATGTGACAGGTCAGTAGAGCAGTAAAACAGGTCCCCATAATGTACATGTCCCTGATAGAGCAGCACTACCATATGACAGGTCAGTAGAGCAGTAAAACAGGTCCCCATAATGTACATGTCCCTGATAGAGCAGCACTACCATGTGACAGGTCAGTAGAGCAGTAAAACAGGTCCCCATAATGTACATGTCCCTGATAGAGCAGCACTACCATATGACAGGTCAGTAGAGCAGTA
Source organism: Dallia pectoralis (assembly GCA_029465975.1). NCBI lineage: Eukaryota > Metazoa > Chordata > Actinopteri > Esociformes > Umbridae > Dallia > Dallia pectoralis. The sequence goes on from CM055731.1 coordinate 14,192,719, forward strand.
TAACAGGTCCCCATAATGTACATGTCCCTGATAGAGCAGCACTACCATATGACAGGTCAGTAGAGCAGTAAAACAGGTCCCCATAATGTACATGTCCCTGATAGAGCAGCACTACCATATGACAGGTCAGTAGAGCAGTAAAACAGGTCCCCATAATGTACATGTCCCTGATAGAGCAGCACTACCATGTGACAGGTCAGTAGAGCAGTAAAACAGGTCCCCATAATGTACATGTCCCTGATAGAGCAGCACTACCATGTGATCGGTCAGTAGAGCAGTATAATAGGTCCCCATAATGTACATGTCCCTGATAGAGCAGCACTACCATGTGACTGAACAGGAAAACACATTTACATACTGCACATATGTATTTCACGTTCACAATGAGAGCAGTTCAGATGTCACACGTGTTCAGTTTGCCAGGGAGGTGCCATGTGTCACCGAGGTTGACCAACCCCCTGGGGGAGATGTGGGGAGGGGGGGGAGTATTTATTTGTAGCACCAGTTGATGTGAAAAATGTAAGGGATGTTTTGACCACCAGGGCTCTCTGTCCCTAGATCAGGATGGATTGATTTATGAGTTGGCATAGAAGCAGAGTGAGTGATGACTAGGCACTAGATGGATATAACAGTCATCTGAGGAGACAAACATCTGGGACGAACTGATGATTGATGTCCTTCACTGTGCCCTTCGTCAAAGAAAACAAGAAATACTGGGCAGAAGGAAAACGAACAGGCTTCTTTGAAAGTCTGTGTGCATACCGTTCCTGCCTAAAGCATAATTTCCCGTTCTGATATGTCATATAAAGGACCACACGATCATCATTGATCACACGGAAATATATGTACCTGCTGGGTCCACTTCAAATACAATATATCACACATACCCAGAGTATCAGCACTGTCAAACCAATATTTACACCATTGATTGATCTGCGATTAGGGGACATTTAATTTTTAAGAAAGTGAATCTTCTCTGTGTACTAAATACAGTGTGGTTCCTTTATTGCGGCAGGTTTTTGTAAAGCGTGGACTTGTATTGCTAGACAGCAGCTGCCTGGCTATAGTGGCTGACAATATCAGACCCCCTTACAATATTAAATATTTCCTATGCTGCTAAAAAAGCCTGAATGTGTCCATTCTTCATTTGCTGTCTGCTATAGCCGGTCCAGCTGGTCATGTCCTTAGAAATACATTCTAAACAGCTAATAAAATCAAATAACCCTCGTGACATAATTCAACTCAGTTAAAAAAATGCATTTGAACAAACAACATGTATCTTGTACATGTAATCTAGGTAGTGTCGTTGCAAACTTATAGTGCGAAAACGACATCTCATAAATAAATGTTTGACTGTACTGGGCTTTTAGATCGGTTAATACAACTACAACATGCAAGGACACTAAACACAATGTGACATAACCCCTGACATCACATGACACTAAGCTTCGCTAAACATAACATCAGTTCCAAAGACAGACAATTAGTGAAAAGAAGACATCATACTGAAGCCCATGTTTCCTTCATAACCAAAAATGACAAACTGAATATTGCACTTAAACTAAACTTACAAATACATTTCAATATGACGTTTTTCTTAAATACCATATTAAAGACATAATGCATACCTTGTTTCTGAATGTCTTGCTAGTTCTGATGGAAGTGTGTGTGGGTTTGTCCTAGCAACATGTCCCTGAGCAAATAACGCATATCAACTGTGATCAATTATTCATTCAGTTGTAATCAGCAATATGATCTAGTTTTAAATATTCAGGTGCCAGATGTATCCAGTCATAATGGAGGTAGATATGAAGGCTCTCAGATGACACACAGGTAACTAGGAAGGTCTGGTGAGTTACCAGGTCACATGACCCCACACATGTCTCCTCTATTTAAATAAACTGGACCTTACGGATACACTTTGAATGGTGAAGATCTTTAACATTAAGGTTGGACAACTCTAGACCATTACTGTAATTCATAATGTCTAACATAAACATAATAAAGAGACACTCAGCAACCCTAATGTATACTATGCAAATTCACCTTCTGTGTATGTGCAACTGTGTACGGCCTTTGCACTTCAATTGCACAGTTGCCAATATGTCAGCGTGTTGCCTGGTATTGTACTCGTTTTCTAAATAGTAAGCAGCAACAACAAGACATTATTTCACAGGAGTAACAAACACCAGCAGCCATGTTGCAACGAGTACAAAGGCCAGGGGAAACCCAGGGAGGTGGAAAGTGGATCCCACAGACAGAACACAAAAGACACCCTCGGCCTCACTCCCAGAACAGCTTCTGAACAGAGAACCGCTACGGCATCAGGAGATTGGTCACATTTGAATTTAAACTGACATTATTACTTCTACCCTGTGTAGACTATCTATACATATACGAAGACGAAATCCACAAATTGATCCATTCCCTACGCCAGATACTATCGAGCAGCGTGTAAAAACAACCACAACCACTGAAAGCCTACTTTATATCTGATCACGACAGCGTGGGTTAAATTGGGAGATAAAGCAGAAGCTAGAAGACAGTTAACGAGTGCTTTCTGAGAACTGGACACCAGAGCTGTAATGGCAAGTCCCAGGATACTCACTGTTTACGACGCTGTGTCAACACTCTGGGGAAGAAGATGTGGCATAGAATTCATTGCTCTTAACACATGTCAACAATGTGCCATCCCACGTAAAAACATATAAAAACAAGTTAAATATGTGTTAGGTTGTTAATGCACTCTGCACCACTGATGAAAAAGCAAAAATGCATCTGCCCAGAGTTCATGAGAATCTATTCACATTGTTTAGCTCTGTAATCTGTTCAATTAAGTATACACGATTTAGCAACTCATTAGGACTTTTCATAGTCAAAACCCAACAGGTGGTTAATGTAGACATGGTGCACATTTCTGGTCATGTGACCAGTTACTGCAAAATATTACCATCCACACTGTACTGGAGCAAGAGTGCAAAGGAGTAAGAGGGTAATCTCATTTTCTGCTTCTGTTTTCCTCAAACACACACACACTCTCCACCTCCCACCCTGAAGGGTGAGTCTAGTGGTCGGTAGCAAAAATGCTACCAGTTCTATCCAGCTAAAATCCATCCTACGGCGCTTTACTGTACCGTAAACCTCCATCAATGTGGTCAACATGAAACAGCATGTCTTTGGCAATAACCCTGTCATACCATAGTACCACGCTAATATCATACTACAGGATATAGCATGTCGACAAGATACATTTTTAAATGATAACCTGATCCACAACCATCCTAGGAGGGTAAATGTATCATATGTAGTGGTAAAAGTCAAAGTGTAATTTTTTTAATTTGGTTTCTCACCATATCCGGCCATGTAGATGGAAAAACTCTTTGTCCTTGAGTTGATTTTCCTCAGTGTTTCCCCTGAGCATTGGGTCAAAACAACACACCCATAGCGTTAATACATGTGTTTAACGTACTATATTACTATCTATAATGACTGCAACCGAGCAGTAAACCGACACCGGCCTGTTTGAACAGAACAAGTTGCGTGGTAGGGGCCACCCATTTATAGGGCCACCCATGTATAGGGGCCACCCATGTATAGGGGCCACCCATGTATAGGGGCCACCCATGTATAGGGGCCACCCATGTATAGTGGCCACCCATGTATAGTGGCCACCCATGTATAGGGCCACCCATGTATAGGGGCCACCCATGTATAGGGGCCACCCATGTATAGTGGCCACCCATGTATAGGGGCCACCCATGTATAGGGACACCCATGTTTAGGGGCCACCCATGTATAGGGGCCACCCATGTTTAACGCCACCCATGTATAGGGGCCACCCATGTTTAACGCCACCCATGTATAGGGGCCACCCATGTATAGGGGCCACCCATGTATAGGGGCCACCCATGTTTAGGGGCCACCCATGTATAGGGGCCACCCATGTATAGGGGCCACCCATGTATAGGGCCACCCATGTATAGGGCCACCCATGTATAGGGCCACCCATTTATAGGGCCACCCATGTATAGGGCCACCCATGTTTAGGGCCACCCATGTATAGGGGCCACCCATGTTTAGGGCCACCCATGTTTGGCAATCATCAAGTATTTTCGATGTGATGTCATTCTAAACCAGGGGTGGGCAAACTCTGGCCCTCGAGGCAATTACATCCGGCCCGCGATAGGTATTAAAACAGTTATGAGGGGAGTACAAATACCTAGCAAGTCCAATTGTCATGTATCTGAATCTGAATTATTCTGAGTAATATGTAACAACATACCCACAATATAAATGTTAGGTGCATACATTTAAATATTGTGCTTTTCTGGCCCACAAATCATTTATAATTAAGGAAATACCAAACAAATGTGGCCCTCCATTTAATTTCAACGCCCTGATGTGGCACCTGAGCTGAAAAGTTTTAAAAGCATCCTAGTCAATCTTTCATAATACTCTGCAAGGATCTGTAGGCACATAACACGTTTTATCGGATATCTCATAAAACAACCAGGTCTTACCCTGTCTTTGCTGCGTCTGTGTATCCCGTTGAAAACCCGAACCCTATTTATAAGACACAAAAGACAATGAAACCAATGTTTTCCACCTATTAAATAAACTCATTGGCTGTGCCAATATAACAAATGTTACTTTCCATTTGCAACGTTACTTGTTGTGAATCCCTATTTCAGAAGCCTAGACGACATATGACATTGTAGGCATACTTTGACCATACTTTTAACATCATACAAACACGTTTTCTCTGTATCTTACCTTCCATGGCGACATGTCCCTGAGCTTTTTCGTTTTACTCACTCAGCACGTTCACATCCACTGGTCAAGGACTTAATTATTAACAGGAACTTGATAAGCATCCAGAGGAAGTAATATCCTCCTCTAAGGTGCCCGATGCTGGTGCACCCTGTGTGTAGGCTTATCAGTAGGTTAATGACTGCAATATGGCATAAAAAGGGACATTTCACGTTTATCAATTATATTACTAAAGCACGAAACCCACACCTTTAAGGGTGACACCTGTTCCGGATGTTTTGAGGCTCGTAGGATCCGTGCGTGTGTGAACATATCAAAATAAGGCCTTGGTCCAGCTATAAATGTGCACGTTTGACCGCGACCCCAAATGCCCTAATTACAGATGATGCTATAGTGTCATTCTACCGTATTGGTCCTTATACGAGAGGCCGTTTAGTCTTAGCAACTCAAACGCGATATTTCTCCAGTGCACACATGTGATCACGGTATTGTCATGCATTGATAATCATTTGTTATTGGTCTTTTAAACGTGAGATTTTCTATAATCCTCCGTCCTATGGTGTGGTGGTATTAAAAACAGTTGCATCTTACAACAAAAACTGTTAAGTTTTACATTCGATTTGTAAAGCAGTGAAATACACTTTCAAAAAGATTTCATAGTGTACATTACTGCTGGGTCATATTTTCAGTCCAATAAGTCAATGAGTAAATGATCCATAGCTCTCCCAGTCCCAGCATGATCTTTTCTATTTCTGCAACAATGCCCAGGGACCTTCTAGTGGGCAACAGATAAATCTGAATCAACGGCCTAAGTTTTTCAATTTCAGTGTTTTTGGCATCTCATTGACATGATGATTGTAATGTGATACATTTCATACAAATATGCCAACGTATAATGGTGAGGCAAACAGTGTTTTTGGCATCTCATTGAAATGGGAAAGTGACCCAAGCGGAGGGCAGAATTCATGGCTGAGTATTTGTATCAATGTATTCTTCTATTCCATTGTAGCTTATTGTGAAGCACCTCGACCGCATGGCTGACTGCATAAAGACTAGGAGGCATACAGGTAAGGGTTACCATGGAGCTAAACTCAATTTCAACTCGAGGTCCTGAGAAATCATAATTAAAGGCCACAGTAACCACAGAAAAGCACAAGAGGCATTGGTGAATGCCAATTATGGTAATGAGCCACACTGAAAAGAACACACCACAAAAACATTGTAAAGGGAATGAAATCAGCACAGTAGACAAATAAACATTAACAAGTCAGTGTGTTTATATTTTATTCACATATGTTACATTTTGCAATAAATGTCCAAGTCACACTTTCTGACCCAACTCAGAGAGTCTGAATCAGCAACTACAGTAATGTACTGTAATCTTCCTTATTTTCATTTATACAGGAGAACACACAAAGAGCTTTCAATTCAAATATACTCCCCATCCCTCGTTGGATATTCTGTTGCAGTAATGTACAAGGAGACGGCAACAAAAAAGTAAGAACGAAAGGAAAAGTAAACCTAGAAGCAGCATGCATGGATTTAAGAAGAAATAATTCAAGTGTTTGTAAGTCCTAAAATATTCCTCCTTTAAGCATGATGTGAACAAGCAATTAAATAATATTACAGTTTCACTAATTACCCAGGGATATGGATGTGCCGTTTTTCCACTAAAAAGTCGAATTAAACTTTTAGGCACAAATGGACGAGTATCTACTATTCCGATTGGAGACATGGGAATTGAAAATAAGAATGTAAGACACTAAACTTAAGTGTGACTGAAACAGCATCATGTACATTGTATATTGTCAGTTTTGATGTGCAATGTTTTACATTGGAATGCGACCATTAAAATATATTGACTTCAACTGGGTGAAACATAGGCAAAGGGGAGTTTTTTTTATAAATATATTGAATTAAGAACTTTTACCAACCAAGCCTACAAATTAACTGATTGGTTATTCGACAGTATATAAAATAATATATTGCAACACAAGTGTGGATTAGGTGTGACACATCAATTTGTTAAGGTGAAAGCGATCACACTTATCAAAACAGCTAAATAACATCTTAGAGATTCATAGATAACATTTTAAAGAGATAAAATGATATTTCTTAACAATTCCCCAATACTAGTTTATTTTTAGTTATCCAAAAAAGAGGTATTGCAATAGGTGCCCATAAACATGTACCATTTGATTTCCTACGTCTACACAGAACTATAAACAAAAATGTGAAAATCAGGAGACCAGAGTAATATATGACTATTGCCAAAGTAAAAATACAAACACCTAAAGCTGCAGAAATCTCACAACTATTCCAATTCGCCAACATGGATGCGTCGATGTCACAGTGTGGTGGGGGCAGAGTTTGGTGGGTGGAGTGTCTGCCAATTGCAGTAGACAGGGATATTCCACAAGTCTTGTACTCTGCTGTGGCCAGCCTAGCGATTGGACAGTTCCTCAGGGACCTGGGTTAAGGGCTTAATGAAAGACAGAACTGCAGAGACTAATAGACGTGATGGCAGTGTCTCCTTTAGCATTGCAGCCAGCTGGAAACAACATCCAGTTGCCAGTCAACTGCCATAATGTGAAGCCTTAACTTCTTAGAAAACAAAACATCTTTACAAAAGGTTAAATTACTTATTTAAACAATGAGCAGCAGCATATATTAAAAAATTTAAAACATTGTATTTCAAACGACAGCAAAAACATATACCTGAGGATGAATTGCAACTAGACCCCTGAAGAGCCTTTGTTTGACGGTAATAAACTCTGATGTGTCGCCTACCATACTGTCCCAACAAACACAATGAGCATACAATTTGCAATAACATCGCTACACTGACGCCAAAAAAAAATATTTCAGCAGTACAAAGACTAAACGATGAGGGATATATATGAAATCAAACATGATGTCCACGATGACTATAAGTTACCTGGGGAAGATTTGACATTATATATTTAGATCTCAGTAGTTCAAATTGATTTCGCCAATCATTGTACAAATAAACAATGAGCGTTTTGAGCCGAAAACAACTAAATGTGTCTTCAAGACCCCTGAAACAATCGGTTTTATGGGCAGTTGTGCTCTAACTTTAAGCGTATCAAATTTAGTTTCTTCCTTTTGAAATCCACACAGTAAATCACTTAAATAAAACACACACACACACACACTGTTAGTTTTTAGACATGATTGTACACCAAACGTCACATAAACCCAAGGCTGTGGCAAGAAAACCCTTAAGATCACATGATAAGATTCATATAGGTTTAACCAAGGCAGACATGTAAGCCTTGAGATGACCTTACAGTCCATTGTAGTGAGGACCCCAGCGCTTGTTGATGTGATCGAACGTGTGCAACACCCACTGCTGCTCCAGCACTTTATACCTCTCCTCACATAGAAACAGGGGCTTTCCACGGCTGCAGAATAGGAAAAAGGTGATTAAAACGGTCCATCTCCCCAACATCAACCATGCAGATGAGAACCTGAGACAGGCAATAACGTCGTGGGCTACAATAATGTGGTCAATCAATCAAATGTATTTTATACAGCCTCTTTACAACAGTCAAAGTTGTTTTACCATCACCCAGTCTGAATCCAACAGAGCACACATCGACAAGTTGAACAAGAAGAACAAGTTGATACATGGCGGCAAGGAAAAACTCCCTGAAGGTCAAATTTACGAAGAAACCTAGAGAGGAACCAGGCTCTAAGTTGTGGCTGTGCTGGGTGAACTTATGACAGTTAATATAATACAGTGCAAGTGTGGTGGGCTACAATAACTCGCCGGGCTACAATAACGCGGCAGGCTACAATAACGCGGCGGGCTAAAATAACGCGGCGGGCTACAACATGTGTCAGTACCGTAGATCACGGTCCTCCTCTCCATGGGTATCCAGGTAGACGGAGCCCCACAGGCAGAAGCGATGCCCTCGGATGATTATGATGACAGAGGCGTTGATCAAAAGGAATATGCCTGTAGCAGCGCCGCAGTGTTGAGAATGCTACGGACACATACACACACATAATGAAGACAGAATCAGCACACACGCATTAGCACACACAATCAGGTACATCAATTTATTTGATCTGTAGAGTAGAGTCAGACAAAGTGTTTTTTATATTATAAAATCATGCTGGTTTTCAGTAATGAAAGATAATCTAAAAATATATATTTCCGGTAAAAACAGTTAGACAGGAAAAGGATATTGATTTATGAAAATACAATTGCTCAAGCTATATTTGTAAAACACAAACATCTGAGAAAACTATATATTTATATACTGAGTATAAAGTAACAGTATTGTGGCCTTTAATAATGGCTTCCTGTTAAACTAGTGAATGAAATAACATAGGAAAGGTAAAAACACAACACAGTTTAAGTGCCAAAGGCTACAAAAAACTGCACGAAAATATTAAAAAGCAATGTCTGTCAAGCCACAAATATAAAACTAAATATTTGAGGAGAAGCACCTGCAAATGTAAGCTAATATAATGTTTGGCCAAAGAGGTACATTTTAGAGATAGATGTTGGCACAAACACCAGTGGTGGGTTTGACATTAAAAGGATGAACATAGAGAAAATTATGTCCTAGCTACTGTTGCTTCCACTGGTCGTGGATCCCAGAAAATCCTCATTAGCCTAACAGCATAAAACTACCGGGCCATTGTTTCCCAAACATCTGGTTGCCTCAGTCAGGAGACTGATACATGACGGCAAATGTAAGTTACAGAAAGACAATGACCCAAAGCTCAAAATCTAAAAATAAACTGTTAACTAACCTAAACAAATACATTTTGTAAAGGCTTTCAACCGTTAATGAAGTACAATACATTGCAAATCAGAAAACAAAAATTGCTCATATTTTTTAAAGGTTCCAATACATAAGGAGGTGTGTAGATTGCAATATAATCTTCCAAAACTCTAGGGCCACTCACCAAAACACATTCACAGATCCCCTGCTGCTTGCAACACAGCCCTTTGAGGCAGACGAAGGCCCCGCAGACAAGGCAGAGCGCTGGGTCCTTTGGCACCTTTTTGCAGGCAGCGCAGGCTTTCCTGTGGTAGTACTGGAAGATGATGTTGTAGTTGTCTGGTAAACTAAGAAGGTGGGGAGATGCCCAATGTGGATCCTGGACAAGCAAAGTCTACACAAAGGAAGAAAAAACACAGCACATTCAAACAATAAAACTGCATTGGTGCTTGGCAGATCCAATACAGTCCTTCCAGGAAAATGTGGAGTTTTTTTGTGATTGTCCTTGATTACGCAGCACATTTTCTTAAAAAATGCGATGGAATATGCAGGATATTTATGCAATTTTATGCGATAAAACTGCGGGAACTTGCAAGAACTGATGGTGAAAAAGAGAAAAAAAGTGATTCCCCCAAAACCCTGTTCTCACTAGGCTACTAACTTAATGTAAAGAGTAATTTCTTATTACTTCCAATGATAAGCAAGCAAGCATACTACATCACAGAAAATGCTGGGAATATTTAAGTTCTCATCTTGTTTGTTGTCCTGCGCCGACTTCCGCCTGTGGTCCAACACGCATTTGCACAAAGTGCCAAAATAATTTGCCCCCCACTGTCATGTAACACACCGGGAAACTGCTTTGCGCGGTCTTTTGCGTTTATTTTTGTTAGCAAATGAGATTTATTTGCAGGCTTCATCGTGGCTTATTCGCGGGGTTTGCAGCTTTTCGATGATGTTCACGCCGCGTAATTACGTCACTTCATAACGTCACTTCATAACGTTCCCATGGCAACAGGGGTGGTGGCTGCTCTCGTGTAAAGTAAACGCAACATTTTGCCAACTTTCTGCTATGATATATGTGACTTTTTTGCGACGAAAATGCTGGGATTATGAAATCATGCAAGCCTGCATATTTTGCGCGGAAATCAGCAATTTATGCGGCGCGATGGCGCATGGAGTATTTGACAATAAATATGCGGACTTTGGCTGCAATGAATTCAGCAATCGCATAATCACGTTTCTCTGGAGGGACTGCCTATACTAGAGCACAACAATTGAATAAGCCCAGCCTCAAACCAACCATGGATTGCTCTGCCGGGGTGTCAGAAAGCCCTGTGACCTCCGAGCACCACTGGCTCATCAGGTCAAAAGCGTTGACCATCCAGTCCAGGCATGTGGCACTATACATGGGGTTGGATGGCTGAGGAGCCGGGGCCACGAGCCCTAAACAGATGGCCAGGCTGGAGAACTCATCTTCCTCCTGAAGAGAGACAAGCAAACAATAAGAAGACAGGGCAACAGACATACAGAAACAAACAAGTGGAACATGGAGATTAAGGAGTACCGGGCAGCCAGACAGGTCGTCCCCGTAGAGGTGGTGCAGGAGAAGGCAGGACAGGCGCAGATAGGGCAGGCAGAACTGCTGCAGGCTGTACTCTATGGACTGAGGAGACCACACACTGGAGCTCAGCTGGGGAGGGAAGCACAGGAGAAACGCCTCATCAATAACCGCGCAAAAGCTGCCTGATAATAAGGTGATATGCATCTTCTCGGCGAACACAGATATCAAACCATTGTTGTTCAAGGTAATGGCCACTTTATCATCTAACTGAGAAGAGGAAAGCGGGGGATTAGCAGAAGAGATGGTGCTAGAAAAGTGTTGGGGGTTTGTCAGCTTTGTCTTGAAACATTATGTTTAGCATAGTTTCCCCAGCTTCAACAGGCCACACATGAACTTTTGTTTCCTCCAAAGCCTGGTCCGCCTGACAAAGTTGGTGAAATTACTAAATGGCAAATATCCTTCCTGTCGCACTTAAAAACCTTGTTTATATAGCCTGGAGAGGGTTGCTTTAATGTCACATATACAGTAGATACCAGCTTTAATAAAATACTGTGTTTTACTGCAGTGTTTCTTTCAATAAACGCAATGGCGGGATAAATCTATAGGTCACTCCCTTCTGCAATGGGTCTCTAGAAGGAACTCTCTCAATGTTATTTGAATAAACCTTTTTTGAATAATGGATTTGTTGGCAGTATATTTCCAGGACATCCATTGTTGGTAGGCTACACGTTTATATTGAAACCTTTCTTGGATGTACATTGTCTATTCGTAATTGCAGAAAATATTATAATTGTCATTTTGGCATAAGAGATTTTGGTTAACTGATTAATGGATAGTGCTTTCTGATTAAAAAGTCAAGTCATACGAATATGGCCATTTAATGTCCAGGTACAGAGTGAGGTACTAAAGTGTGCTTGTGAGGCTCAAGAAAAGGATCCCTGTATGATTAGGTTAGACATTTTTGATGAAGTAATCTTAACAGAGTTGCCATTTAATGAAGTAAATGCAGTTTTTGAACATTCCCTTTTAGGAAATCTCCGGTTTCAGATGCTGCGAGCTCCCAGCTACTTGAAATTAATGTGGCCCTTGATTGGCTTAAAAGCAAGACCAAACATACTTTCAAATACTGTGAAAATTGGCCACTGCTTCCACAAAAACTGTAATCTTTCTAGACAAGACCACATGTCCATTTATTGTGGGAGGTAGTACAAAGCGGAGAGACGTTTTAAGCGTCCAAAAAGCATTTTGAAAAAGTACAAATCCATTATTCCAAACCCTTTTTGTGTTTGTACATGCAATCCAATAAAGACTAACTGGAGATTAACTGCAGCTGGTTTATGCCAATTAGGGTCTAATTAGAACAGGTTCTTTAGTGTCAAGTCCAACACAACATTCTACCAAAACAAAGAAAAGTTGGAGGCTTTCAGCATAATTGGTCAATCGGCCAAACTAGCAGCTAGCCATTACAAATCATCAATCATTTAAACCAATTCTTTAAGCAGAAGTCAATGTACAGCTCCTTTGTAGCTTACCATGTAGGGTTCTTCACTGTTAACGTCATAAACGGTCTTCTGTTTAGACAGCTCAGTGATGATATGACCCAGTAGAGCTTCATAGGACTTATCAGCGTTGAAGGTGTTCTTCAGGAGAGAAAACAGATAGTAGTTGAAAGGTGACACGTTGAGCCTAACCAATACTGTAGAACAAAAGTAGTTCCCATTTTGTAAGGAAAGAATTGACAATTTATATATATAAAAAATATATATGTAGTGCAGTGGCAAGAGTTTGAGATGTACATCCGGGAGGGGTCTGGATGACATTATAAAAACATATACAGAATAAGCCGACAAAATAATCACTACAATGCAATAAAATATTAGACTATTGATAAACACAAAGGCATTAACGAACGTGTGTTCTAATACAATTCCACTGGTTATGGCTAATATTTGATATGGAGTAAAGCTGCTAGCATTTATCAAGTTGGCACTGGAAAAATATAAAACAGCAGCCCGGCAGCCTTATCTCACCTGGCATTCAGTGTCATAGATTTATAGCTGAAGGAATTTAATGTCTCCGGATTTGCTTCCTCGGGATCTCGGTCGAGACGTGGCGTGTTTTTATCTACCGCAATTTAAACACAATGACATCCCTCCAAATATGCCCCGCGTTGACAATGAGGATTTCCGAGCCGTCTTAAGGACAGCTGGTGAGCAAATGCTGCATTGTTCGTGATGGAGTGGGGAAAGATATTCACGCGTGCCACAATAATAGATTAGAAACACCCTAAAGGGGAGGCATTTCGCCGTTTGTCCATTTACATTCCGTCCAACCACGCGCTAATACAGATTTAATAGAGTGAAGATGAATAGCCAATTAATGCCAGACCTCTCCAGTAATCACTCTCCGCTTGATAATGATGATCGATATATAAACAGCCTAAACTGCTTAACTGAACTCGGCCAGGACTTAATCTTTATTTGCATTTTGATTCACACACGCTCATTTGCACGGCTGTAAACAGGTCCCGGAATAACAACTAGACAGACCCACTGCAGGCACTGGTTCGACCAATCAGGGCCCCCTTCTAAAGGACACCCTAAGGTGCCTGGAGTCTGGGGGAAGAAATCCGGTGAAATGGGACAGGTGATTTTTCTGTTACCTTCTTGAGAGCTCCAGATGTGCTCCAGGCCTGCCTCTCCTCTGGGCTGAACTTGGCTGACAGAGCTGCTAGACCTTGGGTGTACTGCAAGTTGTACAGCATCCTCACCAGACAGATAAAGTGCTCTACAAGAACAGCGACACACGTCAGGTAAACAGATGCTGAATAACATCTACAGAAATATTGTACTAAACTTAGACACTATTGTTTTATGGTTCGGAAATGAGAAATTAACCAGAATGAAGAGGTTGTCAATCAAGTAGCGTCTACACAATACCCAGTTACTGATCAGAACAACATACGAATACCAGTTACTGATCAGAACAACATACGAATACCAGTTACTGAGCAGAACAACATACGAATACCAGTTACTGATCAGAACAACATATGAATACCAGTTACTGATCAGAACAACATATGAATACCAGTTACTGATCCAATCATTTAATCTTATCATGTATTTACATGTTGACTTAAACACAGGTCTATATGGACCCGTTGGACATGAATACAAGGTTGCCCTCAAAGAGAAAAAAAAAAAGTACGGTGGACAACAAGTCAGTAGGCTGGGTTTGGCATCCAGACGAATACACCTGTGTTTCCAATCAAATGGACCAGTAATTAGCAGGAGGCGCCCGGCCCACCATTTCATTTGAAACGGGTCTATAGGAACCGACAGAAACACAATGAGCTCCATTATGTCCCCATTCTCATGAGAGCGGCGGCGACAGATCCACGGTGCACTCCTTTGTGTTTAGTGTGAGACACATTAAAACACACGACAGCACCTTTAATCGGCGTGAAGGACACACAGGACACACTCACAAACGCTTTAAGGACCCCGCCTCTCTGTGACAAACACTCCGGCATGCCCTGACCTCCGACAGAGGCACGCGCCGTCGTTCGATGAAAGACCCGAGTCACACCCATCTCTCATCGGGTGGCGTTGAAAATCAATCCCCCCCCGCGCACAATGAGCGCTGTAATGATGCTTATTTTGATTTAATCAATGTGGAATTGAAAAAGATACAAAGTCCATCTGAAAGCTAATAAGACATTGAGTGCCGGTTCCCCTGGCAGACTCTGAAGGCCTGTGTTAGGAGGTGTTATTTAGTCAATAGGAAGAGCTCTCCAAGCCGTAAAATGCCACGGAACAATCTGTCACACACACATATCCCCTCAACCAATGGCTCCTTAAACCACTGGCCACGGTAGATTGCTCTGTATTGTACAGCATTGTATTGCACACGGGTTTAGAGGAGATGAGTGTAGCCTATTTTGCAGAGGATTCTACCTGGTTTCTATGCTAGTATAGATCTTCATACCGCCTCAGTGTCCGTAGGTTCAGTCAGTTCAGTCATTATAGAAATAATCAGCTTTGTGTGGCAGCCATTATGAAAGTCTATGATTGCTGCAATTTGGGCCCTGAATATAGAAGCCCCTCCCTGGGAGGCAGGAGGAGATCAACAGGGAGGCACTCAGCTAGAGGTGAAGGGCATGTGATGGGCATGTGAAGGGCATGTGATGGGTGCGTAGAGGGCCGAGTCAGACTCCTCCTAACAGAGAAACCAGAGGCACATACAAGAACGCTCCGTACATTAAGCCATAATTAGGACTGATAATATAGTCTGTAATTTCCCCCTTTGTAGCCTGGATAACAAATGTTTTACATTTCCACATAATTATCTAGATGCTATTATTATACACAGGGACTTACAGGAGCAATTAGGGTTAAACATTATGACCAGGGCATGCAAAGTTTAAGCCTCGTAGGCTCTGGGATTCAAACCTGAGACCAGTTGGGAACTGGTTAATGAGCAAACGCTCTAACTACGGGGCTATTCGCCCTACCCACTTCCTCATGCTCTCTGGTCTGAAAGGGAAAATTGGGGGGGGGATATAAATGGCACCTTTACGCAGCGGCTGTGGCATGGTCAACACAAAGATGATCAGCAGGGAAGGGCAGTCTCTGAACAGCATGGGTACCTCAGGTCTGTCATCATCCAGACATCTGTAGGGAAGACACACACACACACACACCCTCTGATCAATACAGGCCTGGAGAAAAGGCTTTAACAACATGCCGAAATACACACGGTCCACTATCAATAAGGTTGAGTTAGGCATGTGACGTAAGCATGTAAGTAAGCAGGCGGGTACACAAAAAAGCAGGAACACACAAAAAGCCCTTTCTAGAAAGGTATTTAAATGAGGTGAAGCGTATTCTTGTTAAGTTTGAATAGGAACGAGGCTCGGGTGAGTCCTTTCAACAGCTATGAACAATTGAATTCAAGATGAGCTATATGCAAAATGTGAAAATGCACAACAACCAGGACTAATGAGAGGGAAAAACTGACACCCTTAAAGGGACAGGACTAAGAAAAGACAGACGGGGCAGAGAAAGAACATCAGAATCAGATGTATTCGCCAAGTCTGTTTACACAAACACGACAACCATCAGTAGCGTTAACACACATTTTAAGACGTACACAAAACAGTGCAAACAGAGCAAAACACGCAACACAAACAGTCAAGAGACCCTGCCTAGGAGGCATATGTACTGGGTAAATATAGAATGTACAATATGTATCTAAATAGTGCAAAGGAGCAGTGTCTAGATGTGTGAGTAGATGGCAAAAAAGAAAGAGCAATGCCCAGGTTCAAGTTTCTAACTGTACTAAAGAGCAATAAGTAGTTATATAATAAATACACAGTTGTGCAAAAGAAAAACAATGTCCAGTAATAGTACAGGATGTCCACTGTGGTCTTCCGTACCAGAGACGATCGTGTCCAGGGAGGATAATGGGGCGTGGGGAGTCTAGTTGCTAGAGGCATATTCCTTAGACTCACCGCCATCATTTCCCGAGTTTAAATAAACTCTAAAGAATAAGAGCTAATAGATTAGTTTAAGTGATTACAGCCTGGTAAAATCCACCAACGCTTCCCCGACGGCTATTGGCTAGTCAATGTTAGAGCAACGCTGAGAGGTGAAGGTCATGCACACCTGCGGTCTGTCAAGCTTCTGAGGCCAGGGAATAATGTCCTCGAATATATGCTGCACTTAAAATGTCCTCAAACAATGGAGACCCTTGTAATTGGCAGCAGTCTGCCAGTTATAGCAGTGGGAAGAGAAACGCATTTCCTTCATATACTGTAACCCTCTTGTAAAATACAGCCTGAGCCACAACTCGCAGTTGATTGCCATCTCCGTTTAAATGGCTTCTATTCTTCCGGCTGCCCATAGAGACTGCAATCTCCACTGTAGACCTCGGGGGATTTTGAGTGGAGGGAGACGCATTTATACAGTAATGCATTCCATTTGGAAGGGGCTGGCTTGTTAATTCTAGCACGCAACAGAAGAAAACCTTAAAGGCAGAAATAGGCTTTTCATTCACGTAAATTCAAAAGGCTAGCCTGTAACAGCAAACAGGACATACATCAATGTATGTTTGTCATGTAAGCCAAAATCCGATAACAAATTAATAAAATGAGCAAACCTTTGATATACGTATTTTGAAGAATATGTATGTATGTATGTATGTATGTATGTATGTATGTATGTATATGGGGCATGCAAAACAGGGTATGAGAACCTGTACATGTACAGCTCACAGACACAATATGAGAACCTGGACATGTGTAGGTCAAGGCAGACACAATATGAGAACCTGGACATGTGTAGGTCAAGGCAGACACAATATGAGAACCTGGACATGTGTAGGTCAAGGCAGACACAATATGAGAACCTGGACATGTGTAGGTCAAGGCAGACACAATATGAGAACCTGGACATGTGTAGGTCAAGGCAGACACAATATGAGAACCTGGACATGTACAGCTCACAGCAAACACAATATGAGAGCCTGGACATGTACAGCTCACAGACACAATATGAGAACCTGGACATGTGTAGGTCAAGGCAGACACAATATGAGAACCTGGACATGTGTAGGTCAAGGCAGACACAATATGAGAACCTGGACATGTACAGCTCACAGCAGACACAATATGAGAACCTGGACATGTACAGCTCACAGCAGACACAATATGAGAACCTGGACATGTGTAGGTCATGGCAGACACAATATGAGACCCTGGACATGTACAGCTCACAGACACAATATGAGAACCTGGACATGTGCAGGTCAAGGCAGAGACAATATGAGAACCTGGACATGTACAGCTCACAAACACAATATGAGCCTGGACATGTACAGCTCACAGACACAATATGAGAACCTGGACATGTGTAGGTCAAGGCAGACAACATGAGAACCTGGACATGTACAGCTCACAGCAGACACAATATGAGAACCTGGACATGTGTAGGTCACAGACACAATATGAGAACCTGGACATGTGTAGGTCACAGACACAATATGAGAACCTGTACGTGTGTAGGTCAAGGCAGACTTGAGCATTGCCAATCTCTGTCCCATTTAAATAGAGCAACATGACCGCCTCAGGGTGTCAATGACACAGCCGCCCTCCCAATCCCTAACAAGGGTATTTTTAACAGCCAAATGCTCCACCGGGACTCGTTTGGGTCTCAAAGCATTTAAATAGTAACAGGTGTAAAAGCTGTCTTCCAGTGCTAACAGGAAGGGAGAGAGAGTGAGTGAGTGAGAGAGGTCGTTAGCTCATTTATTAGCACTGAGTGTTACAAGAGTGGTGCCGATAGCGCTAAACTAGACGCGACAAGCCCAAATATTGACGTTGAAGAGCACACCTGACCCATAAAAACAAGCCATGTGGTGGGGGGAGAGGGTGTAGGGGGGAGATGAGAGGGTGTCTCAGTTTCTCTGACAGTGTGAGTGATGACCCCGGGCGACGCGGGCCCAGTATCGCGTAGTGCAGTAGTTTCTCGGCACAGTGATTGTGACAGGGTCGTTTCGCTCTGCGCCGAGCACCCGGTAATTTGCCAGAGGCGGCAATTATTGGTATCCATGGCAACCGCGCATGGCCCTTCTGGTTGTTCCGTCTCGTCTTTGTCTGGTACAAGAGCTGTAAGATGCGGTGATGTTTAGAGATGGGACGGCGTCCCTGGGGTTACAGGGAGGGGGGTAACCAGTGTGAGAAGACGGGTGTAAGGTGAGGTGCAGATGTTGGCTTTTAGAGGGCGACAGCGTTTGCTCACGCAGGTGGGCATGTGTTTAGTGGAGCAGTGGGAATTAGTGTGGTGGAGCAACGACCCAGAACTCACTCTTCCCTACTGAGAGTCGTCTGGGTTAACCTGGTCCAGGGGTTGTATGCAGAGTCAATGCTGTACAGACGCATGTGCATGGCCAGCACATGGAAGAGCTGATCTGAAAGGCAAGAAAGGGAGAGATGAACACCGGCGGGCCCGGACACCGGCGGGCCCGGACACCGTAATGAGGGTCACCTGTGTGTCATCAGGCCGGTCATATTAAAATGACAAACGCAGTGGACTTGAACTTATTGTACGGAGCACATTGGTTTGGCTGGGTGAAAGCAGGCCAGAAGGATCCACTGTACGGTTCTGCTCCCTGCCAACATCTGGTCAGAAGTCACACCTGTTTATTGTGGAACTAATGGAACATGAAGAGGGCTACAACGGAGCGTGCCGTGACACACCCCCACACACACACCCCAACACACACACCCCCACACACACACACACCCCCACACACCCCCACACACACCCACACACACCCACACACACCCACACACACCCACACACCTCCTGGAACATTGTCCTTCTATTATCATGAACAAAAAAACTAATTAACCTACTTCTCATAATGGCCTCACACAACGGCCCACTGAGGTAATGCTCATGTTAAAGTCCATGTGTAAATGGAAAATCTCTCTCACATAGTAACTGAACACCATACAATAACAACCATTCCTATGTTCCCTACGTACCACCAGCTACCGTTAAGAAAATATTCTCTCACAGAGACAACCATCTTATCGACAGACCTAAATCTGTCATTTGACATTGACAGTTTCACAGCTACAATACAGCACAGCACCCTGAGTTCCAACGCTGCAAGACACACTTCTGCTCGAGTTGTTCTATTTTGACTCTTAGAAAAGAGCACTGCTGCCCTCTACAGGTGAAACACAGCAGGACTCCACTCTTCACAAATCCCTCTTTCAGGTAGTGTTTTGATGGCGGACAACGACATCTGAAAAGTGAAACTGTGGCAGAACAGTAGTCCCTGCCCTCCCTCCAAGCCACCAGGGAACAAGGCTTCAATCGCCCAGCCCCGTGGCTGACACCTGTTCCAGCCTGCCCCTGACAGTGGGGTTCTCTGTTATGCCTCCCAAACAGCCACGGCGAATCACAGCCGTCTATAGAGATGCTTTCAGATATTGATCTGCCTCTGCTTCCCACTAAAGCTCATGCTGTTTGCCATGTTCTTCACCCCTGCGCTCATCATCCATCCCGTACAGATTGGGCACGGTTGCGTTATCCACGGTTGTCCTAGATTACCTGCATACCCCCTGCCCGTGTCGGCCAACACACCAACCGTAAGAGTGAGGTACTGGCCCTCAAAAAGGCCAGATTCTTTAAGCCAGTAGACAGGCCTCGTTGGAAACCCGAGGCGAGACGTTTGAAGGGTTGACTCTCCACAGATGATTTAACACGAGGGATTGCCAGCTCCGCTCTCCAGCCCCTGACATCCTCACCAGCTGAACGATATAAGTGCCTTGTGGGAGATAAGCTTCGGAACCCCCTCCGGGTTATTGTAGTTAGCACGTGTCCCCCGTTCCCCTCCATAACCCCTTCCCCATGAAGGGGGAAACACTAATGTACTGCAACTGAGTCAATTTGGCCACCAGCACAGCTACACGAGTTAATGTAGCTCAGAAAAGGCCTGCAGAGTGAGATCTCCTTGGCCTCAACAAAGAATGACAGGCGTCTAGCTAGCGCAGAGAATGACTCGAACTTATCATCAGTAAACAGAGTAATTAAATGAGCAGGAACACTGTCCACTCGTGCTTAGCCACAATCTCACCTCCGACTAGGAGAACGTAATAGTCAACACATAAACGGTTGAAGGAAACACATTAAAAAGGTAACGTTAAACAGGCAGCCAAATAAGAAACGCCACTGGGTCCTGAAGGGAGACGATAGACCTCGTTAGGATTCTCTTCAGGTGCCAGCGTGTAGTTCTTCTATGGAGTAACATTGCCTGAGGGCTTTGATGTGACAGTGGGCCTAGTCAACACTGACGGCATATACAACACTCAGTCCACATCTGCGGCCCTCTCGGTGCACGCCGCCCTTGTCACAAAAGCAACGGAAACGGCACGACCCGTTTGTCCGCTTCGTTTGCGCTGGCGCCAACGTGTCTTGCCCAACAGCTCATCTGGGAGAAGACCTCTCCTCACCTGCCACTGCTAATTGACCATCTTTAAACATTGCTCAACAGTGACATGGGCCAACGGCTCCAGCCTCACATCAGACACTTCACACGAGGCGGGTAAAATGAGGCGTACCCCCACCCAGACACCCTCACATAGTCTACCTCCTACAAACCAACACACCTCAACAGGCTTTAGAACTACAGATTTACACACTAGCCTGGAGGTGGTGGAGGACAACACAGGTCTTATCAGTGAGTAAATGAAAGATGCATTCAGACTTGTGAGAAGGAAAGAGGTTGTTGTACTCACTGAGACAGGAGCGCTTGGCTGCAGCACTGGCTCCTCCAGAACACAGGTTCCCACCACGGTGCACCAGCTCTAATTCCAGGTTTGTCCTAAGGACACACACACGCGGTAAGATTTAAAAGGAGACACAAAATGTCTAACCATCGGACCAGGAGCATCATTGAGAAACAGAACGGAAAAGAACAGTGTAACTATGGTTCATTCATCTACCTGCTGTAACAGAAAAACCAAAGACATTAGGGAAAGTGTTGATTACAAGCAATTCAAATTTGTTTTTCGAAATTGAATTTTGGTAGCATTTCAGGTAATGTCAAATTTTGTTAATTGTATAATTTCTTCATGCTTTAATCACAATCACAAAAAGCACAATATTATTTTTAATCCCAATACAAAGTTTTACTAAATATAAGCAAAACCCTAGCTTTAAAGGCTTAAGTGGCCAGATGTGTCTTAATTTAGTGTGTATCAATATTTTCCATAGACTAAATTTTTTTTTTATTGACAGTACTGCTTTAACTGAGTCATTTTTTCTGGTCTGCCACAACGAAACACTTCAAATCCCCCTTTAACATTACGAGAGGATTTAGATTTGGACATTGAACCAGTTCAGTTGCTTTGTTCGAGTGTTTGTTATTAGTGTCTTGTTGCACAGTCCACAAGTTCGGTTAAGTCTTAGCATTTTGACAAATGAACTCACATTCTTCAAGTATACTATGGAACTCATGATTAAGGCGCTGATGCAGCAAAGCAGCCCCAAACCATAATGCAGCTTCCACCATGCTTTACTGTTGATATGCTGTTCTTTCGTTCAAAGGACACCGATTGTGGCAAGAGGCCTGCAGTTCACTTGATTTTACTCTTGAGTTGTTTGAGTTCAATTCGCTTACCAAAGACGTTTATAAGCCTCAAATATCCATTTGTCCAAATATGTAAAAAAATAAAAATACACTTTCACAGAAGACTTTGTTTGGTTCTTCATGTATTTTTATGTAAGATTACAAGTGATGTACAATATGTGAATAAAATTCATATAAATTAAGTCAAATTTATTCGAGATCAGGAATTCCTTTCTGTTCTTGTTCTGCACATAGTTTTGACAATAAAAATGGTAAACATTAAGTGCAAAACGAATCACAGACCAGTAGATTATTGACTCAAGGACAATTTCAGCAGCCAACCAGTGTTGTAGGTTCAACGTTTCACATGTATTTCTGACTTGTGATAGGACTTTATAGAAACCGAATATACAGATGGATTCTTAAATGGCCTATGACGCCTGGGGATAAAACCTGACACCTCAAACTGCTGGCCCAATCAGGATGCCGGGGTTGGACCCGCTGTTCCATATCAATGAAATACAGAATTGCACCGATTCTGTGCTTGGTCATTAGCATAAAAGCTGCTCAGGCCACAGTTTCTGTGGATAATCTCCGCTGAACATTCCCAGTGCATATCCAAACACATTTGCCTTAATATTTCAATTTCCACCAGCAAATAATAAAATAGTCAAGAGAATAAATTGATTTTAAAAATCTGATAGGTATTGCTAAAATTAAAGCGAGCAGGAGTTGTTTTGATTCTGCCTCTGGCCTTTTCCTACAGTCTTCTAGGGAGGTGGGGGCAAATCCTTGGGCTTCCTGTGAGAAAAAGCAATTTCACATAGATAATGTAGCTGCACCGAACTCCATCTGGCTGCGACTGATAAGAGCGCTCGTGTGACAGAGGAATTCTCCACTCCTCAGGCAATTTGAGCTGTTCACAGAAATTGTAAAAGCCTAAAGGCACCCAGACTCAGGGAGCAGCAGTTTCTCTGTAGGGTACAGGGGCAGGGTGAGGGGACCGTGTCGTGGGGACGAAGCAGCGTGACCGGACCGTTGCGACGTGGCGGGGTGACGGGAGCGTGTCGCGTGGCCAGGGTGACGGGACCGTGTTGTGGGGACGGGGCAGGTGACAAAAGCACAGCAGCGTCTCCTGCCACCTGACCTTACACCATTTAGAGGTGCATGTTGTTTTAAGCAACTGTCAATAAGCACTCGGGAGAAAAACTGCTTCTGAAATCCATCAAAAAAAGGCAGAGCGATAAATCCATAGAGTCAGAGGTAATAAAGGATGGATGAATGAATCCAGCCAGTCAATACCGTTCTGCTGCAGCCGCGATTGACAACGCTGCTAATGCTACTCAGAAAGCAGACCTTCAGCCTCACACAACACACTGCAGCACAATCAGACGTATGAATAAAGCCAATCAACGAAAACCTTCACAGCTACCAAACAACTTTCCAAAAAAGCCAAGTAATCTATATCCGCTGCAGGTACAAAGAATGCAATTCGATACGCTTTGACGGTACACACTACAGACGTCGTACAAAAGCCTTCGAGCTGCCGTCTTTAAATCGAAGAAAAGCCCTCAACGCATTTCTTCTTTTAAACACGACAATACTCAGGAACGATTTCGGCTCTCCTGTGGCCTGTCATTATGACGGCAGACAGGAAGCTGGGTTTAGGTGCACTGAAGAGAGGACAGGCCAGAACGTTCTGGAAATAGGTAATTAAAAAAATGCTGAATCCACCATATGATTTGGGGAAATGCTATGAGTTTCCACAGTCTCAAATGAGTCTGTGATTACCTCAAAATAACTGATGTTCCTTACCTGGCTACAGAGTACATGAAGAGGAAGTCGTTGTCTGGGGAACCGGGGTTCTTGCCATAGTCCATGTACTTCCGCTGAGTGGTGTTCTTGATATCCTTGATGACCAACTCCATCTCTTTACTCAGGTTGGACTCCGTCTGAAAGGAGAAAAAAATATTCAATCACACGTTGGGCTGCTAAACAGATGTCACCACGGGAACATTGAGCAAATAGTCACCTCAACAGCGGTGCATTTTTGAAATTACTGTAATAGTACGGCAAACAAACCATAGCAATGGTGTGGCCGGAGATTACTAAAATAAATAGACGACAAACTCAAGTTCAATTGGGGTAAAAGTCTCATGTGGAGCAGTGAAGACACTCAGTGGGACAGACTTAGAGGAGGCTGGTTGGATGCTTCTGCCTTACGGTGGTGCTTACGGGAAAAAGGCCCAGCTGCTCCTGCAGGTCTGCCACCTCCTTCACCAGCACAGAGGTCTTCTTGTTGTTGGGCATGTGCCAGCTGACCGACTCTGTGCTCCGGCCCGGGCGACAGGGCAGCACGCTGTTGGCAAACTGTCTGCACAGCGGGCAGGTAAACTCTCCCTTGTCAACGGAGAAGCCCTGCAGCACCTGGTCATTCTGGGTTAAAACCAGGTTGGGTTATTACTAGGGCTGGGATATTTAACGCGTTAATCTGATGCGTTAATTTCAAATGTTTAACGCGTTAAAATAATTTAACGCAATTAACGCACCACTTTATTAAGTTTCGGTTTCGGTTTGCTAAACCGAATTCAAATACCATAGAAGCAGCTCGTCTTTAGTTTATCATATAAAAGCAAACACATGGTCATTATTTACGTTACTAGAGAGTATATAGGACAGAAACACCCGATCATTATTGATGTTGCAATCCGCCAATCCGCGTTACTGCAGTAATGTGCGCCTAATCGGGCTTTTGACCAAACAAGTAATCGTTAACCGATGTTTTAGATAAATAGATAGAAACTGCCGCCCGATAAACACAGTAGAAGACGAGGGACTGAAATAAATCATTCCAATTGCATTGGGATCCCCATCATACAATCTACCCTCTAAAACAATAGTTTTGAGACATAACCTGCTGGAGAAAGCAGAGAACGTCACTCTCATGGAGACCCTAACCAACCCGACATCACCAAACTTAATTTCACTTCATTCTGTTTGTCATTCATATTACAAAGGCTGTTATAGACTTCTTTAAAATTAATCTGGCAACTTTACATATAGTGCAATTATTTTGGCCTATAGGCTTAAGTTCTAAAATAACCTCTCTTTGACATTGATGGTTTCACCTTACACTTTGTCATTTTGTTTTTGAAAATGTTTTATTTCATTTGGACTATTGCCAAGATGATCCAGTATTTTTGATAACCTTCAGGGTTTAAATATATAACTTGCACTTCAACACTTTGTTTATAAAGTTGCTATATTTGATAAGAATGACTATTCTGTATTGTTCACAGGAGAGACTATCATAAAATAATGTTTTTAAAATATACTTCATTGTGTTAATTGATTTATTTCATTGTTTCAAACAACTTGGGGAAAATGCGATTAATCGCGATTAATCACAGGATTGTGCGATTAATTAGTTAATTTTTTAAAATAAATTGACGGCCCTAGTTATTACAGGAAGAGAAGATGTCCAATGCAATCCATGTGTACTGTGCTATAGACATATTCTTACACGAAGGGACTCCATGTAGGACTTGTGGCAGTCAATGTGCAGGGTATGGCCACAGGTCTGGAC
This sequence comes from Dallia pectoralis, assembly GCA_029465975.1. NCBI lineage: Eukaryota > Metazoa > Chordata > Actinopteri > Esociformes > Umbridae > Dallia > Dallia pectoralis. The sequence goes on from CM055731.1 coordinate 14,218,541, forward strand.
ATACACACCTCCATCCCATCCTATTGACACAGACTGCAAGCAGGAACTCTGGGGGGAAAAAAAACAATTGGAAAAACATATATAAAAATACAGAGAGAGAAATGCACAAGGGATTTGTACTACTACATTTCGAACAAATGCCTTTTGAAGAGTAGTACTCTTCTCAGGAGAAAGAATTGGCATATTAACAGTGCCATTGAAAGAGGCCTTTCTTCTCAGTCTAACAGGCTTGGTGCACCCAGACAGAGAGAGTGGAGCAGACGCTCGGTCAGGAGGTCTAACTCCTCCACCCTTGCCCCCTTTCTCTCCTAACTGGGACTACTCCTACTGACAGACCCTGGTGGCTGGGAACACACAGCTGAATCATCTGAAACCCTATGAGAAAGAAATGGTCCAACATGCATGACGGATGCCACGGTGCATGAAAGACAAAAAAGTGCCTGCTTTTACGGTCCCAGTGGGTTTTCTACTAGCCAGATTCAAACCAGAGAGAATAAGTCAGAGTGTGTCAATGCGATCCCTACATCTTTGAAGAAACGCTGCATGAGAGCAAGTCTGACGTCATGAGCGGCCCCACACGTGTCTCCTGGGTAGATGTGCTCCTCGTCACTGGTTGGTAGGCTCTTTGCTTCGTCACTCCTGCATCGATGTCCTAACACTGTTAAATAAAAGACAAGAGAAAGTGAGCTGATTGACAATAAGCCTTGCAGCAATTTATTCTCAGGGCTAATGGTCAAAAGATGCCGGCCTTCAATTTGTTCCTAACATTTCAAAACAGACTGCGAAAGTAGAGCGTTCTTCTATAGAGTTCCTCTATTATGGAATGAGCTGCCAATTAGGGTAAGAAACGCTGACTGTGCAAATCTTAAAGTAAACAGAAGACTGTGAATTAATTTCCGCCCTGCTGCCTTTGCCGGTTCTCATCTCCCCTGGAATGTCCGCTCTCCTATTGATACTCGGGGTGGTGGACTGACGGGCTCACTATTGTTCTCTTGCCGTCCACATCAATTTGAGTAGGTCTGAGGAAAACCAAACCTTCCCAGAGTGGTGGCGGTGGACTGCTGACCCTTGGTTGAAGCTTGGTAAAGTGGATGGATTTTTCCCGGCTTGTTAGGCCCTGTCCGGGGTTTACCCTGTTCTTGCTCACTGTTTTACTGGACCCCCCTGTCTCAGTTTCAAGATTTATGCTGCCATATTATTGTGCCGGGGAGATGGGGAACTAGGGTGTCTAACCTTTCTCTGCGTCTTGTTTCCGTTGAGGAGGACACGTGTCTACTGACCACAATGTGGGACCTCCCCTGGTTGTGTTGAAGGCCAAGCAGCGGATGATACCTGACAGTTTCGGCTTCCAATCTGCCTAACCGTCAACCCTCCCAGTTGTCCCTTTCTGACTGGGCCTGTATTTGACCTAGACCATTTTATAAGAGTCTCTCCATTTAAAAAAGGCATTTATGAATTATTAAACTATTATGAGTTCACTCAGCACAGTCGGAAGGCTGGCCACCAATCAGAGCCAGGTTCCTCTGTAGGTTTCTTCCTAAATTCAACCCATTAGGGAGATTTTCCGAGCCGCTGTGTGTCAACTTGTTTATGCGTGCTTGGTCGGGTACAGGCTGGGTGTTTGTAAAAAGCACTTTGACAACTTTGTTGTAAAAAGGGCTTTATAAAATAAATTTGATTGATTGATTGATAATGGCTTCTCCAATATACCTTTATTGGGCAGCATAACATATACTTAAAATAATCAAAGGCAGTACGACAATGAGGTCACGGAGTGAAACACAGATGCTTTTCCTCAGTCCATGTTAGGAACTGGGAATACGGAAACATAAATCAAGGTCAATAATGACATCTAATCTCCTGCACATCATCTGGGTAATCAACAGCAGTCTGGGAGCGAGAGAAAAAAATCCCACTTCAAATGATTATGGCTTCCTGGTATCTACGAAAGGGCAATACGACAGTGGGCAATAATGATCTGACAGATAATTCACTTTAGACTGTTTACGTTCTCTTGTGATGGGCGTAATATGAAATAGCAGGAGGCAGAAAATATAACGTGTTCCTTTGACCTTGAGATGGCAAGCGTGCTCAAGCCGGCAACTAATTGCTAATCAAAAATGCGGTTTATTTCCCTGACAGCAAATGTACCTCCTCAGACCGACAGGACAGCATAGAAATAACCTCTTAACGGTACGAAAACACAGCAGAGTTCAACCTGAATGATAAATGAGCCAATTAAAAGCTGCCTATTAAAATGAGATTTCCAATATGGTGGGACAAAGCTGCAATGAATAACTGTTTGGCATTAATAAGCACGGGCCGTGCTAGGGGAGGTGAATTCACGTAGCTATGAAATACACGACCTGTTCGTTTGACTCCGCATAGCCAGTTCAATAGAAGGTGGTGGTAATTGAACTAGAAATCAAGATAGTGGTGAGACAAAGGCAGACTGTGTAGGCAATCAATACCAGTGTGTGACACGGAGAGAGGTGAATCCTGGGTAACGTAGTGCAGTAGTACCTGAGGATGCCTGGAGGAGAACCACCAGGCCAGTGGGCCGGTCCTCAGTAGAAGGGCCACTCTGGCCACAGATCACACAGTCATAGAGGACCTCAGACTCAATCACCTCCGAGGCACCCAGGTCCATGGCCGCTTCACCGTCCGGGGATTCTGACAGACACAACCGCAACGGAGTTAGGCACATAAATACCATACCGCATCAACAACCGATTCATCAGAAATGCTGGAAATGGAACATTGTGAATGGATAATATTGGCTCTAGATGGCAATTATGCTGTCATGAACGGTTTTCTGATCGATTGACATTAACATGAAACGGAAGCAGACAACGTTGGAATAGACGTTCGGACCTTAGGGAAGTGCTTGGGTAGCCATGGGTAAAAAACAAAAACATTACACGGTAATATTGTGTGAAGTGCTCCAGTCTTCTGGGCCGGCTAAACACACAGCGCAAATAAAGAGCCATTAGAGAAGGTCACTGGCAGACAGATGTGCACACGTTCCGCCGTAGAAATGCTCAACGACTTCGTTCTCTCCTTTATTCGGAAAAATCAAATGAGATATATCGCAGTGACGGCGGAACACCGAGAGACTTGTGAGGCAACCAGGCTTTTCAAAAAACGCAGGTGCTTTGGCACAAATGCAAATTGGCAAATGGATCGGAAGGAATTATAGGCAAGGACAAAAGCCCAGAAGGGCAGTCATACGAACCTTCCAAATAAATGAGCGCATACTCCCCAGTGCGCACCGGAAATACTTACTGCAGACTGCAACATAAACAACCAACCTCACCGAAACCACACTTGAGCCCTCTGCTCGCTCGGTCGGCAGTGATTGGCGTGGTGTTAGAGATTAATTACTGATCCGAAATTAGTTTTAAATGTTAAAGATCGTGTTCAATTTGAACGGTAAATATTGCACAGAAATGTCAACCCGTGTTGGAATTGATTTATCGCCTCGGGCGAAATATGATCTCGGGAGACGTCGGTATGTTCCAAGGGAAATGAAAACAGTTTGCATTTGATGTCAGTGGAACAGCTAAGGCCCCGGGCCATCGAGAGAAAAGAGAGAGCGAGAAAAGCAAGCGAAGACAAGGGCACAGGTGTTGCTGTGGAGGGCAACAGACTTGCTGTGCTAGTTTTTTCTTGTACAATACTGTACATGTAACAAAGCCGGCATTCAAAAACCTAGCAAGACTGTCACTACACAAGTATCCCCACTAAATGAAAACGCTTTCAAAAGGGCACCTTATTTTGTCGTCTACAACGGTTCAATCGTGATCAAGTCACGGTTGAAAGTCATCGACATATGGAAATAGATAAAGCATAAATATTTACCACAAAGTCATTCCTATTTGAAGCCAATAATAAGCTGTTAATTTCAGAGCAGATGGGGAAACAGATGTTACAAGCGAGTGAACCTTATGAATGTGCAGTACAGCCGTCCTAACATACAGGACAAACCAATCACAATATTCAAATGGGTATCTGTCATTTGGTACACAGCATGAAGTGAAAACAGTTTGAGTAAAAATTTGTTTTACAAAAATAGTTAACCAAATATCGCTTAGCCACTGTGGCCCTAACACAGGAATATGAATGATTTCCCAGAATTCTTCATCATAGATTCTGTACCAAGGTCATTGGAATGTAGAACACTGAATATGCTGTTATTGAGGCACAGTCAAATAGCCAAGGACCATCCTTTATAACCAGCTCAACACACAAAACCATCCAGAAAATGTTGGTCAATTTCATCAGGAACGCCTAACACAAACAATAGTCCTGCCCTGTCGTGTCCTGACCCGCCCAGGTCTGTTTTAAAGCCTTGGCCAAGTGCTCCCTACGATCACACAGAGACTATTATTCATCCACTAACCACACTGTGACATGGAGGTCCCTAAGAGTCTATCTCACCATTAGTGCTTTGATCTGCTGTGCCCTCAACCAGCACAAAGCCAAGCCCAGAGGAGTGCTTTACTATCACAGCTCCTAACAGGCCAGGGGAGACCAGAAAAGTGCTTTACTATCACAGCTCCTAACAGGCCAGGGGAGACCAGAGAAGAGCTTTCCAATCACATCTAACAGGCCAGGGGAGACCAGAGAAGAGCTTTCCTACCACTGCTCTTAACAGGCCAGGGGAGACCAGAGGAAATCTGAGGAGGTCTGAGCCATTGTCACCTTGCCTCACAGGTGGGGAACTAAGCCGTGTCCTCATCGAATAAGATGAAACAGGTACATTTAGTATGTGCAAGATTCCATCAAAATGGTCTAGAAAAAAAGATAGTATCCAAAAAGGTGAGGCATATAGTACCAATGAACGTATACAGCAACATATTAGCTCATCTAGGATCTTCAAACTGACCGGAATAAGTAAAGTTTCTGAGAGACTCCTGAGCAAACATTCACAATGACAGATTACTGCAGGAATAACACAGATGAGAAATGCTTATGGACATAATGAGTCTCCACTTACCAACATCCATGGCGGTTTCCATGAAACTCTTCTGTCTGGAGGCAAACTCAGCCAGGAGCTTCTGTTGTCTCTCTCGAGCCCTCAGACGTCTGAGAGATCAGGGAAACACCAATTTTTTTTTATATAACTTTATACAGCACACTTTATATTACAGGTCATCAACAACTCATGGACAAACCATTTCCCCACAACAGTCCGTGTTGTCTGGGTAACAAAAACTCGAACACTTAAAAGCCACCATAACATTGCTTTTAAATACTAATAATAACAACTCAGGGTTAGGCCAATAATCTTGTGTACTTAAAATAGAGTGCAGAGGCATATGCCAAAAACGGCCTCCACTCAGACAGCGTTTTGCCTATTCACTCCACTGAAGGGTTAACCCGTCTCCATAGCAACAGGGCTAAGTGGAAATGCTTGGTTCTCTCAAACCGTAACACTGAAAGCCCTTCTCTCAATGACGAGCCATTAAATCACCAGCCGGCCATCTCCAGCAGTGCATTACCATTTCAGACCGGGTCTGTCCGCCTGTGACATGGGCTCCCGTTCCCTCAGAGGATCCCACAAAGCAATACCAAATCACGTGACGTGAGGCTTTGTAACGGCGACCACGAAAACGCACTAACCTACAAACCGGGTGGCTCATTTGAATAACGCCACAGTATGTGACTGGGAGCTGGACTGGCATGGTGATCATTTCCCTAATGTGTCGGGTTGTAAGACTGCCAGAGAGCAGGGTTGACTGGAAATAGAGAGCCCTAATAAGAGGACATAAACAAATGGTGACAGGAGCGTCACAGCTCAGTGATTCCCACTGACAGCTTCAGGGGCACAGAGAGAGAGCCCGTCTGAGAGATGTCTAGCGCCCCTCTTCCTCTGCCACTGGCTGGCCCGCAGTCACTGTGGCAACGGGCCGCGCCGAGCGGGAGACGTTACCTTTGTCTTTGTCCGCGGGCCGAGACGACCCAAAACTAGGTCATCCCAGATTGCTTATAGCCCATTCTGTCTTCATTAGCGACGGGCTGGGAGTTGAATAGGGATGACGAAGGGGCCGGTGAACGAGAGTGAAAAAGCCAAATCAGGCTTCATCATAATTTTGAGGGCTCTATTTTTGGCTGCCGTTGAAACAGTGTTAATGTCAGTCACACACTTTTCTTTGTCAATTTGTGACCTCTGCTTTTTCCAAGCTGTGCAATAATTGATCATTTACTGGACTGAGATCTGCATACGTGCACTAATATGGAGAGCGTGGAAGAGTTCAGATGAATGCACTAATACAATAAGTGAAAAATAGATATTTTAGAGCAACCAAAAGAGGGTTTTAGCAAAAGTTCTGTTTGTGCGGATTCATCATAACCGTCACACCTCCAAACTTAATGAATGTATAGTTACTATGGTGAATACATTCCCCCATTCGCACACTGTTAACACTGATTACTGTCAAGATATTACTTGACCCGGTTCTGACAAACCTTTCCTCCTTATCCATGGTCTTCCGGTCATTCGGGCTGTTCTTCTTCGGAGCGACGGGAGGCGAGACCTTTCCACAGATCTCCTGGATGCTGCGTTTGCTCTGGCGACTGCGTGTGGCCGCCTTGGTGAGGATCCGCTCTATGGCGGTGATGCCATCGCCGTGGGCATGACGATCGACCTCTGCGTCCTCCAACCAGGAGGCCGACAGGGAGTTCTGCTTGGCCGACAGCTTCTGGTGCAGCTTAATGAGCAGGGAGAGCATGCTCTCGCGGATCTCCAGGATCTCCGTGACCAGCTGAGGGGGAGTGCCGGGCGGGACCCAGCGGGTGGAGCTGCTCTTGGGCCTGACCGCCAGACTGGCCTCGCTACTGCTCCGGTTGATGATCTCCTGGAACTTCCTCCTGCGCTCCGCCACCAGGCTGAACACCTGCGCCTCACGGACGTTCTACAATGGCAGAGACGCACGTCAGCGCACCACACACAAAGAGCAAGGCAGACTGCCAAATAACTTCCCTCTATAGACATCCTGTCCTTTTCAAAACTCTGGGCTATAAACAACAAATGCCAGCAAATACAAAAACGACACCAACACTTATTATTGCCAAGTTCAGGAGGGCTTAACAGTGGAACGGGATTTAGGAAGCTGTTGAATGAGGCTGTTCTGGGTCGACATTTACAGGATCCTCTCTTTCCCCACACAGAGGCAGAAGACATGTTACGGCTTTGTTTTTTTTGCTTGGTTCAATGGAAGACCGTGATCTCAGCTGAGCCAACCACCGCTCATTTGAAATTGTTCTCTCTTTTAAATTGTCAAATTATTGAGAGGAAAGCTGCAGAGGTGGGGTTTATTGGACTTGGTCTAATACTGTTGACTCAAAACGAATAAAACAATTCAGTCATGATAAATCCTAATTCATATTGGAGAAATCCCTGTTACAGCAAACAGATAAGAGTCCCATTAAATACCAGCCCTTCCAAGTCTGCTGACATTTCTAAACAATCTAAAGAGTACTACTTCAATATTCAGAGAGAAAATACAACCCCCCCACCCTAAACAGGAAAAACTAAATACAAACGTTTGAACGATTGAGATGACCTGCCCTGACAAAAAGACCGGGGCAGTTAAATAAACATACATCATACAGGCCGGACAGAGCGCCATCAATCAAAGTGACATGCAGTTAAAAAGCATTTACCCAGACTCACATTATACACTTAATTAGTTTCAGCAGTCAAGAGGAAAACTCAGAGCACCACACTGTACGTACACACACACACACACACACACACACACACACACACACACACACACACACACACACACACACACACACACACACACACACACACACACACACACACACACACACACACACACACACACACACACACACACACACACACACACACACACACACACACACACACACACACACACACACACACACACACACACACACACACACACACACACTAAACAAACAGAGATGGTCTGCACCCTCAATGTGGCAACAAATCACGGGCACACAGTCACGCAGTGAGACGAGCGGACTTTGTCACAATACATTGTACACTAGACTCAGAACAAGACACAATGCAAAGCCCTCAGGACATTAAACCAGGTCACTTAATCAGACCAAACAAGCACTCAAATGCAAGATGGCTACCTCTCTCCAATTTCCAGTCAGACGCCTAGAATTCTGTGGAGCAGAAATACGGCAAAACATCCGATATAACGGAAGCATTTAACACAGTGACTGCCAAAACCAGACGTCTGCACGCCAAGAGGACAGCGCAATCTACCGAATTAATAAAAATTCATTGACAATCCGTCAAATCGATAATTTTCGACCTGGAGGAAGGTTTTTTGTTACATGGACAGTGGCGATACTACCCGGGGAAAGTGGGCAGCGTTGAGAGGAGGAGGTTATCTGACCTGGCCGAAACTGGACACCTCAGCGCTGGTGCTGGGTGGGGGCTCCCGTTCCCGCTTCACCTCAGGGGCCGTCTCAGGCACCCGCACCCTCACGTAGTTGATGACATGGTGCAGGTTAGACAGGAGGTTGCTGCCGGGGAACCAGCTGTCGTGGCAGTGCTCCTCGATGCAGGGCTCCTAGTGTACAGGAGACGGGAGGTTCTGGGTTATGTCTGGACGACCCCGAAAACACTAGAACCACAAAACGGTTGTGTGAAGGTGAACGACCGGTACCAACCTCATCCGCCTTGTCGTCCAGAACCTGGTTGTCCAAGCCCAGCTCGATCAGATACAGCACCATGCAGAGAACGTGCTCAGACATGTTGGAGTGATCCAGCCAGATCTACAACCAAACCCGTGCCGTTACAGTTTATTATCGCTCCGTTACGCCGTTTAGGCGTGAGGACTACTGACCGATGTGGAGGTGAGAGGCGGTGGAAAGGTCACCTTGTAAAGCAGGGTGAAGATGACGATGTGCAGGGTCTTGCAGTGCAACAGTCGGTCCAGTCCTTTGTAACACGGGTGCAGGGGGGTACGCTCTTTGTATGGGGGCCACGGGTTCCCCGTCGTGTGCATCCCGGACTGTTTCAGGCTGGGGACGACAACAACGACAAATCATGCAAATGCAATGAGATAGCAGACAAATCAAGGATATTCAATAATATTGTGAGTGAACGTCACAATGAATAGGATATAACGAGATGCTAAATAACCACCGATGCGATATACCGGGCAAACGCGTCGAGGCTGGGCGACGGAACAGCCAATGGGCTGAAATGTGTCTCACTCTATTAGCAATGAAATGATTGTGGTTGTATAAAACATGGCATGGCTGACAAGGCAATCCATCACATTCAAACAGTGTGAACGAGAAACATAAGCCCAATATCACGAGGGGGGAAATAGCAGCTTCAACGTGCTCCAGTGGGAGGAAATTGTTAGCGAGTTATGGCAGTTGAAATCGCCTTACTACAATTTCACATCCTTTAAGGGTGATTTTAAAAGAAAACACGCAATTAAACAATGTTTATCTTTTGTTAAAACATCGTCTTCCCAGGTTGCCTCGGTTCGATTATAGCCCACATTTGGTATTGAAGAAATCGGAGAGAAATAAAAGCAGTGCAATCATTTAGCCTTGTTATCTTCCCACGCCCTTAAACTGACACTATTCAAATATAGCAGTGGTGCCAGGAGAGAGCACGTCAGTGGGTCTAGCCACTCGCATCTAAAAGAGATCTGCAAGCAATCAACCTTAATCTCCTTTACACCAACCATCACATTTGTCTTGGTGGACATCCAACCGAAAACCAACATGGAACGACATCCTCAATTCTATTCGTTTTCCTTGAAATATTGATTTTAGTCGACAGTGAACCAAATGAAACCAGCCCTATTGCAATCTTGGCCTATCCCCGGGTTACACTTAATTCAAGAGCAGTCAGGACCCTGTAATAATCACTGGGGTGTGACGTCTAGCCTCAGTTTGGCTGTTTGAACATGACCAGTCCAACTGACAAACAGCAGGAAGCAGCTCCATGCAACGATTAAGAGGTTAAAACCGGACAGTTATTCACAAAACTGGGATATATATGACTAATATTCCTCTGACAGGCTGTTCTTAGGGACAACTCAATCAGGAGCGGTATATATTGCCCATATACCACAAATATGACATGTCTTATTGTCAAATAACCAAATTAGAAAAAGTAGAAAGCATAGAAACCCATGGTGTGTATGTCGTCAAATATACCAGGGCATTAAGCAAGACAACACTCAGGCATTGACATACGCCACACATGTTTTATGTTGATACACTCACTCCCAGTTTCAAACCAGGTCGGTTGTGAAGGCTTACAGACAATGAGTGTCGTGACTGAACTTACAATGCTGAGTATCTATCCATTGCAGACTGGACATCACGACGGTACACCGTTCTGAGAACGACCATGATGGGGTCAAACTCCTTCTCCCACACCTCAGCTTGAAAGGGAAAAACATTGGATAACACCTGAAGCCCTGTTGATATTCAGTACAATACATTCCTTTCTCCGGCGTCCTCTGAAAGTGGTATTAGCCTGCCCCCAAGTGGAATGTTCAAGGACAGTCAGAGTAGACACCATGACATTATGGCACCTTCAATGACACATCTGTAATGCTTGCACTGATAATAGAGAACTGTGAACATCAAATCTACTCAACGCACCCCCCAAGAGGCAGAACCCCAAACTGAAGAGTTTGATTACTCTCAAGTGACCTCATTGAAAACATAATGGCATAATATAGATTCAGTGGGAGGTGAGGTCTTCTTTGCATTTTAAACAGAAGATCCTTTAGAAAACATCTATACAACACAGCCATAAGGCTGACATTAGGGTAGGACACCTGGCGACAAATTCTGATCCGAAATCATTGAACCAAACAATGATCACAACCGCCATGAACCTAGAAAAAAATACACTGCCAATGTCCGATATTTGGTAAGTGGGAGACAAACAGGTTAAATATAACTGCAATAATGACGTCTCAGAGAGAGACAGTCTTACATGATGCAACGGGTTTCAGCGTGTTAAGTCAACAGTGGTGCATGAGTGCCCTCTTTAGGTAGGCCAGAGAAGGAAAAAAGTATTATATTCAGTAAAATTAAATACACGCTTAACGTTGAACCATCAAAGCTTTTGAACAGAATGGGTCACATGCAGTAAGGCTTTTGCACAGCAGTTTATCGATAGAAACATTCCATGAGGAAAATGTGTTTTGAATGGACTCTGATTGGTCAAATGAGTTTTATAAAACCCTTCTCACGTCAGCAGTTGTCAAAGCACTTTTTCAGATACACCAAAAGGCAAACCAACTGGGTAAACTCTAGCTGGGTAAAAATGTATAAAGATACCTAGAGGAACCAAACTCTGTCCTTCCCCATTTCATTCCAACGTCATCTGTTTTGTTCATAAAATACCTAACCAGGTCAGTAACTAAGTATTGAGCTTACCTTTAGGTGTGTACATGCCCTGCTGCATGGAACCCCCTGGTTCAAATACAGGGGCCTTGAAGTCAGCCACGGCAGACAGCATCTCCTCAAAGCTGCAACTACCTGGCACAATCCCACTCTTGGGGTTTGGATTCTCAGGAATCTGAACATTGAATTAAGGAAAGTGTGTGCCAGCACAAATGAGCCACGTTGCGTTTGAAAGGGGATAATGACCAATACTAGCATGTCCACGTAGTCGTAATGCACCTTACTGATTAATTAAACCGTCGTGTGCCAGCCAACGTGGGGACAGCAGAAAACAGAGTTGCCAATAGTTAGTAAAAATACATTACAATTCCTAAAAGGAACAAACAAGTCTATCAGAGAGACACGGTACGATCACTGTTGATCTAGAGAGTAATGATTCAGCGAGAAACAACCGTAAATACTGATAGAGGAGTTCAACCTAACAGTTCTGTGAATTGTAAGGCAGTTAAAACAAATGAGGATACGAGGTCCAACAGTGAACTGTGGGTGCGGTCGTTCATACACAGCTGAGAGACCATCTCGGCCCTGAGGATCTCGTCATCCGCCATGCCTGACAAACGACAGGGGGAATGGTTCATTATAAATGGAGATGCTCACGACCATGGCAAGGACTCACGAAGACACCGGCATTAATGAATGTTGTGGCGTGTGGCTGCATGCACATGTACCTACCCAGGTGAATACGAAGACTGCACAAGATGACGAGAAACGTCAACGCTCCCTCCAACATCGGCCTCTCCTGTTCACCGTCCAGGACCGCGTTCTGGTGCACGGAGGCCATGGTCAAAAGGTCGACCACTTTGAATCTGTACGAACAACAGATGGTACTCATTACCTCAGAATGCTTAAAGTGACTCCACAGAGACATTAAAAATAGCTTTTATTCGATGGGTGATAACAGACAAGGTCCCGTGTTGCCGTACCTCTCAAACACTGAAGAGATGAAGTAGTCAGGATCTAACCTTGACGCACACACCTGTCCACAGATTGGAAGGAGACATTATAGAACGGCATGCGGCATATACCATTAATAACAATGCAGCATATACCATTAATAACAATGCAGCATATTCCATTAATAACAATGAAGCATATTCCATTAATAACAATGAAGCATATTCCATTAATAACAATGAAGCATATTCCATTAATAACAATGCAGCATATTCCATTAATAACAATGCAGCATATTCCATTTATAACAATGCAGCATATTCCATTTATAACAATGCAGCATATACCATTAATAACAATGCAGCATATTCCATTAATAACAATGAAGCATATTCCATTAATAACAATGAAGCATATTCCATTAATAACAATGAAGCATATTCCATTAATAACAATGCAGCATATTCCATTAATAACAATGCAGCATATTCCATTTATAACAATGCAGCATATTCCATTTATAACAATGCAGCATATTCCATTAATAACAATGCAGCATATTCCATTTATAACAATGAAGCATATTCCATTAATAACAATGAAGCATATTCCATTAATAACAATGCAGCATATTCCATTAATAACAATGCAGCATATTCCATTTATAACAATGCAGCATATTCCATTTATAACAATGCAGCATATACCATTAATAACAATGCAGCATATACCATTTATAACAACGCTGGTTGTTGGAACACACCAGAAGTGGCCTTTACCTGGAGCAGAAAGATGTCCGGATCGATCATAGAGTTACAAAAGTGTGACTGCACGTAGGTCATAGCCTGTCCTTTAATCTGCAGACCATTTCTGACCCACATGTTACTGTGAATCTCAGACAGGCTTGCCTAGGAGACAAAGAACCAAAAACATGAAAAACACTGCACACACACAAGACTAACCCTAATCTCTAGAGAACAGTCACGCTGGAACCATTCAGACAACCTGTGACCCCTCACATTAAAGAGGTATTCTAACCTGAATCTGGAGTGGATGGACCATGATCTTCATGAGCATCTCCTGGTCTGGAAGGAGACTGTCCAGGTCAAGACCCTGGCACTTTACTGCCTGAAACACCAAACACACACAGTCAACTCAGATTGCTCCAAGTGCCAGGAACATAACTGACCAGGGGTCATAGATCAGACATACCTTGCTTAGGAACATGGCGTAGTAGCGGTGTAGCGGCAGGTGAAAGGTCACTTGATTTGGAGCCGGCTACAGGGATACAGAAATCAATTAGAAACCCTCATGGTACCAGCTGTTACAGAAATATGTCCAGTTCAATTTGCAGAGTTACCTCATCCACAAACCCAATGGCGTCAAACCAGATCTGCAAGGTCTCCAAGCAGTAACGCACCACAGTTTTGGTGTATTCCTGGGTCTCCTGCAAATAATCAATAATTATCAACATCACACTGACATTATTTGTGCACAAAGTATGTAAACATCAAATACCAATAACATACTCTTCACTTTGATATAAAACCATCTATCACTACTGGCAAACAAACACACACACACACACACACACACAGAGACAGAGAGAGACAGAGAGAGACAGAGAGACAGAGAGAGAGACAGAGAGACAGAGACAGAGAGAGAGACAGAGACAGAGACAGAGAGAGAGACAGAGAGAGAGACAGAGAGAGACAGAGACACAGAGACAGAGAGACAGAGAGAGACACAGAGACAGAGAGACAGAGAGAGACACAGACACAGAGACAGACACAGAGACAGAGAGAGACACAGACACAGAGACAGAGACAGAGAGAGACAGAGAGAGACCAGACTCACTTTGACTTTGCAGTGTGTCAATAGACCCCACATTGGTTGCGCACACGCCTCCAACTCGGCAGCGAATGCAGCATAGTATGTCTGGGACTCAAACTCCACATGCTCACTCAACTCACGCTTATTCAGGTTCATACCTGCAGGTAAAGGGGGAGTCATTGTTCAATGAGTCATTGGAGAACACAAAACCAAGGTGGGTGAACCTGTGACACATCTACGCTGACATGTATATGGGTCGAAAGCTGACAGTGACGGAGCAGTTCACACACAATAACATAGTGACACAGCTCTCTGAATACCCCTGGGTAAGGGGATACTTGGGCTAACAGGATCTGTAGCCAGAGGATATATTTAGCGTTTTGGTGGACACATGGCAGGACGGCTGCACAGACAGCTATTCTAACAGAGACCAGGACATACTTTTGCTTTGAGTTTTCGTCCCATTAAATGACTAAAACAGTAAAAACCACACTGACTGACACAAAGATCAGACTACAATTACTGCAGCTACGCAATGCCGGATAATGAGATGTCATTTGTGAGAACACAGACCCAGGAAAAGTAGCCTCTGGAATTGCCTCAGCTAATAAAGAACCAAATAAAATAGACTTCGGTCCAAGCGACCAATACCATTTATGGTCTGAAACCCACAGGGAATTACCTTGAAAGAAAGACACAAAGCTCATCCACAGCATCAGCAGCGAGTGGTCCTCCAAAAACTTCTTCGCAACACTTTGGTGTGAGAGAATATTAATGAAATCGCTAACTAAAGGCCAGTAAGTGTTGTTCTTCAACAGAGCTTCGCCGCAGTTCACCACCACGTGGCGGTTGTTCTCCTCGTCTGAAAATCGTCAGAAGACAGAGAGAAGACAGTGAGGCTCAGTGGTTGGAGACGTCCTCCAGATTTATAAAAAACACTCATCGGCACGGTAACCGAAAAGCATATAGCTCACCCTGAAGTTCACTTTTGATAAGGCAACTCTCCATCATGTAGAGGAGGACAGTGACCATGATGTCCAGTAATTGGCACTTCTCGGTCACGTGACGTGCCAACTCTTCATTGCTGAACAGCTGTACACTGATATGCACGATGCGGTTGGACATGGTATCAGACTCATGGCTTTTCATCAGCGTTTTCATAATGAACGCGTAATGTTGAACAAATGTCTTCGTGAAAGTGATCTACGGAAAAGGAAGTAATAGTTGGAAATAATGCACGGGATTCTTTGGGGTTCTGTTCAGAACTGCTTCACTAGAGGGCAAACATGCAGGAGAGACTTGACAGTCTTACTTTGTAATCTTGATCTGGCAGCATGTTCAAAAGAAAGGTGACCATCTTCTGAGGAAACTCGTACTTTATGGTCCAAAAAAGCAACTCCTCCAGAAAACAATTGTGTTTCAGAGAGTCCATAATGGATGGATCTACAAACGGAAAAATACTTAATTCATAACTCAATAGTGGATCCTGAAAATGCTCTGTTTTCTTCATTATTACATTAGGTTTGGCGGAGTAACTTACCTTTGGTAGTGCTGCTAAGCTTCACTCTCTTTCTCTGTCCAACAGATTGCTCCCCGTCTTGATCATCCTAGTAAAGGTAAGAATGGGAAGTATAATGACTAATGTATAAATTTAGAAACAAGGCCTCTGTTGGTGTAGTTTATGGCCACAGGATCATAGAACTACTTTAAGGCATTCAGAGACCGTGAAAACCTTCCTGCTTACCAACGTAATTATTAGGTAAACAATCAAAAGTTATAAATTGTCATACTAATGAAATACATTTTTTGTATAAAAAATGCCACAAAGCATTTAACGTTTAAACGTTCCTGTTTATAATACTATATACAAGCACATGATATTCTCTTCTAATACAGTTTGCACATACCTCTTTATTGGGCTCATCTGGGCTGACCGGGGCTGCTGCGCCTAAGCAGGGACAGATGGAAGCCATTAGCTGAGACACATTAATACCATGTTACCAGAATACACAAATTGCATTTTATGATTTTGAGAACCAATGCCTGTGGGGTCGTACCCAGTAAGCCAAGAGGCCCAGCGCTAACCCCTTCTCCTGCCTCTGCCCCTCCAGAGGACTCCACCTGGGCCTTTTCCTCTAGAGACACCAGCCCGGAGTTCTTCAGAGCTGACAGGTACTTCTCATAGTTTTTTTTCGCATATAAATTTCCCTCTTGACCTAGAGGACAAGTATACAGATGAGATAACGAGTTAACTAGTTATATAAACAAAAATAGACAGTAAAACTAAAAGAATGGCAAAAATTGGACATGGGGAGCAATAACACTTTTGTAATTCAATAGAATATAGTTCTGCAATATAAATAAATAGGATAACCAGTTAACCCCAAAAGTCCTAATAAAATTCCATCAATGCAACAACTTTATAGACGAGTTATCTTGGCAGAGAAAACCTCACTAAGGATGAAAAACACAATATTTAAGAGCTTGTGTTTTGTGTGTTTGGAGCATTTGTGATATTCTGTTCCAGCTAATAAATTGTGCTTTATGCTACATGTTGCATGTTTTTGTGGAAACCCATACCCATGCTCAGGTCCTTGAATGTCTCCTGATTGGTTAGAATCTTTGTCAGCACAGTCCTCATTGCCCCGCCCATTTTCGTCAGATCTTCTAGGAAAGAGATCTGAGCTTCCAGCTGTTGTAGGACCTTCTGTAGGTCCCTATCAGTTGATGTGTCTGTGAGAGCAAGATAAATGTGATGGATAAATTACAAGGGTTAAATGGGCTAGTGAAAACATGATGAATGACATGCGTCACATCTTTACAAAAAACAACAGGGTTTCTCCTGCCTGTTTAAATCTGTTTAACTGCAATCCCCTTTGAAATGTGCTATTAGAGTAGCCTTTTTACATTAGACCCATTTCTCACCTGGTTCAGTGTATCCACCTCTTAGGTACTGTATGATACATATAATGAAGCGAGGTAGAACCATCTCTGACATCAGTAGTAAGTCTCTGGGGACTGATGGGACATTCTCCCCGGTTCTTAACCGATGCCGTCTGCAAAATCTAACAGAACATCACATATCCATATATTAATTTGAGGTCCAATATTACCTATATAAAAAGTTCCTATATCATTGGGTAAAAGTGTTTGAGCGAGGTATTCTATCAATTCCAAATACTGGACACTAGAACTATATTTGTAAACCATCAATAGTGCAAAATAATGTAATATACATTAGGCTATTTGTATAACCGGTTGCCTTGATGACATAATGGAAATGAATTTAAACAAATTAACCTAATGGGGCTTAAAATGTATCATAATCGACTAATTGACAGTTTAAGTGACGTAGTTTAGCAAGAAAAAAGTAACCTTGGAGGGTTACTTAAGAGGCACTGTGTATAACCCTGCTACTTAACAAGATCATGACTTGTTTCCTCATCTTCCCTTACCGAAAAGGCCTGTATAGCACTAACTATTCCAGTGTTTTTAAGTGGGAAGGATAGTACTTTAGTGTCTCAAGGCAAGTTTTAGTTGATCACAAGCCAATGCAGAGTGAGAAACAGACCTTTAATACGGGAGTAGGTCACTCAGATTCATTTAGTACAACTTAAACTTACTGGTCATTTTTGCTTGTTTTTATAATATTACTTCAGTAAAATCGCACATATTCCCGAGGAAAATGCAATGGTATTTCCATTACAAGGCTTTCTATAAAATACAATGCTTTGAAAACGCGACTAAGTCTGTAAACTACAACAGGAAATCCCACTGGATTTCTATTAAGTTATTGATATTGTTCATAGCTCTGTGCACTTTACGAGATTTAATAACCCCGGTGTTGGGTTATTAGCAGGACCCCGGTGTTGGGTTATTAGCAGGACCCCGGTGTTGGGTTATTAGCAGGACCCCGGTGTTGGGTTATTAGCAGGACCCCGGTGTTGGGTTATTAGCAGGACCCCGGTGTTGGGTTATTAGCAGGACCCCGGTGTTGGGTTATTAGCAGGACCCCGGTGTTGGGTTATTAGCAGGACCCCGGTGTTGGGTTAGTAGCAGGACCCCGGTGTTGGGTTAGTAGCAGGACCCCGGTGTTGGGTTATTAGCAGGACCCCGGTGTTGGGTTATTAGCAGGACCCCGGTGTTGGGTTATTAGCAGGACCCCGGTGTTGGGTTATTAGCAGGACCCCGGTTGTGTTTACAACGAAATGATGTTGGTTCACTGGTTTTCATCATACGTTGCTCCATCTACTTTCTTTAGCAGCATCCAAATTGAAGTTGTTTATCTAACACACGCAACGTGTGCAAGTAAAAAGATAAGGAGACCAGTCCAAATCGAAATGTAGCACTGAATGGTTTAAAAATAAACTAGACTGACACCCTGGCAGCACATACTCCCACCTACCTTGGCTAGAACTTTGCTAGCTAGCTTGCTAACTATGTTAGCCATGCTAGCTAGTACTGTAGGAAGCTTACATCATTAATACCAGTTATTTTTAAAGCATTTTGATGGTGTCAGTTTCTGTCAAATAATGACATGTCTTTGGAATTGTAAATCACATGCAATCTACGTTGCTAGTGGACGTTATCTGCCTAACGGTAGCTATTATTACAGCTACGGCTCCTAGAAGGACTTACCCGGTTTCTCGCATGACATTACTGTCTCCACAATCACAGGCCCCGCCAGCCTGGCTCCTAAACATATTAAAGTCATGGCCCGTGTGATCGCCATTGTTAAAACACTCCGCACAGAGTGACATACACGGAGAAATGCCACAGGTCCGACAACGGTATGCCACAAAATTGGCCGTCCAAACCAAGCCACACAGAGTAGCGTTGTCATAGGACCGGACCGTTTTGCAGAACTCATCGAAACCCTCTCCCCCTGCAATTAGACATTTACACCAGTCAAGCGCTTCGGTGTCTGACGCTGGTTTCTCTGGATTAAAGACACAATCGAGCAGTTCTTGGAGTTGTTGGACACCGGCGCTGTTGTCAGTCCGATTGAGATCTGCCTTTAAATGGGCAGCAGTGGATTTCTTGTCCCGGCGTAGCAGCGACGCCGCCATCATGCACTCCGGCTTGTTGTCCACAAATTTATTTTTGTTGTCTTGTTGCTGCGTTCTCGCGATTTCTCGCGATAAATTCCCATTGTGTCAAGCTGAAGCTGGAGCTCGTTGGTTCTGTTCACATACTGACTTCTACTTGGGCTCAACAACACTCAGTTCACCAAGTGACCGAGCTCCGTCGTAGTTACTGCTCTCACGTAGGCAGGATTAACTGTGACCAAGCAATTTTCTGGACCAAAATTATTCACAGCCCAGAATTAATGAACACCATATTATCCTTTAGTTTGTTGGATAGCTCATGTGCATCCAGTTACAGTAGAAACAAAAATAACACCATGGTAATTGTATTGGATATGAAACATTTTATATAGGTGTATATAAAATATATACATAGTGTTTTTTCAGCACAATTATTAATGGTCGGTACTATTTTACTTTGTGCGCGAGAGTTCCACTTCGGACTGTTTTCATTGAGACACCGGCACTGCGGGAGCGTTCACTCTGTAAACATCCCCGTGCTTCAAACTGTTGGTACGCTGTGAAATACAGGTTTCGTTGTCTATATTTATCTTGGCCTGTAAGGTTAATATAAAGGAGACTCGGAAACTGCATTTATCGGCATCAGCTATCGTTTCGCGTCAAGCAAGCTATCAAGCGTGCTTGCGGTTTCTCTTGTCCATCATCGGACAGGCTGCTCTCAGCATTAAGTGTCTGTGAACAGGTCAGCGTTTGCTGTCAAATAAGTATGAAACTGAAAGAGTTGGAAAGTTGCCTTCAACAGGTGGATACTTTTGAAGAACCCAAGATTCTTCTTGAACAATATCCAACTAGCCCTCACATTGCAGGTAAGTCTAGTCAACACGAATCGACTCTTAATTAAATCGACGTTCTTATAGCACTTTTAAGGCAACTGGTGCTGGATTTAAAAACAATACGGTATAAGATAACGCAAGTGAATCAATGCACGTTATCTTAAGTGTCTGTTCATTGCATAGATAAACTACAACGCTTTGCACAGTCTGCAAAAAGGGTAATCGGCTGTTCCTGGGCAGGGAAGCGTGTCAGAAAGATGCTGACATTTTCCACCACGGTAATCCAGGCAAGCATTATAGGTCAATCGTGATAACAGCCCCACCACTTGAGCAGTTTCTCTCCCACTGCTGTGGCCCTCAGTAACTGGCCATCTGTTGCAAAGATATGACAATACTCACCACATCAAGCCAAGTCCAAAGAGTCAACTAAATAACAACACTAAAACTGTTTATATTTCTAAATCTGTGAATACCACACTAATACTTTTAAATGTGCACATCATATGTAAATCCATGTATATTATATATTCACAGCTTTTGTCATTCTATACGCTCACCACCATTTGAATATTATTGCATTGATTGTATGTTTGCTCTAAATTCTTCAGGTATAAAATGACAAATTAGGTTGGTCGTAAGTCATGCAAGACTTGAATTGATGTTTCCTGTTCGATATTCCTAGCCTGATTGTTTGAGGGGTGAGCGTTGGGAGTTATTGTATCTGACATAAAATAACGCGGTTGGGGCTCTTTAAAAACCAATATACACCTTCCCAGTTGCCTTAAAAGCACTGTATACATCAGTCCCTTATAACCCCACATTTTTCTGTGTACCCACATACTTCTTACACAGAAACACTATTTTGTAATACTAGCATGTTAGGAAAATTGTTCTATTTTTTGTAACTAATTGAATCATTACAGGTGATTTAATTAAAGTTAAACTTTTTTTTTTTAGCATGTATGCTATATACCATTCACAACACATTTGATGACATAGAGGGAAAACTGGTGGCAGATTTAGGGTGTGGATGTGGCGTTCTTAGCATTGGGGCAGCAATGCTTGATGCAGGGTAAGAAATGTCACACCCCTTACATAAATAATTTCCTATTATATGCCTACTATAGTATTATTGAAACGCCTGCCTTGTTCTCTTACATTACAGTTTGTGTGTAGGTTTTGACATTGATGACGACGCACTAGAGATATTCAAAAGGAACACAGAGGAATTTGAACTGACCAATATAGACCTTATCCAGTCTGACATAAGTTCACTGTGCTCTGACGCATATGCCAAGAAATTTGACACTGTGATTATGAATCCTCCTTTTGGCACCAAACACAATCAAGGTGAGTTCTAACATTCCAAGAAATGTCCAAAATACATTTATCGGTGTGACAAAATGATTTCCTTTCTTTAAAAGGTATGGACATGCAATTTCTAAAGACCGCTTTAACTATGGCTACGACAGCAGTATATTCTCTTCACAAAACATCAACACGAGATGTAAGTTTATCATGGCATACTACTCTTCTCCCCTCTCTTTAGGACTTATCTAATGTCTCTTTTCGCATTTCTGCAGCACATACAGAAAAAAACAAGTGACTGGGGAGTGAACATGAAAGTAATAGCAGGTAAATATAATTTCGCTTCTGAAAAACTAAGGACTAGTCTATGGAGGTTTTGGATTTTTCCTTTAAATAAGTTACTAGTTCAGACCTAAACATCCAGGTGAGGGTAGAACCTAACCAATTAGTGACAATCAAGTTCAAGGTGAGTGCAAAAACCTGTGGATACTTGGCCCTCCATGTAACCGTTTTGACACCTGTGAACTAGGTCTAGATTTTAATCCAACCTAAACTTGTCTTTATCCTTGACAGAGCTAAGATATGACTTGCCCGCATCTTACAAGTTCCACAAAAAGAAATCGGTAAGTGGTCATGTTGACCTTTGTTATGTGGCCATTTTATGATCATATAAAATATGCTTCATGAAAAAAATTAATCAACCTATGATCAAATTTTATTGGCTATTCACAATAGTAACATAAAGAAAACATTGTTTTAGAACTCATCCATACAAAAAGAGAAACATATGTCACTGACCAGTTTCTATTGACATGCACGTCTTTAAATGGACAGGTATAATATGCACCTGATGAAATTAAATTGTTCAGATAAATCAACAAAATGTATATGTATAAAATAAGAGTTCCATAAAAATGATGCTTACAGTACAAACGGATACGTATAGGCAATGTAGGCTGCACACAACATTACTCATAGGGGCTGAATAGCATCTCCAGTCTTGACTTCTAAATTATTTTCTAGGTTGACATCAAGGTGGACTTCCTACGGTTCTCCAGAACATGAAGCATCCATTGGAATGGAATAAAGCCATCGGTTTTTAAATGAGTTTCTTTTCAAATAAAATGTTTCACGGTGTACTTCATTTTAGGAACCATTTTCACTTTTTAGAACTTTTGCGGCTGGTTTGCCACCATCTTCGCCCGGTTCTTCCAGTGCTCGCTTCTTTGGGCTAGGTGCTGCTGCTTACAAAATGAAAATAAAAAGAGCCCATTCAGACACTTAATTTCTTATTAAACATTTGTCCCATCAGGACCCCTATTAAAGCTGCTCTTACCTTCTCCATCATCACCACTATCATCAAATTTGATCTTTTTCCCCTGGTAATGTGATTTGCCATCACGCCCACCTCTATCCCTTCTTCCTCCTCTCCCTCTCCCACCGGATTTTCGGCCACCTGTTCAGAGAAAAATGTTACATCAAATCGGACAGGCAACATGACAGCATAAGATGAATTAGTGATTGCTGTTACCTCGGCTCCCTCTACGTCTATTGAAAGACTCCTGTTGGTCTTCAATTATCTTTTTCAGAGTTTCCTTTTCTGCATCTCCCTCCACCACCTCCCATGTAATATCTTTGTGTTTAATTTGCAAGTTTCCTCCATTTGCTTCTTTGGCCTTATCAAGAGCTTCCTTGGCACTCACTTTGAAAAGGATGGTACCCTAAAAGAAATGGTCATTTTTAGACATCAATTAATAGGTGGAGTCTGGTTTAAAATAGTTTTATTACTGTGCAAAGTTTACCTCTTTGGCACCCCTGGTATAATCAATCCATTTGATTTGACCATGACCAGAGAACACTTCGTGAAAGTCCTCTCTTGACACATTCTCAAGATTGCCGGAAAACTTCAACAGGCATCCAGTTTGCTCATCCAGAGATTTCTACCATGCAAAAAAGTAGAACACTGTTAGGACATTTAGTTTTGCGCAATAGGTACACTTTCTAAACATTACATTTTAATCCCATTTTTTTCGGTCATATATTGCCATTATTTTTTAACCAACGATGTGACAGCATTTTATAAAAGCATACCATTTCCTCATCTTCTGCTTGTTTTTGTTTTTCATCCTTGTCACTGTAAAACATTCAGTTTGAGATTTACCTTACTATTAAAAAAAACGGATAAAAAAAAAAATCATGATTACATTTTAGTGATATGCTCACTTTTTAGCTTTAGCTTTTGCCTCCGCTTTGGACTGTTTCCTTTCCTCTAATTTTTTTGTATGGTAGTCCTCTCTAAAAACAATAGAGGTAAAGAAAAAAGTTAACTTTTTAACCAGAATCAATCATCTTAAAATGTAATGATAGCTCAGCTGTGACTTACCTTAACAGTACAAGCATCTCATTTTCCTTAAATGATTTGGTGTCAGTGCGTTCAAGAAACTGCTTCGCTGCTTCGTCAGTGTCAAAAACCAGGAACACAGAACCCTAAAATTTATGGAGACAGTGTTTTTGTATTACACATTTTATTAATTAAAATCTTAATTAGCCGGCGCTATAACGTCTGAACCATTACCTTGAAATTCTTCTGCAAGTTTCTTCTCATCTGTATGTTTTCTATGGGTCCTTTCCCTTTAAGCCAACCTTCAATTTCATCAAGAGTCGTTTCCAATGGAAAACCTTTCTGAAAGAACATTAAAAAAATTCACATAGACACAATGCACCAACTAACCTAAATCAAGTATGTGCATCAACAATTTGAAAAAAATGTAACTTACAATGTACACAGATTTGTGTTTGACAGCATCTTTGTACTCATCATTCCATTCTGGTAAGGGCTTGCTTGGAATTCTTCTGACTTTTGTCTTGTCCTCACTAATTTCTAAAAGCCCAGTCTTGGATTTCTTAAGAGACTCAACAATTACATTTTCATCAGATGTCAAGCATTTTAATCTGAAAAAAGAAAGGACGTTCAGGAATTCCATTATAACCAGTCAAATTTAAGAAGTGATGTAGACCAAGCAAATGGCATTGGACCAACCTGTTAAACTTCAGCATGGTTTCCAGGGTCACCCATCCATCATCGAGTTGCAACTGTTCTTTCAGAAATTTGTCTCTTGGAAGATTGTGATCGCCAAAATAGTACTAAAGACAAATAAGGCAAACCGCGATTTCGTCAGAGCAGATAATTATCCTGAGTAATCGCAGCTGTCTATACCATCAGCTTTCCATTGAAATGTAGTTAGCTGCTCAACAGTAATCCATTTTGCTACAAATTACCTCAATCTGCCGTGCCACCTTTGTCTCAAGTTCAGACATCTCTTGATTTTCTGCCATGATGAGTCTACAAAAAATGTAAAAATGACAAATTATTAAATTGACAAAACAACCAATTCACAGTAAAAACGTCAAAAATAACCATTACAACAATTACCAGCGAATTACACAACGCCAGACGAGCATGTGTTCGTGGTGGAACAGCTTTAACCAACACAGGCACCCTACCTACCCACGTTTTCAATCCAGTCAAACAGCCATGTTTATCCATCCAGCTTGATTACGAGCGACATAAATTACAAGCACGTGCACCATTTGTTTTCTAGTGAAGTAATATACTCATCTCCCGACTCCTTAAAACCACGACCTAAATGGGCTGAGTGTTATCACTACTTTTCCCAGCCCGTTATGTACATGCACTTCCTCGCTCAACTCGTTACTTAGCCTGTTAGCAACCCGTTCCAGTTGCGTTGGCGCAAACAACTGTCACCTCCACGTACCTCTAATTGAAGAGGAAATGTCAACGACAAATGACGACCTCGCTAAGAAAGACGAAACTTAGTTGAATTGTGAAGAATGATTAACTTACTGTGATTTGGGGTATACTTTCTACCTGCAGAGCTGCTTGTTCAGAATATTTTCTCCCACAGTCCGCTAACTCACGTTTGGCAAACGAGGTGGTTGTCCTGCGTGCTATGGAGCACGATGAGGGCCGTGTAGAAATGGATCCAGTGAGCTGTTCTGCGTTGCTGCGTAACCTACAGCGCCACCTAACGTGTGGTGCTGAAGTGGGAAATGCTCTGATTCTTCTTCTTTTTAGTTTATTGGCAGATCGCAACCAACCTAAAGGTGCATATACCGCCACCTAGCGCACTGGAGTGTGAGGCCGGTCACAATAATTATCTGATTGTCTGATGGTCAAATGTTTTAAAAACGCACACTAAAATATTTATTTCGCATGTAATTTATCAGATCATGTATTTTAATAATGGCCACAAAACACACACATCACGCTGAAATACGTAAACATACAAACACACATGCTACTGCATGTGCATTATCACATTGCATATTATGTTTATGTAAAACAGGCGGTAGTTCACATTCACCCCAAAAATGATTGTCCTGGACAAATATGAGCGAAAAAGGCTGTTATATTTTGTACTTTTCAAACAAGTGAAAAATAACCAACTAAAGGTAAAACAAATTATGATGTCCTCTTTTAATCAAGGTTGCCAATCAATTGAAGGGACTGTATATTATAATTAGTAAATTACTTTCACATTCAGTAGAAATTCAGAGGTCTTTAGAAATAACACTTGAATAGATACAAGCATACAGAGATACAACTCTGAATATTCAAACACAACATTCTAATTTTTATTCCTGATTTGCCTAGAATGTGTGTAATATCTTATCAATCTTGGTTCTAACAATGAGCTAGATGAAAAGCTCATTCAGGTTCGTCACAACTCTCTTTAACCCCAGTTGTGACTTACTCAAATTAGCATTTCATCATATCATTATTTCAATCAGATGTGCAAAATTAGGATTGGAGAGTAACCTATACAGGATGGTAGCTCTCCAGGAACAGCACTAAGCACTCTGACCTAATGCATTCAGTATATCTAAATCCTTATCAGGTTTCCCAGCCAACGCCAATATTATACAAATCTTTATCCAAACTGGAAGAACATCTGTATATTAAAGGTAATGTATACGTAAGCATATATACTTGCTTTCAATATCATGTGCTTATAGTAATATATACCACTCATCTAAAATGTGTAAAAAGACACATAATGTAACCATTTGTCTAAACAAATACATTGTGATATGCATCTGCGCACAAAGACATTGCACTTGCCACTAATGAAGCTCTGGCACAAAGGAACTGCATCCATTGGATGTGTTATGGGTGAGTTTTAAAAGTAGAGTGAAACGACACACTGTTGATACTAACACAGCCATGTGTTCTTGCTGGGCTAGGGAGGCTTCCTACAACTTCCCAGGTGTCCAGATCGGGGTCATACTTCTCAATGCTGTCCAGATACGTCCCCTTAGAATAGGAATATCCCCCAGTCACATAGATGCAGCCATTAATCACAACAGCACCACACTCCATTCTTCGCTCTTTCATCACTGACAACTGCCTCCACTCATCTCTCTCTGGATCATAGCAGTCTGTGATTGTAGTTTGTCCTCCCACCAAGTAGAGCTTATTGTTCAGAGAAATCGAGCACAGGCCATACTCTGAAAGCATAAAAAAGATCGATATGTTTTGTGTTTTATACAGTCGTTACATTTCTCCTTCTTTGTAAATGGATCATACCTGGATGGGGGGTTATTGTAACAACGTCCCACTCATTGATGTCCGACCTGTAGGATTGGATTTTTTCATATGTGCTGCTCCCCCTGGATCCATAGTGACCTCCAGTTACATAGATTGTGTCATTCATGACACAAGCAGTAGCATTTCCTACTCCTTTAAAAGACAAACCTCTTATCAATTTGTGAGCCACCAAAACAGTCGTACATCCATTATATTTATTTTACTGAGTAAAATACTTTGTAGGTCATTTAAAAAATGATCTTTTTGGACTTGATTTTGCCCAGATTTTCTGATTCTTATAGCTTTGTTAACTTCAATGTTTTCTGAGATCATGCTTTAAATACAATAGCTAATTTTGAAAAATATGTTTTACTTCCATGTAGAACCCTCTTTAAAAAAATGATTATAAATGGAACTTAAACTATAAAGTCATTCACATTGGTACCTGCTTTGCTTTGTAAATGTCTTGTAATTTTAAAATGTTATTAATTTTTTAAATCTTATTCATGTTTGTATAATTTGTTATTGTAATACAGGGCACCGCTGTAAATGAGACCTGAATAACCAAAAGAAAATAACTGAAATAACACAAAAAGCTTCATGGCCAAGTACCGTTCAATAGTATAGCAACACATTCATACAACATAAATATAACTTTTCTCTCGTCTTATTGTAACACTTGTACCTTGTATCATGTTTGCAGTAGGGAACCATTTCTTTTTTAAGGGGTCATAATATTCCGTCTCAAGTAGAATAGCTCCCCCTCTGTATCCTCCTATGGCGTAGACACAGCCACGTAAAGCCACTGAACAGTGGTAGTATCTGGCAGTGATCATGGGGCACCCCTCAGTCCACTCATCACAATCACCACTATAAATCCAAACTGTGTCCAGGGCTTCAATAGTTTGAGTCTTATAACCCCCAGTCACATAAATGTTCGCCCCCTGTAAAGAAACACTGTAGCTCTCTCTTGTCTGGTCAGGCATATCTTTTCCTTGCACCCAGGTATTGCCATTTGGATCCCATTTATGGACTTCACATAGTGGATGCCAGTAATAACCTCCAATAACATACATCCTTGGGGATTTTTTCTTCCTTGTCATTAAAGTCTCTTTGCATTTAGACTTCAAAGTGTGGTTAATCAATGACCTCACTTTTCTCTCATTGCCCTGTAAGCATTTTCTCTGTACATCCAGGGCTGCCCTGAAGTACACCACATCCAGCTCAAGATGGATACAGCGCAGTAGGTCTTCAACATGACCAACACGGTTGACTAGGTCATGGGTGATCCATTTGACCACAGCGTCCAAGAGAACCTCCTCCTTCCATACGTTGAGGCTCTCCGAACCCATGACTGAACTCAGCTTGTAATAGTCCACCTCTAAGAACTCTTCCTGCTGCATGAGATCCTCAAACCTACTGAGCATCACCCGCTGTGCTTCCTGCTCCAGCGCAGGGCAGACGTGCAGCTCAGCAAAAGAATGCATTCCCAGGCAGTTGTCCACATCCAGGAAGCGTATAAGGAAGTTCTCGCAGGCCTTCTTCACGGAGTTGAACTGTAGGAGGTCTGCTGCCTCCAACATGCTCTGTACATTTGTCTCGGTGATGCTCACCGTGGAAGTGTAAATGTAGTTCAGCAAGGCACTCAGAATATCACAATCAATCCCAGTCAGTTTGATGAGGTTGTTTGATCGTTCCCTCATGTCAGCTGTGAACATGGCTTTGAAATAAGAGCTGCGAGCTGACAATGCCGCTTTGTGACAGTGAAAGACTTGTCCTGTGGCACTTTGTATGGTGATGTCTGTGAATATGCCACCTATGTAGAACTCTCTCAGGGAATCCAATAGCTCATTTGGATGGGCGAAGTCACAAAAATCAAAAACGTAGCTTTCTTTCCTTTTGTCTGACATAGTTTCTAAAAAGTGAACAGAAGAATTAAAGAACACAATATTTTACTTAATGGTGTCATACATTTTTAAACACCTTAATAATGCATGAGCGGATTGAGAATAACACTGAAAAACAACAGTAACATTTACCTAATTTGTATATAACATTTACCCTAACCCTAATTTGAATTTAACATTAATTTATTATCATCACAGATTGAACCGTGTTTATTACATTACAGGCTCTTAATACAAGCGCTACTACAGCGGCTGTTATGTCTATGTGAGCAAAATCCAAGCGAGGACTTATCTAAATAACGTCAACACCATAACACACGTCTCCGTTGCAGAATCGCTCCATTCGCTTCGGATAAAATATCATTTTAATCTTCAAATCAAATATGATTTCATTGCCGCTTACCTTTCCAATGTAGAATGGCATTAAAAGCGATTTAAGGACTGAAACTGGTGCTCGCAGTTGTTCTGAGCGCTTCCGAGTATAGCCCAAAATTAGCACTTGGTCTTCCAGCACCTCATTGTCCTATTTTGGTATCTGTGTATAGTTGGAGAGGCGCCCGGCTGTCACCAAGCTCCATATACTTCAGCCGGGTTCCCAGATAATAGGCAACTATAACAGCCAAACAGACGCCTTCAGCGAATCACGGGTCTCTTCATTCTATGCACAGCACTTATCCTATACCACCGCAGAGGTCGAGGGAAGACAAACCTAAATGAGGTGCGTGAGACCTCTATACACCTAAGGAATGAAAAATATCATAAGATTGAGCTCTTATTGGATTGAGGAACCCCCCACCGCAAAAAGCCCACTTCCCACTCACTTCCATTTAGTCTTTCTCTTTCGTTGCCATGACAATTTTAGACTAATCCTAATAGGGATTAGGAATGTATAACCTAACAAGAGAGGCAGTGTGGTGCAATGTACAAACCCCATGTCAAACCATATGACATGTATTTTGGCTCACAATGAACATCATCCACGTACATTTGGTTCAACTTCAATCATCACTGTGTAAATAAAAGGACCAATTTCAAAAATATGTAACGAAATGATGCAGATTTAGTCTCCATATTCAGAGTAGTAAGACTTGTTACCATTATACAAACCTGTGTTGCATAGAAAATGCAGAACAGTCTGTTGGTCAGTTGATGTAGGTTGTTTTTTGTGTGCACAATTGTTATTACTCTTTATTTGATATGACATTTGGCAAAAAAAAGCACAAAGAAAGATTCATAATCGAATATTTTTTTATTTAATTCTATATTTACTGAAATAGTATTGGAGTCACACTCCGCATTAAATTTTGCGACAACTGGAAGTGTCTCATTTGGCTTCTTATTCTTTTTTTTCTTAATAGAATCGCTTAAAAAGAGTAAAAATACAAACCTTGTGTTTTTTTTGTGGATTATGACACATTTATTATTTCAGTCTATCTAGCAAGCATTTCAAAAACAGGTACAGCATTAGTAACATTTTTCAAGACCAACTGGAATGTTAAATAAAACAAATACAGATGTTGTAAACTGTAATGAAATGTGAAACAGCTAAGAGAAACTATTCAGATCTTCCATGGTACACTTTTTGGAGATTGGAATACTCTACCGTTTCCTCTACTGGGAACAATGCCTTATCGTTGCTATTTACACAGACAGTTGTGCTGCTTCTTGCACTAAAGGTTTTAAGAAACCAAGGTCTTGAAGGAGAGAGTCCAACCCAACACAAAACCACGGTTCTCCGATATGAGTGGCCGCAGCACTAAATGATTCCATTTCCACTCCCGCGTCGGCCAGAATACCTAAGGAAAAAGTTGGAGAACCATGTAATAAACAACTTTTCAGGGCTCACTAGGTAAAATTTTGAAATATTTAATCCTAACAACGAAATTGCCAAAAAAACTATTGGGTGCTTTGGGCCCTTGCATACATAGCCCTGTGAGAAGCTTGAATCCCATGATAGCTAAGTGCATATACATATTAAGCGGGAAAAGACAAGGAAAAGTATGATCACAGGGTCTACACTTGAATTGACTCTTGCTGCAAAGAAGGCCAAAAAATCAAACTTGAGTCAATGTGACACTATAATGTGAAAACTAGCTTTCTCACCAGTCAAAGATGAAAGGAGCAGAGGAGAAGCTGAAGCTTTGAAGAAAAGTAGGTTGCCAGTAAGAGAGACAGATTGCCGGAAAACGCTCCGGTTCAGCTCCAACAATACCGGTACCCCACCCTGGACTGAACCAGTAGCTCTGTAGCACGAGCCATTGACAGAGATCTCCACCTCGCATGCACTTTCTGTCAGGCCCTCACTGTGATTACGGGTTACCTGTGATTTAAACATAACACAATGAATCTCAGAAAATAATTGTCTTGGTTGCATCAACGTTTAACAAACATACACAAAAAGATTGCACACCGTTTAATGTTAGGGTAAAACTATTTGAATTGAAGATGGCTTAATGCAAACTAATAATACAAAATGGTGAATTGAAGATAGCTCAAATAAAGTGTTTTTATTACACATTATTGGTTGACAAAGGAGAATACCAATACCGTGATTCCAGATTCCTTGGCCAGACTCAGTGCATTGACCAGGTTGGGGCAACTCTTGGACCCATCAGTAAGTAATCCAACCATTACCGCAGAGGTCATGTAACTGGGGGAAGCTTTCAAACAGTCTCCTGGTTTGTGATAAAAAGAATAGAAGACAGATTGACTTTACTTTGCCATACAGCGTTTCTTCACCCAATAATTCCACCAGAGGGAGACAAACTAAAGAGCTAATTACCATATTCCATACTACCTGTGTATTACATGTTATGACAAATTAACAACATAATGTGTTTCTAGTCAGTAACTTATTTTTAGTCCAAATACAGTTACTCTACCAATAAGCATGTTTTTGTTGAGGTGGGGGGGGGGTGTTGAAAAATGTAATAGCAGATGAGTGCATATTTTTGAAACATCTTCAAAAATGCACTATTGTTCATATTATAACTACAACTCACTGAGCACTAGTTGTTTTTACTGGTCTTTACCTATTGACAACCACTTCAGCCATGAAATTAAGGCCATTACTCTCTAAGACCATTATTCTCAACCTTCAGTCTGTAAATGATCATAGCGTTTCATGGTATTTTTGTGTTTTAGCTTTACCGGTATATCATTGCAATCTAATGAATGCCCTAGCCCTCAGAGCTAACAGAGGCTGTCAGGTAGAAGAAAGTGCCCTCACACATCTCTGCAAGGGAGGAAAAAAGCTTGGTGTGGATGCCTGAGGAAAGATTGGCATTTTCTGGATCGATTTTAAGGTAAAACAGGGACACAGGTACAATTGGATGGTCTGCCATCCGTACTTCTCAGACACCTTGAAAAAAGCAGCAGAAACATGAGCCCAACACTTGCTATATTGCATTTGTATTTTAGTTTAGTGTATGTTTTTTACAGAAGCGTAAAAAGAACTGTACTGTGTTTATGAAAGTCCCTAATCAAGACCAATTAAAGTCACTGCATGATTCAACTGTGACCTTAACTGCATTCTTTAACTCGTTTTTCATTTAATTGACCAATTAGGTGTGGTAGGTTATGAACTGTCAAACCTGACTGTAAATGCTTAAGCACAAGCCTGCTGTTATGCTTTGCTACTCACTCAAAGTTTCTCAATTAAGGTCGACTCATCATAAATAGCATCATGGCCTCCTTTTTCTTATAATGACACATCTGGATAGACCGATTATTTGACATTTTCTAATCTTTTCACCCGATCAGCAATTGCTTTTATGATATTAGGAAATGGCCTAATAATTTCCAGTGCTTACCTTGAGTTGTGATTTGGACCTGACTGAAGGGTTGTTTTGAGGTGGTGCACGATTTCAGCACAGCTCCTATGGCCTCCCCAAGTCTGATCCACAGGTGAGACTCAGGTGAGAATGTGCTTGCCAAAACCTGGGCATTTACCTGCACACAAAGTTCCACAAAGTGAAGTACCTTTAACATTACATTCCGATATTTTGTTATTTAGCCTTATCCACCGCAACATAGACGTGAAAGTGCATTTATTTCCGTCACATATACAGTATCTCACAAAAGAGTACACCCCTGACATTTTAGTAAATATTTGATTATATCTTTTCATGTAACAACCCTAAAGAAATGACACTTTGCTACAATGTAGTGAGTGTCAGCTTGTATTACAGTGTACATTTGCTTTCCCCTCAAAATAACTCAACACACAGCCATTAATGTCTGAACCGCTGGCAACAAAAGTGAGTACACCTTAAGGTAAATGTCAAAATTGCCCAATTAGCCATTTTAACTCCCCGGTGCCATGTGACTCGTAAGTGTTACAAGGTCTCAGGTGTGAATGGGCAAGCATGTCTCCAGACCTAAACCCTACTGAGCATCTGTGGGGCATCCTCAAACAGAAGGTGGAGGAGCTCATGGTCTCTAACATCCACCAGCTCTGCAATGTCTTCATGGAGGAGTAGAAGGAGACTGCAGTGACAACCTCTGAAGCTCTTGTTAACTCCATGCCCAATAGGGTTAGGTGTTGGAAGATAATGGTGGCCACACAAAATATTTACACTTTGGGCCAAATTCTGACATTTTCACTGTGTACGCACTTTTGGTGCCAGTGGTTTAGACATAAATGAATGTGGGTTGAGTTATTTTGAGGGGACAGCAAATGTACACTGTTATATAAGCTGTAGACTCACTACTTTACATTGTTGCAAAGGGTCATTTCTTCAGTCTTGTCACATGAAAAGATATGATCAAAAATGTACAAAAAGGTGAGGGGTAAACTCACTTCTGCGAGATACTGTATGATAAAACGAAAAACTATTGTCTTTGACATTTGTTCGTGAGATATTATTGCACAATCATTTACAACCTGTTCAACCACATTCTACTCATGTGGTGAACGGATTAGCATTGTATTGGCATTACTCAACACTAAAGTCACATTCTGGAATTTAAACAACCTTACTTTGTATTACACTGAGATCAACCTTTTGAATTGTGAAAATGTTCAAGACCTGTAGGTAGGTTTTTTCTAACTATAAAAGAAAGTATCACACAGAATCGGTCACCTTGAAAAAAAAAATAGAATATAAAAGAACTCACTGCTCCAACCAGGGATTTCCCCATGACCATATCCACAATCTGCAGAGCTATGTCCTGCCCACAGCGTGCCTGGGCCTCCTTGGTACTGGCTCCCAGATGAGGACAGGTAATAACGTTGGGATGGTTCACCAGAACACGGTCTGTTGGGGGTTCCTGTGACAAAATGTCATACCATGTTGTCGGTTTCACTGGTCATACGAAGCGGAAGACAAGTAATGTAAATGTAACTATAATATAGTTTGCGCGCTCTCTGATTCTTGCCTCAACAAAAACGTCAAGGCCTGCACCTCCGCAATGGCCAGACTCTAAAGCTCTGAGGAGGGCCGCCTCATCGATGATACCTCCACGTGCACAGTTCACCACCTTCACACCTTTTTTGCACTTAGCAAATGTGGTGTCATTCAGTAGACCTAGAGGAGATAATATTGAGTGGAAATGTAAAAGAATGTCATTTACACTTTTTGACCCTACCGTACATCCAACCATGCCTCCTCAGCAATAAAACTCACCAGTTGTAGCAGGCATGAGGGGAGTGTGGACAGTGATGTAGTCACACTGGGGCCACAGCTCCTCCAGAGACATCTGCTCCACACCCCAGGTGGCCGTTACCTCAGGAGGAGTGATAGGATCATAGCCGATGGTCTGGAGAAACCAAATGCAGGTAACACTGAAATATTTATAAATTATAATTTTTTCTAAATACTACCTTATGCAACCTAGAATGCTCAAAATCTAATATATTCACAGGACTATGAACCAACCTTCATGCCAAAAGACTGCATTCTGGATGCAACTTCCTTTCCAATTCGTCCAAGTCCAACTATTCCAAGCACTTTGCCGTACATCTCTGCACCCATGAACTGACAAATGATTAACACAACTTTTACCCAAGTCTCTGGTGAGCTGTTTACTCCACAGATTCAATGATCAGATTTGATTAGTGATGAGTGGATGAACACGGGGGTCAACCATGCAAGAGGAATTGCTTTGTGGGTCAAAATAGAACTCTCATTGAGGGTAGATGAGCCACTAACCTTTTTGCGATCCCAATTCCCTGCTTTCATGGACATAGCTGCTTGGGGCACATGCCTGAGAAAAGGATAGTTTGAACTAAGTTAATCAAGCTTTTCTATAAAAGTATGGTGAGGAGATGTTGGTAATTTGGAGGCCAGGGCAACAACTAAAACCATTCCCGAACAATGTGTGCAGTGACAGGCCACTGCCATCAGGGAACACCATTGCCATGAAGGGGCGTGACTAGTCTCCAACAAAGTTTAGGTAGATGGCACGTGTCAAAATCGACATCTACATGAATGGCCAGATCCAGCGTTTCCCAGCAAAACATTGCCCAGAGAATCACACTGCCTCCACCTGCATGTCGTCTTCCCACAGTACATCCAGGTGCCATCACTTTCCCAGGTATACGGCGCACACGTACCGTAAACGGCAATAGGACTCAATACACCAGATGGCCTTCCTGCACCGCTCCATGGTCCAGTTTATAGCTCATTAGTCTATGGGTTTATTTTGTTTATGCTAAAATATAAATACATATCCCCAACACATAGCCTACACACTGTGCATATTCAGCAGACGCAAGCAAAATTCAGTAGTGAGTGTGTACACCTTTATAGGCCATTTTTAAGTGTCCTACCTTGAGAGGCTCATCAAAAGGGTACATGTCAGCTCTGCGGCACTGATGGTGTTTCCACTTGGTGTGCTAAAGTAGAGAATGTACATTTATACAACATGCTGAAATACATGACAATGCAGATCTGTGGGGATTTGATAGAGACATGTCTGCGTAAACACAACAAACGCAGGCATCTCAATACGATGTATTACACACTACGTTATTATTTGTGAACTTACTTCATAACTATGATGCCCTTTTTAGTGGAGGCATCCACATCCACGTTGTCAACGCCAGTCCCAGCTCTTCCTATGATTTTGAGATTGCTAGCAGCATTGATGACATCAGCAGTCACCTTTGTTGCAGATCTAACTACAAGGCCATCATAGTCCTGGGGGTGACATAAATACTTATTTCGTATTGGCATTGCATTAAAAAAGTACGTTTTGTTCATTGAAGTAGATTCTAATTGTTAAATAAGAGATTGCCTACATTGGAGTGCGCAGTAATAAAATTATATTTTGATATAGGTGTATGTTATCCCGAGGATGGCCAAATATCATTTTTTTATTCATAAAATGAAGTATACGTGGATAGTTCGTTATGTCGCAGGAAGAACCGGTATAGACTGAATATGCCTAAGGCGAACACTTGTCCAAAGGAGGACAATCTGGAAATCTCTGGCGTCGTTGCATCAGATGGCCAAATATCATTTTTTTATTCATCAAATGAAGTATACGTGGATAGTTCGTTATGTCGCAGGAAGAACCGGTATAGACTGAATATGCCTAAGGCGAACACTTGTCCAAAGGAGGAAAATCTGGAAATCTCTGGCGTCGTTGCATCAGATTTCCAAGAAGGCGGTTCTAGTGAGCAACACCAAAGATAGGAAAGCAGATGCAATTCCTTTTTTACCCACCGAACTGAAATGTACAAATCATTCGTGGAACGAGACGCAGCAATCTTGAATAAAGTTTGGGTTAGGTTATTTAACCCATTACCAAACGCGATGTACAATTTCAGGAATGGTAAATGTAATAACTGTCCCGTGTTATTAAAGGACATCGTGCATCGAAAAATGCATTATAAATTAATGTACATCCATTAACCTTACCTTGATCTCTGCAATCAAGTCGTCTCTACTCATATTCGGCTTCTCAATTACTTGGATTCCATTTTCTTGCAGGATTTTCTTACAGCAAGGATCAACGTTTTCACTGATTAAAATGCGTTTGATGGATATTGGGGCCATTTTGCTGCACTCTCAACAGTTGGGAACAACTTCACAGATTAATTGAGAACGAATGACTAAATCCTTATGTGAACTGATGCACAGACTGGAAAGTTATCAGTGCTGTCGGTTTTGAATGAAGATTTCGGATTAGGACTGCCCCCTTTTAAAGAAAACACGCCTCTTTCCATCTCCAGTTTTTCGACGCATACTAAAACAACAGAGGCAAAACATTTTTTCTAAAATGTTATTCGGAGCTAAAGAGTATTTTAAGTTGTATAATTAACTTAATGTGTATTTATTTCATGGATGTATATATTACGCGCAATACCTCCTCAGTTGTTTTATTTCTAAATCATCTGGCGGTCGGCTGTATAAACTGATATACAGAAATGGCACCATCTGCCGGAGATAACATACATTGCAGTATATTGTATTTAAAACGTGTCGTTGTCTTAACGACTGCTCTTTTTTTCTGGCATCAAGGCGTTGCTAAGATACGTCGCAACACAATTCAGTGTGGTTTCTAGATACTTGACACAAAGACATTGCAAATCGTCAAGAGACAACAATATCCCCACAATGTAACTTTCTATTATTTTGAAAGGCGCTTTTTGGATTCCTTTCCTGAAAAGTAAGAGAAAAAAATTGCCCAACAATGGCAACTGCGTCTATGATCGAGTATGGTCGAAGGACGGGGTCTAGCAAAAAAAGTAAGTGTTTGACTTGTTCTGTGTAGGTTTGCATTAAGCGAAGGTTGGATAACGTTATTTAGCACAGCAATACAAAAATGTTAGCTATTGTATATAGAATAACCATACAAAAATTTCCATTTTTTATTATCATAAATTAGTGCATGCAGTTGAAGTGAAAAAGGAACTGACGCAACCACCAGATCTTCGACAAGTGACGGTTCTGCCCAAAACCGAATGGCTCCGAATCCAGGGTAGTTTGAACAAGACTAATACATATAATGAGAGTCTGAAGGAAACATCCAAACAACGAGAGGATATGCACCTGAGATCCAAGGAGTTGGTTAAATTCTGGTCTAACACAATTGCAGTAAGCATTTTATTATTATTATTAATTTTACAATAATGCATGATGTGTTATACTCAGGATTCCAGTGTTATTACATTCAAGTATAATGGGCTTTACATTCATAGGGGCAAAGACAAAAGAAACTGGAGGCAAAAAAGATTCGTGAGGAGTTGGAGGAAGAGGAGAGGAAACAGATTGATATCGAGGAAGCTAAATATCAGGAGCAGATAAGAAAAGAAGCAATTGAAAAGGCCAAAAGTCAACAGTATTACAAGACTGATCGTGTGAAAGGATTTCATGTTTGTATTTCTGTTTAGCTAAATGTTATAACCTATAATGGGCTTCATTATGATGTGAATTGTTGTGTCAACTCAAAATATGTCTTGCTCTACAGAGTGCACTCTTGCTGACAGAGGTCCTGAAGGA
Organism: Dallia pectoralis; assembly: GCA_029465975.1. Classification (NCBI taxonomy): domain Eukaryota; kingdom Metazoa; phylum Chordata; class Actinopteri; order Esociformes; family Umbridae; genus Dallia; species Dallia pectoralis. The sequence continues at coordinate 14,256,884 of CM055731.1, forward strand.
AAGGGAGGCCCAGATTGAACTAATGCATAGGAAGGAGGACACTTCCAAATTTGTGGACATGGAAATTATAGCTATGATGAAGCGCAAAGAGGAAGAGGCAATAGAACAGGAGCAGCAGAAAGCTTTACAAAGGAGGCTTGACACACAAGCCACAGCAGAGCAATTAAAACAACAGTAAGTCACCTGAAGCCCAACAACATGACAGCAGTAATCGAATGAAACATATATACTAAACAACACTAAATAATTTAAATGTAGTTCTAAAAGAACTGGCAGAACGTTCTCACTGATTTAATGATGAATGGTGCCTTTCTTATTAGAGCAAAGGAACATGAAATGGACAGAGAGCGGGAAAGGCTGGATAAAAAGAAGGAGGCAGAGGAACTCCAGCAACTAAAAGAGCATTTTCTGTGGGAGCAAAGTGTACAGAAGCAACAGAAAGAGGAGGAGAAAAGAAACATCATGAAAGCTCACATGGTAACATGTTTGGTTTTAAACAATATCCCAGATATTTTCTAGAGCAATGGTAAACAAGATTCTGACATGTAAGTTAATCACTCCTGTATTTGAATGTAAAGGAGCATCTCTCTAATAGAGAAATCATTAAAGCAATAGAGGCACAAAAACAAGAAATGGATGATGAGCGCAGGAGGCTTTTTGCAAATGCAAAACAGAAAATGGCAAAGTTAAGAAAAGACAAAGAGGAGGAGATTAACAGGTAAATGCCTGGCGCCAAATAACACAGTAAGACATTGGTTTGGTTTTGGCAGCACTAGATTACAGACATTGATTTGCTAAGCCTCTTCTCCCTTCAGAGAGGTCCAGATGCACAGGACGAATATCTTGGAGAAACTGGCTGCGCAACAACAGGAGCAGAAGAACAATGACGAGGAGATCATCGCCAAGGCCATTGCTGAACAGGACGCCAGACGGGCCCGAGAGAATATTGAGAAAGATGCCACGAGGATGGCAATGCTAAATTCTATTACCTCCCACAGAGAAGTCGTGGTAAGCATGGAGACAATTGAAAACTCTAAGTAGCATTGTTCAACAATCATGCAAATGGGGTCATATAATGGGCTTATATTATAACATGTGATTTTGACAACGATACTGGCTTTGTTGTTACAGAGACAAGAACAGGAGCAGAAAGAAAGAGAAGACAACCAGAAAGCTCTTGCTATGCTTTATGCCAAAAAAGAAGCTGACAGGATATTTCTTGAAAAACAACACATGAAGGCACAGAAAATGAAAGAGGATGGAAAAACTTTACAAGACCTGTATGTTAATCAAATGGTGAGCTTGGTTTTGCACTTTGCCTGTCCACAATATGTGTCAACAACAGCAGCACTTTCATGTGACAAATATTTTTATTGTTCCCTGTGTCCTTTCTTGATAAAACATTTTATTAAATGAAAAAATAGAGCCTAATATTCCACCCAGCCTTTTTTACTGCGTGGACAGTTATAGGCATATGCTATCATTCAACATTAAATATTTGCAACTGAGATAATTACATCATATTCCAAAAAATAAAATAAACTTGTCATAAAGTTACATGTGATTTAAAAATTGAAATCTTCCTGTGTAGGCTGAAAAAAGAGCCAAGGAAGAGCACATAAAGAAACAACAACATGACTTTGGGACCAAAAATGCAGAGCTCATTGCTTTGGAAGAGACACAGTTCCAGCAATATGCACTGAAGGTGATCAATACAGCGACTGAAGCAAAAAGAAATACTCACCCACTCCGCAAAGCTGCTCGGGAGGGAATTGGAGGTGGTCTTGGACCCATCTTTGGAGGAATCCGACCAAGTTACCTTATTCAAGATGACACCGGTGTCCAGTTGCCCAGTTATGTCGGCGCCAGATCTCAGGATGTCAAAGAGCTCAATGAAACATGCGATATTCAGCAATCCAAGAAAAGACTTGGATTCACATGGTAAAGATCAGTTGAAAAGTGCTACAAGCTCTACAAGAAAGCATGATTATAAAAATAAAATGTTCATGAGCATCTATTATACACCACCAGTGTCATTTTTTAACACTGTAGTCACACTTAATATAAGGCAGGTTATTGTCTGACAGTGAAGATTTGTTGACATATTTTTATTTTCCAAGAGAATTTATCACAGAATGCGTAGTAATAAAACGGCAGAAATAATAATAGTAACTTATGTATATCTAGTTTTTTTATAGAGATGCACATATCGTGAATAAATGAAACGATTCTCCAGGTGTGCATCTAGAATGCACACTGTACACATGTTAGCTATAATTATCCAATAATTTTGTCTTTTCATTTAAATACATATGCACCATTCATCCAGATTTAAATGTTTGAAAGGCCATACTATATCAATTGCAACAGACTATTACACAAAAGTAATCTGACAATTAAACGAACATTTTAACTGTTAGAATTTTCTTTTTTAAACATAGGAGTCATAAGGGAATATATCGAAGACTGCCTGTTGTCAAACCCAGCATTTCTTAATAGATAAAAAGAAAGCCATTTCCAGAAAAGCCCCTTGTATGGACAAACTCTGGTGCAGACTTGTAAACATAAAAAGGTGTAATGGAGAGTTAGAACATTTAACACAAACGCTTACAAAAATCTTAGAAGTCAGAATATTATTACCAGTTACGCTGCAGTGTGTAAGTCAATTGAGATAAGGGGGAAATTAGCCTGAAATTATCTAACAAATGAAACCGTTTTGTATGTATAACACCAGTCATTTAAGAAAACAAGATTTTATCAGTTGCCCTTCAAGTGAAATCGCCACCATAATTTCCGTTAAAAAAAGTTAGTCGAAAATGATAAGAACGTTTAATTTTGTTTTTATGTTCCACAGTATTTTGTTGTTGGACAAATAACAGTTGATAATGGAAAATAAAAAAATGTTAACACAACCTTATGATTAATCAAACAGATGATTTATGCAATATTACACAAGTCAGGCAATAAGCCCAGAAAAAACAGACCTCCATCACCAATTAAAATAATCACACTGGAATCACATATCCTCTCAGTATGAGACCAGACTGAAAGGTGACAACAAAATTTAACCTGACAAACATTTTAAAGCTAGAAACGCTCCTCTAACAGAAACCTGTCTCACCGTATATCATTAAGCTACTTCTTATCTCCACTGGTCATCAATGCACTTTACAGTCATAACATTAAATTATGTCTGACAGTAAAATAAAAACAGATGAAAAACGTCTCTTATCTGGTGTCAAATATTGAATTGTACAAATATTCCAGAATTCGATCTGTTGTGAACCCAACAGATATCCAATGAGTGTCTAAAATCGCTCCACAGCAAAACCTTACATAACATCAGCCCACAGTGTGTACATGCTTCTGTTCAAAGATGGACAAAACCGAACATTTACAGGATTAACCTAGTCACTGTCATCAGAACTAGAGCTGTACTTATTTTTCTTGCTCTGGCTTTTCTCTTTCTCCTGGCTCTTTGACTGTTGATTCCGCTCACTGCGTTTTCCTTTGTCTTGGGACTTGTGAGAGGCCTCCGTCTCTGGGCTGCTCTCCCTCTTCTTCTTGGGGATTGGGCTCTTTCTACTGCTCTCTTTTCCTTTGCCTTCCCCTTCACTATGAGAGACACTGCTCTTGGACCTCCGTCGCCTGTGAACGTCACTGTCTTTGTTTTTTTTCTGATGAGTTGAACTGTCTATGGTATGGTCTCTAATGTTACTCTTGCTCCTGGAGCGCCTGCTTCTACGAGAGTCCCTGTTCCTATTCTTGTCTGGGCTCCTTGTCCGATCTCTGCTCTTGGATCTACCTCTCCTCTTGTCCTCTCTCGGTCTGTGGCGCTGCCTTTCGTTGCTTTTACTGCGCTCCCTAGCTCGCTCCCTGTCGCGCCCTGGATCTTTGTCCCGAGAGGAGGCACGTCGTCCCCTGTCCCGGTTTCTGCTGTTGGATCGGTTTCTTTCTTTGGCCGAGTTCCTCTCTTTGCTTGGAGACTTTGTCCTCAGCTTCTCACCATTTCTTCCTTTTGTCTCATCTCTGTTCTTGTTGTCAGCTCTTTCTCTACTTTTATGTTGGTCCCGGGTGGCAGATTCTGGAGCCTTGTCTTTATCTTTTTGGAGGGTTTGGTCCTTGCTTCTTGAGCGCCCCCTCTTTTCATCCCCTTTGCTGTGTTTGGGATTCCGGTCTCGGCTTCTAGACCTAGCACTTTTGTCTTTGCTTTTACTGTGGCTTCGAGATTTTGCCTTCTTGGTCTTATGCTTGTTGTGCTTGTCGAGCTTGTCTTCAGTTTTCAAAGTGTCCTTTTCTTTGCTCTTCGATCTATGGGAGCGACCCTTCTTCTCGTTCTCTCTGTTTTTACTGGGGGTTTCAGTAGCGTTTTCAGAGGTTTTCCTTTCTCTTTCCCTTGGAGCTTTGTCAGTCTCAATATTGCCCTCATTCATGTCACCCCTACACAATAAATAAATAGAATAATTACAGTCAAAGTAAATCCAAGTTATGATAGATGCACTCACAGTTTAAACGGCAAGACTCTTACTTGTCACCCTTAATCCACCGCTCTCCACCAGACGCTCTTGGCGCCCTTTGTACACGCTGCATTTCCAGGCGCCAATGAGGAGGAGTCTCGCTGCGGCAAAAACGATCCCGTGACCGTGAGCGAGACGGAGTTCGATACCGCTGCAGGAAACATTTAAATCACTAACTTTCCCGACAGCAACTTTGATGAAAATGTACAATATTACTCGATTGACACTGCACTTACTCTAGGACCTCTGCCTTTAATTTTCCTGCCAGATCTTGTCATCACTAGTCTCCTCTGATATGCTGACTGAGAATTATACATACTGCAACACAAAACGTCATTAATAAATACAATTCCCAATTAAGAAGGATCAGAATACTGGAAAATGTCATATTTTCCTGTCCATGAACTCACCTCTCCCTAGGCTTTTCCCCGTCTCTCCTTCGGTCCCTCTGATTTCCAGCATCTTCTTTTTGTTGCCGAGGACTTCCCCTCATAAGAAATGTATTTTCTGGGATTTGAGGGATATCTTCTAATCGCACTGTAGAGGTAACCTCTTCCTCCCCCTTCTCATCACCACGGTCAGCTTCCGACCTAGATATTACACACCACACTTAAAACCTATGCTGGAAAAAGGCAGCTACATTCCTTGAAGCGCATGAAAACAATTTCAAAACAAACCCTTTATCTTTCTTCTTCAGTTTCTTGTCTTTTTTCTTGGATTCTTTCTTGGACTTCTTCTTCTGTTTCTTTGATTCTTTAGCAGAATCACCCTCTGATTCAGAGGAGTCGTCAGAGCTGGCAGAGTCACTTGAGCTGTCGCTGGAGACAACCTTTTGTCGTCGCTTCTCTTCTCTTTTTGCTGTTAAATGTAGGGAACACTTGACATGAGAGCTTTAGACCCAAAAAAGCTATGACCCCGACAAGACAATTTAAGATAAACCACATGAAGCAATGAACCTATTACACCATAACAACTGAGAACACGACAAACCTTTTGATTTTGGAATGAGCTCTCCACAGTTCATAACTTTCACTTCAGAGTATGGTCTACTGCCCGCATCAGTCTTTTGACTCTCCATTGTTTGAATGACCTCCTGGCCCGAGATCACTTGGCCAAAAACCACATGGACACTAGAAAAAAAATAACATGTTATTAGTCCTAACAAGTTGTTATCCCTGTAAAAAAATGTTAGTGTGCCATTTTTAACCATACAAGTTGATTAGGGAGCAATTATTATGTAAAGCAAAAAACAGAGGGGAATTTCACGAGGAGCAATTAGCAATTGCTCTGGGGCTGAACGAAATAGCATTGACCTCAGCGACTGGGGGATTAGAACCAAGGACCATCGGCATCCGGACACTAATCGGATGCCCGAACCACCCAGCCACAAAATAAATACTGCACTTACCCATCCAAGTGGGGCGTGGGTTTTGTAGTTCTATGGACCAGCAAAAACAATGGATTAGTATGAAAGTGGACAGTTGTATTTTGAACTCAAGATATCCACATAATATTATAGCCGCATTATAGCCTTACATGAAAAACTGTGATCCATTTGTATCTTTGCCCCTGTTTGCCATGGATAGGAGGTACTCCTTATTATGTTTGAGAGAAAAGCTTTCATCTGTGTGCAGACAGAACAGGAGTCAGTCTTTGAGGCTGGTTTTGATCGAAAAATAAATAAACTTTTTAGTGAAGAGCCATACCTTCAAAGAATCCTCCATAAATAGACTCGCCTCCTTTTCCATTGCCTGATTTAAAAGAAGGAATATAAACATTAAAATCACAACTAGTATGCAACATTTGTCGTTTAAGAAAAACATTAATTTAGTATACCTTCACTAAAGTCTCCTCCCTGAATCATGAAGTCCTTCACAATTCTGTGGAACAGGCATCCTTTGTAATGCAGAGGTTTCTGTGTACCTTTTCCAATACCCTTCTCACCTAATGAGGAAAAAACGTTTTAGTCAAACCAGGCAACTAGATGTGCATAGTGTAACGATAACAAATAAAAGATAACAAAAAAGTACCTGTGCAGAGACATCTGAAGTTCTCACATGTTTTCGGACAGACATCAGAAAACAATTCAACCACGACTCTGCCAACTGTAACAAAAAGCATGAACATGTCAAGAAAATAATTAACCTAAACATTACAGCGATAAACTACTAGACGGGATACTCGACTATTGAAAAGTGGTCGCTTTTTACCCAGAACGTTACTGATGCCAATGTCAAAGAAGCAGCGTGGACGCTGAACCTTGATCCCCATTATCACACTTCTATAGCTGAAACAAAAACAGTACAGTTTTATATATATATTTTTTTTTTTACAAATATAACTGTAAAATCCATATCCACTGGTTATACAGCCACGCAAGGTATTTATTCATTGGCGAATTAACCCCAAAAAATGCTGCACAAGGGCTCAATGGACTGTTACTAGTTGTATCGACAACTATAATCAAAACCTATTTCTCGAAAACAGGCATTGGAAATGAAATGTAATGTTTAGTGCCAATTAGCACCCTAGATACTGAGCTAGTTAGCACGCTAGATACTTAGCTAGTTAGCACGCATGCTAACTAATGTGCCGTGGTAACGGCTTGTGGCCTGTGAGTACAAGTTAGCTTGTTGCTCATAGCAATAACACACATTCGCCTTGCTTCTGATACACGCAACCTCACTTAAATATAACAATCAAGTAAATACAACAGTTGACGTACCCAATTTATCTCAGTTGGCCAACTGAGTCCAATATCTCAGGTTAGATATACTTAACAAGGTGAAATCGCGTTTCATTCAGCGCTTCCTCACCAATGTTTTCTAAAGATGGCGCGATGGGATGTGCGAGTGCATTCTGGGTAATAAAAATAATAAAATGGTCTGGTGAGGCGCGTCTTTACACACACGCGAACTGTCCACTGGTCGTTGTTGGATGTTATGGGAGTCGCTGATAATTAAAAAACAAACCAATGTGATAAAAAATGTATTCATGTCGTCAATGTACTTCATGAGTGACTACGGTAAAAAAAAAAAAGGCATTGCATGTTCAGGAAGTATGGTACTGTATCCTGGAGACCAAAGCGAGACTCGAGTCACACTCGGAAGCCGGCTAGCTGACGGGGAAAGTAGATACAAGACTACATACAACTATTTTTTAGGATAACGGAGCTAATTTATCATCTGGTACAAGTAAATGGAACTTTGACTTGGGCTGGTCAACGTAAACGGCAAGCTGCGTTAGGCAATGGACTGACTTCGACGTTGTCCTGCACCACGTGAGTTGCTGAACATGCTTTTGACTTGTCACTGCTGCTGTGCTGGGTTTGAAAGTCAAGTCCCTGATTTTCATCATATAGTATCTTAGTTCCTTAACCGTTGTTTAATAAATTAATCTGTCAAGTATATTATCCTTTAAAACAATGTTTCTCCTACAGCTTGATTCACTGAAGGAATATGCAGCCAGGTGTGAAACAGATCATATCTTCAAAAGATGTGGACATTTATTCACCCTTGAAATAGACAGGTTTCTCCGTGGCCATGTTTTGGCTCCGATCCATGACTGCCACCGGCCACCTGCGCAGGTTTCTGCACGGGGGGGCAGCGAACCGGGACCAGGTTCTGGAGCAGCTTGGCATTTGTGCTGGCGAAGACCAAGTGTTTGAGGTGGTAGGAAAGAACAAAGCCAAGTTGACCGAAAATCATGTTGGGTGTGCTGTGGGCATGCTCTGGCAGTTCCAGAAGGAGAAGCCACAGATGCTTAGGACTGTTGACTTTATTCGGAGTCACCCAGAGTTCCTGACGCTTAGAGTCCTGGCTGAGAACAAAATTAAACTCATGGATGATGTTATGTTGGTTGACATGCTCTACAATCTTCTCAGGTACAGATGTGGGCTTGGTAGTTGAGCATATATTCAATATCTTCCTGTTTGTCAACCTATCCACCGAAAACGTAAAAACTTAATTTTCTCATTTTAAGGCTTAGTGTGGAACCCCATGATTCTCTTGTCCAGCATTTGGTTTCAGAGGCTTGGCTCAGATTATGCAGGTACGTCTGCACACTATAGCGACGGATACTAGCTATGTACAGCTGAACCGTTATTGTAAACATTGACGTGTGCGCTGTTTTAATGTTTTGCAGATTTCCTATGGCGTCTCTGTCTAAGTTTGCTGTTTGTCTAAGTGATCAACATCTGCAGTACAGTCCTCTGATGGGTCAGATCACTGACATATTGAGTCGGAAACTTTCCTCAATTGAGGATGCCAGGTATGCAACAAAAACATGACGCTTTAAATCAAAGATTCTACTTTCACATTTTTGCAATTGACATGCCTATTTGTCTAGGATCTTGACTACCCTGATGATCTGCGTGTCACCTTTGGTGTCCCCTAATTTTCGGGACAAACTCATCAAAAAGGCAGACAGTGTCCTGGCCTCCATGGACCCCTCGCGCTACAACAGCCCCAGGAGGATGGTGCAGTTTCTGCGCAACATCAAATACAGTCACCGTCCGCTGCTGGAGAAGTGCAACCATATTCTGCTGCATAATGTTCCCCGGATGGATTCGGAGAACATCGCTATCATCTTGGGGCTCTACCAGTCACTGCAGTTCAACAACTGTGACTTTCGTCTTGCTGCAAAACAGAGGCTAATCGAACTAGTGGACTCGAGCACGGAGCCGCTTTCCTTCACCAAACTTTTTGTTACTCTGGGACCAATGGCAGGGCCGGACACCAAAGACAGGTTGTGAAACGTAGTATGTTGAAAGTTTCCTGGTGACTTCAATGCCTATTTTATACATACAGTGAACCCGATGTAACTGTCTAATTAATGCTACTCACACATCTTTCAGGCTGGAGAGTATTGCACTACTTCTGTCCGAGGAGCTTAATGCCCAGCAGGCACTGAGTGTGGCAGAAACACTGGTGGAGATTCACTGCAGAAATCTGCTGCTAATTCAAAAGTAAGCTCATACTCCGTTTCAGCCATGCCTGAATGTTCCATGTCAACTATAGAACTAAGGCAGGTAATCTCTTTCCAGGATTGCGTCAGTGATCCACAAGAACCTGCCAGTCTACAGGCCTATGGAAATAGCCAGGATCACACAATCCCTGATATTGCTGCATTATCAAAGTCCAGAATTCTTCACCAAATTAAGATGCATTCTTGTTCAGTGAGTATTTAGTTTAAAGACTGATCTCTAACAGCCTAGCTCTTTTATGTTCATACATGTCACTCACAGAAAATGACAAGCAGCATTTTAATTGGATTTTAATTCCCTGTTTTGTCAAACACTAACAAATTGACTGTTTTTCTGTTTAGTCAAACACTAACAAATTGAACGTTTCTCTGTTTTGTCTAACACTAACAAATTGACTGTTTTTCTGTGTGGTCTGTTACTCCCAGCTTTTTGCAGCACAGCGTCTACCCGTATGAAGTGACCATGCTGACGCGCGTCCTGTCCATGCTGCCATCACCTAGACTTGACCCAGGTGTCATCACGCGGGTGGAAGCGGTCCTGCCCCAGTGTAACCTCAATGACCTCAACACCTTTGCGGTGGTCATCGCCAAGTTATTGCGAAACGACCCGTCTTACAGGCACAGCACGCCTATCAAGTACGTTAGTCTGATGCAGACGCTCAACCACTGTGGACGCGAGCGACTGTGCAAGGCTGACCGCCTGGACTTATTGTTGGAGGAGCTCAAGTACATGTCTGGAGACTGGTTCGAAGAGATGCTGCTGAAGGAGACCATGGAAGCCCTCCAGAGGCTGAAGGGTCAGATATCCTGGACCAATGCTCCCGAGCTGTCTCTATTCCTGACAAGGATTAATTATCTTTGTACTCCGTTAATGGACTCTATAGCTAGTGTGACCATGAAGCAAATCGACAAGGTACTTTGAGACCAAACGTTTTAACATCAGACAATAGCTTTATTGCCTAAGTAGAGACTGAGTGTTAGTTGTGTCAGGTTAATTTGTTTTAAAATACTTTCTCTCCTTTCAAGATGCACTACTCTTCTTTGTACAGCACGTTGCTTCCCTTTGCTGTGCTGAATTATGATTCACCGAAGGTGGATGAGATGTTTGACATCTGCATTCAGCACATCCTGCCTCATATCAGTAAGTGGTTGTGGAAGATGCAACGTATTATAATTATAAGTCATCAAAAAGACCACATGTTCATATTTTTCTTCCAGGTTCCTTGGACCCCCATCTGCTGGTACTCCTTGGATACACCCTGGCTGTGGCCGACTGCTTCTCAGAGGAACTGGTTCGGGAAATCTTCAATGTGGATTTCCTCGCCAAGCTGGATTCACAGTTAGAAAGTATGTTACAACTGTACCCACGGATTTGTGAATAAATAAAAACTTGCAGTGGATTTTCTTTACCATCTTAATATCGACCATTACGTTTTTATTGGATACAAATGTGAACACTGTAGGAATAAAGGTAATATGTTCTGATTTGTTATGTCTGTTAAATGGTAGCTCTGCCTGATGCCCTCAACATGCGGATTCGCTTGCGTCTAATGGAGCTAAACCGTGCTGTGTGTCTGGAGTGTCCAGAATCCCAGGTACCCTGGTTCCACCAGCGCTACCTCCAACAGTCGCAAAGGAAAGGTGAGCTACTAAGTCAAAGTCTTGTATTTGTCAAATGCACCTAATAACATAGCGTTATTCTGTAAAATTAAATTATTGTGACATGGCACGCGACATCAATGCAGTTATTATAATATTACTGGTCTACTTACTCACTGCATTAGCAATGTTATGGGCCTCTATTCTCTATGTTACAAATGTTACGAGTCACTTTACAGACCGCATTAGCAATGTTATGGGCCTCTATTCTCTATGTTACAAATGTTACGAGTCACTTTACAGACCGCATTAGCAATGTTATGGGCCTCTATTCTCTATGTTACGAGTCACTTTACAGACCGCATTAGCACTGTTTGAGCCTCTATTCTATACGTTACAAATGTCACGGGTCTCCTTACTTGCTACATTTTAAGGGTTAATGGTCTCTGTTCTCGCTACTTTGCACATGTCTCTTTACTCCCTGCTTTACAATTCCATTCTTACCGTTTTTAGGGAATGGATTCATCAGCCCTGTCCAACAACAAATCCACAAAATGCTTGGGGAGGTTCTTGGAGGGGTTAATTGTGCCAAAGCTGCAGTGTTCACTCCGTATTTGTACAGAGTTGGTGAGTACAGTACTACCAAATTCTGACTGTCATACCTTTATTAGCATCTGGCTCCTGACCATGGCTAATAACAGGGGATTGGTGTTAACCTCAAATCTGAATTAAATTTGTTACCTGTTGTTCAAGTTGTCAGCTAACCCCTCTTGTCTATCTAGACTTTGAATGCGTGCTGGACAAACATAATAAGGCAATACCCTACAGTGAGAAAAGCCGACTGCAGATGTCCGACGATGGGAAGGTCAGCTGGGGTTTGGACTCCGTGGGGAAGGAGAGTGATATACCTCAAGGGGCTCAACGGTAAGAAACTGGATTGGTTCTATGACTTTTGCCCGACATGATGTTTAGTCGTTATGAGTAAATTCATTCCAAACCAATTGAAAAGGATTTAATACTTACTGACCAAGTACTAAAAAAAAGTTTCAATCAATTTAGTGTTGCAGTTGACTTCTTGGATACGAAATCTTTTTGCAAAAACTCTCGTCACATGAGAGGGGAGGCCATGATGAGAAAGAGACATCTGGAGATTCTGGGATATCATGTTGTCCAGGTAAAGTACTCAGCCGTCTGTCCTAAGATATGTATCAATGTGTATTAAGTTGCCATGTAGCAATTATAAACAATGTGATCTAAACAGATCCCTCACTTCGAATGGAACTCTATGGAGCTATCCACCCCAGATGCCTGGAAGAAATACCTTCAGAAGAAAATGTTTGCTGAGCTTCCCTAAAGCACTGTTGAACCAGTGGCATGTGTTATATTACTTTTGCTACAGAACTGTGAGAGAAGCGATCTGTTTTTGTAAATGTATATCTGCAGACCTTCTTATTGACAATGGATGTTTAGCAAAATGTTTTTATCTAGTGGTCGTTCTTGGCTTTTTGAAAGCCATAGTGCTACCTCACACCAATCTGCCAAGAAATACTCTATAATGAGGTACAATGTTTGTCCAACAATAATGTGTTTTTAATAAAATAAGCAAGCCGTGTTTTTTCTCTTGTGAATTATTCTAATGTTGACTATGTTAAACATCGCTGAAAGAAAATGTCCAAGCAAGACGTAGATAGCAAAACACGTTAGGGTACTATACAAATATTTTGTTTACAAAAATGGGCAACAGAATATACAGTCAAGGAAGAAATTATTTGATTCTGCTGATATATGTACATTTGCCCACTGACAAAGTCATGATCCATCTATATTTTTAATGGTAGGTAGATTTGGTCAGTGAGAGACAGAATAACAACAAGAAAAATACAGTATATCGCATTTAAATACGTTATACATTGATTTGCATTTTACTCAGTGAAATAAGTATTTGGCCCCTTTGCACATTGTGGCAAAAAACTTGAGGTCAGACGTTTCTTGTAGTTGGCCACCAGGTTTGCACACATCTCAGGAACAATTTTGTCCCACTACTCTGCAGATTCTCTTAAGTTATAAAGGTTTCGAGGCTGACGTTCGGCAACTCAAATGTTCAGCTCCATCCACAGATTTTCTATTGGATTAAGGTCTGGAGTCACTCCACAACCTTAATGTGTTTCTTCTTGAGCCATTCCTTTGTTGCCATGCTTGTGTGTTTTGGGTCATTGCCATGCTGGACGACCCATTCGTCACCCATTTTCAATGCCCTGGCTGAGGGAAGAAGGTTCTCACACAATATTTGGCGGTATCTGGCCCCATCCATCGTCCCTTGGATGCGGTGAAGTTGACCAGTGCCCATAGCAAAAAAACAAAGCCAAAGACTAAAGTTTCCACCTCTATGTTTGACGGTGGGGATGGTGTTCTTGGAGTCATAGGCAGCATTCTTTCTCCTCCAAACATGGAGCGTTGAGTTGATGCCAAATAGCTTGTTCAATCTTGTCATCTCACTTTTACCCAGTTCTCATCTGAATAATTCAGATGTGCATTGGCAAACTTCAGACTGGGCTGTACATGTTTTTTCTTAAGCAAGGGCACCTTACGGGTGCTGCAGGATTTCAGTCCTTCCTGGCTTAGTGTGTTACCAATCGCTTTCTTGGTGACTATGGTCCCAGCTGCCTTGAGATCATTGACAAGATCATCCCATGTAGGTTCCTCACCGTTTTCATGATCATTGAAACTCCATGAGGTGAGATCCTGGATGGAGCCCCAGACCAGGGAGATTGACCGTTATTTTGTGTCTCCCATTTGCGAATAATCGCACCAACGTTGTGGTCTTGGAGCCCATTCCAGCCTTGTGTAGGTCTAAAATCTCGTCCCTCACATCCTTTTAGTTTTGACCGCGGTGGATAGTTTGGAATCTGATCGATTGATTGCTTATGTGGACAGACTGAGATTAGTAGGACTACCTTTAAGAGCTCTTAATATACCCTCTTAATATCAGCTCGTTACTTGTATAAAATACACCTAGGAGCCAGAAATCTTGCTGATTGACAGGGGATCAAATGCTTATTCCACTGAATAAAATGCAAATCAATTTATATTATTTAACTTATTAGAAATGTGTTATTCTGGATTATTTTCTTACTCTGTCTCTCATTGTTCAAATATACCCACCATTAAAAGGATAGACTGATCATGTCTTTGTCAGTAGGCAAATGTACAAAATCAGCAGGGGGTCAAATCATTTCTTCCTTTACTGTATTGTTATAATACACAATTACTATGGGGAGTTTATATCGCGAGGATCAAGTCACTCAATGTTTTGCAGTACTCTGTTACATCTAGAAAGTATAGAGAGTTCAGTTATTTCTTTTACAGTTTTGGCATTTTGGCAGCATTCAGGCGCATGGACACACAGGACGCCCCAGCAGCATAACGCATCTCTTTAAGCATCCCAATCCACTCCTTCTTATTTTCTTCATACCTTTAATAGGGGGAAAATAAATGTTACACATCTGGCACAAATTTGTCTATAGTGATAGTGGCACCATTTGTACAGCAGTAATGATAAACATACTTGTGTCATTTCTAAAGATGGTTGTGTACATTTAATTGGGTCAATTTTTTTGTATTTCGCTACCGAAGCTTAATTTTACGAAAGATCACAGCGCCATCTGGGAGTCCCAATTGGGGACCAAGTTAGTACTAACTACTTACTGCCAGACATCAATAACTTCAGCTGGTGCAACTTGGTCTTCCTTTGTGGCCACTATGGTAAAGCCTCCCACAGCATACAGCAGTCCTCCACAGCTGACCAGATTCACTGAGCTTCTTTCCTGGGGGAAATCTGTGAAGGTCTCCCACCTAAAATGGGAATGATTATTTACTGTACTGTTCTGTTAAAATATTCTTGCAAATCAACGTCATTGACATGTCATGGTCAAAGCACATACTTGTTGGTTCCAAAGTCATAGGCTTCACATGAAGCAGTTAGACCATCTACATTGACCCCTCCAGTCACCACAATCTTCCCGTTGTGAACAACTGCCCCAAACATGGATCGTGCAATTTTCATGGCAGCCACCTCTTTCCACTCTGACTTCTTGTGGTTGTATGCAAACACTTTATTGATTGCTTTACTTTGAGAGAGAAAAAGTAAATTTTATGAACACAAGTAGATTATCTAAATGAAAATTATCAAATAAAAAATGCATACTTCATACTGTCTAGTGATTTGAAATAAGGTAATAAAGTTTACTTGTCATCAGTCTTTCCTCCAATACAGTACACTAATCCATTCTGGCAGACGACATTATGACCATGGATTTTCAGAGGTAGCTTTTTGGTCTCGGCCCACTTCATTTTTCTAGAAAGAAATCATAGTGTAGTTATTACATGTTAGTTCAAGTCAGTGTGACTTCGATTTAGTTCAATGGTTAATACTTACTCAACATCATAGAACATAACAGAGTCAACAGACTCGTTGGACTGCAGGTCTTTACCAGCTACAGCAAAGATGAGATTATCAAATTCCCCCATACTCATTAAATATCTGGGAGAAGGCATTGGAGGCAGAGCTATCCAATCAGCAGCAAGAACATCCAGCTAAAAACAATCACATATTTGCATATTATTGTAATCAGTATTTTTTCTGATGACAGACAGACACTAAGTGGTTTGAGATCAAACTCTTGCATGGTCTTGGATCAGTGCTGATCAGGGCCCAATGGAAGTATCAAACAAAGCCTATCATTACCTGATAGAAATAGCATTGTAACGGAGCTTCTTTATCCTCCTCATCAACAAACAATCCTCCCAGGACGAAGAGATCGTTCTTCTTTGTTCTCAGGCTGACATGGTTGCATGGTATCAGCTCACTCATTGCCACAAGGAAGCATTCGTTCTCAACGCCATCATAGGCTACCGCAGCAGTGTCGTTTAACATCAACACTAAATCTTTGGTGTACATACCGATTCTCTTGATATCATTCAGATAACCAGGTAATTTGATAGCCTCTCCATCTTTGACTGAATCTTTTCCTGACTCTTCTATCTTGTCAGGAAGTTTCCCAGCAAAGGCATCTTTAATTATTTTGATTTTTTTAAGTAGCTCAGGGTCAGACTTGATGATGTCGTCCTTTTCCACTTTGTCAGTAAAGTACTTCTCTGGGAGTAAACGGAAACGAACATGGTCAAATGCCTCATCCACAGTCTTGACACGGTTCTCTTTGTCTTTTCGAACCCATTTCATCAGCGATTCAAACACAATCTCCTCTTTTTCTACATTCAGAGAGTCGACTCCTATGACAGCAAACAGTTCATGAGGGGCTAGCTCCAAGAAGTCATCCACTTTGGCCAGAGTTTCAAAACGATCTGCAATGTAATCCCGACTCGCCAAGGCTAGTCTTGGGCAGTCGAGCAGCAGTGCCAATCTGAATATAGCCATACAGTTACCTGGCGACAGTCTCTTCTGTAGAAAATTTGCACACACAGTAAATACTGAGGGGATCTGAAAACGGTTCGCCACTGCAAAGATATCCTGAACATTGTCATCTGTGATGTCAATGTCTGCTGAATACATGTAATTCACAATCATTTCCATGACTGTGGGGTCCAAGTTCTCCAAAACAACCTCCTTATCCACCTGTTTAGAATCATCCGAGAAGAAAAGTTCTCGGAAATAAGGGCTACATGCTGCCAGGATGAGTCTATGGCAGGGCAGGCTTCTGTCTCCCACTTTCAAAATGCAGTCAATAAACTTATTTTCATTCAGAAGCTCTTTCAGGCCATCCTGGAGCAGGGTGCTCTGAAACAGGCGCAAATCTTCCTTAATATCTTTTGGATCCATCCTGAAAGAATCGTTACTTGACCAAGTGTCTCGAAGAAGCAGCTCTCAGCCCACTGTCCGGCTAGACTGAGTTGAATAGGGTCCCAGGTCTGAAGACCTTCCAATATAACTATGACCCTCTAAATATAGCAACTCACCTCAGTTAGGAAGAATTCAGGTTGGCTGAATCACACAGCTGTCACAGAGTGAAAGAAACAACCGTGTACCCATGTCACTGCGGTAGCCATAATAATGCTTTGACAACACACAAATAACATTTGTCACAGTGACTGATGCATTTCTACGAAGTGATGAGCAAAAGACATTCAAGTACAATTTCCTGTGTAAATATTGGAGTTCTTCACTATTCCACAAACTTCTTAGGGTCCAGCCAGTGAAACTATCACAATTCTTCACTTTTCCACAAATAAAGATTTTATTAGAGGACTTATAGGTTACTGTAAAAATTATGAAGATTTCTTTTAACCCATAAAAGGGTAGGTGATTCATTTGTGTGCAGCTCATTTATATTTCAATGAGAGTGACCTTCCACGTAGGAAAGCTTCACGAGCAGCTGCAGCAACAACTGGTGACTGTCTGTCCTCGTGAACTATTTGTTAAATACTTGAGCTCACAAGAACATTTGTAAATAGCTTGTAGATTATTGTCTGAAAAAACATACGACTGTTGTCCCCATACCACACTGTCAATAACTAATTTCCGAAACAGATTTTAGAAAATTCAAACTACTAACAGCAGGTCAGACAACAATATAATGCACATAAAGACTTTAATTATGCAATCTAAAAAAAACAAAATATAATCTCAACTATTTACTTTAACAACATCTTCTGAACTGTATTTGTTTTGATCTAGAGAAGTCCCTCTTTACATACAGAACATGTTGCTAACATACGTTTCAGACAATCTTTACTATATATAGATATGTTGTAAATTTATACTTGGCTATAAACAACTTTAGTGTGTTAAGGTTTAATTTAACGCTGTTGACGATCAACATTACTTCAGCCCATAACTTCCCACAGTCCTTGAAGGGTGAACCCCTCCTTTAATTTCTCCACAGCAATTCCAAGCTCCTCGGAAAACACGGGCTCCCGGTCCTGCTGCTTATTTCCATCAGCAAAGTAAGCCTTTGAACCAAAGATTTCACTATCAGTTACCACAATGGTATGAATAGACAAAGAACTCTGTAGCACCTATTAACCTGATAAACGCAAGGCAACACAAAGACATGTTCATAAAATGTTGTGTAACATTCCTTTAGCAACCTGCTATTTTCAGAGTGTGAAACAAGCCAGGATTCCCAGAGGGTGGATGACATGGCTTTAGCTAAGCACACTCACAGTGAACGCATCAGTCTGTTCATCAGGCTCAATTTCCACGTCATCGGGGGGTTGGTCCACTGTCAGCTCCTCCAATGGCTGAGGCTGGAATCATAGAAGAAACACCACACCAAAACATAATTCTATCAGTTGAAACATGGCATATCCACTATGCATCAAAGTGTGTAAATTGTGATTTTTTCTACAATGTGTGGTCCCCTTCGAAAATACAAGCATACTTTTTCCTCCATCTCATATTCCACTCCGAAGATAGGGTTGGCAGAGTACACTTTGTGCAGAGAGTTGATCTCTTTAACTGCATCTTGGAGTTTCTCCATCGGGTCAATCTTAAATCCAAGCACATATCCTCCAGTCTGCAAACATGGGCAGAAATGTACTCAAAACATCGCACCAGTCAGTGGCATGGGTTTTTGTTACTCAGTATTTTCAATTACTAAACCTAATACACACCACTTATCTGATACATCCTATTGCATATCCAGTTCTATGTGTAGTTGAAACACAACAGAAATACTACTGGTCACGTCTAAGATTGTCAGAATTACCTGATGAAAGCTTTCTATCACCAAAGCCATACCGAACTTTGAGTCTCTTACTCTGATGGAACTCTTTGGGAAAGAGAGATCACAATAATGTTGAGAATTACCTGCTGAGAGCTTTCTATCACCAAGGCTAAGGCCAAACTTTGAGTCTCTTATTCTGATGGAACGCTACAGGGAAGAGACAATAATGGAAATTGATTGAATAAAAGCAACTTATATTTGCAAATATGTGCCTAGTGTATTTTAGAGTGTAGACACGTGTGTAGACATAAATCAACACAATATGTTAAGCTGTAAATTTCAGCTGTCTTTTTAATCACTTACAATTTGAAGGTAGGGAATGCTGACGTTGAAGCTTTCATTCATATTGGCATGCCAAACAATCCGAACATTAGTAATGAAGAAGGTTCCTAGATTACCCTAAAATATACAATTCAAAATTTTGTTTTATTGTAAAACATCTTAAGTAAAAAACATTCTGCGAATTAGCTAGTTACAGGACTTCATGTCAACCTGGTCAATTGATAAATTTCAAACCCTGTTTATTCTAACAGATGAGCTGGTTAGAGGACTTCATGTGTACCTGGTCACTGGATAAATTCCACATCCTGTTTATTCTGACAGACTAGCTAGTTAGAGGACTTCATGTGTACCTGGTCAATGGATAAATTCCAAACCCTGTTTATTCTGACAGACTAGCTAGTTAGAGGACTTCATGTCTACCTGGTCACTGGATAAATTTCAAACCCTGTTTATTCTAACAGATGAGCTAATTAGAGGACTTCATCTCTAACTGGTCACTGGATGAATTTCAAACCCTGTTTATTCTAACAGATGAGCTAGTTAGAGGACTTCATGTCTACCTGGTCACTGGATACATTTCAAACCCTGTTTATTCTAACAGATGAGCTAGTTAGATGACTTCATGTGTACCTGGTCACTGGATAAATTCCACACTCCGTTTATTTTGTCATACACTTCCTCTCGAGGCAAAAGCCTCAGTTGTTTATTTTGAATCAGAGCTCCTCTCAGCTTAAGATCACGGTACATTTTAGAAGTCTCATAAGCCCTAAAGAGATATGGAAAATTAGCTGAAAACAGATTATTTAGTAATGTGTGACTAAATTGAATGACATAATCTGGAAACATTTTAAGAAATGTAGCTATAAATACCTGTGGACAGCAATGACAGATGTAAATAATCTTGGACTCCCTGGAACCACATTGGTGAAAATGAATTCAAACCTTGTATTGTTAGATTTTGTCAAGATATACAGTGCTTCAGTCTGGCCTCTCAATTTCTGAAATAAAAAAATCTTAGTATAAATGGTGGTGACATCTACACAGGACTGCGAATACAATAGACTGAAAGACCAACATACGTACAGAGTTAGCTGTCCTTGTTGTGATGTTAATGATGGAATTGTATCCAACAGCTAAAAAAGAGAACATTTTGCTAATGGATTCCAAATACAGTATTCCAGTGACGATTATTTTTGTGGCTGTGCTGTGATACCACAATAATACAAAACTGGGCAGTGATTGAGATAAAAACAATAACAAACACTTAGTTTAAAGTTGCTTGTCAGGATGAATACTGTAAAGGAACAAAAAGTAAGGGCATGGGGCTAGCTAGGTCTAGGTGAATACTTACACAAATTCACTCTTGGCAAAGCCAAAGAATGCCAGATGATCCTTAGATTTGTTACCAACAGCCTCCCTGCAAGTACAGATATAACATATTTAGTGCCATAACCACATTGATAGCGGGTTCAAGTTACAATCTAGTTTAGTATACTCAACTAATTTTGGTTTGATTCAGAGTTGAGTAGTAGTTGCCATGTTGTGGTCGTTTACAGGGGTCAAATACTGTATGGAGATCTGCATTGCCAAAATACTGTATGACGCATCTGACCTTAATTTGGAGTGTCGTGGCAAAGGGTCGGAATACTTATGTCATGCATGAGAGTTATTATTTTAAATAAGTAGGCAATCTTTTTGCTGTGTCTATAAGTCAAAAAACATTTCAAAATCAATTATACGTTACGCCTATATAACACAATGTGGAGAAAGTGAAGGAGTTGCAAAACGTTCCAAAATCACATTTGAGATATCAGTACATTATGATTATTCTCACAGACTATAACATGTTTTGTTTTATTCCGTGTTTTATTCCGTGTTCACATATGAAACGATTCACATCCTATATCACTGATAACTAGACTATTCCTCTACTTGCAGTTGGTTATACTAAACAGGTAAATGATTGCACCTCGATCCCCGTTATTTCCTTTTGTGTCTTCAATGGAATCGAGGCAGTCGATCAGCACTTCGCCAGGTCGAGTTTTCATTTGCCTGTAAATTAAAAACAGTTGTATTCCCATCTCTCTACTACAGTCAGTATAAACTACAATCATCATTTTTATCTCCCTTCATAACGAGGTAGCTAGCCAACCAGCTAATAACATTAACTTCTAGTGAGATTCAAGCGTTTATGCATGTTGTAACTAATGTGCACTTCCCTGCTGGCCTTGTTGTAACGCTACGATTTTAGCATAACTGGTAAACAAATAACTTACTGTGTTGTTATATCGAATCTAACATCTCTATCTTCCCAGAGAGCATCCCAAACAACGGCCATGGTGTTAGGAAAAACAACAGGTACAGTAGCTAATTTAGTTTAATCCTGTCCTAGTTAGCTAGCGACTAATCTTTTCAGACAAGATGGCTAGCTAGCTAACGCGTCTTCATTTCACCCCAGTTGCCCTGACAACGAAATGACGGTAAACGAAAGGGACAAACAGAACATGAACAAATCAAACCGCTAAATCTACTTGTAGAAATAAATGTATGTTCTTCTAACATTTTTGACGTGGTGGGAGAACATATAGCAAGGGATTTAAAAGCGTTCATCAATGCAGAATCTCTCCTAATTTATTTCAATTAAACAGGAAGTTATGGGTGATCATCTAAGCACCCCATAATGTCACAGATAAACTGGAAAAATATTTTGAGTAAATATTTGCTTGATGACAATTTCTAAGGGTGACAATAATCGTGACACAAGGCTTGAGAATAATTTTTTTAATTTGATTATGATTTGTAATGTGTTTTTTCTTTTATTCATTTAACATCAAGTAAGATTCATCTCATACTTTGAGTGTACAATCGAGCTGATGAATAAATACAATTTCATAGCTTTGTTTGGTCATCGCTATGAAGGGAACTGTAAAGTAATGCTATTCTTAATCACAGTGTGTCATCATTACTATCAATACACTATTAAAAACATTAACAGTTATATTTTTCTTTATATTTGAGCAAATGTATCTTACAGTGAAGAAATACAAACAAAAACTCCAGATTATTCAGAAAAGAAATACAAAACAAAATCATAAATACAACCAAAATGTATGGTGATTCATATCAAGTTTTAGTTTTTTATGATGTACAATTTCCAACCAACATTAAAACAATTGTAAGAAGAAAAATGCATAGTAAATTGCATACTGTCAGTTGTAGGCTTTCCAACCTGCCTATTTGGCCAGAAATTGTCAAATTAATTTATTAACAAAACCACTGAGAATAATTAAGACATTATACTTCAAAAAATATAAAAGAAAGTAGAAGACTCTATGTGTAGTATATTCAATGTGAAGCAGCGTAATATGCTAATGGCTCAAAGGTTTGAGAATATACATCATTGATGTTTTTCTCATGTAAACCTAAAATAACAAAAGCAGTGTTTGAACACATCTCTATCTTTCAGTGCATACAACACCATAAGGTACTTTAAAGTAACAGTGATGTATTGAATGATTTAGTTAAGTTTACAATATCTATATAATAACAGAATGGTGGGACCTCTTTTCAAATGTAATAAAACATTTACTGTTGAACTAATATATTTTCTTCAAAAAGCACAATCCATAAATACATAAAGACTTATTCATTTAGAAAGATGTACAGGCGACGATCTATTTGGAAAAAAGGCAACTTCATCAACTCTTATAGGGGCATGTCCCTTCCCAGTTGTTTACAACTTACAAAAAGAGAGGGGACAGAAAGCTGCAAAATAGAGCAATTTCCAAAGATATATGCCTGTAAAATACACCGTATTTAGAAATCTCCACTGTAGTAAATTAGTTACATGGATCATCAGTTGATTGATCACCTGCCTGTTTAACCAGCTGCGGAAAAAAAGAGAAGAGCATGTCAAAACCAATGTCCGACAACAGAGCACAGAGCACAGAGTTTTGCATATAACACAACCAGTGGAACATACCTGTTCTAGATAGAACACAGATCTTCTTGCATTCATCTTCTGTCTCGAAACGATTGGCATTTCCTTCACAGCCTCCATACCAGAACTGTGCACATGAATTGGCATGTTTGTCGTAGTACCATTGGACGTTATAATCTCGACAGGTGCCTTGGTCCAAAGTGAGGTTACAGCGGGGATCGAGCGGGACGGGATCTGACAGAACACAGAGAATGGTTGTGAAATACTGCTCGTTCCAAAACATGCAAAGGCATCGAATACGGGAGAAACCCAGCTTCTTTACCTACTACCTATTAACAGAAGGTTTGAACTTTGGTTTAGTTGTAAGTGTAATGTAGTTAGAGTTCCTGACCTTGTGGGACAATAGCATTAGCAACCGGATTTGATACAGGCTGATTTCGACTTGACGATGAAGCTGAAGCGGATATTATTGTGGATGATGACGATGCTGAGACACCTGTGTTGAACTGGGAAATTTCCCTCCCAGGCAGGACGGATACGGTTTTATTCAGCACAGCCACAGATCCGGATCGCACATGGGTGCGTATGTTTAAATCTTCCCCCTCCTCATCTTCCTCCACCTGGATGGACACGCATATAGCTTAGCTAACAAACGGTACCTCTTATCTGGTAAAATTGCATTGATTATCAGAGCAATTACAATTACATTAATCGTTATTAAAAAACAATCTTTTAATTTAATTCCCCGAAAAAACTCAAAATTGTATTATACTGGTATGATGTGCTCACAACATACCTGCACTGGCAATGGTCCAGCATTGAGGGGCAGAGCAAAGTTATCTCCTCGGCTTCTGACGTGACCCTGGCTACTGGACTGTCTATTCAGATTTAGGCTATGATCCTTATGATTGACGTTCGCATTGCCGCTGTCTACTTGTCCATATCCGTTGTTTACTTGTCCATATCCGTTGTTTACTTGTCCATATCCGTTGTTTACTTGTCCATATCCGTTGTTTACTTGTCCATATCCGTTGTTTACTTGTCCATATCCGTTATTCCCATTGATTCCAAACTTGGTAGCGATGCGATTCAAAACCAGGGCTCCATTTTCATCCTCGCAAAACTGGCTGACAAGTTTTGACTCGAGAGCTGAAAGACAAAAGGCGATAATTGAACACCACAGTGAGAGGCTAATGACATATGAGAAAGGCAAAGTTGGGAACTGTGTCATTCACCTGGCAGTGTGTTGAAGTCATCAATAAGGTACATATGTTCACTGTCAGGTTCTGAGGCGATTAAATTGAGCTCGCGGAGGAACTCTTCCTGAGTTGTATCTGATGTGTTGACAATCCCCAAGGCGTACATCTCTATGTTGGCAGCATGGGCCTCCCGCACGGCAATGTCCAGCTTCACAGGCTCCCGTTTGTCTGTCTGTCCGTCTGTGATGACAATAACCACCTTCTTGACCCCAGTGCGGGCACTGTAGAAGGCCTCCTGGGTGGCCTTCCGGATGGCAGTGCCAGTGTAGGTGCCCTCACCCATGTAGGGCATTTTTCTGATGGCTTGTTTGATATCCTGCTTAGTCATGTAGCGAGCGAGGTTAAACTCCAGATGGACGTCTAGACTGTACAGGACCAGTCCAATTCTGGTGGCGTTACGTCCAACCGTGGTACGGTCCACTAAGGCTGTAACAAAGTCCTTGATGATTTCGAAATTCTCTGGACCAACACTCTCTGAGCTGTCGATGACGAATACAAGCTCCATTGGCATCTCCTTGCACTTGACCCCACATCCTGAAAGAATTAGAAGAGTTTAAAAACGTACACTGGTAAACTCTGCTTAAAATGTTAGATGTTGGGGGACCATAAATACCATTAACAAGTTTAGCAGATTCATCTTGTTCAAGAATTGACGGTTAGTTTACAAACTGAATCCGATGTGCTTGCTTTGATGGAGATGGACTACATGGACCGGCCGAGGGTCCCGGTAAGAGGTTTGAGAACCACTGATCTATGGTTAATGTTTTACTACATTAGGATATTATCACATCGTCTTACCACAGATTTCTTTGATCAATTTAATGATGTCTTCTCTCTGTAATTAATAGGAGATGATTACAATCCTATTAAATGTGAGTGATTCTACATATCACCAGCAATCATATTATTTGGAAAGTTTGTGAACATACTGTTAGCCCTTGTTCGCCTTTTGTGCCTGGCTTTCCCTGAAAAACAAGAAAACATTTGAAATTATTGACAATATTTATATACCATAGCCTGTTAATGCCGAAGTTGGACTTTTTTTTTTTAAACTCACAGCACCACCAGGAACTCCAGGTTCTCCCATATCCCCATTTACACCCTTCATTCCTCTTTCGCCTTGCAAGCCACGGTCACCCTACAGTTAGGAGATGGGAGCAGGAAGAAGAAGCGCTGTTAGAGAGCGGATGACTGTCTATAAGAGCGCATAATTATGAGGTTAAAAACATGTACATGAATCTGCTACCTTAGCTCCTGTGAATCCTTCCCCTGGAGGTCCTCTTGGCCCTGTCACACCCTGAGATCCCTGCTCACCCTAAAAAGAACAAATGAAATCAAGACACATACACAAAAGGGTTCTTATAATATTCTACAAAGAACATTTTCATCAGAAGAAGCTTGTATGGCAGAGTTTTCTGTAAAACCTTTTTTCCTCGAAGAACCGTTAATAAAAGGGTTCTTAAATGATAATTTGGAATGCAGGAAGTAGTCTTTGGAAGACAAGTATAGTTCTACTTAGAAACCTTCTATATCTTGATAATTGAGTTTATCATTCATGCTAAGCATTTGTGTTGTGTCAGCAATTCTGTATGTATGTTTTTTTGCAGATACATAGAAAAATACACATCATTTTATGTAAAATGCTGCCTTTTGGGGTATTTTTGGTTTGTAGCATATTCCATGAGTTTATTAACCAAACAGAGTTAACCAGAAGATTGTGCTGGAGTCAGCATCATAAACCACTAGACCATACTGGCAGTAACAATATTTTTAAAACATTTGGCAACATTGCTTGTGTGAGGGATGGAAAGTTTGGTTCAGATTTTTTTTCTGTTAGTGGTGGTGGTTATCACTGATCAATGGCTAATACCATCACTATAGTAAAGCCTGCAGGTGGAAGCATCATGCTATTGGGATGCTTCTCAGTGGCTGTGACTGACTGAAAGGGCTAAATTGAAGAAAGAATAAATGATACAGAGTATAGCGATGACCTCAGACTGGGGCAAAGATAAATCTTTGACCAGAATAACAAACCAAAACACAAATGAAGACATCGCAGTAGTGGCTTCAGGACAAATATGTCAATGCCTTTGAGTAGCCCAGTCAAGTCCTGGACATAAACCCCACTGAACACCTGTGGGAAACCTGAATACTGTCGTTTACCTTTGCTCCATCTAACCTGAAAGAGCTTGAGAGGATCGGAGAAACCCGCTCAAACTCAGGTGTGAAAAGTATACCCAAGAACATTTAAAGGTGGGATTGCTGCAAATGCTGCTTCTACAAAGCACTAATTAAAGGGTCTGAATACTTATGTACATAAGATGTTTTAATTTTTCTTCAATTAGTTGGCACACATTTCTAAAAAGTTGTTTTTGCAGTGTCATAATGGGGTATTTCGTGTAGATTAATGGCAAAATCCAAATTTTGACACAAGGGAAGGCCTAGCAACAGCGCCATCTGTCTCCTCAGTATGGAATAACCAGACACTATTTGGAACACCTAGAGGTTAACATAATACAAGCTGTTCTACCAAGTCAGAGAAAGCCTTCTGTTCTAAGTCCTCTTCTTGCTTTTACCTTTTGTAGTCATATTTTTACACTTAAAGGAAGTGTTTGAACTTATTTCCATTTGTTTCTTTTTCTTGTTTTTTTTTTAAAAGTGTTTATTAAATATTTACCTAGTACTTATGCCAACTAGGCAGGGTTCGTGTTGTGTGTTTTGCTCTGTTTGCACTGTTTGTCTACGTCTAAAAATGTGTGTTCTAAATACTGCGGCTAGTGGTCAGAAAGAATCCTTGTTTGTGTAGACAGACTTGGTGATTAAACCTGACTCTGATAAATTGACCATTTTGTTTGTTCTGAGCTGCTCTGTTTGTATTGGGTCATAATGACCGTTCAACATCAGATAAAGAACTAAGAATCACGGTACTTCTGTTGACCTTGAACAAAGCCATGCAGGCAAATTAATTGTTGAGTCAATTGTAAATTCCATATTGTACCAAATATTTTTTAGGAGAATGTTGAGGCTATCTGTATCAGATTAACTAAACACACAAGCAAAGCTGCAACAGAATGGCACAAAAATAAGGATTTAAATTTTATTGAATGTCGCTCAAAGTCCAGATCTATCAATGTACAAGACTAATAGGTAGTTTACATTAGGCTTCATTAAGTTCTTAACCATATGGGGCAAAACCAGCAAGTGAAGCTAGAGGTGCAATTCTTTATTGTGCACTATGAAAAAGCATTGCTTAATAATAAGTTAGTTTTATACGTTGTATTATCGTATCAGTGGCATTTTTGTTAAAAAATCCAGGGGATATAATTACATTTTCGAATGATTGAAATGTACATTAAAACATGGCAAGATACGTGATTGTGTGCTTCATTTCATAGGTCTTGTTGATCAAAGATCATGATTTGACTACAATTGAACGTACCTTGGGGCCCTGCAGACCTTCTCCCGGAGGCCCTATTGGACCAGAAAGTCCTGGTCGTCCAGTGTTACCCTGAAGATGATACTAGTGTTATGACTGGGGACAGAATCTACGGACCAAGAACATCATTATTCCTATCACAGCGGAACCAATGTTCTCAGACAGTCGATGTATTTTATGTCGTGTCAGAGATTAATATCAGCTTCATACCGGTGGTCCTTGCACACCCTCTCCTGTAGGACCTGGCAAACCTGGCAATCCTCTGAAGCCAATGTCTCCCTGGGACACACAGGTTTAGAAGCATTATATAACATGTACAGTACACGATGTGATAATATCCTTCATATCTTTGTCCTCTCGACTGTAGCAGACGGTAATGCATTGCAATATGCAGGACTAATTAACGACAACAAGTACCTTAGGTCCTGGAATGCCAACCCCCTCAGGACCAGGCTCTCCCTGCAGGCCTGGAAGTCCTGGAGGACCCTGAACAGGAAACAATTCAAACTCTATAAGACACTGAGCTTTACAAAACAACAGGAAACAATTCAAACTCTATAAGACACTGAGCTTTACAAAACAACAGGAAACAATTCAAACTCTATAAGACACTGAGCTTTACAAAATAACAGTAAACAATTCAAACTCTATAAGACACTGAGCTTTACAAAACAACAGGAAACAATTCAAACTCTACAAGACACTGAGCTTTACAAAACAACAGTAAACAATTCAAACTCTATAAGACACTGAGCTTTACAAAACAACAGGAAACAATTCAAACTCTACAAGACACTGAGCTTTACAAAACAACAGGAAACAATTCAAACTCTATAAGACACTGAGCTTTACAAAACAACAGGAAACAATTCAAACTCTATAAGACACTGACCTTTACAAAACAACAGGACACAATTCAAACTCTACAAGACACTGAGCTTTACAAAACAACAGGAAACAATTCAAACTCTATAAGACACTGAGCTTTACAAAACAGCAGCAATCTGTAATTACACTCTTAGAAAAAGGGTTCCAAAAGGGTCTTCGGTTGTCCCAATAGGAGAATACAGTATAGGAAGAACCATTTTATAAAAAAAAAACACGTTGGGGTTCAGTGAAGAATCCTCTCAGGGAAAACGATCCATAATTAACAAAATAAGTTTATGAAGAAAACATTTTTTTTTTCCTGTAGGGACAGCTGAATAAGCTATTTGTTATCCAATTTCTCTAAGCGTGTTGGACACAGAAATAAGCTTGTAGGTTGATATCACTCACCACGGGACCAGCAAAACCTTCCCCTTTGGGTCCAAACTGACCTGCTGGACCAGGATTACCACGGTCACCCTGACACAAAACACAATCCAAAAGATAAGCTTATATACAGTGTTTTATGATCGTGTCAGAAACATTTTCACTGTTGTGATGTGCACCACTCACCTTTGGTCCAGGGAGCCCATAGCCCGTCTCTCCAGTCGGCCCAGAGGGACCAGCAGGGCCTAAATCACCCTGAGACAAAAGAGACAAAGAGGGTTTAGGGGCCTCACAATGGCAATGTTTCTCAGCCGGGGAACGATGATTGAATGGATTGTGTGCAACACCGTGTTTTACTGCAGGCAGGTAAAAGGCCTGACAATTGTGAACAGGACTTGTCAAGACCTGCATTTACAAACCCCGTGTCAAGCCAAGTGTAACACTTACCTTAGGGCCTGCAATGGCACGTCCTGGCAGTCCTGGCATGCCCAGTCGACCTGGTGTACCAGGCTCGCCCTGAAAGAAGAATAGGTACGGGTTTCCTTGAAACTATACAGACACTCCATTTACGCAACCAGGTTATTGTAAGGTTTTTATTTTTCACCCTCAAAGATTTCAGTTTGTTTTTTCAATTTAATTGTTCACGTTACAGGGGTCACATTAAAGGTGGAAAAAGTTCTGACATGATTTACCTTTGTCAAATCACATCACAAAAACCTGGGGTGTGTAGAACTTTTATATCTACTGTAGGCCCTTGTTTAATAAATGACTAATGACTGCACATCACTGTGATCTGCCCCAGGAGATGGTCAGACAGCGTTTGGTCTCAGCAAGTGTGGTTGTGTCCTACTGACCTTTGATCCTGAGGGTCCGGTTATACCAGGAGGTCCATGTAGCCCACGAATGCCCCTCTGACCCTGGTCTCCCTGAACGGAGAGGACACAACGTTTACACGAGCCCCTCATGGAGCTTCCAGGTTGGGCCGATGATGGTTGAGGACGTGACACCTACCTTCTCCCCCTGGATCCCAATCCCTGGTGACCCTTCTGGCCCTCTCTGACCTGTTACACCTGATTCACCCTGGTAACGAGAACGAGCAGATGAGACAAACAGTTGTACATTGGCATATTCCTTTTGTTGGGGGTATAAGTGGGTTTTGGACGAATATAACACACCTTCTGTCCAGGTGCCCCATCCTCTCCTGGGAGACCAGGTATGCCACCAAGACCAGATGCACCAGGTTCACCCTTCAAAGTAAAACCATTGGTTTAAAAATACTATATACTGATAGATAGATACTGTCTATTACTAATATGCCAGGCTGAAAGTTTATTTAATGAATAATATACACTGATGAGCCATAACATTATGACAGGTGGAGCGAATAACAATGACAATCTCCTAACTAGTGAACGTGCCAAGGTCTGGGAAGGTCTGGGAAGATTAGATGGTAATCCAACAATCAGGCCTTGTAGTCAACGTGCTGGATGCAAGAGAAATGGGCAGGAGTAAAGACCTGAGGGACTTTGACAAGGGCCAAATTGTTATGGCTTGACGACTGGGTCAGAGCATATCTGAAACGACAAAGCTTATGGGGTGCTCCCGGTCAGCAGTGGTGAGTACAGAATGACAGTGGTCCAAGAAGGGACAAATCACACACCCATGATGTTGGACACCCATGATGCGCGAGGCCAAAAAAGTCTATCCCGCCTGGTCCGAACCAACAAAAGTTCTCCTGTGGCATGAGTGACAGAGAATGTTAAGGACGATTACAAGACGGTGTCACCACTCACAATGCATCATACCCACCTGCATACTGGGCTGTGTGGACCAGTCAGAGTACACACGATGACCCCAGTCCACCATCAAAAGCACCTAACATTGGCACACGAGCGCCTGGTCCGATGAGTCCAGTTTTCTTTTGCAAAACGTTTTATCCATCTCATTTACCTTGGGAAGTGATGGCGCTAGGATAATGCACTCTGTCACAATACACACATTGTTTGGAAATGGTTTTAGTAACATGATGAAGGTGTGATTGAGCATCTGTGGGACATACTGGACCTACAAGTCCGATCTACGGCAGCTACACATCACAATTCACAAGACTAGAAGGATCTGCAGCAAAAATCTTGGTGCCAGATACCACAGAATACTTTCATGGTTCTTATAGAGTCCATGCTTTGGCAGATCGGCGCATTTTTGGCAGCACAAGGAGGACTAACAGCCATTTAGGTCATAATGTTTTGGATCATCAGTGTATGTATAGTATATAATATATATTAATATTTTCTTTTTGGGGCTTGGAAGTGTTACCTTTGCTCCTGGTTCACCAATGCCTCTCTCCCCTGTAGCTCCAAGCTCTCCTGGTAAACCTTGATCACCCTGGAAAGAAACCGTTTTTGAGGAATAACAACAGAAAAGACAGTTGACAGGGCCTTTATATATGAGTAGTGCTGACCTTAGCTCCTGGTAAGCCCTCCCCAGTTGGCCCTCTTCCTCCAGGTGGACCTCTGGGCCCCTCCACTCCCTGGGACATAGAAATCACCATAATGTCAGTGTGTGTGTGTGTGTGTACGTCCAATGAAATGTAACGCAGTCTCAAGTTGCAGGTTGCCACCTAGCTTACCTTCTCCCCCTGGATGCCTGCTCCTGTAAGTCCGGTAAGGCCAGGATGACCTGGAGGCCCAAACTCACCCTGAGGTCAAACAGAGGGAGGGGTCAGGACCTTTATGAGTATATTGGCCTATCATCTATTAATGTGGTTAATAAATTAACATAAATTAATCTAACTAAATCTGATGTGCTACGGAGTGTTAATCTTGACTACGGTAAAAGCTATAATCCCTAAACCATAAATAAAACGAGGATTAATTTCAGTGCTAAACAGTCATAAAGCATTATATTATGTATGCAAAATCACTGCTCGGTTGTTTTCTGATTGCTACAACTGGCAATGCAGAAGGTCTCGCACTTTGAACTTTCCCACAGTAACAAGAGCCTCAACCCGTCCTCCCAACGGAGCACCACAAGCAGACCCAAAGCGAGGCCCATTCTATTGTTGGCGCGGACGGCGTTATTTACAGCCCACCTTTTCTCCTTTGATTCCTGCGCCCGTCTGTCCTCTGGGTCCCCTTGGCCCGTCCAGCCCCCGCTCTCCCTGGCGAACAAAACACAGGTCACCACCCTGCCCATCACCCTGCATTCGGCTCCCACTGGTTCACACCTCGGCGCCGGCACGCTCATTGTTCTCCGTTGTCCGGGGAGGTAGAGCTTAGCATCTGTTCACGTCTTATGACTGGTAGCGCGGCTAGCGCCAGAGTTCTATCTGAGTGATGTCATTCCCAGATCTGTTATTCATGTTGGAAGCCGTTACCATCCGAGGAGTGATGCGTGCCCTTGACGAACTTGGCAGTGGGAGACGTGGGTGATGGTAGCCATGTGTATTGTTTAAGCAAAGGTTTAAAATAATGAAATGCAGACACGCAGATAGGAACATATTAATTGATTTTGGGGGTTGACTCCTCCTATACAACTGCCCTGACCCCTTTTAAGGAAGGGGGTGGGGTGGCTTTCACACCAGGCAGAGGTCTGGCACAGTTCAGACAGATGTTCGGTTTGCCTGAGGGCATTCTGAGAGTTATCCAATTTTTGCTACTATTGCAAAATCGAACAGAGCAACCACTCCGACCCTGAAGAGTTCCATTAGTTCGCTCGGCAAGTTGAGACATTGAGAAATAATGTTGTTTTTGAACGGTAACACTTGACTGAACATTTCAGATGTGAGTAGATTGGTGTGGAGAAGAGCAGCATAAGCACTCTCAGAAAAAAACACAT
Source organism: Dallia pectoralis (assembly GCA_029465975.1). Lineage (NCBI taxonomy): Eukaryota > Metazoa > Chordata > Actinopteri > Esociformes > Umbridae > Dallia > Dallia pectoralis. Next base: position 14,289,730 of record CM055731.1, read on the forward strand.
CCCAACGGGTTATTTGACTCTTCCTGTAATGGGAACCGTTGAAGAATCCTTTCGGTTCAAGGGAGAACCTTTTTTATGTTAACAGAGAATTCTATGGATCCCAAAATTGTTGTACGGTAAATGAAAACCTAAAGGATCTGAGTGAGTGGGCTGACAAAAAACAACATTTCACAATGAAAATCGGTCCGATTTTACAAGCGGTTAGGAAGCCCCACGGGCGAGAGGAATTGGCCAGTATACAGTAGCTCATGGAAAAGGGAGGCATCGTCAAAAGGGTTTCCTGGTCTCATCGCGCCCTAGCAACTCCCTCAGGCAACTCTGTGTCTGCAAAACTATCTTAGATGTCTGAGGTGATTGAGTGTGACCTCACACGCGTTAACGCCGTGTGGAAGAAGAAAGTGTAAGGGCATGGCCCGGATGTCTTTAAATGCTTGTTGCATTCCTACACTTCCCTAAATCAGTTTGGGAAATAAATTTAAAGAAATATTTAAATGATGTCCATCTTCAGCATCCCACGCTCTAGCATAATCAATACGAGGACAAGCCTTCTGGGCTCATGACCATTCTGTTTATTTTGGTCTTTATGGTAAACATTTAGACTATACTGTAGGAAACATGCAGATCTGGGCCAACACAGTAGAGAGAATGGAGGGTTACAATGAATAAATGTGGAAGCACACCAGGGTTACTCAGATGATGTTGTATTTGTCTGTTGTAAAAACATACCTTTGCACCAGGGAGTCCTTCGCCTTGGGGACCTTTCTCACCTTGAACACCTTGTGGCCCTTGAGGCCCCTGTAAAACAAACCCCTTTTACTAACTCTGCGTCTGATGACAAAGCCTTTGAACCACAGGCCACATTCCAGCTCACGTGGTGAGTTTTAAAAACCCACGACATTGTGTAACATTAATTCAAATGAATTACGTAATACGGTATGCAACGGTAAAAAGCTTTTTGCGGGGTTCTGTACACTCACTGGCTGGCCCGGTTCACCTAACCCTGGTTGTCCAAGAGGTCCTGGTCTTCCCTGGAGTCCCAGTTCACCCTGCAGAGAACACATACATGCTGAGGGGTTACAGATGAAAAAACATTAAACAGTAAAGACACACAAAACCAGACAGAAACCTTTGGTCCAGGAAGTCCAATTCCAGTTTCTCCCTGAATTCCGGGCGGGCCGACTTGACCCCGGTCCCCCTATGATAACAAACACAAGAGACATTAAGAGATGCATTAAAATGGGCAATGTTGTGCCGACTAGTACGACTAGCTGTCGTCTTTGCGTTATTTTTGTATTGTTCTCAGATGGTCCTCGTTTAGTTGATTAGTATTTGTGTTTAGTTCTCTCTGTTTCTGGGTTTGGACGCAGTTCATTCTTTGATGTTACGTTCGTGAAGGTGAGTGTTATGTATGTTCCTGGGGCTGTTTTTTTGTAATTTAGTAATCGCTATCAAGCCCACTTTATTTTCAATTCAGGGTATAGTTTTGATCGTTGGTGGTGGTTTATTTTGATTTAATAACCTCAAAAAGATTCAGCTCGTATTGGTTCCTTTTATCCTGCACTACACCTTGGTTCGTGACAAATGTAGAATCCTTTACAACAAAAAACCATCTAATGCGGAGAATGTGACGGGAGTTTCAAAAATAAAATTGTCTTAGTATTGCACAGAAAGTACTTGCAATAAGGCTCTTTGTGAATTAGATATAAATAAAAAATATATCAGTGCCTAAATCTTAAAAGTTTTGTATAACTTAAAGAGGTTTCATTAATTAATCTATTATTTATATTATATTATTTATATTATATTGTACAGAAAAGGGGGGCTCACTACTGTCCTATATTTGACCCCTACAAATAAAAGTAAAAGAGTGAGACACCTCCTGAAGTCAAACGACTGCAGGCGACTGCAGAATGACTGATCTACAAATCTCTTTGCATTATAAATAACAACAATAAAAAATTTAATAATTGCACACCATAGAGGATATTGCTTGTTACTGGTACTTTGTATAATACACCATTACCTAACTTCTATGGATAGATTATAATTAGGCAACTTTCATTGCATAAAAATTACAATAAAAGAGATCCTACAGAAAAAAAAGAGATTCTAAAACAAATAATCGCATGTTAATGAACCTATAAGACATGAGGGGTGTGGTATATGGCCAATATATTGTGGCTACGAGCTGTTCTTACGCACAACACTTTGCAGAAACCTTATTGTGTGTACACTGGTTACAATATACATTATCTACAATATAATGAAAACAATAAAAACTGATGTAATGTGATACCCATGATATACAGTCTCACACACTACTGCTATCAGCCAAGCAACTTTCAGGATTCAAACAGAAGAACATTTTCCTTTTTTGTAGTGACTAGCCAATCCTCATACAAGAGACAAAGGTCAAAGCAGTTACTAGAGTGTTGAGAAATGGGGCCCAAGTCATTAGCTACACAAAAAAAGTATTATTGATACTATACTATTTTTAATTCCTAAGCTTCTGATTGAACGTAGATAAAGACACTGGCACCTGGCCAATAGTAGAGGATGACACTGGCACCTGGCCAATAGTAGAGGATGACACTGGCACCTGGCCAATAGTAGAGGGAAGACACTGGCACCTGGCCAATAGCAGAGGAAGACACTGGCACCTGGCCAATAGTAGAGGACGACACTGGCACCTGGCCAATAGTAGAGGGAAGACACTGGCACCTGGCCAATAGTAGAGGGAAGACACTGGCACCTGGCCAAATGCAGAGGAAGACACTGGCACCTGGCCAATAGTAGAGGAAGACACTGGCTCCTGGCCAATAGCAGAGGGAAGACACTGGCACCTGGCCAATAGTAGAGGAAGAAACTGGCTCCTGGCCAATAGTAGAGGGAAGACACTGGCACCTGGCAAATAGTAGAGAACGACACTGGCACCTGGCCAATAGTAGAGGAAAACACTGGCACCTGGCCAATAGTACAGGAAGACACTGGCACCTGGCAAATAGTAGAGGAAGACACTGGCACCTGGCCAATAGTAGAGGAAGACACTGGCACCTGGCCAATTGTTAAACATAAGCCCTTTAACTTCCAGTTAGAGGGATGGCTGATAAGAAACTCTCTCTTTAAAGTTCTATTACAAGGAAGACAGCAGGTCACGGCGGATGTGAGTGACAGGGAAAGTATGAGGTGTCTAACAAACCTTCTTTCCCTGAGGGCCCTCAGCTCCAATGTCCCCCTGTGGTCCCGGTAAACCCTGGAGAGGAACAAAGAGCTCTCATTTCCAAGCACTTGTCTGCTGTGTTGGAGGACAAGATTCACATCTGGATATAAAGGCTAAATGAGAAACTGCTAAATTACTAGGACAATAATGACCTTGTATATTACAGACATTGACTAAACAGTGTGTAGGTGTTTTTAAATGTGTGGGAAGGGAAATAGGCATGGGTGTTACTGGAGGAATTTACCGTATCCGCACAAAGGGATTAGACTTTGATCCAAATGGGAGCGTACTGTTGGTGCGTGTCTTTGTTAACTCACCTGGAGCCCTCTAATTCCTCTGATGCCTACTGGGCCCTCAGGACCCTGGGAGGGGACATTCAGTGACACAGTTAATAAAGGTACTACAGAAATGTACCTGTGTTTAGGCACAGAGAATGGATGAGGAGGACTGTTCATACACACCCTGTCTCCTTTCATTCCTGGAGTACCACACTCGCCCCTGTCACCCTGTGTGATGGAAAGACAGACGTCACATGAGATCAATGTGCTTCGGCTGCCGAATAACATAAATATGAATGAGAACTTGAATGACACACCCTCTCTCCTTTGTAACCAGCTTTTCCCTGCAAAGAAATACATGAATAACAGTTAGATTGTCAGCAACAGTGGTAAAAAAATGAACAGACGCTAATAAAAGACATAAAAAACCCCCAGGTACAGTATCTTGGGGTTCAATATTATCAGGCAGTCCTTTTGATGACCGTGAGCAAAAAGGAAAGTTTAAAATATCATTTAAATAATTTTATATTTTATGCCATCTCCAAAATAACAACATGATATTGAGTTTAACAAGTAATTTTGCTTCCTTATAAATATAGGGGGTTCACATTATTGTTAACCAATAACCAGTGTTAGAAATATACTTTAATCTTGTGAAAAAACAGACAACAAGGATAAAACAGGCAACAAGGATAAAACAGGCAACAAAGATAGTTATTCTCCTATTGGCAGATTCTACACCTACCAACTGATGTGAGATTTATCTTTGGTTTGACTGAGATTAGAGATCATGGACCATTTACTCAATTTCTTTAGTGGTCAATGTACCATTTCCTTTAGGGATTTCATGTACGCTATGGGTAACTGTATTGCTGGAGGATCCACTTTCTGTCACGTTTTGATATTAACAAGAGCTTCACTACTAGAGGAAGCAATAATAGCCACACAACATTAAAACTCACCGACATATTCTCTAGAAGGTATGATTTATTTTGTTGTTAAATCATTTAAAGCCTCTTTTGATGCCAATCCCGCCACTGTTTTCAGAAAACGTTTTAAGTTTTAAATCAAAGTTGAGTTTTTTATACACTTTTGCTCTGTGTTTAGCAAGGGTGCCAATAAATTTGGACCTGAAATTATGTAGAACTTAGTATCTTCACATTAACGTTTTATATTAAGTATACCACTAACCTCTATGCCGTCACGACCTGGTGGTCCACTCAGCCCCCCCTCTCCCTAAAAGAAAAGAAGACAAGACATCAATAGCCTGTACACACAGCACACACAAGCTGTTTTTATTCAGTGTACTTACATAAGCATGTGCATACAAGCAACATGAATAGATATGTGATGTATGAAAGAAAACAGGTATGTAAATGAATATCACAGAATGATATTAGATGAGACACCTTATTTCCTTTAAGACCTGGGATTCCGTCATCTCCTGGGCGACCCTTTTTCCCCTACGACAGGAATAAACAACGAGAGATGCGATTTACTCAAAACGTGGTTATTGAAAGGTCAATATCCTATACAAAACCCCCTGTAGCTAGTTAGCGGCGAATGTCTTACAGGGTCTCCAGAGGGGGGCGTCAGCCTTGTTATCTCATTACAGGGGCTAAAATAACCTTAGGTCACAAGCTCCATGTCCAGGTATTGGGGTGTATCATGGTAGATGCGCGACGATGGACATGTTGCTGCCTGGCCAAAAGGTGAGAGGTGAGGTTGCTGTCTGGCACCTGGACATTGTGCGACAGTTGCAATCTGCGGCAAATCACTGGTTTCAACTAATAAGTGTAATTACGAGCGTCTTTGAGTCTCAGTGTAAGAATGTGAGGAATCTCTCTCAAGAGAAAGCACCTGGTTAGTGGTAATGCAGTTGTTTGTCAGCACGAGACTGTCAGATGTTGAGGGCCACGCGGCTGTGATGTTTCCGAGGCCTGTAGCGCGTTCTGATAATGGTGAAAGAGACACACCTAATTTCACAGTGAAGGACCCCTTTGACATTCTTACAGACTCGATGACAATGGAGGTAGTAAAGGTTGAGTACAATGTCAAAGGTCCTGTTTTATTGGAATTGAGACCTTCAAAGGAAGCCCCTGTTTTCCATGAAGTATGCTATGCCAAATGGGGGAAAGGAAATGTGCACAAAGTTGCCAGGAAAAACAAAGCAAATTAGGGACTGGCTTAAATGTAAATAGTTTAAAAGAATGCAAAATTCTTTTAGCTTTTTCTGAAGCTTTTTTGGTTCTTTTCTTTATGCTGTTAATAAAGTCTCAACATTTAAATCCTAGGCACCTACGCAGAAGCATGTTAGTTTACTCTGTAAAACATTTGATGGATTACTTCAGGTATACATTCTTCAAATTCATAGAAAAAATTATTCCATTTCAATGGAATGTATTCGTCTACGGGGATGTATTTGAAAAAGAAAGAAGAGTTGTCCACAGGCTATCTCATTCTATGTGAGTGACTGACAGAAGAATATTTGTCATTTTTTGATTTTTACAAATACAATGAGGTATGCCGTTGAATAAAGAGTAATTTCTGACAAGGAATCATATACAAGTCATTCTCCTTTAGAACCAGTCTACACTCTGCCAGCCATTAATAATACGAAAGAAAAGCAAAAAGAGTTCACTACATACCATGTTCCTTACAGTACCTTACCTTACCTTGTAGCTAGCTATCTACTGAAGTTACATTATTTTATTGCAATAAACAAATTTAAATGAAGTCGTTATTGGTTCCTGGGTGCACAAGACAGTTAAGCGGCTGATGTTCTGTTATTTAACCAGGTAGGCCGATTGAGAACAAATTTTCACTTGCCTGGGGAGAACATGGGGACATCATACATACGATGCATGCACTCTACCACTGAGCTACCAACTGTACAACTGTGCCACCAAGACTGACATTTAGTCTCTGGGTACAAAATATGGAAACAAAACAATGTAAAAGTACTTACGGCTGGACCATTAAGCCCTCTCTCGCCCTTCTCACAGGCACATCGTTGGGCCAGAGGACACTTAAAAAGGCAAGACATGGTTTCAGAGTTTAAGATTCACCTTGCTTTTTATCTTGATTCTGGATGTTTTTGAACGAGAAACATATTCATTCATGATAGTACCTACCCCTTCATCAGCCAGCTCTGCCTGGATAGAGATTGAACAGAACAGAACAGTGGAAACCATTAAAGACCATCATAGACCATCCAAAACATCCACGCGCAAATCATGTACATTTACAACCAGATTACACAGACAGGACTAATAAACAAGTATAGTGTATCGTAAGCATGAGTAACCTCTTCAGAAACTATTCAAACCTCTAATCCTCCAGTTTAGACATTAACAAGCCTGCAGGTTTAAAATGGGGGGGTGGGGGGGGTGGGGTCTGACTGACTGAAGGTGGCGTGCCAAGATCTGTTTTGCTGTCCTTGTGCCCTCCTATTTTCATTGAGTCAAATGCATTGCATTCTTCCACACAGAAGAATGTAAGGTAAGACTACACTAGAAGAGTCTCTGTTTAGTCACCCATACAGAAAACAGAGTCAATGTAAAGCCCAAGGGATATGCACTCAAACATAGTCAAACACAGTCAAAGTAAAGCCCATGGGATATACACTCAAACATAGTTAAACACAGTCAAAGTAAAGCCCATGGGATATACACTCAAACATAGTTAAACACAGTCAAAGTAAAGCCCATGGGATATACACTCAAACATAGTTAAACACAGTCAAAGTAAAGCCCATGGGATATACACTCAAACATAGTCAAACACAGTCAAAGTAAAGCCCATGGGATATACACTCAAACATAGTTAAACACAGTCAAAGTAAAGCCCATGGGATATACACTCAAACATAGTTAAACACAGTCAAAGTAAAGCCCATGGGATATACACTCAAACATAGTCAAACACAGTCAAAGTAAAGCCCATGGGATATACACTCAAACATAGTCAAACACAGTCAAAGTAAAGCCCATGGGATATACACTCAAACATAGTCAAACACAGTCAAAGTAAAGCCCATGGGATATACACTCAAACATAGTCAAACACAGTCAAAGTAAAGCCCATGGGATATACACTCAAACATAGTCAAACACAGTCAAAGTAAAGCCCATGGGATATACACTCAAACATAGTCAAACACAGTCAAAGTAAAGCCCATGGGATATACACTCAAACATAGTCAAACACAGTCAAAGTAAAGCCCATGGGATATACACTCAAACATAGTCAAACACAGTCAAAGTAAAGCCCATGGGATATACACTCAAACATAGTCAAACACAGTCAAAGTAAAGCCCATGGGATATACACTCAAACATAGTCAAACACAGTCAAAGTAAAGCCCATGGGATATACACTCAAACATAGTCAAACACAGTCAAAGTAAAGCCCATGGGATATACACTCAAACATAGTCAAACACAGTCAAAGTAAAGCCCATGGGATATACACTCGAAGCATGAAGATGGTTAGCAGCTCTTTTGTTGAAAAATGTAATAAAGCTGTACTTAACAAAAATAAAGAATAAAACATCCTTATCATACTTTCCTTATCTTGTTATTTTTTTTAGCATTTTTATACATGCAAATTATAGATTGTTGATAATGTATCCTACTTCAAAAAATACACTCCTGAGATTGGACGGTTGGTAACATTTCACATATCCTTAATCCTAACTTCATCGTTATACCGTCGTCATGACTCGACGCCATCGCGAAGCAAGGCAGAGCGTACTCACAATTTCTTTGATGACTTTCTCGACAATGTCAGTGTCCTGCAGGTTGTGGAGGTATCGGGAGGCAGGGGAGCTGGCCAACAGACGCAGCTGGGCCACGTTGGCTGGCTCGTTGGCTTTACGGGTGATGCCCACCGTGAAGAACTTCACACCCTGGTTCTTGGCGTCGGCGGTCGCTGAGAAGATGTCCGGGTTCCTCGGGTGGGAGATGCCGTCGGTGAGCAACAGGGCAACCTTAATGCCGCCGTGGCTGGACTCCTCCAGGTACATCTGGGTCATGTTGGTGATGGCGTAGGTGGTGTAGGTGCCGTGGCCGATGTAGATGATGGGGCTGATGTGGGACTTGAAGTTTTCCGTGCCCTTCCATTGTTTAAAGGTCTGCTCGATGATGACGTGACTGCTGTACTGAAGCAGTGCCACCTTCCAGCTCAGCCTGCGGCCGGTCGGCAGACGGACACCCTGAAGCCTGTCCACCACGTCTATGGCAAAGCGTTTCTCCTGCTCGTGGTTGTCCTTGGCACTCTCGGAGCTGTCCAGCAGAAAGGAGAGCTCCAGACTGCAGTCTTCGTCTAAAATGGCTGTATTTATTCAGAAGGACAGTCAGAAACACAACGGACACCAAGAGGCTATTCTACTAATGATGTCATTGAGCTAAGAATGACTTTTTGTCGGTGTCATTAAAGTATTTATTATTCAGACTTGTTTTGAGTTCCCTTTAAGTGCTATCATTGAAAGGTATGTGATGACAGAATCCCCAATATCCTACCCATGAAATGGGCAAAAAGACCTTTGTATATCCTGTTAATACGACATCGACCCCAAAATGCCGTAGGATATCAACACCATGGGAACAGCCCAGGTACAATATATCAAAGTACTTCCACTGATGAAGTAGATATCTGTCTAGTTTCCGTACCGCCAGTGTAAATCAAACAACTTTGATTCATGAACTACGGTCACATACATGGGGGCATGACAAAATGGGATTACCTTGTCCGTCATGTGTTGGCGCGTTTGTTAAATAGGCCGCAGCAGCTTGCGGTCGGACCCCATTGCCTCTTGCTCTCTTGATCACGGGTTTTATCTCCTGGTAGTCCTGAGCCAAGACATCAAACAGCCCTGCTCCAAACAGGAGCAAGGTCACACTATGGAACAGCATTGGTCCTACTGCAGAAAGGGGGACAACCAAAAATGAACGTAGAAACATTGTTACATTAAAATCAAACCTATCAATGACCCGTTAGACGTTATCAACTTGGAGTATTTGGAAATGTATATCATGTGACACGTAACTTGTCAGGTTATTCAAAAATAAAGCAGCACATATTCTTTCCATCTAAAATGGTAAGAATGTTTAACCCCTAATCAATTTTCATCACACACCCTCACAATTATATTTCTATATAAAGAATTTAACAAAACTCACAATTGACGCACTATTCAAAGACTGTTTTGTGTTCTGCAGATCCGGGTATCCTCGTGCAAAGAATGGGTTTGTTCAAGACGATGGAGAAGAGCAGAAGTGAAGAAAGGAAGGTTCCAGTTATCTCCCGGAGTGTGTAGCAGCGGTAGAAACAGTGATAGACATCCTGAGACAACGTGTGTCTGTGAGCCCATGAGTCTTTCCCTCCACCTTTATAATAGAGGAGGGAACTCCAGACCCTCCAGACCCTGTCAAGGCACATTCACGCCCAACCCTCAGGGCAGAGTAGAATGGGGTTTGCTTTCCACACTCAAACAGTGTGTCAAGATTCTCAAAACGCCTCCAGATATATAACTTTTGATCTGGCTGTAAATACTTTTAAGTTGTGTATTTGAGTAAGTCATCTCAGTACATCTGTTTACGATGATTTAACATGACAAAACTGGAACAATGTATGCATTTCTGAGCCTGTGATGTAACTCAGTTTTTCCCATTTTTACTAAGTTTGAGTTTAAGGAGAAATTGAGGCATGTTTTTGTCATAAAGAACAAAACGTTTTCCCTCGTACATGCCAGAGGACACAACAGTGGTTGTCATGCAATCAGAGTTTAATGCTTGAGCTCCCCTCCATGTCTTCATTGTGTCTGGTAGATGCCTTTGTCCTACAGAACTCATTGGGTTAATAAATCTAAAAGATCGAAGAAGCTTGCAGCTCGTTTTTTTGGATGTTAGAGATTATTACAGATGATTGCGTGTTCGTGAGGAATTTCTCTTTTCTAACAGGGAACACGTTTGCATTGTCAGCTCTTGCTGATTTTCAGTTTGTTTAAAAAACAGAAGCATGCACTTATGTGTCAGAGATATGGTTCATTTGTGCTGTCAAACTACAGTGAGTATAAGCATGGAGTACAAGCCTAGAGATGAATCTGCGGACATAATTTGCACATATACTATTGAGGTTGTAAGACAGAAATACAAGGTTGCATTTGACAGAATTCCTTTTTGTTTTAAAAATGTGCATAACAGAACAATTTGATGTCTGTATCTGTTTGATGATTTAAATTGATCCTATACTGTGATCTGCTTGAGCTTTATGTGATCAAGACTGGTTGTCACACAAAGGCCTGAACAGGTCAATTGAGATCAGAACATTTAAAAGTGTTATCATGCACTTTTTTAGACAATTGGTTGTTGTTCTAACGAAGTGTGCTGCCTTATCTTCCCGAACCCTTGTAAGAGATGGCCATCTGACTGAACTCTGCCATTGGATGACCCTTGACCTTTGTGCCTGTATGGTGCCAGAGAACAACCTGGTCTTGCGCAGACTGGTTGGGGATTCATACAGCCTTACGCCAGCTGTGCTCTGGGCCTATTTATTTTGAACCTGCAGGCTAAATGTAATCAGAGCAGAACTGACACTCAAGAATGTTGCACTGGCTAAAGGCTTGGCACTCCCAAGGCTTCACTAAATTGAACAGACAATTACTGAGTTGACAATGTGTAATGCCAATAAATGCATGCAGATGTTCATTTTTGGATTAAAGAGAAAGATACACAGACTTCCAAGGAGATAGAAAAACAGAAAGAGGGACAGATGTGTAGAAAGAGATTAAGAGAGAACGAGACAGACAGCAAGAAAAAGTGAAAAATGTTTAGAGCATATCTGGAGATACGGTGGGAGAGATAGACACACAGAGAGGGATACAGATATGGTTTGGTATCTCCTAACAAGGGCTCAATGTCACGGTCTGGGTTAACTACATGGTAAGCAAACAATCAGTTTACCTGGTCAACATGCTAAATGCAAGAGAAATTGGCGGTAGTAAAGACACGAGCCAATACAACAAAGGACAACATGTTATGGCCGTAATGATGTTACAGGAGGAATGTGCTTAGTGCATTGCACCCAGCTGCGTGTGGGGCTGTGTCGCCATAGGCTGGTCAGAGGCATCAGAACTGGAACATGAAAGTGGAAGATGGTTATCTGGTCCGATGAGTCCAGTTTTCTTTTACATCACATGAACGGTTGTGCACGTGTGCGATGATAATCTGGGGAAATGATGGCACCAGTAAAGGAGTTCCCACATATGCTGAGCACTTGTTAGCTGCTTTGCCTTCACTCTGTGGTCCAACTCGTCCCAAACCATCTTAATTGGGTCGAGGTCAGGTGATCTTGGAGGTCAGGTCCGCTAATGCAGCGCTCCATCACTATAATTCTTGGTTAAATTGCCCTTACACAGCCTAGAGGTGTGTTTTGGAGCATTGTCCTGATAACAAACAGAGATAAGTCCCACTAAGCGCAAACCAGATGTTGGCGTATCACTTGAGATTATCTGTTAACCAACTCTGCCTCTCACAAAAACAAAAAATCTCAGATTTGGACCAACATGCTAATAGACAGATTTCCACTCTTGTGTTTCTTGGTCCCAGCAAGTCTCTTCTTCTCAGTGGCGTCCTTTAGTGGTGGTTTCTCTGTAGCCGTTTGACCATGAAGACATGAATTACCCAGGCTCCTCAGAAAAGTTTATGTTCAGATGTGTACATTAGTTAAACTCTGTGAGGCATTTACGTGGGCTACAATCTGAAATTCAGTTAACAACGAATTTCTTAGGCTGGTATCCTGGCAATCTGCCATTAATGTGGGCCATGACAAGCCTCTGAAAGCACTTTATTATGCCCATTGGTTAAGCTTCATCAATCGGCCTTGCAGTCTTTCTCTTACATGAAGTATTCACTGGAATATAAGCACTTGTAAAAACCCATTACCTGGCCCATAAACATGACTGCCCACTAAGTGGCACAGCAATGACCACTTGGGGGCACCCTCTACTACAATATGTTTTTCTATGCTTTTTAAGCATCATAGCAGTAAAGACATTTTTTTATCTGGTCGATCTTCAGGGCATTTCTAGTAGATCGCGATGCAAATGGTAAAATTGTTTCATTTCAACTGGTTTCATTTCAATCTCTTTTACTTCTGTCCTGTGTGTGTGTTGCTCTGTGAGGGAAATTGTATTCAAGCTAGGTTTGATTTTTTGTCAGTAACAACTGATCCTATTGTTTCACGTTGTCTTCCCAGGGGGAAGGGGAACCCACCTATGGAGTGTGTAGGACAGAGGCCCATGGGCATACATCACCCATAGTGTCTACCTGTCTAAACACACTAGGAAAGACCTGGGCGGACCACCCCCTGTATGTTGGTTAGTGCGCTATTTGGCGCAAAGTTAGGTGAGCTGTGGGAAGGCAGGTAAGAGGTTAATTTATTTTTGCTTTCATTGTTTTGGTTCCGCCCAGCCCCTTTTCCCAAATTTACTGCAATAGGGATTAATTAAATTCCAGCAACAGTATAACGTTGTCTGTTGTCCTTACTGGCACCCAAGACCCCATAACTGTTACACATACCCCAGTTTATACATGTAGCCAGGTGTTATGTTCCCTGTCCCAGAAGTGTACGTAACATTGAGATTGAATACTGGGCCTATAATTAAACAGGAATTAGTGTTATTGTTTGTCTGTGTTGAGCCTTTTATGGAACATTGGGGCTGTAATGGCTTTTTCTTTGTGAGATGCAGTCATTTTTGGCTAAAATTGTGTGTATGATGAGCGTGCGTGTGTGTGATGAGCGTGCGTGTGTGTGATGAGCGTGTGTGTGTGTGATGAGCGTGTGTGTGCGTGCTGAGCCTGTTAATGAGCGTTGTTTGAAATTATTTTTACACATTTTTGTGTCGACCGTTTGTATTAAGTCTGTCATTGTTCATACGTACAGAGAGGATGGTGATTGTTTTAATATATAAATAAATGTAAAGATGTGTCAGCAATCTTATAAGGTGTGGTGCAGGAGTAGGCCAGGCAGAGCAAGTAATCCTGTTTGTGGTGTTTATATACAAATGATAAAAGAAACACATAACAACAAACTGTGAAAAAACTAAACCGTGAATGAAAATAAAAGTGTGCAAACTCGCGACTTAGAAAAAAACTTCAAGTCATAGCCAATCAGACCCAAATATAAACCCAACACACCTACAGATCTATATACAAAGACCCAGTGACTTTTATAACAAACATAATCACTAAATCTAAAGCAGCTGTGCCCTTTAAAACCACCCACATCTGATTGAGGTGCGAAAATTATATAAGTGACTAAGTGTCCCAACACCCTCCTAGCCCACTAGATGTCCACAGCGTAGGAATTCTGACAAGATGACATTACATATTTCTAGTATTTTTTGCGATGGTAGATCTCAGCTCACATTTTTTATGAAAAACTGATCTTGGGCTTCAAAAGTTTGGCGACCACTGATCTATAACTATTTGGTTATCTCAATTGGTCACCATAATGAGGTGGGGTAAGAACAAATACATTTGAACAGATTCTCTTATTCTGAGAGAGTTCATTAAGAAATGATGGTGAATTGTTCTGCTCAGAGAGACTTTTTCAGCCGAATTAGTTATATTTGTATTGAAATTTTGATAATTATCATTTATCATTACCAGGCATATAGCTGACACAGCTGACATTTTCCTGTGAAATTAAATGTTCACTGAAGGACATGGATTCTTAAGACTTTCAAGTGAAGTTATTAGTATAAAAAGCACCACTGCTATGCTAAAAATGTGCTAAGGGTTAAAATGAACAACATGGAAGAACACAGAAGCAATCTGCATTTATGAGTTTGCCTACTAGTCACAAAGAAATGTTAAACACAGTGTATGTGTATGCCTCCAGGTGTGCTGAAAACAAATTGATATATTTACTGACAGACAGCATGACAACTATATACTAGTTCTACTTTAAATAGGCTCCTACTCTGTCCTTACACATAAGATGGCCCTAGTATTAGTAAGTCAGATGACTGTCATCGAGCATCTCACTAGTTACTGTCAAGAAAGGGATCACTTTCAGTGATTATTGAAGCTTGTTCCTCTTCAATGTGTAAAGCAACTGATAAAGCAGAACAATTACAACTGAACATGCTAACATATAAGCCGTTATTTGGGTTAAATTGTGCCTTTGTATTTTGTTTAAGAATATTTGTGTTTCACTTATTTGACTGATAGAGAAAAAATTGAGATGCCAAAGATCTACATATCAGATCTCAGGACAATTTTGTATTGAATTCACAACCAGACATATCCTCTTAACTCGCTAGTAGTAGTAGTACATTTTAATTAATCTCTGTGGATTCCCACTTTACAGCAAAATCCCTTTGTCTTAGCTTGGTTGACTGGGATCTTCTCGCAACTTTTATTTCAGTGTTTATTGTTTATCGTGACTCCAATATCAGTTTTAGAGGCAGGTAGGTGTCACCTGTTCTGACAGAGCGAGGCATTTTATTTTTACAAAGGGAAATTCCCTTCCAGAACAAGCCACTATTGCTTATAGGAATGGTCGCAATTTAATTGTTCTAGAGGAAATTTCAGCCAATAAACATTGAGGACCCAAACTTCCCGGTGTTTACTTGGACAATTAGTCTGCAACTAGTATTTTGATCACATCCTGTCCATAAAACAGAATAACCTGAAAGTCTGCCTGCAGTTTCCTGAACCCCAAATTACAGTAACGCTTAGGGGCAATGTTAAGGCAAGGGAAGAGAGAAGGTTTAGAGCCAGAATAAGTATATATTACCCGCCTATATATGCATAAAAGGTCTAACAAAAAACAGTGAGGTGACTGGTGAGATATACAAACC
This sequence comes from Dallia pectoralis, assembly GCA_029465975.1. Lineage (NCBI taxonomy): Eukaryota > Metazoa > Chordata > Actinopteri > Esociformes > Umbridae > Dallia > Dallia pectoralis. The sequence continues at coordinate 14,305,097 of CM055731.1, forward strand.
ACAAGTGTCTACAACACATTAAATATGTCATATACAAACAGGCTCTTTAACAAACTACCCACATAAACTATAGTTGAGAACTGTAAATCATTTTTGCATTTACTGAAAAAGTGCTGGTGATTTTCTCTCCCATACTTTTTCATGCTTTATTGACAGATCGTGTTAAAATGGTTGTGTAAAAAATAAAAAAAGAAGCACAAGATACATACAACAGTTTGCATAGTTTGGAGACCAATGTTCTTTCTTTCCCACTAATTGGTAATTTGAACAAGCGATAACGACAAATACACTGGCCTTCTGGGCAGAGTGCAAAGAAAGACATATCTCAGTGGCCAAAAAAGAACATGATTAAGATGGGCAAAATAACATAGCCACTGGAGAGCAGAAGAACTCTGCCTAGAAAGCCTGCATCCCGGAGTCTCCTAATGTTGAGGTTGAAACTGGTGTTTTGCAGGTTTTTACTATTTAATGACGATGGCAGTAGATACTAGATACTCCTCTTGTTCAGTTGTGCATTTGGGCCTCCCACTTGTCTTTCTATTTTGGTCAGAGCCAGTTTGCACTGCTCTCGGAAGGGAGTAGTACACCACAATGTACAAGATTAGATAAGAACAAGAATCGACTGACAGGTTTCAAACTAAAGTTATTTGTTTAAGCCATTTTGAACTTGTAATTGAACTAAGAAATGCTGATGCTGTAGATACTACTCTAAAGAAGGCTAGTTTTATTGCTTCTTTAATCAGCACAATATTTTTCAGCAATGCTAGCATAATTGCAAAAGGGTTTTCTATTTATCAATTAGCCTTTAAAAATGATTGAATTAGAAAACGGAAAGTGTTGTTGGAACACAGAAGTGATGGTTGCTGAAAATTGTACAACAATGTAGATATTCCATTAAAAAATCTGCTGTTCCGAGCTACAATAGTCACTTACAACATGTCTACTCTGTATTTCTGATCAAATTAATGTATTTTTAATGGACAAAAATAAACTTTCTAAAACAACTACATTTGTAAGTGACCCAAAACTGTAGTGTGTAAACGGGAGTGTAAATACAGAAGATACAATAAAAATATTGTTACTTCAGGAATGGATGAATGACAAGGTGGTCTTAGCCCATCAAATGGCGCAGCTTTGAGTTTAACGCCTTTTCCTTTTCAAGCAGGTCTGTGCTGTGGATTTTATAGGCTTCAAACCCCTAAAAGATTGAACACAAATGAGCATAAAGACATTTATGTAGGTCTCATCATATTTTTGTTATGTCTGTTCTGCCTGGCAACTAACCTTCTTCAACTGGTTGCAAGCCTCGACAGACTCATCAAGAGCATGCTGGAGGTCTCTGACTTTCAGATGGGCGTTCACCACAGTTGCCTCTCTATTAAACCTAAAGTAGAGACATTGTTGATTTGTGGACCTTCCATAATCTGGAAAATAGCATCAGACCACGATTTAGCAACCTACCGTTCTTCTGCATCGGCCTTGGCTTTTTCAGCCTCTTGCTTTGAGGTCTCCAACTGCTGGATTTCAGCTTGTTTGTCCTTGCAAAGAAAAACATATTGTGAATTAACTAGCTGGCATCCTTGCCTGATATTTAGTTCGGAGAAAGTATGTTTTAAGCAGTACCTGTATTAGTTTCCCTCTTTGCATTGACAGTTCCAGGAACTTGTCCTTTTCCTTGGTCAAGATGGCTATTTGTTCGTGCACGTGTGTCTCCCTCAATATGTCTCTCTGTCTTGTTTCTTGAAGTCGTTGATCAAGTTCTGATCAAAAGAAATTAATTCAATAATTTCTGCTCATTTGTAACATAAGTTTTGGAACAATAATAATGACTGAACATGTGGGAAGGCTTTAAGCTGCCAAGCACACCTGTGAACATCTGTAATGCATCCTTCAGCTGTCTTTGAGCATCATGCAATTCATCTTGTAAGGATGTCTCCTTAGTCTGGTGGAGACTCATCAGATCTTTCATGTTAGACTGGAATTCTGTTGTTTTTTCCCTGTTGTATTAACATGTAAGAGATGTAATAACACTCCTACAACCAACAATCAGATAGAAGAATTTTGACATTTAATTAATGCAACCCCGACTAAAAATAGCAGACCAAGGTCATTAGAAATGGAAAAAGCTGTAAGCAGAGTTAAAATATTTAGACTAATAAAATAACAATATACATTGAATTCAATTAATTAAATATTACAAATCTGGTAGGTGTTAGTATGAACGACATGGAAGAGAAGAGAAGCAATACACATCTTATGAGTTTGCCTATTAGTCACAAAGAAATGTTAAACACAGTGTATGTGTCTGCCTCCAGGTGTGCTGAAAACAAATAGATATATTCACTGACAGACAGGATGGCAACTATATACTAGTTCGACTTTAAATAGGCTCCTACTCTGTCCTTACACATAAGATGACCCTAGTATTAGTTAGTCAGATGACTGTCATCGAGCATCTGACTAGTTACTGTCAAGAATGAGATCCCTTTGATGTATCTGATCGTTGTGGATTATGTAAATGTACATTTACAAGCTGTTCTGGTTCAAACTAAACAATTGCACATTTCTTATAAAAATATTGACACTGATATGCCAAAACATTATAACCACTCACAGGCGCTGCGAATAAAGTCAATGTCTGATTAGAGTAGATTAGATGACAAGTGAATAATGGTTAAGGGAGGAATGTGTCACCACACACAGTACATCGCACCCTGCTATATATGGGAATGTGTCACCACACACAGTACATCGCACCCTGCTATATATGGGAATGTGTCACCACACACAGTGCATCACACACTGCTATATATGGGAATGTGTCACCACACACAGTGCATCACACACTGCTATATATGGGAATATGTCACCACACACAGTACATCGCACCCTGCTATATATGGGAATGTGTCACCACACACAGTGCATCGCACACTGCTATATATGAGAATGTGTCACCACACACAGTGCATCGCACCCTGCTATATATGGGAATGTGTCACCACACACAGTGCATCGCACCCTGCTATATATGGGAATGTGTCACCACACACAGTGCATCGCAATCTGCAATATATGGGAATGTGTCACCACACACAGTGCATCGCACCCTGCTATATATGGGAATGTGTCACCACACACAGTGCATCGCACCCTGCTATATATGGGAATGTGTCACCACACACAGTACATCGCACCCTGCTATATATGGAAATGTGTCACCACACACAGTGCATCGCACCCTGCTATACATGGGAATGTGTCACCACACAATACATCGCACCCTGCTATATATGGGAATATGTCACCACACACAGTACATCGCATCCTGCTATATATGGAAATGTGTCACCACACACAGTGCATCACACACTGCTATATATGGGAATGTGTCACCACACACAGTGCATCACACACTGCTATATATGGGAATATGTCACCACACACAGTACATCGCACCCTGCTATATATGGGAATGTGTCACCACACACAGTGCATCGCACCCTGCTATATATGGAAATGTGTCACCACACACAGTGCATCGCACACTGCTATACATGGGAATGTGTCACCACACAATACATCGCACCCTGCTATATATGGGAATGTGTCACCACACACAGTGCATCGCACCCTGCTATACATGGGAATGTGTCACCACACACAGTGCATCGCACCCTGCTATATATGGAAATGTGTCACCACACACAGTGCATCGCACACTGCTATATATGGGAATATGTCACCACACACAGTACATCGCACCCTGCTATACATGGGAATGTGTCACCACACAATACATCGCACCCTGCTATATATGGGAATATGTCACCACACACAGTACATCGCATCCTGCTATATATGGAAATGTGTCACCACACACAGTACATTGCACCCTGCTATATATGGGAATATGTCACCACACACAGTACATCGCATCCTGCTATATATGGGAATGTGTCACCACACACAGTGCATCACACACTGCTATATATGGGAATATGTCACCACACACAGTACATCACACACTGCTATATATGGGAATGTGTCACCACACACAGTGCATCACACACTGCTATATATGGGAATATGTCACCACACACAGTGCATCGCACCCTGCTATATATGGGAATGTGTCACCACACACAGTGCATCGCACCTGCTGCAGTGCATCACACACTGCTATATATGGGAATGTGTCACCACACACAGTGCATCACACACTGCTATATATGGGAATATGTCACCACACACAGTACACCCTGCTATATATGGGAATGTGTCCTGCTATATATGGGAATGTGTCACCACACACAGTGCATCACACACTGCTATATATGGGAATATGTGTCACCACTATATATGGGAACACAGCATACACTGCTATATATGGGAATATGCACACAGTGCTGCTATATATGGGAATGTGTCACCACACACAGTGCATCGCACCCTGCTATATATGGAAATGTGTCACCACACACAGTGCATCGCACCCTGCTATACATGGGAATGTGTCACCACACAATACATCGCACCCTGCTATATATGGGAATGTGTCACCACACACAGTGCATCGCACCCTGCTATACATGGGAATGTGTCACCACACACAGTGCATCGCACACTGCTATATATGGGAATATGTCACCACACACAGTGCATCACACACTGCTATATATGGGAATATGTCACCACACACAGTGCATCACACACTGCTATATATGGGAATATGTCACCACACACAGTGCATCACACACTGCTATATATGGGAATGTGTCACCACACACAGTGCATCACACACTGCTATATATGGGAATATGTCACCACACACAGTGCATCACACACTGCTATATATGGGAATGTGTCACCACACACAGTGCATCACACACTGCTATATATGGGAATGTGTCACCACACACAGTGCATCACACACTGCTATATATGGGAATGTGTCACCACACACAGTGCATCACACACTGCTATATATGGGAATGTGTCACCACACACAGTGCATCACACACTGCTATATATGGGAATATGTCACCACACACAGTGCATCACACACTGCTATATATGGGAATGTGTCACCACACACAGTGCATCACACACTGCTATATATGGGAATATGTCACCACACACAGTGCATCACACACTGCTATATATGGGAATATGTCACCACACACAGTGCATCGCACCCTGCTATATATGGGAATGTGTCACCACACACAGTGCATCGCACCCTGCTATATATGGGAATGTGTCACCACACACAGTGCATATGGGATTGCATTGACCCATATGCATGATAACCCCTGTCCACTGCCGAAAGCCCCTACAATAAGCATGTGAGCGTCTGAACTGCACCACAGAGCAATGGAAGGTGGGCTGGTCTGATGAAGCACGTTTTCTATTACATCACGTGGATGCAAGGTGCGTCACACACCTGAAGAACACATGGCCCCAGGATGCACTATGGGGAGATGGCAAACCGGTGGAGGAAGTGTGATGATTTGGGCCATGTTCTGCTGGGAAAACTTGGGTCCTGTCATTCATGTGGTTGTTTTTTACACGTTCCACCAACCTAAGCATTGTTGCAGACCATGTACACCCTTTCATGGAAACTGTATTCCCTGATGGCATTGACCTCTTTCAGCAGGATAATGTGCCATGCCGCAAAGCAAAAATGATTCAGGAATGGTTTGAGAAAACAACCATTTTTAAGGTTTTGATTTGAGGTTAAGGTGTTGATTTGACCTCCAAATTCCCCAGATCTCAATCCAATCGAGCTTCTGTGGTATGTGCTGGACAACAAGGCTGATATATGGAGGCCCAAGCTCACAACTTACAGGACTTAAAGGATATGTTTGTCTAATGTATTGGTGCCAGATACCCCGGCACACCTTTAGAGCTCTAGTGTAGTCCACGCTTCGACGGGTCAGGTCTATTTTGGTCGCGAAAGGGGGCCTACACAAAATTAGGTAGGTGGTCATAATGTTATGGCTGATCGATGTATATGTATCAACTATCATTAGAAACAAAGAGACACATCAATGTCTGTCAATATTAACGAAATGCAGCCTACATCAAAATAGAAAGAAAAAACTTACTGATATTCATTTTTAAGACTTCTGTGTTGCTTAGTGAGGTAATGCAATTCTTCTGTTAATTTCTGAATATCAACCTCTTTATTTTTTAACTCTTTAGAAAAAAGTTTCTGATTCTCCTCCTGAAGTTGTTGGTTTTCCAGTTTAAGTTTGGCATTCTGTCTTTTAAATTCGTCCTTGAACTTGATCAGCTCTTGATGATTGGCTGCCAGACACATAAATCTTTGCTCTAATTGCGTGGACCTCTTCTTTTCATTGTCAAGTTCCTTTTGTACCTTTGCTCTAAGGTCCTCTAATTCAGAGTTAATCTCCTCTAAAGCTTGACAGCGAAGAAGCATCTCATCTGCTCTTTGTTTCAAAATGCAAATCAAACTTGACTGCTCGCCAATTCTTGACCTTAACATCCCTGACTCTGTCCTTTCCTCTTGTGATAGACAGTGCAGGATCTCTAAAGACTTCTGGACATCATCCATATCCTGGAAAATAGAAGAAGCAATGCAAAATATGTGAACATGTAAACTAGCTGACGTTCACGTTATAATGCCACTGTCAACATTGCTTTCGGGTTATAAGGGACGAGGTCCAGAATTCATCTATGCATGTTTTATTCACTTAATTCTGAAGTAAAACGACTCTTTAGCATGTTTTGTTAATGGAGTACTACAGTCAGCATAAAGTACAGTGGAATGTAAGGTAAATACAGTTGTAATGTAGGCAAACACATCTACACCGGAGACAAGTGTTATGGAGGCTATCTGGTTATGCTACTCAACAAAAGTTGCTTAATTACTGTCAACTATTATTAGTTCAGATAGCTAGCTAACGTAAAGTTAATCTGTAAACGGGCGTCAACGTAATAGGTCGTACTACTCCATTGAAAATAAAACTAAATCTGGTCTGTCTTTCTCTTACGTATTTGGTGTCTCTTAACTTCTTCAGGGCCGTTGGACTTCTATGTGGTGATGCCATGTCGACGAAAATGGCACTGAATCGAAATGGGGGCTCAAATGAGTACTGTTATCTAGCTAGGTAGCTACCGGCAGCTACACAACTGCGTCTATGTACTTTGTTCTTGTTGGGAGTCACGAACTTTTAGGTGTTGCTACTGGCAACGGTCATTTCCGTTAACTTCCACAAACCACGTGGATCCCAACAAACCTAAAATCAAAAATGGTATTCACCACAATGTCTTTAGAGCACAATAATCATGATTGAAATGTAGCTACATTTTAATAATAACTATAACACATGTAGTCACAAGCATTTATTATGACGCGCTGACGAGAAAAACGTGAAGTGATTTGGCTAGTAAATCAGCTCGTGGGATATTGTTTTCTTATTCTTAATTGCTTAATGAGTTTAAGTTAGCAGTGACTCCGCAAAGAATATGGAATTGTCATTATGATTTTCATTCGTAAACTACAGTTGTAGGTATACAATATTTTTTTATGAAATGCCAGTAATGTGTTCCGGGAAAAAAAGTTTTGTTGACATCCATGCAAAAGAAATACTAGAAAGTGTCGTTTTTGTAATTTCTATATGGGAATGTGTATTAGAACTGTATTTTTGGTCTCGATAAGCCATTGTTTGCATGACTCCTTCGTGCCTCCCTACCGTAACCCTGTGGGGCAGGTGGAATTTTATTTAGACCGCGCGCAACAGGTGGAATTTCCTTGTTTGCACCACCGGGGGGTGCTCCTGTGCTTCTTAATAAATTGGATTTGCAAAACGAGGTCCTAACTAAATTTGACCCAAAACATGCTCTCAAACCTATGCGGAGAAGGCTAGCAAAGGAAGGGCCGGAGACAAATTATCTGTTTCAAATGCAGTCAAACATGTTTGGATATTCAGTGAAATTATATAAATATTAGTCAATATTAAGTGATTACCGAGTATACGTTAACGCATTAAATAGATGTTCTAAATTATTTTATCGTTTTAATAAAATTGGAGGTGCATTCATCATGATCCTGTCCTTGACATGTTAACCCTGCCCCCATGTATTTGAGCCTTGACCCTGGTGTAGTCCCGTACCAACACACGAAAAGGTCACCCTGAAGCTGAATAACGTTGAGTGCCTTGGTCAGACAAAAGAATAACATTCCCAAGCAAATGTAGCAACATTGTAAACTATGATCGATTTGTCTATTTTCCAGTTATTACACATAATGGTCACAGGGTGTAAAATGTCTTATATGGATTGAAGTCAAATAGTTGAGGGGTATTAAACGAGCAACAATATGTGTTATTTTTTGTTGTTGCTAGATTTGTTAATCTAATCATCTGCTAAATAAACAGCAATTAAATACATATCTAGGTCATGGTTTTGTCAATATCGTCACCCGAAGAATGTTGGCAGCTTGAAATTAATTGTAATTAATGTAATTACACAATCATTGGAGGGGATTAAATAGCTAGACAATGACACAAGACCTACTTACTTTTTAATATATTTCAAATGTTTCCCCGATGTTATTAGTAGTGATTTATTATTTATATGGCCTCCACATTATGTAGCTATATGATGACAAGGACATGTGAAATCACGCGCAGATGAGACAGTCCGAGTTATGCGTATTCCAGGGCGCGCGGTTTAAGGGTTTTATCCGGAGGGCGGTGGTTGGTGGAGCCATATGTCTATGGGTGGAGCTACCGTGTCTGGCTTTGTATACGCCCCTTTCATCAACTAGCGGGACAGGAAAGAGAGGCCAGCCACAGCATCATAGTCCCTAGAGCACCTCCATCTGCCCGGCTTCATGAGGAGCTGGACGGACCAACGGGGACCTTGTATCAGAATGTGGAGAGCAGTGCTTTCACAACTTCTTGTTATATTGATTTTGTGTACTTTCCGATGTCATTCACAAGGTAAGAGTATATTCTAAACTTTGGCTAAACATGGCTTTTATGTATGAACCTACCTTTGGTTATTTGCTGAGATGAGTAAATGTAAACCACCTGTCGCTTACGGACAATAGGGCATATATGCTCTGATTTAAAACAAGTAAATACGTAATTTAGTCAATCAATTTAATTGAGCTATCTACAGGCGATATACAACCACACAATGATTGCCATGTGTTCTAAATGCTTGGCTTATTTTATTTATAATCACTCTTTAGACCTAAAATAAAGAGATTTTCTCCATATAAAAAACAATATTCTGCAAAAACATATTATATAAAACAAATTTAATTTTTGCATTAATTAACATTTAATTATGGTAATTTAGTTCACAACATTTAAATTACGATTGAAAAATATTCTAACCCGAAGCATTATTAAAGCTTGTATTGATTACAAAGCCTTTCTCAGACAGATTTGAAGTTCTCTTGGAGAACTATTGCCTGAGCTTTGCTGTTGCTATGTAACAGAAGGAGCATGTGACTTGCAGACAATCTCTGTCGACTGCAAGCTACTGGTAGGCCTACCAATCTTGAGAGAAACCTAGCGGCCTAAAAAGTTAGCCAATTACCCTCAATTCACGCACCTCTTAAAATGTTTTTGAAAACTAGACATATACCCGATTGATAGTTGTAAAAAAAATGTTGTATTTCCTTGATAAACAGTCCTACTAGTGTAGCCTGTACCCTACTCCTCAAATTGTAATCTGCTTTCTTTTTGCTCAACCCTTAGTATGTAAGCTCCTTAGTGTGAATCAAGCAACTAATTACACTGCAGCTGCTGCTGAAAGCAACTGTGTCTACCTAAGGAACATCCGGCAAAACAGTGCATGTTATCAACATAGGAAAAGTTCTGACTACCTAAAATGATGACAGTCAGGCTCAATAGAATGTGATTGTTTTGATGAAAAATTACTAGTAGTAGTAGTTCAAAATAATTGAGAAACAAACTTTGAATCAATTTTAACAATGTAATGTCCAGTAGCTTTTTGTACTTTATAGTATAGAAGGAATCTCTTCAAGATGCCGCTATGAGCATGTTCCTGGCCAGAATGAATTATAATGGTCAACCAAATCTGGGCTTTGTCAGCGTTTTTTCATGTTAATAGTTAGGGTTAGGGTCTCGTTAAAAATTAACAATACTTTTTCAAACATTTGTGTCATCCAAAATATAAAAAAAATGTGTCTAGGCATATGCCAAGTTTAGGGTGCATTTTAATGATACGCAACAGAGCCTCATTCACTTCCTGACTCTATTGCAGTTCTGAATCATGGCACTTGTTGATCTCCTTAGAAATGTCAGGCAGGAATGGTTGATTTAATCCCGATTTATTTAGCATGTGTTTGAGAGGAAATTACTAAAAGGGCCTTGATGCAGAAGGACAGGTTACTTTCTCTAATCCATTGAGCCTTATTTCCGCTGGGTCCTCCAGGGATAGGATTCACATTTTTTGTTGCCCTGTCAAAGTTCAACCCAATCTAATGTGTCTCAGCTTGATGATGGTTTCACGTTTGACACACATTCTTTCGTGACTCATTATCATTTAAATGTGTTGTAAAATGCACATGTCTGCATAATGGATAATGAGACATACTTGTAGGGTGATTTAATGTTAATATAATAGGTAACACAACCTACTGGACTTGGATGAATAACTTTCATCATGGCTAGTTGACTATTTTTTCGCAAGTATGCAGATTGTGTCTGTTCAAAAGATGTTATTTGCTGGTTAATTGTTTATCTGGAATGCACTGGCTCTGTGTTTTTCTCTAGTTTTACTAATTTTCTATTAACACCTTTGGTCATTTAGACTCTTGTAAAAACATGATACAACAATGTATACTGTTTAAATCAAGATATACAATATGTTCTGTGTTATTTTTGACACAAAATGGATGTTGGGTTTGCTTAATATTAACATTTGCCTGTTATCAACATTTAACAAGACACAAAACCCTGACAAGCATACATGCTATATCTGACAAAGGCTGCTTTTCTTGATAAATCTGTGACCAATGGTAGCGCTGTATTAGTTATGGAAATAGAGCTTTCCACATTTGGCTCAAATTAAATACAAATTATTTAACATTATGCAGCAGTCTCTTCTCAAATATTGTTAGGTGATGAACAAGTTTCAATGTTTAGGCTAACAGCCTGTTCTTGGTCTATTGACTGACAGTTTCTCAGAGGCAGTGTTAACCCAAACATTTGACCTTGTGTAGAGGTACAGTGTGTCAGTTTTTGTTGCTTTCTAAAAAATGTTACACATTTTTAAGTTGTGCATGACAAATGTTTTCACATATTTTTTAATAATTATAAATGTATGTTTTCTAAGAATTCTAAGTACAGCTTAATTCCACAATCAGTATTTCCTGCCTCCTTTTGTAACTCTGCCAAACCCTATTGGGCTTTTCTCTGTTTTGTGTGTGTGGCCAAAGAGCCAAAGTCAGTTGTTCAGCAATTGACTGCATTCTGTTGCATCAATTTCCATATGAAACGGAGCGGCAGCACTTTGCTTGACAGCATGGAAGGATCCAGAACTCCACGCTGCCAGAGACGTTTTCTAGACACACATTCTGAGAGCGTAAGGAGACAAAACACAACAATGCCGTATTGATGAAAGTGGTTCTGCGTCTTATAGGGGCCCCCATGCGACTGGAAAGAGATGTTTTGGGGAACGGACACTTTTTGGTGTGGGTGTGGTCTCCTGCTTCACTTTTTGCTATAAGCTGTACTGTATTGGGCGTTCTGCTATCCATCTCCATAGTCTTTTCGGCGTGGTGACACTTCCACTTATGAGGTTGCCGTCCTGGTGGCTCTTCCATTGTGCCATTGTGATTTCACAGTTGGGTCTGAGGCATTGGGAGGCTTCATTCTAATGAAAATTCCTCCGGTGCTACTCTTTGTTTGGCTGTAGCAGGACGTCCTTATCTTTCTATGTGGATAGTGTGGGGTTCTTGCCTGCTGTGGGTTTAAGACGGCTAATTAGAAAAGACACGGTCAGAGAGAGCGACATAAAGACAACACCAGACCTAAACAAAACAGGCAAAACAAAGACACTAATGAAAAAGGACAAATCCTTAGACCTCACATTCTTAACGGTGTATTTGCATTATATTGGCAACTTTTCTCTTCCACTTTTAGTTAAAAGAAATTGATTGGACGAATCGAATTGCCCCAAGTCTGAATATTGTTGTTACTTTTTGTCTTAAAAATTAACTAATTTACCAAATTGTATCTGAAGTAATAGTTACTCCAAACACTAAGAAAAGGCCCACGGCTGAATGTAAGTGCAGCTAACATTCACTGAGACGTCCACTTTCGTCTGCCAGTCACCTTTCCCAGAACTGATACTGTCAAGAAACACTGGCTTCATTTGAAGGTTTCAGAAGATTGGTTTCCTTCTGGCAAATGTTGTTGAAAGCTGTTAACCTGATTTATAGTTGACCTGGATAATAAACAGGAACATTGTTCTTCTTGAATCCAAAAATGCTTATCTTAATATTTTGCACTTTTATGGGGAAAATCATCTATACTGTATATTTATTTTGAATAGTTCTACTGTTCCCTATATTACTCTGTGTTCAATTATATATATGATAGGAAAAACACTATGTTGATGCATTGGTTTAATTCATTGCATTGCACTGATGCCAAGATCTGGCAGTGCCCAAGCATCTTGCATGCAGAATGTGCTCTGTGATGTGAACAGGATTGCCTTGTCGGGTTACACTTGTGACTCCTTTTACTAGGTCGGCACCCACAAGCTCAATTGAGGTTGTTAGCCAGGGAATAGTCTCACCTCTCTGCACATGTGCCTGCAAACACTGGTTAGAGAGAGGAGTGATAAGAAGCAGAACGGCTTGGAAAGATTTGTGTTGGAGTATGCATGTCTCCATGTTCAACTCTCCTGAACCTGTTTTGAGAGATTTGTGTTGGAGTATGCATGTCTCCATGTTCAACTCTCCTGAACATGTTTGAGAGATTTGTGTTGGAGTATGCATGTCTCCATGTTCAACTCTCCTGAACCTGTTTGAGAGATTTCTGTTGGAGTATGCATGTCTCCATGTTCAACTCTCCTGAACCTGTTTTGAGAGATTTGTGTTGGAGTATGCATGTCTCCATGTTCAACTCTCCTGAACCTGTTTGAGAGATTTGTGTTGGAGTATGCATGTCTCCATGTTCAACTCTCCTGAACATGTTGGAGAAATTTTGCTATGAAGGAATTATTTGTTAATTCAAATATGTTGGTTGGTTTTATTAAGGGGCAGGTGGACACCACATCGAATGCTGTTCTGGGTGAATAGGGGAGTGATTCCGCTTTTATGAAACATGTATGGTTTGTCAATACTGACATTCAGGCAGTGTCAGATATCAAAACACTTGACACAGTCTGAGTTGATCTTATAAAGGTGGAATTGTGCATAAGACCACTGAATGTCTGTTCACAGGTAAAACAAAAAAAAATGGTAAATGTCTTTCAGCTGTGTTATTGTGCAGTTCTGATGCGGTATGTGGCGCTTGTGTTGCCTACATGGTACAGATGATGCTGAAACCTCCGGTATCATTGCTTCCCAACAAAGGCACTCTTTGAGCAATTTTATCATTAGTAAACTGAGCAGGAAAAGGGCTTTCTTTACAATTTGCCGCTGAAAGAGTTAAATATGATGCCCATTTGTCCGACGTGGTTTAAAGGCAGTTGTAAGTTAAGGTAAGTTGGTGTCTGCAAGTTTTTGAGAAAATGCCTCGATGTGATTAGACCTCACAATATGTGAATCCCCTCAGAAGGCTTTTAGTGCAGTAGCACAGCCAGTGACCCCAGAACTAAAGTGGAAGTGATCTATCTTTAAAGAGCGCATTACATAACAGAGCTGATAAAATGCTGACTTTATCCTATAATAAACTGTCTGCTCACACAAAACGTGTCGGGTGAATGGGCTGAGGTTTCGCAAGTCAATTCATTAGATTTGATGTGCTTTTGGCGGGGAACAAACATGTACCAAGGCTTTTGGTCATATTTTACGACCTGTCAGAGGTTAATTCTTCACCAGACGTGTACTGTAATTATATGGTCAGAATAATAATATGTTAATTATATGGTCAGAATAATAATATGTGTCCAGCAATCTCACTGTGGCCTTGTAGGTATTGGTGTTTTAGTCCCTCTAAACGACAACTGTATCATTTGAAAGATGACCTCATAAGTTGTCAGTGCAGCCCATTACCTCATGGGATTTGATGTTTTTTTTACAACGAAAAAACATTTGTCTAGGCTTTCTGTCTTGCTTTTCGTCCAGTCAGAGGTTAATTCTGCCCACGCCTTGTACTGTAATTAAATGGTCGTACTAATAATATGTCTCCTACTATCTGACTGCGGCTGTGTATAGCTGACACATGACACATGTAACGGGTGCAAGATGACCTCAAACATTCAGAACTCATATGTTGTTTTCCCTTTGGAACGTCAACCGATCATTTCCATACAAACCGGTGCAGAAATATATTAAACTTTGTTTTCCTTTGGAACGTCAACCGATCATTTCCATACAAACCGGTGCAGAAATATATTAAACATTGTTTTCCTTTGGAACGTCAACCAATCATTTCCATACAAACCGGTGCAGAAATATATTAAACATTGTTTTCCTTTGGAACGTCAACCGATCATTTCCATAAAATTGGTGCAGAAATATATTAAACATTGTTTTCCTTTGGAACGTCAACCGATCATTTCCATAAAATTGGTGCAGAAATATATTAAACATTGTTTTCCTTTTAACATCAACCGATCATTTCCATAAAATTGGTGCAGAAATATATTAAACATTGTTTTCCTTTGGAACGTCAACCGATTATTTCCATACAAATTGGTGCAGAAATATATTAAACATTGTTTTCCTTTGGAACGTCAACCGATCATTTCCATACAAATTGGTGCAGAAATATATTTAACATTGTTTTCCTTTGGAACGTCAACCGATCATTTCCATACAAATTGGTGCAGAAATATATTTAACATTTTCTCCTTTCCCCTACCTGTTGGCCACTTCCTAGTTGTTCTGTCATCAGTTAACATGGTCCCGAATGCCACTGGATTTTCAAGTACTTTCTTAATTGCTATGGTAGAATCCACTGCATGTAGATGCTGATAAGTGATTGTGTAACACGTTAGAATAAACGATACCTGATTACTTTCTTCTAGAAGTCACAATACATTACATAATAAGTCCATTACATGTCATTCATAGATATTCCCCATCAACACATTAATGTTATGTGTAAACTCAGCATGAGTAACACAGTTAAACTCCAATGCTTGGCAATGTCACGTTTTCTTGCAGGTAATTTGATGAAGGGTGAGAGACTGGTTCATACGCTGGAAATCCAATACATGATATTTGTGTTTGCGTCTGTGTTATTGGTATCTAAGAGTTTGCCGTGAGGCGTTGAGGCAATCTCTCTTTTCAGCACATTTCCGACAGTGCAGGGGGAGTGTGGCAGTGGAAAGGTAGCCGATAAGATGTGAGACCACCATCTCCAGACGAGCACCACCAACCACCACCTTGCATCTCCCTGAGTAAAAGAATTTGGGTTTAAGGGTTGCGGTACCACCCGGTACCACTATTTATCCCAATTACATTTCTGACAAGGAACAGCATGCGCCATAAATCAGGTTGTCAGAGAGAGACAATCACATTCCAATTGAGACGGTTCTGACGGAGAGCTCTGCCACTGAACTATGTCTGCCCAGTCAATATCTCCTGGCAAACGTCAGGGAAGGTAGAGTGGCGTTATCTTATCTCTTTAGATGCCACTCAGTGAGAACATCAAAAGGGGGCTTGGGAAGACTGTGTTAGGTGTTATGTAACTTTTCTGGACGAAGGCTGGCACGCTCATCTCCAGTTCCTTTCAATGGGGTTCACAGAATTCTAATCAATAGGAGACATTACTAAAATCACTTCTCCCTTTTTGATGTTTATGTTACACAAAGAGTTCCACCTATATTTTTAAGACAGTAGGGAGAGAGAATGTACAAATTTTTCATGATTTTAATCTTCTATCGTAATGTCCTATACGGTATGTACTTCTGGAGCATGTGTTCAAATCTTGCTGCTCTTTTAGCAAAACATCAAATCCTACCACTTCCTTGTCCAAGAAAGAATGAAAACTTCTCTTTAACATGTTCGACCGAGTTCAAAACTACACATAAACAGGATCAACTAATGACGTTTTGTACTAACCATGGATGTCCTGTGTTAAGGTTGTGAGATGGGCCAGTTCCGCTGTAGAACCGGCCGGTGTATCCCAAGTGACTGGCATTGTGATGGAACGTCAGACTGCATAGACAACTCAGACGAAGCCGACTGCCGTGAGTAACCGGATTATTAACACCTTCTACCCCGTTTAGTTGAATATGCATTCATCAAACTGGCTCTCACTTTTGGCCTGGTTAAATTGCCTGGTTAATATCATGTTCAGATAAAGCATTGTTTCTTTCAAGTGTTTTAGACACTTTAGGATAACCTGATATTGTCTTAAACCATTTGGCTGTTGTTGCTGATGCTGTGAGTGCTAACATGAGTCTAACGTATGTGTCTTCAGCTCACGTCACGTGTGACCAGAGTCATTTCCAGTGCTTAAGTGACGGAGAGTGCATCCCAGATGTCTGGGTTTGTGATAACGAGGAAGATTGTGAGGACGGCTCGGACGAGAGACAACACT
Organism: Dallia pectoralis; assembly: GCA_029465975.1. Lineage (NCBI taxonomy): Eukaryota > Metazoa > Chordata > Actinopteri > Esociformes > Umbridae > Dallia > Dallia pectoralis. The sequence continues at coordinate 14,321,827 of CM055731.1, forward strand.
GTCGTAAGTTCACGGGCCTTACGCAAAAGACAAAGCCTGTACACAAATATTGAGTGCCGCGTTTTAATATATTTTACAGAGATTTCTCATCCGTGTGACAGGTGTCCCAAGTGTTACCCCCCCCCCCCACAGAAAATCAATTAAGGGGGTAGAGTAGAGAACTGTGGCACTTGTGGTTAAGTTGCTCCTCAATCTCTCTGCAGCTGGTCGGACGTGCTCCAGTGAGCAGTTTACCTGCAGCAACGGGGTCTGTATCCCAGGGGAGTACAGGTGTGACCGTCTGCCCGACTGCTCCGACGGGGTCGATGAGAGAAACTGCCGTAGGTTCCCCCGTGTGACTTACATTCTTGCCCTCTGGCTCCTGTGGCATTTTAATCAATTTGTAAGATTAAGAGGTTCGCTGACTGACAGAACGGCCACAATATGCTTCTTGTTGTCAGAGGTTGATTGCAGATTCCTTGGTGGATTAGTCCAGCCGGACCTCTGCCGCTATTCCATATTACCGTGCCGACATGCTAGAATCACAGCGCTGCACACTTTTGTTAATCTCACAATGGCCCAATGAATCGCAGAGGTTGTGGTCCTTGGTAGTAAATGTGTGTCTATCCATTGATTGGCTGTTTTCGTCTTCTGTCGCGGCTGTATGAGCTGAGACATAATTCTTTGCAAAGCTTTAAATTGTATTGTTTAATTGCCACCATGACTTAATTGGGGGTCAACAAAGGGTATTTAACGCTACCAAGTGGTTTAAATAGGGTGGGCTCTAAGGAGATTTGCTTGGTTTAGAGCTGCCGACGTGACTGCTATGATAATGATCTGCAAACAGCCGACGGTTATATTTGACTAATTGCAAGGTTTTGTATTAATACTTGTGTACATACAAACATAATATAGAAATGTAAGACTTTTAAAGACATTTCTCCATTGGATGCGTTATTCATATGCTTCTTTGAATGATTGATTTTTATTGTATAAATGTAATGAATTGTAATAAATCGACGCCTGTACTTCACAATAGGGCCTGTACTTCATGTCAGTAACTTTCCTCATCGGTTCTGACAATCATTTTTAATCTCAGACTACACTGAGTGTTTGGAGCTGAGGTGTGCTAATGGAGCCTGCTATAATCAGACCCAGCGCTGCGACCGGGTCCTGGACTGCCGTGACGGGTCAGATGAGGCCAATTGCAGTAAGTGTCCACTTCTGGTTATAAAGCAGAACAGCTGAGATATGGGAAGGAGCAGAGACACACAGTCAGCCACTAAAGGGGTTTAGTTAGTGTTTTCTCCAGCACAGTCAGTCAATGAAGGGGTTTGGTTTGTTTTCTCTAGCACAGTCAGCCACTGAACGGGTTTTGTTTGTGTTTTCTCCAGCACAGTCAGCCACTGAAGGGGTTTTTGTTTGTGTTTTCTCCAGCTCAGTCAGTCACTGAATGGGTTTTGTTTGTGTTTTCTCCAGCACAGTCAGTCACTGAATGGGTTTTGTTTGTGTTTTCTCCAGCACAGTCAGTCACTGAAGGGGTTTAGTTTTTGTTTTCTCCAGCACAGTCAGTCACTGAAGGGGTTTAGTTTTTGTTTTCTCCAGCACAGTCAGTCACTGAAGGGGTTTGTGTGTTTTCTCCAGCACAGTCAGTCACTGAAGGGGTTTTGTGTGTTTTCTCCAGCACAGCCAGTCACTGAAGGGGTTTTATGTGTGTTTTCTCCAGCACAGCACTGCCTAACCGGCCAGTTCCAGTGTGGAAACGGAGAGTGTATCCCACAGCGCTACGCCTGCGACCATGACGACGACTGCGGAGACGGGAGTGATGAACAGAGCTGTAGTGAGTACCTGCACCCAACTAGCACCGCCACTGTTATCTGTCAACCCCCCAGTCGACACCTCTTATCTTAACTCCTAACCCAGATAGATATACCCCCTAACCTGGCCTTAATCTGACCCATTCAATGTGCTCTCTTTCTCTCTCTCTCTCTTTCTCTCTCCTTATAGCTTATCCCACTTGCAGAGGAAGCTACTTCACATGCCCCAGCGGTCGCTGTATTCACCAGGTCTGGCTTTGTGACGGGGAGGACGACTGTGAAGACAATGCAGATGAGAAAGGCTGTGGTATGGATGCACTCTTCTGAGTTGCCTTTTACTTATATGAGAACATTTGGTTCAATGCAAATGAGAAAGGCTGTGGTATGGAGGTACTCTACAGAAAGTTTTAGATATTGTACCCAGAATCGAGCTAAAAGATCGGTAAGCAGGTTCAGTTGCTTGTGTGACAAAAAAACTGTGCTGTATCTGTATCTGAACTTCCACAGGTGGTATAACTTGGGCGCTTTGCTTGTGCTGCTTTAAGTGAAGTATTCAAACGCTTCATGGTGGTACGAGACTGTTCAGCCCTCCAAATAACTTCAGAATTCTACCACGCCGCACTGGAGTGTGTGTTTTTAGCGGATGGGTTGCTAAGTCCCTCAGAGACCCCATGTGACCCCCCCCCCGAATTTAAAGTGACAGTGCTTTCCCAGTCAAGTGAGGTTGTAATCACAGTGCCCATGAGTTCTGCCCATGCGTTCATGCATTCCATTGCTGATAGGACGACTGTCGTCAGTGCTCACCTTGAACACACTGTCGCAGGTTTGTCAGAGGCACTGAAGATTGCTTTGTTTTTGTCCCCCCGCAGATGCCGTACCCCGCGAGTGCTACCCGGGCGAATGGCCCTGTCCTTCCTCAGGCCTGTGCATCCCCATGGAACAGCTATGTGACGGGACATCTCAGTGTCCGGACGGAGAGGATGAGACCAATGTCACAGCCGGACACAATTGTAGTCAGTACAACGCAATCCAATACGAGCTGTTTTCAAGTGGCCTCGCTCGCATGCAAACACAGAAATTCATTTTGGTTTTGTGTCGTCGGGAGTAATGTGTATCCGCGTGTGGTTGCCAGGTATTTGGAGGTGTGCCTCTCTCAGCTGTGAGCACCGTTGCCATGCCTCCCCCGGTGGCGGAACTTGCTCGTGTCCCCTCGGATACGTTGTGAACAACAACGACAGCCGTTCTTGCGTCGGTAAATATTGACTCCCGTTAACTCATTCACATTGGAAAAGAGAAGACTCGAGCTACCTGAGGAAAACAATGGGAAATGTCTTTTTGACTCATTCTGTCGCTTTTTTATATTCTCATTGGGGAAAGACTTTGAAGACTGTCAGATGTGGGGCGTCTGCGATCAGCTATGTGAAGACAGAATAGGATCCCATCACTGCAGCTGTCGAGAAGGCTATTTTCTGGAGCAGCACCGATACTGCAGAGCTAACGTTTCAAGTGAGTTGCCAGTGTTGAGCTTCAATGTACTTCAACATAACAAACCCATTCCTTCAGGCTAGAGGCCCTGAGGCCAGCCCCCCTGTCAGCCAGGCCACAAGTCACCCAGCCCCCCTGTCAGCCAGTCCTCCAGTCAGCCTGTCCCCCTGTCAGCCACCCCCCTGTCAGTCTGCTCTGCTTCTGGTGTATTCGTGCACACTGAGTGTTGTTTCAGTCAGTCCTTTGCTTCTGTGGACCAGTGAATAACTCCTAACAAAGAGTCAGACATCACTGCCTTTGAACATGAGGCTAGCAGAAGTGCTGATTATAGATCTATTTAACGTTCACATATTGGTTTATAAAAATGTACATAAGTGGAATATTGCAAACATGACAAAATAACATTAGTAGCATAGTTCTGGATTGGAGGCTCTGCTAAATGACAAAAATGCAAATGTTGGGAAGGCTGCGATAAATGTTGACCCAATTGTCAGGTAAGAATTCATGATTGATTATATACAGTCCTCAAAGCACATGCACTGAAACAGCTTATGACAGGTTGCTGCGTTCATAACCAGAGACAATTTTGTCTTACTGGCTGTATTGTCTACTGTCTGTAGCTGGAGTAGCTTCACTTGTCTTCTCCAATGGCCGAGATCTGCTGATTGGTGACATCAATGGACACAGCTCACGCACCCTGGTCCACTCCCAGAACAGAGGAGCTGCTGTAGGGGTGGACTTCCACTATCTCCTTCACAGGGTCTTCTGGACGGATACTATTCAGAACAAGGTAATACTGGCCTTCAAGTACCACTCATGCCATTCCCATCATTAGTGGTTTTCCGGCGGCCTTTAGTCATCAATACTTGGTCATCAGTGTAAATACAGTTGCACTGTATTTACACTGATCAGGTTACAATACAGCTGAGTCATAATGAAGAAATGAAGTAGCTCCAGAATGGAATCCAAACTGTCTTCCGGACAGTTCTGGAAAACTGTCCGATATGTTGGTATGATGTTTGCTCATCTCAGTGTTATTCCTGTAACCCTGTTGTGTTTGTGGTAATCACACGTTTTTTACCAAGTTGACCTTGTTATATGCATTCTTTGGCCAGCTCAAATGGCCTCGTTCAGCCTCTTGGCTGCGGCATGGTTTGAATCCCAGCCATGAGGTGGAAAATCAAGGACATACCAGGAGCAGAGAATCTGTGTAGATCAGCCACCTCGACGGAGGAAGGGCTGGCGAATTGAAGTGGGGGTGACCACAAACGGGGCATGTGAATGCGCCGGAGAGTTTATACTAGCAGCCTCTTTCCGCATCTTCAGTTTCCCTTTAAACAGGTCAGCTGAAAATCCTGCTTTTTAGACGTCTGGATCCTGTTTCAAACAAGCCAGTGCTGTATAAGAGCACTATCCCAGTGCTAGGTGCCAAGGCTTCAAGCCTGAGAAACTGGTGCCGTCTTGGAACCGGTGGGGGTTTCAGAACACTATCCGACCGGCACCACTAAAATGCCACCAGGCAGACAAGATGGAAGTCAGACAAGCAACCGAATCCCAGCCTTAATAATAGTCATTTCCTTCCCATTCCATGAGTATCCCGGTGACATATTCTCATCCCTGTTTCTCGGCTTGTCTCCTATTTACATCTCTCTGTATTTCCGGAGGCCTAAACTAGCAAACGAGCTGATCTATTCAAAACAATGCTTCCTTTTGTGTGCAGGTGATGTCGGTGGATATGGACGGTTCCAACGTGAAGGTGGTTTTAAATGTATCAGTTGACTACCCTGAGAACCTGGCCGTGGACTGGGTGAACAATAAGCTGTATGTGGTGGAGGCCAGCGTCAACCGAATTGACATGGTGGATTTTGACGGCGCTAACCGGGTCACGCTGATCGCGGAGAACCTGGGAAACCCTAGAGGACTGGCTGTGGACCCTACGGTGGGGTGAGTAGCGGACCTCCCCCATCGTCTGACTTTACCCCTCTACATCTCTTACTCTGTCATACTGCACCTGCAGGGAGTAGTGTGTGTGTGTGAGTGTGTGTGTGTGTGTGTGATTAGTAGACTGTTCTGGGGATTAGTGAGCAGTAATAAAATTGATGAGCTTTATTGACATCCAATATTCCAGTTCCACAGGGGAGGCTGAGTGGGCAGGCCACAGGTAAATCTGGACGTGATATTGTTAGTTTTTTCCCCGGGGGGCCCACCTGTATGACAGTGGTCTGTGACAGTTTAAAAATATTCCTGATTGTCTATGACATGCCTGCCATTAAGTTAACATTTGTTCGACGTTGCTGTTATATATTAACATATTTCTAAATGTGACATCATAAATCTATTACAAAAAAGGCATCCAATAAACAGGAAAGCATCCAATAAATAACTGCCAGTTTGCCACTGTTCTTTAATACATCCATTAGATAACTGCCAGTTTGCCACTGTTCTTTAATACATCCATTAGATAACTGCCAGTTTGCCATTGTTCTTTAATACATCCAATAGATAACTGCCAGTTTGCCACTGTTCTTTAATACATCCATTAGATAACTGCCAGTTTGCCATTGTTCTTTAATACATCCAATAGATAACTGCCAGTTTGCCATTGTTCTTTAATACATCCAATAGATAACTGCCAGTTTGCCATTGTTCTTTAATACATCCAATAGATAACTGCCAGTTTTTCACTGTTCTTTAATACATCCATTAGATAACTGCCAGTTTTTCACTGTTCTTTAATACATCCAATAGATAACTGCCAGTTTTTCACTGTTCTTTAATACATCCATTAGATAACTGCCAGTTTGCCATTGTTCTTTAATACATCCAATAGATAACTGCCAGTTTGCCACTGTTCTTTAATACATCCATTAGATAACTGCCAGTTTGCCATTGTTCTTTAATACATCCAATAGATAACTGCCAGTTTGCCATTGTTCTTTAATACATCCAATAGATAACTGCCAGTTTGCCACTGTTCTTTAATACATTCATTAGATAACTGCCAGTTTGCCACTCTTCTTTAATACATCCATTAGATAACTGCCAGTTTGCCATTGTTCTTTAATACATCCAATAGATAACTGCCAGTTTGCCACTGTTCTTTAATACATCCATTAGATAACTGCCAGTTTGCCATTGTTCTTTAATACATCCAATAGATAACTGCCAGTTTGCCATTGTTCTTTAATACATCCAATAGATAACTGCCAGTTTGCCATTGTTCTTTAATACATCCAATAGATAACTGCCAGTTTGCCACTGTTCTTTAATACATCCAATAGATAACTGCCAGTTTGCCACTGTTCTTTAATACATCCATTAGATAACTGCCAGTTTGCCACTGTTCTTTAATACATCCATTAGATAACTGCCAGTTTTTCACTGTTCTTTAATACATCCATTAGATAACTGCCAGTTTGCCATTGTTCTTTAATACATCCATTAGATAACTGCCAGTTTGCCACTGTTCTTTTATACATCCATTAGATAACTGCCAGTTTTTCACTGTTCTTTAATACATCCATTAGATAACTGCCAGTTTTCACTGTTCTTTAATACATCCATTAGATAACTGCCAGTTTTTCACTGTTCTTTAATACATCCAATAGATAACTGCCAGTTTTCACTGTTCTTTAATACATCCATTAGATAACTGCCAGTTTTTCACTGTTCTTTAATACATCCAATAGATAACTGCCAGTTTTCACTGTTCTTTAATAACATCTGTTCTTTAATACATCCAGATAACTGCCAGTTTTTCACTGTTCTTTAATACATCCAATAGATAACTGCCAGTTTGTCACTGTTCTTTAATACATCCATTAGATAACTGCCAGTTTTTCACTGTTCTTTAATACATCCATTAGATAACTGCCAGTTTTCACTGTTCTTTAATACATCCATTAGATAACTGCCAGTTTTCACTGTTCTTTAATACATCCATTAGATAACTGCCAGTTTTTTGTTCTTTAATACATCCTGTTCTTTAATACATCCATTAGATAACTGCCAGTTTGCCACTGTTCTTTAATACATCCATTAGATAATAACTGTTCTTTAATACATCCATTAGATAACTGCCAGTTTGCCACTGTTCTTTAATACATCCAATAGATAACTGCCAGTTTGCCATTGTTCTTTAATACATCCATTAGATAACTGCCAGTTTGCCACTGTTCTTTAATACATCCAATAGATAACTGCCAGTTTTTCACTGTTCTTTAATACATCCATTAGATAACTGCCAGTTTTTCACTGTTCTTTAATACATCCAATAGATAACTGCCAGTTTGTCACTGTTCTTTAATACATCCATTAGATAACTGCCAGTTTGCCATTGTTCTTTAATACATCCATTAGATAACTGCCAGTTTGCCACTGTTCTTTAATACATCCAATAGATAACTGCCAGTTTTTCACTGTTCTTTAAAACATCCAATAGATAACTGCCAGTTTGTCACTGTTCTTTAATACATCCATTAGATAACTGCCAGTTTGCCACTGTTCTTTAATTCCAATAGATAACTGCCAGTTTTTCACTGTTCTTTAATACATCCATTAGATAACTGCCAGTTTGCCAGTTCTTTAATACATCAATTTGCCAGTTTGCCACTGTTCTTTGTTCTTAGATAACTGCCACATTGTTCCATTAGATAACTGCCAGTTTGCCATTGTTCTTTAATACATCCAATAGATAACTGCCAGTTTGCCACTGTTCTTTAATACATCCATTAGATAACTGCCAGTTTGCCACTGTTCTTTAATACATCCATTAGATAACTGCCAGTTTGCCATTGTTCTTTAATACATCCAATAGATAACTGCCAGTTTGCCACTGTTCTTTAATACATCCATTAGATAACTGCCAGTTTGCCATTGTTCTTTAATACATCCAATAGATAACAGTTTGCCAGTTTGCCAGTTTGTTCTTTAATACATCCAATAGATAACTGCCAGTTTGCCATTGTTCTTTAATACATCCAATAGATAACTGCCAGTTTGCCACTGTTCTTTAATACATCCAATAGATAACTGCCAGTTTGCCACTGTTCTTTAATACATCCATTAGATAACTGCCAGTTTGCCACTGTTCTTTAATACATCCATTAGATAACTGCCAGTTTTCACTGTTCTTTAATACATCCATTAGATAACTGCCAGTTTGCCACTGTTCTTTAATACATCCATTAGATAACTGCCAGTTTGCCAATGTTCTTTTATACATCCATTAGATAACGTCCAGTTTTTCACTGTTCTTTAATACATCCATTAGATAACTGCCAGTTTGCCACTGTTCTTTAATACATCCATTAGATAACTGCCAGTTTGCCATTGTTCTTTAATACATCCATTAGATAACTGCCAGTTTGCCACTGTTCTTTTATACATCCATTAGATAACTGCCAGTTTTTCACTGTTCTTTAATACATCCATTAGATAACTGCCAGTTTGCCACTGTTCTTTAATACATCCATTAGATAACTGCCAGTTTGCCACTGTTCTTTAATACATCCATTAGATAACTGCCAGTTTGCCACTGTTCTTTAATACATCCATTAGATAACTGCCAGTTTGCCACTGTTCTTTAATACATCCATTAGATAACTGCCAGTTTGCCACTGTTCTTTAATACATCCATTAGATAACTGCCAGTTTTTCACTGTTCTTTAATACATCCATTAGATAACTGCCAGTTTGCCACTGTTCTTTAATACATCCAATAGATAACTGCCAGTTTGCCATTGTTCTTTAATACATCCATTAGATAACTGCCAGTTTTTCACTGTTCTTTTATACATCCATTAGATAACTGCCAGTTTTTCACTGTTCTTTAATACATCCATTAGATAACTGCCAGTTTGCCACTGTTCTTTAATACATCCATTAGATAACTGCCACTTTGCCACTGTTCTTTAATACATCCATTAGATAACTGCCAGTTTGCCACTGTTCTTTAATACATCCATTAGATAACTGCCAGTTTTTCACTGTTCTTTAATACATCCATTAGATAACTGCCAGTTTTTCACTGTTCTTTAATACATCCATTAGATAACTGCCAGTTTGCCACTGTTCTTTAATACATCCATTAGATAACTGCCAGTTTTTCACTGTTCTTTAATACATCCAATAGATAACTGCCAGTTTGCCATTGTTCTTTAATACATCCATTAGATAACTGCCAGTTTGCCACTGTTCTTTTATACATCCATTAGATAACTGCCAGTTTTTCACTGTTCTTTAATACATCCATTAGATAACTGCCAGTTTGCCACTGTTCTTTAATACATCCATTAGATAACTGCCAGTTTGCCACTGTTCTTTAATACATCCAATAGATAACTGCCAGTTTTTCACTGTTCTTTAATACATCCATTAGATAACTGCCAGTTTTTCACTGTTATTTAATACATCCAATAGATAACTGCCAGTTTTTCACTGTTCTTTAATACATCCAATAGATAACTGCCAGTTTGTCACTGTTCTTTAATACATCCATTAGATAACTGCCAGTTTGCCACTGTTCTTTAATACATCCAATAGATAACTGCCAGTTTGTCACTGTTCTTTAATACATCCATTAGATAACTGCCAGTTTTTCACTGTTCTTTAATACATCCAATAGATAACTGCCAGTTTGTCACTGTTCTTTAATACATCCATTAGATAACTGCCAGTTTGTCACTGTTCTTTAATACATCCATTAGATAACGTCCAGTTTTTCACTGTTCTTTAATACATCCATTAGATAACTGCCAGTTTGCCACTGTTCTTTAATACATCCAACAGATATAGTTGCCACTGATCCACAAACTTTTACCTAACTAATCCCAAATAAACCTTCTTAACAGGTTCATGTTCTTCTCCGACTGGGAGTCTCTGAATGGGGAACCGGGTTTGGAGCGGGCTTTCATGGATGGTACAAATCGCTATGGAATCATCAAGACAAAACTGGGCTGGCCAGCAGGGATCACACTGGATATTGATGCCAAACGCGTCTACTGGGTTGATAGTCGCTATGACTACATTGAAACGACCACATATGATGGTCTTCACAGGTCAGCGGGTCTTTTCTTTTGAAAACCGCTAAACATTGTGTTTTCTGTCCAAATTGCTGGAGAGATAGTCTGTGAAAAGTGATAAACAGGCAGTTTTCTTTCTCACCTGTTCAGGAGAACCGTGGTCCATGGAGGAACTTTGGTACCACACCCATTCGGCATCAGCCTCTTTGAGCACTCTGTGTATTTCACCGACTGGACCAAGATGGCTGTGATGAAGGCCAACAAATTCAGTGACACTAACCCTCAGGTGGTCTTCACCACAACTCAGACCCCACACGGAGTGCAGGTGATACATCGACTAAGGCAACCATATGGTGAGCATCTTGAATAAATACAGATAAATAACTTGTTTGTCGACTCTATGTTCTGTCTGCGATATGTGTGTTAATATGTGTCTGTCTGTGAATGTGTGTGTGTGTGATGCTTTTTACAGTGACAAACCCTTGTGGAGCAGACCGGGGTGGCTGTGAACAGATCTGTATTCTAAGCCACCGTTCAGACAACCAAGGGCTGGGCTATCGCTGCAGGTGCCGCATGGGCTACGACCTGCATTCCGATGGCAAGAGATGTGTGGGTAAGATTGACACGCAAACCTTAGTGTGTTCTCTTTACATGGGAAATGTTACCTGGAGGTTCATGGTGGATGTTTTGTCCCCCCCCCCCCAGCGGTGAGGCAGTTTCTTCTCTTCTCCAGCCAGCTGGCTGTCCGAGGTATCCCGTTTAACCTGTCGTCTCAGGAGGACATCATCCTCCCGATTACAGGAACACCCTCATATTTCTCCGGGGTGGACTTTAGTGCAGAAGACGACTCCATCTTCTTCTCAGACACGGCCAAAGGCATCATGTACAGGCAGAAAGTGGACGGAACCGGTAAGTGGCTTAAATTTCGTTCAACTATAATTAGAACCAAGAACTGAATGGTGCAATGGTGTAATCAGTAATCTGTTGAACATTATTCATCTCTCAATATGTAGTTCATATGTATTCAAACATTTCTAAGAACTTTTAATTCAGTATTATGTATTTTAACATTTTATGTATTTGTGTACCTATGTAATAATCTTCACAAACTGAGAGCTCAGACATGTGAACCAGGAGAGATTAGGCCGGGGATAAGGGGAGTTTCTTATGGAGCTGGGTGGGGCAATGGGGAGGGAAAGAGGAGGGGATTGGACAGGAGAATTAACAGCAGCTCCATGTCAGGCTTCACAATGTTATGAATCAGATGCATGGCACATTTTCAATAAGGTGTAATATTCATCTTACAATTTATGAAAACATTTCCCTTAAAATGTATAAATAATGTAATTCATCATCTATGAAGAACGGACACATTTAAAGGACAATCTGCTCCGACTAGTATGTTGATATTGCAACACGGAGTCGACCAGCTCCCGTCTACCTGAAGCAAATGCAAGTTGAGTCTATTCACTTAAATGTCTTTCTCCTTTGATCTCCCTGTTGAATGGCATTGCCATGAATCTGATCTCCACAGGCAGGGAGGTGCTGGCGGCCAGTAGAGTGGACGGCGTGGAGGACTTGGCTTACGACTGGATTTCCAAGAACCTCTACTGGACGGACCCGCGCTACCGGAGCATTTCGGTCATGAAGCTGGCCGATAAGTCCAGGAGAGCCATCGTACGCAACCTGAACAATCCCCGGTCCATTGTGGTGCACCCTGTGATTGGGTAATTACAGCTGGGTGGGGCTTAGGGAGTGGGCGGGTAATTACAGCTGGGTGGGGCTTAGGGAGTGGGCCATGCAATACTTTCTGTCAAAACGAAAACAACGGCGGCCAGAGCTGTGTTTCGCGTATAGATTGCGATGGTCTATTTAATTAATTGAACACCTGCTTTTGCAGTATCCCTTTAATTCCATTTTAGAACTATACTATTCATATGGAGTATGTGCCAGGAAGATTACACAGTATTTGTTTAACAATCACCAAAGGCATGGAGGTTGTGTGAGAATCTATTCATAGATTGTTTGCACTTTAAACCGCTAGCCTGGTAAATGGACTCTTTATACAGTGCTTGGACAACATTTCCACTAGCTTCAAAGTCATAAGGTCTCTGGGTCCAATAGACTAGATTAGTGCTGCATGAAGGCCAGTATTGTAGTGAACACTAAGAACTTGGCTTGGCTGGAAAAGCCCTGTAGAGCGCTCAAATGCACTTTCTATATTTAACAGTTCTTAGAGTTCTTTAGGAAAAGGTCTAACGGCTTTGGTCGATACTTCTATTGCAGTGAAGACATAACATAGTGTAAATATGAATATTGGTTAATGTCCATGTTTCCGTTGACAGGTATATTTTCTGGACAGACTGGTACCGTCCAGCGAAGATTATGAGAGCCTGGTGTGATGGGTCACATGCCCTGTCGATTGTAAACACTACTCTGGGCTGGCCCAATGGCCTGGCTATTGACTGGAGGTGAGACAATGTTTTCACAGCCTAGCAGGAACTACGCAATAACACAACCTGCCATTCCTCCTTTTCCAGTAGCACGTCGGGTAGAAAACGTTTATTCCCAATGAATCCGTTTTTTAGGTTTGATTTTGATCAGAGAAATTGACACAGTTGTATTGTGTGAATTGAGTGGACATCATGTTGTATTGTTCACCCGTCTTAAGATCTCGCTAAGCTCCTTATCAGAACGATCTTCTCTAATCCTTCTGCTGTTCGTGCAGCAGCGTTTAATAATGTCCGTTCCTCTGGTCCGTTGTGCCCGCAGCTCCGTGCGTCTGTACTGGGTGGACGCCTTCTTTGATAAGATCGAACACAGCACGTTCGACGGACATAACAGGCTGTCGTTGAGCCGAGTCACCCAGATCTCACATCCTTTCGGGCTCACAGTTTTTGCAGGTGATTAAATCGAATTTTCTCATGAATGAGGTTCGTTCGAAGGGGTATGTACGCGGCGGGGTTCCACCGATCGTGGAGATAAGCTACCCTGTCATTGTGTGAAAGCTTTCATGGGTTAGAATTTCATTACCTGTCAATCCTCCTCGATTGATGCTCATTAGAGAGAGAGAGAGAGAGAGAGAGAGAGATAGATGGAGAAAGAGAGAGAGTGAGAGAGAGAGAGAGAGAGAGAGAGAGAGAGAAAGCAATTACCATATCATCTCAAACATGAGTTGACTGGTGACGAGAGATAAAATACCTAATGTCATAGGTTGTGGCCCGCCATTCCCAGCTCCGGGTCTCACTTTCATGAACATTCCTGCTCCGTCTGTTCAGGGTACGTGTATTTCACCGACTGGCGCCTCGGCGGGATCGTGCGCGTGCGCAAGACGGACGGAGGGGAGCCGATGATCATCAGGAGGGGAATCAGTCACATCATGCACGTCAAATCTTTCGACTCCAACTCTCAAACCGGTGAGCGCCTCCATCCGTCCGTATTATTACGGGTAGAGCAACGGGGAGCGCTGACGTTCACAAATTCCTCTGCTCCTCACTCACACACACACACACACGCAGGTTCCAACTTCTGCAGTAGGAACACAAACCCTAACGGGGACTGTAGTCATTTCTGTTTCCCGGCCCCGGACTCCCAGCGGGTGTGTGGATGTCCGTATGGCATGAAGCTAGCGCCCAACCAGCAGACGTGCGTGGAGGACCCTTCCAACGAGCCTCCGACGCTGCAGTGCGGCGTCAACTCCTTCTCCTGCGCCAACGGGAAGTGTGTGCCGCAGAACTACAGATGCGACGGCGTTGACGACTGCCACGATAACAGCGATGAGGCCGGCTGCGGCGGAGTTCACAGTAATGCGCTATGCTATGTCCCCATGGATGTGTATACTGTTAGCCCGAGACGCTTCCAGGCTCTGATGCCTGTTTAACACACTTCTATTGTGATTGGCTTGTGAGGCTGTTAGTAAGTGATTGACCCTGTTTTCTCTCAGACACCACCTGCTCACCCAGGGCGTTTACCTGTGCCAGCCATCAGTGCGTGCCCAGCAGTTGGCGCTGCGACGGGCACAATGACTGCTTCGACGGCAGTGACGAGCGGGACTGCCCCACCCAGACCCCTGGCACCTGCACTGCCAACCAGTTCACCTGTGCCAACCACCGCTGCATACCGCGCACCTGGCTGTGCGACACGGACAACGACTGCGGCGACGGTTCGGACGAAGTCCACTGTGGTGAGTCGCCAGTTAACTGTCTCTCAACGTGTGACGTGTTGTTGAGGGCCTTTGTTGTGATTGGCTGTCAGTTCTGCATCTAACCAATCAGCTCCCTATATATTGGCAGACATTAGCGGTACGTGCAACCCAGAACAGTTCCAGTGCCCAGACCACCGATGTATCGCCCCCAGCTACGTGTGTGACGGGGACAGAGACTGCATGGATGGGGCGGATGAGCAGGGCTGCAGTGAGCGACTCTCTTTCCTTCCTTCTCTCTCTCTCTCTCTCTCTCTCTCTCTCTCTCTCTCTTTGTCTCTATCTCTCTCTCTCTCTCTCCCCCTGTCTCCCTATTTCTTCCTCTCTCCCTCTCTCTTTACAACAAGTGGCACACATTTTAAAGTCAATCGAATGCTTCTTGATCACAAACAATTCAAGTTCTGGATAATCCTCCTCATGCCATCGATCTGTTTCGGTGTGTTACACAGGACACACATGGACTCAGTGTGTCTAAACGGTCTGGGTCTAGCGGCTGGCTACGCTATCTCTGACTCGCTTTGCTTTTGTTCTCTTCAGTTTACAACTGCACGGCCTCCCAGTTCAAGTGTTCCAGTGGACATCAATGTGTCAACTCCTACTATCGCTGCGATGGCTCCTTCGACTGTAACGATAACTCTGATGAGACAGGCTGCCGTAAGTATTCCGACGTTTGTTTTTTAGCCACACGAAAAATAAATATATGACGGGTTTATGTATTTTCCTTTCTTGCCTTCCTCACTGCCTTCAGAGGGTCGTGAACCCTTACCAGGTATGAACATATATGATGGGTTATAACACAGTCATAAGCACCCATTCACCTCCTTTTAAGCATTACGGACGTTTTCGATGTGCAGTTTAATAACCACCTGGAGGACAGTGGTGTCAACACTCCGTCGAGTACTTCCGTCATCGCAGAGGTTCTGCGCTGTGTTCCTCCTGAGCTTTAGCTCTGCTGTCTGACCTGGTCTTTCTCCTGCCGTGCCCAGCCACCAGACCCCCGGGGATGTGCCACCACGAGAGCGAATTCCAGTGCCAGTCGGACGGCAGCTGCATCCCCTCTGCCTGGGAGTGCGACGGTCACCCCGACTGTGAGGACGGCTCGGACGAGCACCACGTCTGCCCGCCACGCACCTGCCCCACCGCCCTGTTCCGCTGTGACAACGGGAACTGTGTGTCCCGCCGCTGGCTCTGCGACGGCGACAACGACTGCCGGGACATGAGTGACGAGCGGGACTGCCCCACGCCGCCGTTCCGCTGCCCCAGCTGGCAGTGGCAGTGCCCGGGCCACAGTGTGTGTGTGAACGTCAGCAGGGTGTGTGACAACGCCCCCGACTGTCCGAACGGCGCAGACGAGTCTCCGCTCTGCAGTAAGTTCTCCTCGCTGCGTCTTCTCCTTTTGGGCCGGTCCGCTGAACGTGTCATGCTACCAATGAAGTGCACGGACGTGTTCTCGCTACGTGTGGAATCGTGTTGTTGAAATCATGCATGTTTCGATTTTGTTTGTGTTAACTTAACAGTGATCTATGATTTTCCTTTCTTGCCTTTCTTGCTGCTTTCAGACGAGCCCTTGCCAGGTAGGAACAACCTCAATCATTGCTAACCCCCAAACATAAAGTTTTGATTAATCTCGTTAATCTGCCATGAACACTAACCATCCGAATATAGGTAGAACGTTGTCACACGCAATTGGCGGATTAAAGAAACCGGTAGCATGTAGATACAAACGCAATTTAACCATTTTTAAATGTAGATTACACTGCTGTATCATGTGACTATTCACAACCCTTTGAGTTCTTTAGCATCTGGCTAATAGTAGATGCACTGCGTTCATGCGTTTTGACCGTTTTGCCGTCACCGAGACGTTTGATTTCCTACCCTGCTTTTCTCGCTCACATAGATCAGGAGAGCTGCACGGACAGCAACGCAGGTTGCACCCACGGGTGTATCCAGGGGCCCTTCGGGGCCCAGTGCACGTGTCCCGTGGGCTATCAGCTGAGCAATGACTCCAAGACGTGTGACGATATGGATGAGTGTGTCCCACCTGGCCTGTGCAGCCAGCACTGTCACAACGAGAGAGGCTCCTTCCGCTGTCACTGCTCGGACGGATACACTCTGGAGGCAGACCAACGCACCTGCAAAGTGTCGGGTGAGGGCGGTAGACGGGCGATGCCCCTGTGTTCACCTGTGTATTTCTATCGGCTACATTACCGTTTACTAGCTGACATTAGGCTACAAATGCTGTAAATTTGACCAATTAAGACATTAAAACCTCCACATCCTCCGTTACTTTCCGCTTCGAGAAAACATAATAGGCCGAATTCCGAACTGAGACCAGTTATCTGTCCGTGTGCTAGCTTTCGTCTTCCGGACCGCAAACACAGACGGATGTACTGTACCCCCGATTGCCACACACATATACATGATAAGCCCATCAGTGGTCAGATAGGACAGACGTGATCTAAATGGATCTGCTGCTGGTCTGGGACCGCCTGGCCAGTGGGCAGACACGCTCTTCTCCCTCTCCTCACTCTTCTCGGGTTTCCGCAGATAAGACAAATAACATACATGTCACTCACTGACTCGCTCGGGTGGTAATTAGGACATAATCAGCAACAAAGGGCTGGTTTATGAGCAGCGTGCCTGACATGAGTCCGTCTACCTCATAGATAACCCAGTGAAAAAAGCCCTGTAATTTAACCAGCCATTATTTCCCAACAAGGCCACATTGATCCCCATCCGTTGACGGCGGTGGAGCTCTATTTATCTTGTTTTTTTTTAGTTTCGGACAGCCCTCTGTAGAATGCTCTATCGCCAAACAGGCATATTTCAATTGTGATGTACTGGTGACAGGAGAACTTTTTTTTGTTTGCAGATTCACGTGAGGCCCTCTTGTTAGTCGCCAGCCGCAATCAGATTGTGTCTGATGACTTTACCACTCAGCCTAATGTGATTAGTTCGTTGGTCCGCGATGGACGAAACATTTTGGCGCTGGACTTTGACTCTGTGACTGACCGTGTGTACTGGTCAGACACCAGCCAGGACAGAATATGGAGCGCTCACAAAAATGGCAGCGACAGGGTTGTGGTAAGTACTGAATGTCCTTCCGTTTTCCACACAATACATTCTCTCTTTTCTCCATTCTTCAGTGTAATGACTGAACTCCAATGACCTATACGGAGAATGTGTTGATTTGAAAGGTTTTTGACAGTGGAGTGACCGTGACAGAGAGCCTGGCTGTGGACTGGGTGGGCAGGAACCTTTACTGGACTGACTATGTTCTGGAGACTGTTGAGGTGGCCAAACTGGACGGCACACACAGAACCGTGTTGGTCAGTGCGAATGTGACCAACCCCAGGGCCCTGGTTCTGGACCCAAGAGATGGGTAAGGATGGTCATTAGTGGAGATCCATACTGGATGACAATGGAAATACAATAATGCAAATTGGAATTGACTGTAGCAGTTGATGTCTCCTGCAGATTTCACCTGATGTTCTGGACAGACTGGGGGAGGAACCCTCGAATTGAGAGGGCCAGTATGGACGGGAAAAATAGGATAACCATCGTTAGCAGCAAGTTGTACTGGCCCAACGGTTTAACCATTGACTACCCGAACAATCTGCTGTACTTCGCTGACGCCTTTCTGGACTTCATTGACTATTGCGATTACAACGGCACCAACAGGAAACAAGTTCTCGCTAGCGACCTGGTGAGCAGAGTTGCCGTTGTCCATATGTTATTGATGTCGAATGCATACAGAACAGCGGAACGGGCGGAATAATATCAATAAAATGCACCTCTTCTCTTTTGCGCCTCTCGATAAAAAGGTACTGCAACATCCCCACGCAATTACCATTTTTGAGGATTTTGTGTATTGGACCGACAGATACATCAACCGCGTGATCCGAGCCAATAAGTGGCACGGGGGGAACCAGACTGTGATGCTCTACAACCTTCCTCAGCCCATGGGCCTGGTGGTGGTACACCCGGCCCGGCAGCCCGCAGGTAGGACACAGAAGCACCAGTGATCAATACCACCAGTGATCAATAGCACCAGTGATCAATAGCATTCCAGTAGCATTATGGCATGTGGTTATTCCGTATTTCAGAATGACTCATGCCGCGGTGGATCTTTGTCTTCTTCTTAACGATTGTCTCTGTGTGCAGGTGAAAACCACTGCTTGAGGAGCCCCTGTACTCATATCTGCCTGCTCTCTGCTGTGGGGCCAAGCTTCTTCTCCTGCGCCTGCCCCTCTGGCTGGACCCTGGCTGCAGACCAAGTCACCTGTGCCAGAGGTAAGTTCCACGCCAACCTGAGTGGAACTCACAGTTTGATTAAAACGGAGGTGAGATCGGCTGGAATAGATTCATGGGACATTTATTCTTGGTGTTTTTTACGGAGTAAGCATTAGTTTAAATTGTCCTCAAACCTATAACCAGAGTGGCTCTTAGAAAAATGATAAAGGTAATATCTAGTCTCAAACCGATAAACAGAGCTGCTCTTTCCAAAAAGATTAAGGATATATCTAGTCTCAAACCTATAAACAGAGCTGCTCTTTGCAAAAAAAAAAATTATATATCTCGTTTTAAGTGGTCTAAAGTAAAAACTCTTGGAAGTCATATTTTAGAGTGTCGCCACATGTCAACAGTATCCCATTTGAATTGTGTTGTAAAATCCCTTTCAAGAAGTAAACATTAATGATCATAAAAGTGAGGCTAAGGTTTCAATAAGACAAGGAGACTAATGTGAAGTCCAGAGAGTCCTCTTTAGGTCAACAGCTTACCCCTCCTCGGGTTGCAGAGCTTGAGCTTTTTCTAACCCAAGCAGAACGCCTGGGAGGTGAATGATTACCTAAGAATGAAAATGCCTCTGAGCAATCAGTTGATTCTAATCTCTGATGACAAAACAAATCAGATTGTGAACCAACGGTTATCAGCTGATACCCTTTCTATCCCAACATTCTTTCAAGAGCTCTCACTTATGCCGTATCTTTATTTTTCATTTTATTCAAAATAATTCTGCTGGAATGAGATGGATTTGAAAAGAGTAGGGTTTGGGACAATTCTATCTTGACATTTTTTTAATATAAATTGCAACTTCAGAAGACCTCTTTACGTCTTTGCCCTTAAATAGAGATTTATTATGTTATACGTTATTATTATTTTTTATTTTTTTATTTACAATGAATCGTTTAGCAATTCAATTTGAAGTTGTATGACTTATGTAGCAATACCAAACAATTATAAGCCAGCAAGCAAGTGTATATACAGTATACAGCACAATTCATATGTAGAAGCAATTCAATGTGCTTTACAAAGTAAAATAATAATACAATTGTAAAATACATAAATTTTATATTCATAGCAACCTGTTTACTGGCATTAAGTACATTTAAAACATTACATCTCAGTATTAACTGTGTACATTTTATTCAACAGGTCTTCGGAACCTTTTCAGGTCTTTAGAACCTGGCAGAGAAAGTGTTCTAAATAATATACTTAGAAATTGGCTTTACTCATTTTACTTCGAGGCCAAAACTACAGTATTCTTATACTCAGTGTTATAAGACGACTCTAAAGTAAATAATCACGTTGTCGTCAATCAGGTGATAGTTCCTGTTCCCAAACCTTAAGCAATTCCACACAGTAACGGTTTATACTGCGGGCTCGTCTTGGGATCGATCTCAGATTTACTTCACCCTGTGTGCATTTCCTGCCCTGCCGAACAATTCTTGCTACAACCGGATAACATGAAGACAGAGCATGTGTCGGATGATTACGTATTAATGTCAAAGTTTGTAATCATCACTCTAATGGGAATGGGTGCCATCACGTTTTGTTTACTGGTAAATACGTCCGTTTTCTTTGCAGTTGAGGATCCATTCTTGGTGGTGGTGAGAGACAGTATCATCTATGGTATTTCCTTAAACCCGGAGGAAAAGAGCAACGATGCCATGGTCCCGGTGGCTGGGCTTCAGAACGGATACGATGTGGATTTTGACGACAATGCTCAGACCATCTACTGGGTGGAGCACCCGGTGAGTGTAGTGACCAGAAGGGACACCACCCGTCTGTCTCGTAGGTCGGACAAACCATACCAACGCTGTCCCATTCCCTCTGTAGGGGGAGATCCACAGGGTGAAGTCAGACGGTACCAACCGGACAGAGTTTGCCCCTGCAGCCATTCTGGGCTCCCCAGTGGGTCTGGCTTTAGACTGGATGACAGAGAACCTGTACTACACCAATCCTGCCACACAGTCAATTGAGGTGAGATGGAACGGGCTGTGTTTAATGTGTGTGTCTGATTTGTGTGTGGCTGATGTGTGTCTGATGTGTGTGGCTGATGTGTGTGTATGTGTCTGATGTGTGTGTGTGTCTGATGTGTGTGTGTCTGGTGTGTGTGTGTGTCTGATGTGTGTGTATGTGTGTCTGATGTGTGTGTGTGTGTCTGATGTGTGTGTGTGTGTGTGTCTGATGTGTGTGTGTGTCTGATGTGTGTGTGTGTCTGATATGTGTGTGTGTGTCTGATTTGTGTGTGGCTGATGTGTGTGTCTGATGTGTGTGTCTGATGTGTGTGGCTGATGTGTGTGGCTGATGTGTGTGTGTGTGTGTGTCTGATGTGTGTGTGTGTCTGATGTGTGTGTGTGTCTGATGTGTGTGTGTGTCTGATGTGTGTGTCTGATGTGTGTGTCTGATGTGTGTGTGTGTGTGTCTGATGTGTGTGTGTGTGTCTGATGTGTGTGTGTGTGTGTCTGATGTGTGTGTGTGTCTGATGTGTGTGTGTGTGTGTGTGTCTGATGTGTGTGTGTGTCTGATGTGTGTGTCTGATGTGTGTGTCTGATGTGTGTGTGTTTTGTCAGGTTTTGAGGCTAAGTGGGGAGGTGCAGTACAGAAAGACTCTAATCACCAATAATGGCTCTCCTACTGGTGCTGGCAGCCCGGTTGGCATCGCTGTAGACCCGGCACGTGGGTAAGCACCAACTACCAATACTGAACACCACACAACACAATATCACATTCCCTAAGGAGACATACTACTAATACTGAACACCACACAACACAATACCACATTCCTTAAGGAGACATACTACTAATACTGAACACCACACAACACAATACCACATTCCTTAAGGAGACATACTACTAATACTGAACACCACACAACACAATACCACATTCCTTAAGGAGACATACTACTAATACTGAACACCACACAACACAATACCACATTCCCTAAGGAGACATACTACTAATACTGAACACCACACAACAAGCATACGCATACCATACAATGCAATACAGCACAACACAATGTAACACCATATAAGACAATTAGATAAAACACAACACAATGGCAACACTTCACTCAGCAACATAATACAAAACAACATAATGTAATAAAAGATCTTATAGCACACCACTATACAACACCACATATTACACCCCAACAAGCCAACACCAGGCAATATTAGGACATCCTTTATAGCACAACACCATACCACACAACACCAGGCAATATTAGGACATCCTTTATAGCACAACACCATACCACACAACACCAGGCAATATTAGGACATCCTTTATAGCACAACACCATACCACACAACACCAGGCAATATTAGGACATCCTTTATAGCACAACACCATACCACACAACACCAGGCAATATTAGGACATCCTTTATAGCACAACACCATACCACACAACACCAGGCAATATTAGGACATCCTTTATAGCACAGCACCATACCACACAACACCAGGCAATATTAGGACATCCTTTATAGCACAACACCATACCACACAACACCAGGCAATATTAGGACATCCTTTATAGCACAGCACCATACCACACAACACCAGGCAATATTAGGACATCCTTTATAGCACAGCACCATACCACACAACACCAGGCAATATTAGGACATCCTTTATAGCACAACACCATACCACACAAGACCAGGCAATATTAGGACATCCTTTATAGCACAGCACCATACCACACAACACCAGGCAATATTAGGACATCCTTTATAGCACAGCACCATACCACACAACACCAGGCAATATTAGGACATCCTTTATAGTACAGCACCATACCACACAACACCAGGCAATATTAGGACATCCTTTATAGCACAACACCATACCACACAACACCAGGCAATATTAGGACATCCTTTATAGCACAGCACCATACCACACAACACTGTACACTGAAACCCCACATATTACACCCCAACAAGCCAAAACCAGGCGTTTTTTTATGTGTAATGACTTAATTAGGACACCCTTTTTTGGTCTCATAACTCACCTATGGACTTTAATTGATCTGTTGTAGATGTTCTCCCATGAGGTGATAGAAACACTTCATTAAGTAGCTGTATTCATAGCTGTGGCTCTTTGTTAGGAAACTGTACTGGACAGACCAAGGCACGGAGAGTGGCATACCTGCTAAAGTGGCGTCAGCCGACATGGACGGATCCAACCCAGTCACTCTGTTCACTGACAACCTGGACCATGTGGAGTTCATTACTCTGGACATCAGAGAGAACAAGCTGTACTGGGCTGTGACCGGCACCGGGAAGGTGGGGCACAATCAGTCACTCAACTAATATGGCTGTGTTCCCAATGGCTGCCCATATACCGTGTAGTACACTACTTTAAGGCCTTCAAGCTCATGACCCAGTCCTAGGGGTCCGGTAACAAAATTAGCACACTACACAGAACTATTGGTGCCGTATAGAAGACTATGATTGATATTATAAAAGCAGGCCTCAAAGCACCTCTTTTCTGACTGGTTTTGGCATATGGTTTTGAGGGTTGCCTCTATGTGATTTTAAACCCCCTCAGATTGAGCGCGGCGACCCGGACGGGACCAATCGCATCACGATCGTCACAGGCCTTTCCCATCCGTGGGGCGTTGCTGTATATGACAGCCACCTGTACTTCACTGACCGGGACTTTGAGGTGATCGAGCGTGTGGACAAGACCACAGGGGCCAATAGGGTGGTGCTCCGGGACAACGTGTCTGGACTGAGGGTGCTGAAGGTCCACTTCAGAGAGAGTGAGTATCTGACAGAACTCGGCCCTAGTTAGGTTAGTTTAGATTCATTATTCGAATTACAAATAGTTCAGTATCGTTGGAAAACGTTCCTGGCGTCACGTTTGTTGTCTTACGACTCGACCGCCTTTTATTAAACGTTGTTCACGTCTATTTGTGCAGCTGACATTTGTCAACCGTGTTCTAATGCACTTAATGACGCGTCTGTGTCTTCACAGCTTCGGCCGGTACGTCCAGCGGCTGCAGTAACAACATGGGCGCGTGTGAGCACCTGTGTCTGCCGAAGCCGGGACTTCTGTTCACATGTGCCTGCGCTACGGGCTTCAAGATCAACGCAGACGCCAGGACCTGCGCTCCGTACCAGTCCTACGTGGTCGTCTCCACGCTGTCGGCCCTCAAAGGCTTCAGTCTGGAGGGGTCGGATCACTCCGAGGCCATGGTGCCTGTGGCAGGGACAGGTGGGTGCAATGCCCAGTGTTCGTGTTGTTTTCAGGCATTACACCATGGCTGTTTGTCTGTGTCCGACCTGTGGGGTTCTGTGGTGCAGGTCGTAATGCCCTTCACGTAGACGTCCACGTGTCTTCCGGGTTCCTCTACTGGTGTGACTTCAGCAGCACCGTGGCGTCTCAGAACGGAATACGCCGGATCAAGCCGAACGGTGCGGGCTTCCGCAGTGTGGTCACATCTGGAATTGGTCGTTACGGGATAAGAGGGATCGCCGTGGACTGGGCTGCAGGTAGAGGAGCAGCTTTGGTTAGAGTCAAACTCAGAATAGAGTGTGTCCATGCAGATGGAGTATGTGAAGGTTGGCCAGCAGTAGCTATCTAGAGATAAAGTTGAAACTGATTCAAGAAAGACAACCGACCTATTTCATTTCAGGTAACTGGAGAAAACAAAATGAGTTCGCTATATAAAATAAAGGTTTCCCAAATGCAAACTAAACTTGGTGACTAACATCCCTCATTACAAAGTCTGTTAGTAAGATCGCAGTGTACTCCAGGAAAAGGTTTAATCTGTGTGTGGGAGCCCGGCCACAGCCTTATTTGCTCCTTACACAAGCACTCAAAAAGATCTGCATGACCAGAAGCTTTTATGAGATCATCAAACCTCGTCACTTATTCATGTCAACATGGCTGTGTTTTCCAGGGAACCTCTATTTCACCAACGAGTTCCTGACCGAGACTTATGTCGAGGTGCTGCGCCTGAACACCACATTCCGCCGAGTGCTTCTGAAAACGCAGGTGGACATGCCGCGTCACATCGTGGTGGACCCTAAAAACCGCTACCTGTTCTGGGCAGATTACGGACAGAACCCGAAGATTGAGCGTGCTTTGCTGGACGGGTCCAATCGCACGGTGCTAGTTTCGTCCGGGATTATAACTCCGCGCGGTCTGGCACTGGACTACCAGACTGGATACATCTACTGGGTGGACGACTCTCTGGATATGATCGCTCGGGTCAACCCGCAGGGGGGCGAGACCGAGATAGTCCGATACGGAAGCCGCTACCCGACTCCCTACGGGATCGCTGTGTTTGAGTCGAGCATCATCTGGGTGGACCGGAACCTCAAGAAGGTGTTCCAGGCTAGCAAAGAGCCCGGCAATACCGAGCAGCCAACCGTAATACGAGACAACATCAACATGCTGAGAGACGTGACCATCTACGACCAGCGCGTCCAGGCCACCTCGGCCCAGCAGCTCAACAACAACCCGTGTGTCGATGGCAACGGGGGATGCGCCCACTTCTGCTTCGCCCTCCCCGGCGTCCCGAACAGGAAGTGCGGCTGTGCCTTTGGGAACCTCGGGGCGGACAAAGCGGGCTGTGTGGTGTCACGGGATGATTACCTCGTCTATACGACGGAAAGTACCGTGCGGAGTTTGCGTCTGGACCCGCTGGACCACGCTCTGCCCTTCCCGGTGGTTAACGTGCCTCGCACCTCCGTGGCCCTGGACTTCGACCGCGCCGACAACAGGATCTACTTCACGGAGAGCTCAGGGCGAGGGAGCAGCAAAATCAGTTACCTGGTTCTGTCGTCTCCCACCTCGACTCCTGTAGTGGTGGCTTCAGGTAAAACACGTAGCATTATTATCATCTACATTGGCCTCTTGTGAATGGTTCGCAGCACGCTTCTTTGTGCTGTGTTCTGCTTCCATGCAGATCTCGGAGCCCCCGATGGAATTGCCTACGACTGGATTAATAGAAGGATCTACTACAGCGACTATTTCAACCAGACGATCGGCTCCATGGCGGTGGATGGGACTCAGAGGTCCATCATCGCCCGTGTTCCCCGGCCTCGAGCCATTATGCTGGATCCCTGCAGGGGGTAAGACTTGTCCCAAATGCCAGGAGCGCTGGAACCATTCTGACAGGTGGAACGAATAACGTTGATCATCTCCTAACTAGGGCACGTGTCAAGGAATAGGTTGGTTAAATGTGAAGCGAAAACAATCAGCGCCTGCAGTCAACCTGTAGGATGCAAAAGAAATCAGGAGCAGGTGTGAAAACCTGAGCGACTTTGACAAAGGCCAATTTTTTACCGCTAGGCTTGTAGGGCGAAAAGAAGGTTCACTGTGGCACAAGTCCCAACAAGTCCCGTTTCCTTTTACATCACGTGAAGGGGTGTGTACATTTGCGCCATTTACCTGTGTAAGGGTTTGCTATGGGAAGACAACAAGCTGGGGGAGGGAATGTCTAGGCAATGATCTGCTAGGAAATCCTGGGTCCGGGCATTCATGAGGACGTCAGTATGACACGCGCCACTTACATAAACTCAGGTACACCACTTCCAGGCGATGGTATTCGCTGTTGGCTAGGGCCTCTTTCAGCAGGATAACGTATCTTTCCACACATTGTTTTGTAATGGTTTCGAAGAACTTGATGTAGAGTTCAAAGTGTCGTCTGGGCCAGCAAATTCCCCCCGATCTCAATCTGTGAGCATCTGTGGGATGTGCTGAACCAACCAGTTCAATCCACGGTGGCGCCACCTCACAACTTTAAAAGCTTTCAGAATCTGCTGCGAATGTCTTGGGGCCAGGTCACCATGCCTCTGCGTGTTGGCGCTGTTTTAGCTGCACACAAAGGACCAACAGCATATTTGGCAGTTGGTCATATTGTTTTGGATCATCGGTGTATCTTGAGCTTGTGTTGAATGTAGCGCATGCTGTCAATCATTAACAATGAGAAAACAGTTGCACTCCGATGTTACACAGGTACATGTATTGGACGGATTGGGGAACCAATGCAAAGATTGAGCGTGCCACCTTGGGAGGCAACTTTAGGACTGAGGTTGTTAACAGCAGTCTGGTGTGGCCCAATGGACTGACCCTGGACTACGAAGAACAAAGGCTCTACTGGGCTGATGCGAGCTTGTAAGAACATTTCATAATACGCTGTTTCTCATGCATTAATCCTTGTCAGATTATATTAATGTTTAAGAGGTAATTTTTTTATTTTAACGACTGATCTATGTCTCCAGAGTCAGGTAAACTGGAGTATACCATTTAACGTGTATATGTCCAGATTTTTTTTTTTAATTATTAATTAAATTAATGCGAATTTGTATTAGCAAAATGACTAGCGGTCTAGAGGAACAGCTAGGATTGTATTAGCTGTGGTAACATTAGTTATAACGTTTTCACAATTTCCTTCAAACTGGGATATAGAGGCATCCAGAAGCTCATCTAACTTGTGAAAATAAGACAAACAACCTCATTGTCGAAATCGTGTAGTATCCCTTTAATGTGCTGTTTTTCTTATCAGGCAAAAAATAGAGCGCTGTTCTCTCAGCGGGGCAAATCGTGAGGTCATAGTTGGCACAGCCGTTTACCCATTCGCAATGACCATGTACGGTCAGCACATCTACTGGACTGACTGGAACACGCGCAGTATCTACCGGGCCAACAAGCACGATGGTTCTGACCAGCTGGTGATGACCCGGAACCTTCCATCCAGGCCGATGGACATCCATGTTCTAGCCAGCACTAAGCAGCAGCAGTGCAACAGCCCGTGTCAGCAGTTTAATGGAGGCTGCAGTCACATCTGTACTCCAGGTACTGGCCATTACGTCGACTTTATACCCGAATGTTTCCTGACAAAATCAAAGCAGGCGCTAGATTCTTAGCTTAATGCCCTAGTTTAACCGGGATGTCATTTCCCCCAGAATCCTATTGTTGTGATACTCAGCCTCATATCCTGTCCCATTCCCGTCTGTCTCCCCAGGGCCCCAGGGCGCTGAGTGCCACTGTCCCGCAGAGGGTCTTTGGTACCTGGCAGAGAACAAGCACTGTATCCCTGACAACGGGACACGCTGCCTGGCCGGCCAGTTCACCTGTATGAACGGACGCTGCATTCGCGCCCAGTGGATGTGTGACAACAACAACGACTGCGGGGACGGAAGTGATGAGCTAGAGAGAGTCTGTGGTAGGGAGTTCAGGGACCCCAGTCAGCCTGTTAGGTTGAAGGCCGTCTGGACCCTTTTTCTGGTGTTTATATTGCATGTCTTGAAGGTGACTTACAGCTCATTTTGATTTATCACTACAACCGGCTCTGGCTTCCTCTTTCCCAACGACGTGTTACTGTCTCTAGCCTGGTGCCTCTAACCAGCTGTTTGATTCTTACTTCGACCCCTCTTTTTCAGGATCCAAGAATGATTTCCAACCTTTTGGTGTGTATGCTTGCAATTCACTTATCTAATGCAACTATTAATGATACTTGTTCTTTCATCTACTAACCGCCTTTCTAAACTAATCCATAAATGCACTTATATCTTGCATGCAGTTCAAGTGCAAATGGCAGCGTCGTTTATTGCCTTATCAGGTAATGGCCCCCCTGTGCAAACCTTCTCTCCTCAACCCCGCCCATTTTCACTAGCTCTCCCTGGCTATTTGTCTAGAGCGCTGATGATGCGTGTTTCTGCTTTGATTGACAGCCTTTCACACCTGTGAGCCCAGTGTGTTCACGTGTGGTAACGGTCGCTGTGTGCCCTACCACTATCGCTGTGACCACTACAACGACTGTGGGGATAATAGTGACGAGGTCAGCTGTCTGTTCAGGCCCTGTGACCCCAGCACAGAGTTTCCCTGCAATAACGGACGCTGCATTGCCAAAGACTACGTCTGCAACGGCATCAACAACTGCTTCGACAACGGCACGTCGGATGAACAAAATTGCCGTAAGTTCCAAACCCGATTGGGTTCCAGTAAATTTTACAGAAGGCACACTGACGAAAACAGATATCAACACAACAATAATTGACTAAATTAACTAAACGAATGCACACTTTACTCAACAATAACACAGTTAACTCAATAATAATATAATTAACTCAACAATAATATAATTAACTCAACAATAACACAGTTAACTCAACAATAACACAGTTAACTCAACAATAACACAGTTAACTCAACAATAACACAGGTAACTCAACAATAACACAGGTCACTCAACAATAACACAGTTAACTCAACAATAACACAGGTAACTCAAGTTAACTCAACAATAACACAGTTAACTCAAGTTAACTCAACAATAACACAGTTAACTCAAGTTAACTCAACAATAACACAGGTAACTCAACAATAACACAGGTAACTCAACAATAACACAGTTAACTCAACAATAACACAGGTAACTCAACAATAACACAGTTAACTCAAGTTAACCCAACAATAACACGGTTAACTCAACAATAACACAGTTAACTCAACAATAACAAGGTTAACTCAACAATAATACAGTTAACTCAACAATAACACAGTTAACTCAGCAATAACACAGTTAACTCAACAATAATACAGTTAACTCAACAATAACACAGTTAACTCAGCAATAACACAGTTAACTCAACAATAACACAACAACAACACGGTTAACTAAACAGTAACACATTTAACTCAACAGTAACACAATTAACTCAACAATAACACAGTTAACTCAACAATGACACGGTTAACTTTACAATAACAGGGTTAACTCAACAATAACAGAGTTAACTCAACAATAACACGGTTAACTCTACAATAACACAGTTAACTCAACAATAACACAGTTAACACAACAATAACTCAACAATAACATGGTTAATTCTACAATAACCCAGTTAACTCTACATTAACATGGTTAACTCAACAGTAACGCAACAATAACACAGTTAACGCAACAATAACACAATTAACTCAACAATAACATAGTTAACACCACAATAACACAAGTGTACTTCTTTACCTTGTGCATCTTAGCGGAGCGAACATGTCAGCCACTACACACCAAGTGTGCCTTCACCAACATTTGCATCCCCCGCACCTACTTGTGTGACGGGGACAACGACTGTGGTGACATGAGTGATGAGAGTCCTACACACTGTGGTAAGTCACACACACTGTGTTAAGTCACACACTGTGTTGAGTCACACACTGTGTTAAGTCACACACTGTGTTGAGTCACACACTGTGTTAAGTCACACACTGTGTTAAGTCACACACACTGTGGTAAGTCACACACACTGTGTTAAGTCACACACACTGTGTTAAGTCACACACACTGTGTTAAGTCACACACAAGTCACACACACTGTGTTAAGTCACACACACTGTGTTAAGTCACACACACTGTGTGTAAGTCACACACACTGTGTTAAGTCACACACACTGTGTTAAGTACAGTCACACACACACTGTGTTAAGTCACACACACTGTGTTAAGTCACACACACTGTGTTAAGTCACACACACTGTGTTAAGTCACACACACTGTGTTAAGTCACACAAGTCACACACACTGTGTTAAGTCACACACACTGTGTGGTAAGTCACACACACTGTGTTGTTAAGTCACACACACTGTGTTAAGTCACACACACTGTGTTAAGTCACACACACTCACACACACTGTGTTAAGTCACACACACTGTGTTAAGTCACACACACTGTGTTAAGTAACACACTGTGTTAAGTCACACACACTGTGTTAAGTCACACACACTGTGTTAAGTCACACACACTGTGTTAAGTCACACACACTGTGGTAAGTCACACACACTGTGTTAAGTCACACACACTGTGTTAAGTCACACACACTGTGGTAAGTCACACACACTGTGTTAAGTCACACACACTGTGTTAAGTCACACACACTGTGGTAAGTCACACACACTGTGTTAAGTCACACACACTGTGGTAAGTCACACACACTGTGTTAAGTCACACACACTGTGGTAAGTCACACACACTGTGTTAAGTCACACACACTGTGGTAAGTCACACACACTGTGTTAAGTCACACACACTGTGTAAGTCACACACACTGTGGTAAGTCACACACACTGTGTTAAGTCACACACACTGTGTTAAGTCACACACACTGTGTTAAGTCACACACACTGTGTTAAGTCACACACACTGTGTGGTAAGTCACACACACAGTCACACACACTGTGTTGTGTTAAGTCACACACACTGTGTTAAGTCACACACACTGTGTTAAGTCACACACACTGTTAAGTCACACACACTGTGTTAAGTCACACACACTGTGTTAAGTCACACACACTGTGTTAAGTCACACACACTGTGTTAAGTCACACACACTGTGTTAAGTCACACACACTGTGTTAAGTCACACACACTGTGTTAAGTCACACACACTGTGTTAAGTCACACACACTGTGTTAAGTCACACACACTGTGGTAAGTCACACACACTGTGGTAAGTCACACACACTGTAGTAAGTAACACACACTGTAGTAAGTCACACACACTGTAGTAAGTCACACACACTGTAGTAAGTCACACACACTGTAGTAAGTCACACACACTGTAGTAAGTCACACACACTGTGTTAAGTCACACACACTGTGGTAAGTCACACACACTGTGGTAAGTCACACACACTGTAGTAAGTCACACACACTGTGTTAAGTCACACACACTGTGTTAAGTCACACACACTGTGTTAAGTCACACACACTGTGGGTAGTCACACACTGTGTTAAGTCACACACACTGTGTTAAGTCACACACACTGTGGGTAGTCACACACTGTGGTAAGTCACACACACTGTAGTAAGTAACACACACTGTAGTAAGTCACACACACTGTGTTAAGTCACACACACTGTAGTAAGTCACACACACTGTAGTAAGTAACACACACTGTAGTAAGTCACACACACTGTGTTAAGTCACACACACTGTGTTAAGTCACACACACAATGCTGCTCACAGGCTATGTCGGAAATGCCCCTCATGTTCCATATATAATTCACTGCTTTATTAGTACAGTATGGAATATGATCGTATGCAATAGGACTATATGGAACATGACCGTATGGAATATGACTATGAATTAGCAGCGTTTCTGATGCTCCTTAAGTACGCTGTATGAGACTTTTTCTGGACAGCAAGAATTGAGACTTACATTTCACTGTAAAAACCATGTAATGGGTGTCATCTACTTTTCCTACAACAAATTCCACTAACCCCTACCAAAGAAATCCGTTCAGTTTGAAATGTAAGTATGAATTGACATTTCCTGTGATTGTCTTGACCCATATGTATGTCTGTGTATTGGCCTGCAGCCACCACCACCTGTACCCAGACTGAGTTCCGCTGCTCCAGCGGCCGATGTATCCCGGCCCATTGGTACTGTGATGGAGGAACCGACTGTGCTGACTCCTCTGATGAGCCCTCCTCCTGCAGTGAGCTACTCTCCCACACTTATGTTAATCAGGAGAGATTCACTACCCTCTCAGAATGCATTATGCCTTATTCATTTGTTCCTCCGAGTTAGTCGGTTGATGATGGATGTGTTATTTGTGTGTGTGTGTGTGTGTGTGTGTGTGTACGTGTGTACGACATATTCATTGCCAAACGCGACCGTCTTGTTGACCTTGTAGCTACTGAAGTGAGACAGTTGGTATTAGCGCGCATCGTAAATATTCTGCTGTCAGAGAAAGTTGGATCTCAACAATGACGTATTCTTGTGCATGCCGAACGAACCTGGATGTGTTGTTGTGGGGGAGGACAAAGGGAGGGGCTGATCCCGGATCTGGGATGCCCATTCCGCTTGTATGGAGCGTTTCATACCAGTCCCTCATATCACACCGGGAGAACCTGAGTAATGGGTGCCGTCTGTCAAACCCAGACTGAATAACTGTCTAGGAGTAGAGCTGCTGGCTAAATGTTGTGTGCAGACTGACTATCTGCATCTATGTCTGCGCTAACCTAAAATGGTTCAGTGTATACATTAAATCAGTGATCTTAAAGTGAAAGTAGAGTACTTCAAATGTGTGTGGGTGTGTGTGTTCGTGTTGTTGGTGATGTGTCAGTAATGTGTGTCTTTGTTAGGGATGTGGTCAGCCAGTCATTCAGCCAGTCATTCAGTCAGTCATTCAGTCAGGCCTCCCATTGTCCGTGACATTCCTCCCAGTTTACGCCCACCAGACTCCTCTGACAAACACTGCCCCTCCTCTTCTGTCTGTTTTCTGTCTTCCTTTTGTCCCTGTGTGATTACACAGACTCACTTTATCTTGAGTTTGGAACAGAACACCGTAGATAGGAATGTGGAGTAGATGCCATTGCTATTTCCCTAGCTTAACTTCACTACCGGTTGCCTTGACTTGCTTAAGTCGGCTAATAAATAAACTGACTTTAATTTAGATCAAAACATTATTAACAGCACTGTGATTGTAACTAACAAACCGCATGGTTTTATTGTGACTGTAAATACTCTCCAGCCACCCTGGCGAGGACCTGCAACTCCGACCAGTTCCGGTGTGACGACGGCAGGTGCATCGCCTCCTCCTGGATCTGCGACGGGGACAATGACTGCGGAGACATGAGTGATGAGGACCAGAGACACAGCTGCGGTGAGCTTTGGTGACTTCCCCTACGCAGGGTCTGACACTGATGGATCTGACCGGTCGACGCACGCTGAGCGGGACCCGGGATACGGGTGCCTTTGGCTGCCGTCGAAGGTCTCTAGCCAGAGTCCAAGGAGCGCACATTCCTGATTCCCCCCTGCCTCAGTTGTTACTTTGTGCTCGTCTCCGCTTCCTGGCTCAGGGTGGATCTAGACTCTATGTCATCGCTCACCAATGTGGCCCCTGACAATAAGGAGCCCGGAGCAGATGGCTTCACCACCGACCTCTGCAGGAGTCTCACTTCAAACAATGGTGCTCAATCACATTAGGCGGATAGGAAACCAAAGTCCCAGCCAGAGGACCCGAAATACACTTAGGAATGTTTGGACCGTGAAAAATCTCGGGTCCGGTCTCGGGAGTCTTCGTGGCGATGAGACGTCTTTTGATTTCTTGTGATTTCTTGTCTGTCTGTTTGTCGCTTCAGCCAATCGCAGTTGTTCCAGTTTGGAGTTTGCCTGTGTGAACAGCGACGCCCATCAGCGCCGGTGTATACCCCGTGACTGGGTGTGCGACGGAGACGCCGACTGTGCCGACGCGTTGGACGAGCATCAGAACTGCACGCGCCGGTCCTGTGGCCTCAACAATTTCACCTGCGGCAACGGCCTTTGCATCCGCAGCTCATACAGGTTGGACGACTCAAACCAAAATCACATCTTGTCCCAGATGTGTTGACCCACTGGGGCCCAGATGTTAGTTTAACATATATGATGAATTTCTTATTCCATTTTTTAAATAAAACTTTGATCTGAAATAACAACAAAAACAATTGGACTTGGTAATAAGACTCTGTTTCCTTACATTAATTAGCTGTGATTCAAAAACACATTTATTATGTTGAGAAAATGATGTGGACAGAACGTCGATTGAAGTGGGGAATGTGCTGTATTGATATTGTGTCGATCAGATGACAAACATCACTATTTAGCCATAGGCAGCAGCGCCACCTGGTGGAGGAGGCAGACTGAGCACTGATTTGTTTGGTGGCAGGTGTGACCGGAGGAACGACTGCGGTGACACCAGTGACGAGCAGGGCTGCACCTATCAGCCATGTCAACAGCACCAGTTCACCTGCCAGAACGGACGCTGTGTGTCCCGCGACTTCACCTGCGACGGCGACAACGACTGCGGCGACGAGTCGGATGAACTGGACCAACTGTGTCGCACGCCGGCGCCCACGTGTCCCTCCGGACAGTTCCGCTGTGATAACGGACACTGTGTCCCTCTCTTTAAAGTGTGCGACCGGACAGACGACTGCTCGGACAACAGCGATGAGAAGGGCTGCGGTGAGTGGTCATATTGAGTGGTCCAAATCTGAAAGGACGTGGAGTGAACTCTCCGTGCATATATGCAGCTCCCCCCTGGAGACCCGGGTTCAAAACCCGTCTCCGCCTTTCAATTCTGTCTGTAAAATACAGGTCTGAGAATGAAAAACAAGAATAGAAGTTCCCACCGAGGCATCAACTAGAATGCTAACGTAGCCCTATTGTATGGGAACATTGCAGTCTTGTATTTATGGTATATATATATATAAGTCCCTCTGGCCTCTTCTCTCTTGTTCCGGTCGCAGGTATAAATGAATGCACCGACCCGTCCATGCATCACTGCGACCACAACTGCTCCGACACCCCCACCAGCTTCATCTGCACCTGTCGCCCCGGCTACCATCTCATGTCCGACGCCAAGTCCTGCGATGACATTGACGACTGCGCCGAGACGCCCAGCGTGTGCAGTCAGGTGTGCGAGAACACCGTGGGCTCCTACGTGTGCAAGTGTGCCCCCGGGTTCCTGCGAGAACCGGACGGACGCAGTTGCCGTCAGAACAGCAACGTCACGCCCTACCTCATCTTCAGCAACCGCTATTATCTCCGTAACCTGTCGACGGACGGCGAGGCCTACTCCCTCATCCTGCAGGGACTGACCAGCGTGGTGGCCGTGGACTTCGACCGCGTGGACAAGCGCTTCTACTGGATCGACGTAAGCCGCCGGGTCATCGAGCGGATGTCGTTTAACGGCAGTGACCGGGAGGTGGTAGTGAACGGCGTGTTGCACGGTGAGGGCCTGGCGGTTGACTGGGTAGCCAGGAAACTCTACTGGGTTGACAGCTTCCTGGACTGTCTCAAAGTGTCTGAACTGGACGGCCGCTTTGTGAGGAAACTGGCGGAACACTGCGCGGATGCCAACAATACTTATTGTTTTGAAAACCCCAGGGCCATTGTTTTGCATCCTAAATACGGGTGAGTCAATCGAATTGCTCGATGTATATGGAGACGTTAATGCAATGACGATAAATGTAGCTTATTTGACAAGCAGGGTTGTTAGTAACCTAAACCGCTTTCGGTTCGTGTCAGATATGTCTACTGGACAGACTGGGGGAACAAGGCCTTTATCGGCCGCGTTGGAATGGACGGCAGCAACAAGACGGCCATCATCACCACTAAGATCGAGTGGCCGAACGGCGTCACCATCGACTACACCAACGACAAACTCTACTGGTCCGACGCCCATCTTAACTACATAGAGTGAGGCTGCGCTTCATGTCACCGTCCAAGATTACCAAAATGTTTCCCACATTTCCCCCCCAATGTTTCCCAAACGCCCGAAGGCCTCCCGTAACTGTCCTCCTCCACGTCTCCTCAGATACTCCGACCTGGACGGGCATCACAGACACACGGTGTATGACGGAACGCTGCCGCACCCGTTCGCTCTGACCGTGTTCGAGGAGACCGTGTACTGGACTGATTGGAACACCCGGACCGTGGAGAAGGGCAACAAATACGACGGTTCTGACCGGCAGGTCCTGGTCAACACCACACACAGACCCTTCGACATCCACGTGTGTCATCCGTACAGGCAACCCATAGGTCAGTCGCAGGCCAGGAGCCGGTAACCCGAGTAGCCTCTTCTTTCCGTATCACCGTCGCCGCTTCCTCGTCCCGACGTTTCCCGCCGGCACACGGGTCCATGTGAAGACAATACGGCGTTGCCTGTGTTTGCTCAGCGACACTGAATGTCTCTGACCCCATCTCCTCCTCCTCCTCCCCCCCCAGTGACCAACCCCTGTGCAGTGAACAACGGCGGC
Source organism: Dallia pectoralis (assembly GCA_029465975.1). Classification (NCBI taxonomy): domain Eukaryota; kingdom Metazoa; phylum Chordata; class Actinopteri; order Esociformes; family Umbridae; genus Dallia; species Dallia pectoralis. The sequence continues at coordinate 14,358,390 of CM055731.1, forward strand.
TGCTCCCACCTGTGTCTCATCCGCCACGGGGGGCGGGGTAACACCTGCGAATGCCCCGACCACTTCCTGACTGTACAGCTGGGGGGCGTGGCCCGCTGCCTGCCCGTGTGCACCAGCACGCAGTACAGATGTGCAGATAACGAGCGGTATGTGGAGGTTGGATGTTGCCGCCACACTGGCGCTTTTCCCCTTGTGGCATGTGTCTTGAGGAGTTATTCAACGTCCCTGAAGAGTGTCGTCCTTCCCCTCCACAGCTGCATCCCCATCTGGTGGAAGTGTGACGGTCAGAGAGACTGCAGGGACGGCTCTGATGAGCCCTCCACGTGCCCTAGTCGCCACTGCCCACTGGGCCAGTTCCAGTGTAACGATGGAAACTGCACCAGCCCGCACTTCCTGTGCAACAGCAACCAGGACTGCCATGATGGCTCTGATGAAGACCCCGTGCTGTGTGGTGGGTGGCATTTCGCTCAGTGTTTTTTTAGCATATAAGTCTGTCTCTTGTTGTGCGCTTATGTTGCTGATTTGGTGAGCAGATGTTTGTAAGGAACAGAGATGTATGAAGGGTAGTGTGGTTAAACTGGAGTGTGTTGGCTTTTCCCGTGCAGTCACTCATCAGTGCGAGGACCACCAGTGGCAGTGCACCAATAAGAAATGCATCCCTGAGGCGTGGCAGTGTGACGGAGAGGATGACTGTGGTGATGGATCTGACGAAGAGTCCACCCACTGCTCCAGCAGAACCTGCAGGCCCGGACAGTTCAAGTGCCGTAACGGACGCTGCATCCCGCAGAGCTGGAAGTGTGATGTGGATGACGACTGTGGCGACCACTCTGACGAGCCTCTGGAGGAGTGCAGTGAGTTAAAAAAATATATATCCTAAACTGATAATAGTTTGCTTCTTGTTATGAATAAGGACGTCATCTGCATGTTAGAAAACAACTTCCTCAACACTGGATTTAACAACTTCCTCAACACTTAATTGAAAGACTTCATTAACAATGTATTGAACAACTTCCTCAACACTTAATTGAAAGACTTCCTTAACACTGTATTGAACAACTTCCTCAACACTTTATTGAACGACTTCCTTAACACTGTATTGAACAACTTCCTCAACACTTTATTGAACGACTTCCTTAACCCTGCATTGAACGAGTTCCTCAACTCTGTATTGAAACACATACTCAACAACGCCTTCCTCAACTTCCTGCATGTTCACAGTGGGTCCGTCGTATCGCTGTGACAACCACACCGAGTTTGCCTGCAGAACAAACTACCGCTGTGTGGCATTATGGTCCGTCTGCAACGGTCACAACGACTGCAGGGACAACAGCGATGAACAGAACTGCGGTGAGTCCACTACAGCACTTACCAACATTACACTTCTAACACATGACCCTGAATCGTAACGGCTGTTGTGGTTGTATGAGGTAGCGCTGAGTGTCCCGTGTGAATGAAGGGTTATTAGCCAACCTATTGCGTTTGTTACGTCTGTTGGCAAAGGGGGAGGCGGTGATGGAGAGAGTCCTACCACCCGGGGATTTATGGCCTGTGAGTGTGTCTGTCTGTGTGCAAGTCTGGGCTCTCCTACTGCACCCTGATTCAGAGAGAGCGCAGTGGGTAAGAGCGCAGTGGGGAGGGCTCAATGGGGAAGAGCGCAGTGGGGAGAGCGCAGTGGGGAAGAGCACAGTGGGGAAGAGCTCAGTGGGGAGAGCGCAGTAGGAAGAGCACAGTGGGGAAGAGCTCAGTGGGGAAGAGCTCAGTGGGGAGAGCTCAGTGGTGAGAGCTCAGTGGGAAGAGCGCAGTGGGGAGAGCGCAGTGGGGAAGAGCACAGTGGGGAAGAGCACAGTGGGGAAGAGCTCAGTGGGGAAGAGCGCAGTGGGGAAGAGCGCAGTGGGGAGAGCTCAGTGGGGAGAGCTCAGTGGGGAGAGCTCAGTGGGGAAGAGCTCAGTGGGGAAGAGCACAGCGGGGAGAGCTCAGTGGGGAAGAGCGCAGTGGGGAAGAGCGCAGTGGGGAAGAGCTCAGTGGGGAAGAGCTCAGTGGGGAAGAGCTCAGTGGTGAGAGCTCAGTGGGGAAGAGCTCAGTGGGGAGAGCTCAGTGGGGAAGAGCTCAGTGGGGAAGAGCTCAGTGGGGAAGAGCTCAGTGGGGAAGAGCTCAGTGGTGAGAGCTCAGTGGGTAAGAGCTCAGTGGGGAAGAGCGCAGTGGGAAGAGCTCAGTGGGAAGAGCTCAGTGGGGAAGAGCTCAGTGGGGAAGAGCGCAGTGGGAAGAGCTCAGCGAGGGAGAGCTCAGCGGGGGAGAGCTCAGCGGGGGAGAGCTGAGCAGGGGAGAGCTCAGCGGGGAGAGCTCAGTGGGGGAGAGCTCAGTGGGGAGAGCGCAGTGGGGAGAGCTCAGTGGGGAAGAGCGCAGTGGGGAGAGCCCCGCTAATCTGTTGGAGAATGCAGCAGGCGGGCCAGGTGCAGAATCACTACTCCCCAGTCTCCATCCCTGTATGTTGGAGACAGCTCAGCAAGGCTCTGCTGGCCTCCTCTTCTGAGCTCTGTAGACCTGGAACGACTCACAGCTCACCCCCTTACAGACATGCTATACCCCGTACCCCCCGTACCACGTGAAACGCTTCTATTTCATTTATTTCATTTCTTTAAGTGGGCACCTCCCAGTTCAAAGCTATGTGGTCTAGTAGTAATCGTCAACACAATATTAAATAGTTTGATGCACTGTGCTCAAGAATTTCTCATTAATTTGACTGTCTTGTGATACTAATGGAGGAGTTACAGCTGCAACTGTCTGAACGTCTTAAAATCTTAAAGGAGACAACTTTTCTGAGTAATAAAATAGCCCACTGACAGATTAAATCGGGCGTCCCTGACTGAGAACAGACCCAAAATAATAAATATCTGATTGACAATCTCATCATTAGTATGGCCGAATTCACACTTAAGATGTTCCGTAAAATGGACACGTGAATCATTTAACGGGAACATCTTTTGATTCTGGGACATCAACTGTTTATTTCTTATCATGTCCTCTTTGTGTCGGTCGTGGTTTCAGAGGAGCTGACGTGTGACCCTCTGGGGGATTTCCGCTGTGACAACCATCAGTGTATCCCTCTGAGATGGAGGTGTGACGGAGACAACGACTGTGGAGATGGATCAGATGAACGCGCCTGCAGTGAGTGCTACTGGAGATGTGAACACTTTAATATCAGCATAAGAGTGATCGTAGAACAGGGTGGTGTCCTTATTGAATAAATCAAATATTGGTCAGTATTTAATCCAAGTGAAATCGCAAGACACGTCTGTATGGGACTAATGGAAAGGTGCCGTTGAAGGCGGTTGTTCACGTAGATATATTCGATTGGCCTCATACGCTGTAGCGCATTTCCCCAGTCTTTTTGCTTTTCGCTCACGGAGTTTTGGCCTTTAGGAAGTATTTGACAATGAGATGCGTATCTGCTTCCTACATTTACCCACGATCACACCATGTGTAGCTCGTGTTGGGACTTCTATAGGGGACTGCAGTTAGGTTGTAACTCTAAAATGATTCAAGACCGGGTGTGATAACACACCAATCCAAAGCCTAGATATATGTAGTGGGCCTCTGGAAGTTTTTTCTTGTGGCGTATTCCAGTGCAGCTCCGACACAGTCACCCAAATGAAATAGGGCTGTTGATGGCATAAAATGGGCCTGTTATTGTTTTATCAGATAACAAGGTAGTCTTGTAAAAGACTTAAAACTGCTGTCGTCGGGACAGTGTTGCGAGGGGGCCTTATCAGCTGCTAGAGAAACAGCTTGTCCTCTGCATGTCAGTCAGAGGGAGTTTAGGGAGTCGGACACCTCTGCCCTGGAGAATTTAAACAGGTCTGAAAACATGCCAGCTAATGAGGATAATGTATCTTCTTCAAAGGACTACTAATGTCCTGCTCTATATCACTTTGTGACATGATGACATTTTCTCAGCTTTTTTTTGTTGGCTTGTAACTAGTCTGCTGCACTTAGAGGCTGAGAGAAACCCTCCAGTGAATTCCATGATAAATCTCACTGCAAAGAAATGGCTGCGTGCTTGGTTGGGGGCTTATAAATCCCTTGATAATGTGATTATCAGCACCCAAGTACAGAATTGACCTCTAGAACATTTTATCAACGTTTTGTCTACCACTTAAAATGTAATGTTATTAAATTGCCTTTTTCATCTTTGTCTGTAGGTCATTTGTTTGTGTTGTGGCTGGGGGGACTAATTTAGTATTGTGATCTTAAAGGTCCGCGTGCCTGCTCCGAGAGCGAGTTTCGCTGCGATAATCTGAACTGCATTCCCGACCGCTGGGTCTGTGACCATGACAACGACTGTGAGGACAACTCAGATGAAAGGGACTGTGGTGAGTGGAGGCTCTTTGTTTTGGCTCTAGCTCTGCTTATTTATGCGCGTGAAGGAATGAAGCACTAAGCTAAGAAGCGGTGAAACGTCACCTTTCTGAGGCCCAGGATGAACTGAAACCACCACCAGGCCATGTTGAGGGACCACCAGGATGAAGTTACTTAGCTTGTCTGTTTTTAGTCTGAAATCTAGTCGGTTCTAAATTATTTTCTGTTGCCGTGAACACAAAAGTCTGAATCTCAGAAACCTCACCACTCGTGAGGTAAATATAGTTTCAATTTGGAAAATAAATCTGACTTTAAATTGGTGCATGAATTCCCGTTGGTGATAATGACTAATGTGCTGTGTGGCGTGGCTGTGTCTTAGAGCTGCGGACCTGTCACCCAGGGTACTTCCAGTGTGGGAGTGGCCACTGCATCGCTGACCGCTTCAAATGTGACGGCAACGCTGACTGCCTGGACTACACTGACGAGATGTCCTGCCGTAAGTTTTACATGTGTCTATTGACTGACATCCAACAGGACGCTCTTATCACTGTGGAAGATTTTAAATGTCCAGAGTGATTATTATGTTGCGACAGCGCCCTCTACATTTTCAAACAAACAGGAATTTCAGTTGTAACGGTCGACGTCTTGCTTTTGCAGCGACGCGTTACCCCAATGGCACGTACTGCCCGTCGTTCCTGTTTGAGTGTAGGAACCATGTGTGTGTGCAGCCCTACTGGAAATGCGACGGAGACAACGACTGTGGTGACGATTCCGACGAGGAGCTTCATCTCTGCTGTAAGGCCCCATTCTATGGTCATACTGCTGAATGTGATGATCATTAACAATGACCCAAGTTATATTGAGCCGGGGTCTAAATTCATTCATGCACCTCAGACTACGTGTGCAGATCTAAGAGCGGGTTTCCCCCGTTTTTAACGCTCTGATTCGATAGGGTCTAACGATCTAAACTGATCCGAGATCAGCACTCTAAGACACTCGATGAACACTGTCCCCCCTGGTCTTTTCTCCTCAGTGGACATCCCATGTGAGGCGCCTTTCCGTTTCCGCTGTGACAACAACCGCTGCATCTACAGCCATGAGCTCTGCAACTCCGTGGACGACTGCGGCGACGGCACGGACGAGCGACAGGAGCACTGTCAGTACACGTTTCTCCAGAGGGTCCCGCGGGTCGATGTCCGATGTCTCTAACCGTCCGAAATGATCGCTGTGTTTTTCCGCAGGCCAAACCCCGACGCACGGGCCCTGTTCAACGGACGTGTTTAAATGCAGCAACGGCCAGTGCATACCCCTGCAGTACGCCTGCGACGACTACGATGACTGCGGAGATCATTCGGACGAGCTCGGTTGCAGTGAGTAACGCGCCCAACCGACCAAACGCGTCTCTGTCACAGCGAACGTTCGCGCTCGGCGACGTGTACGGCCGCTCGGATGACGGTGAACTTTAATTTGGCGAGCGTTTGCCTTGTCGACCATGAGGTGACGCGTGTTGTACGTCTGCTCTCTTCAGACCACGGCACCGGGCGCTCCTGCAGCGAGAACATCTGTGAGCACAACTGCACCGACCTGACCGGCGGAGGCTTCCTCTGCTCCTGCAGGCCCGGATACAAATCCAGTCAGGAGAACCGGAACGACTGCGAGGGTACCTGAAGTGGCATCACGACATCAGAACCCCGTAACATTTGTCTCTGCAGTTCGCTTATGCCGTTCGTAACCCCTCGCGTCTCCTGCTTATGTGTTTCTCCTCAGATGTGAACGAGTGTGAGCTCTACGGGACGTGTCCACAGGACTGTAATAACTCCAAGGGCAGTTACGAGTGCTTCTGTGCCCAGGGTTTCCGCTCAGTCAGCGAGCAGCCCGGTGTGGAGTGCGCTGCGGAAGGTTAGACTGCTCTGGTCCGCAGAAGGACAGTACTAAACAAATAGGATGCCATCCGAGGTGTAACCTTTAACCTCCTGAGTAAAATGCCTGAATGTATCACATTTGACCGTTGTCTGTTTCAGGAAACCCACCAGTGCTGCTTCTGCCCGACAATGTGCGAATTCGCCGGTTTAACCTGTCCTCAGAACAGTATTCAGACTATGTGGACAATGCAGAGCACATCCAGGCGTTGGACTACCAGTGGGATCCTGAGGGCATTGGACTCAGTAAGACTTATGGCAATTAGCAAACTGTCACAGGCTGATGTAGAGGTCGTTGTCACGTGGTCCAATGTGTATTATAATAAACATTCGAATTACTGGAGAGGTTTTCAGGCAATACATTTTTTCCTTCGTTCACTCTTCATTCGTTATAAAAGAAATGGGCTCAAATTGGAAGAGATTAACTGAATGTGTCCCATCAAAAACCCTCGTCTAAATATATTTTTTATACCATTTTCTTTTAGGTGTTGTGTACTGGACAGTTCTGGGTCGAGGCTCTGAGTTTGGCTCTATCAAGCGGGCCTACATGACTACATTTCCAGACAATGGCAATAACCCGGTGAAGGAGTTGGATCTGAACCTGAGATATGTTTCCAACCCTGATGGCATCGCTGTGGACTGGATCGGAGGGTACGATACCATAGGCACTTATTCAATTTTTTAGCATTTTTGTTGAATTAAATCCATATATATCTTATTATATCTTTGTTTTACAGTCACATTTACTGGACGGACGCAGGGACCAATCGAATTGAAGTGGCGAAGTTAGACGGCCGCTACAGGAAATGGTTGATATATACTGACCTTGACCAGCCAGCTGCTATTGTTGTCAACCCAGCAATTGGGTAGGGAAGAGATCACATACAGTTACATGGAAGAATGTGTGTTTGTGTGTTTCAGTGTTGGTAACGATTTACGGTTTATATCTACAATGGCATTGGGTAGAGGTAAAAGTCAAATGGAAATATTAATACATAAATGGCAATGAAACACATTAGCTAACAAAGCCTTTAAAACTGCATTTCACAGAACGATGTATTGGACAGACTGGGGCAGAAGGCCCAGAATTGAATCCAGCTGGATGGACGGTCAGAACAGGCGGGTTCTGTTAGACGAGGACCTGGGCTGGCCGACTGGCCTGGCTCTGGACTACCTGAATGGCAACAGGATCTACTGGTGTGACTCCAAGGAGAACATCATAGAGTCCATGAAGCCAGACGGTACAGAGAGGAAGATCATCATGTCAGGAGGTTGGAACACACAGACACTTTTTCCAGATTATTTGTCACACATTAACAGCGTTATTGGCAGTTAAATGGTGTCTTCCTCAACAGTGCGAAGTGTACCCTATTAGCCGTTTGGTGCACTACTTTTGACCAGGACCAAAAGCTCCCTGTAGGGAATACGTTGTTAATTGTGTCACAGATGTTGTTGACGTGCTGGTGATCCATTATTTATTATATCTACTATCTAAAATGAACTCAAATAATTGCCAAGTAATTCCAACCAAGTTTGTCCCATTGAACGATGGCCAATTAATTATGTCCTACTTCAGATATCGGCAAACCCTACAGCCTGGATATCTTCGAGGGCCACGTGTACTGGACGACCAAAGAACGGGGCGAAGTGTGGAAGACGGACAAGTTTGGAAAGGGAGACAAAGTAAAGGTGCTGACCATCAACCCCTGGCTGACTCAAGTACGCATCTACCAAGAGCATAGACACAGCCGATCAGGTCAGAGGTTGTCCCGTAGAAAAATGCAAACGCTGTTGTTCACTTGTGTGATTGCGATTATAAGGCAGTCACGGTACCCATTACCCCTTCCTCAGCGTCCAACCCCTGTAAAGACGTGTGTAGTCACTTGTGTCTCCTGCGGCCCGGAGGCTACACCTGCTCCTGCCCTCAAGGATCCTCTGTGGTCCACTCCAACCCCAACCAATGTGACGCAGGTATGGTGTCAAAAATAAACCCGGGGGGCTTGGGGGGCGTCTGCCTTCCAGACATGTCCGCTACGCCATTATGTGCCATTGATAATTCATACTCCGTGCCCGCATGGCTGCTCTGATGTGGTTTGCTGACGTTGCTGAGATGTTGTGCTGACGTTGCTGTGATGTTGCGGTGACGTTGTGCTTGGCTTTCACTCCTGCAGCCATTGAGGCTCCAGTCTTAATGCCCCTTGCATGCAGATGCATGAACGGTGGGACGTGCTACACTGACGTGGGGGGCCTGCCCAAATGCAAGTGAGTTCGCCCGCCGGGGCCAGGAAGTAGAATCATTGTCATGTTGTTTTAACAGCGGAGGCACGTGTCAGTGGAGTGTTTCTGTCCACCTGATTAAGACACCTGTGTTATTTGCAGGTGTCCGCAGGGTTATGCAGGAAGTTACTGTGAAATCGGAAAGTCCAGGGGCGCCCCGGCTGGAACAGGTACATGGTTTGATTGTGCATAACCTGTAAATCTGTTCAAATGCCATTCTTTCTTTACTTTCGTGTGACAGTGGGTTACTGTCCGTATAGTCGTCCACGTCAGAACACAGTGCTAGTCTTCATACTGGGTTCACACATAAATGGTTCATGATACTGTAGAAACATATATATAGAAATATATTTTAATTGCACACCTCGGTTGAATGCTTTCGATGCCGCACCTTATCATTACATTTTTTCAGTCAGCAACAGTTTTTGAGAATTTTTTTCTTTGGCGCAAAAAATATTTCAGGGCTAAGCTTATGTTTGTTTTACCTTTAATTCTTCAGTTTTAGACAAATTGAGGTTGTTGGCACGCAGTCAACAGTGACCTTGTGTTGACTCAGCAGAGACTAAAGCCGTTTTGATCTTCCAGTAAAAGCTTACTAAGTTCTCTAATGAACAACCCAATATTACTGCAACTGGAAACATGTCAGCAAATTCACAAGGAGACTGCTAATCTTTTACGGCAATAAGTTAGGAATTGTTCCTAGTGCTGAACGTGTAATAGGTTTAGCTGATTAGTACATTAATGTTCTGGAATAAACATAACAAATCTTTGTCTTCAGCAATCGCTGTGCTGTTAGCGGCGATCCTAATCCTCATAATGGGAGCGTTGGCGGTTGGACTTTTCCTCAACTACAAACGAACAGGGTCCCTAATCCCCCCCATGCCGAAACTACCCAGGTAGGCCCTCGGGGTTAACCCGACCTCATCCACCTGCGCTCACCTGTCTCCTATCGTCTCAAACAAGGGTCTCATGGAAGTGTGTGGTGTGTAATGAGGAAAACGTGTCCATGTGTCCCCTCGTTTCTAGCCTCAGCAGTCTAGTGAAATCTGGTGACGCGGGCAACGGGGTGACGTTTCGCTCGGGTGACAATGTCACCGTGGATCTAGGACCTCCGCCGATTGGAGTGTCATTCATTGACAGGACCAATCAGCTGGTAATCACCGGGCCGTGTTTGTACGGCAGTTGTGCACACTCAGAAGGCACTGTCAGCGTTTTAATTCTGTTATAGGCCTGTGAGACCCGATTACCTTTGACCCTTAAGATTTATCTTGTTTTCTTCCCCACCTGTTCATTATCAGACTTATTAACAAGACAATTCAGGCTAGTCAACACATTCCTACCAAGGGTTGTTTTGCTGTATGGTTAATAAAGTAAAGGGCAAATTGCTGGGTGTTGAGTTTATACTCAACCTAAAATCCATGTTGGTGATAGAGCTCAACTCAGTTTGAATGACTTAGTAGAACTGCTACTGGATGCTTTCTCTCTTACAGGATGAGAACTTTGCAGAGTCAGGGAGGCAGCCAATCACATTTGAGAACCCTCTGTATGCTAATGTAGCAGCTGGGATGCCTAGTGATCCTGCCGTCATCCACGCCTCACAGGTGAACCAAATCAAAGTTGTTACATAAACAATCCATTTGGACGTAGCTGTTAAAAAAATACTAATTGTTCGGCGCTGGTTTTTCCCCAAAAAAGGTCACTGTCACAGTTAGTGGGGAGCAGATACAAAACAACTTTGAAAATCCTGCATATCATTCAGAGCAGTGTGTGAGCACTATAGACTGCCCCATATCCCAACCTAAGCATGTTCAGGTGAGCCTGTTGCACTGGTTTGTGCACAATTAGTTAAAGGAAACGTATTGAACGACAACCTAATAACAATGTTGTCCTGCCTTCATAATTCCAGCAGTCAAGGTGGGGTTTTTTCAAAAGAAAATTGAAGCCGAGCACAACTTTTGAAAACCCTGCATATTCAGAGGTAAAGCCAACGCTGCCACCCGATGGTGACTTTTTGTACACGCTTCAAATTGCTTAGCAACTACAGTCGTCTGAGGTTTTACAGTAGATTGTCATACACAGTTAACAGTGTTACCGTTTGTCTGCCACTGATTCTTACTCAGAAGGAAACAGGACATGGAAACGTGTTGGCTGTGTGCTAGTCATTTATGTTTACCTTTTCAGATGCAAAATGAAAAGGCATTAGGAGACAATGAGAACAGCTCTCCCGCCGAACCCTCTCCATTTGCCCCACCCGCCAAATCCCTGAAGAGGGATCGTCCCGGCACATCCAGCACCTTCTCACCATCGGAGGACACTTACCAAGACACAGCAAACCTTGTCAAAGAGGACAGCGATGTATAACATTATATTGTATTGTCACAGACTGGAATCAAAGACACACTCCCCTTTGCACAGAATCTATTTTTATATGCAGCCTGTGTACAAAACTGCGATTGTTTTGAGGAAAGAAAATTAGACAAACATTTCTTAAGCATACAGAAAGGATGCCTTCTGATATTTCTTATGCCAATTATTGTTTCATGATTTTTTTTATTGCGATGTACTATTTGTATATCTTTGCACTGACGCTGCTGTTAGAAATGTTATAAAAATGTTGTACATTTGTAAATTTGAAGAGTACGATTTCTGTTGATAATATTCTCCGGCGGTTGGAAATAGATGATCTTATTGATAGTTCTTCATAAACAAAATAACACATAATATGTGAAGTATATTGTGAACAAGTTCATTGTGAATGCACCGCAGTAGATTTATAATGTTAGGACAATGATTCAAAAGGACAATGAACAATTTTTTGCAACTTATCAAAACTGGGGCAAAAAAAGATTTCAGTTTTGTATTTCGTTTTCTGTTTATATACCCCAATTCAGAGCTGAAAACTATAAAGATTAAGCTAAACAAATTGAAATTGATTTAATAGTTGTGCTCTTACCTTATAAATCTGGTAAAAAATATGGAAATGCTAAATATCATAAAGTATTGCAGGTACATACCATTGCATACATGGTCAAATTAGATATTTTTACATACAACGTGCATTTTGAAATCAAACTGAGCATGTTTTACACGTATATTTTAATGAATAACAATGGCCTATTTTAAAATTTGGAGCAATACTTGAATATGCACATTCTTTTTAATTTGTGAAGATGTATCTTGCTGTATCACTTTGGATAGCCCAATTGTTTTATTGAGCTGATATAGTCCAGTAAACAATCAGGAGATGCTGAATTTGATCATTTTTACAAAATGGGCTACAAAACCTGTGCTCTTTGTTGTTTGGGTTTCACAATGAAAATGACAAATTAAGGCTGTACTATTCTTAATATTTCAAAATAGTTATATAGATAGCAAAGTGGGAAATTAAATGTATGCTGCTGACTTGTAAAATGAATACAATTTTGGTTTTGTAATACAATCACAAAAGTCTTGTTTTCTTTCCTCACAATTAAGAAAGTTAAATAACACATATTTAAGAAATGTACACAATTTTAGAGCCCTGCAGGAAAATAATATATTCATCCTCAAAAATGATATACTGTATAATTCAATATATGGATAACAAATATAAACCACTACCCACTTGTTTGAGAAAATATACAGTACTACTCAAACATTTTTACTCACCGACTCATTCAAAGGTTGACCTTTACCTTTTTCCACATTATTGATTAATAGTGAAGACATCCGCAATCAGAAATAACACATATGCTGTTGGTTTGTAAATACTGTCAGACATCCAATTGAATTCCAGATTTGATATATTTGACACTGTAGAGAATGGATCAGCATTTGCCTGAGGATAACAGGTAGGCCAGCTAGCTTAATCCAGGCTCAATGGATGGACTTGATTGGAAAGTGCAAAAATAGCTAATCCTATAAGGTGCAACCAGAGGCCATGCTACACTGTCAACCTGAATACATTTCCAAAACTACCAAAAATTAAGGTAATAATTTGCACAAATATGTTAAAGTTCATAAAGATTTGCAGAACGTATATGTATAGTTTTAGATAAACATTAATGTGTTTATTTCATACTACTTAAAAAAGCATGTTTGTATTTGCTTAAAGGAATTGTGTAATATAAGCAACACCCTACATTATAATGTCCCAATAATATTCCAATTGTCCATTTAAGTTAACTCTATAGTTGCCATCCATGAGTGTATTTGTTAATGACAGAGACCTGGTTATTGAACAAACTAATTTTCTACCATTTAAATTCCTTCACAACTGTTATAAATATATTCAACTGTGAATATTTCTAATGTATCATGCAGGGAACATTTGGATTATAAACGTTTAAAAAATGATTAAACGTTAGTATAACATTTACTTTTTAAGTCATCTGCAACATTTCTCTTGCTTAGTAAAGTTAAACAATAAAAAAGGGTTACATTAGGCTTTACAGTGTTATCGAAGTACAAGTAGTTGTTTCGCAGCTTTTACCACTGGGGTCACAGGGTTAACCTACATCTGGTTACTTGTCAGTTCTCAGCCTTAACCAGATGATGGCGGCAAGCTTCTTTGGTTATTTCACACTTGCCCTGGGAACTTTAATATTTGAGTTTCTGTCCTTGGAGGGACTACACTGGGCTACTTTCACTATGCTCTGCAATGTATCTTAAACGGATTAACATTGTTCCGCAACCGCCTCTGCGCGTCATGAACCTCTACAGACTTGTACTCAGACGTTTACATAGGTCCACCGGACGCCTACGGCCCTCGAGGCAATTCCATCCGGCCCGCAGTAGGAATTAAAAGGGAAGTACAAAATGACGTGCCAGGCCAATTGTTATGAATCTCAATTTAAAGTATTTATGGAGAATCAGTAACGCACATACTTGACACACAGTATTGATGGAGAACAGATGGTTTTTGAGATGATCTCACAAGACTATACAGTATAATGTGGGTGACATATGGAGCTGTCATAAAAACCCAAGGGTCAGTGCCCTCAAGCCAAGGGAGGCCAGACACATAGTAGATATGACAGAAAACATTATGAGGCACACAAAGACCCATACCGTTCATCACAGATAAGGTGTTCAGGACATCCGTTTCTAGCCTTGGCTCCTCTAACACCCTGAAGATCACATTCCGGTTTCTCCTCAGTAAAGCACACGATTCTGTAATCTCATGGTCTTGTGCTTCCCTTTCTGGCCCCCAGGACTCACTAAAAACACGTATTTTATCACATGCTAAAATATGTTTATCTGCACTATTCCTGAACTTCTCAACCGACATTTTCCTCAACAATCCACCCTAAGTTTAGGATAGTGAGATAACAAAAGTACAGTTCTTTACTATCAAAATAAGCATGCTATGACTTACATGTAACTAAACTTCTTGAGTGATCATAAAATTCCATAACAATGTGTAAACGAAGAGACGTAACGCGGTTTGTCGCATTGTTGTGTGCATAAAAATGGAAACGAGAAATAAAGGTTAGTGGCTGCATTGATTCCCTCATCGAACGGCTTCATATACAATCGTACATATTGTCCGTTTGAATATTGATTGTCAGATTCAAGGGAACAATTCTTTCAGAAATGTATCAAGAATTTATTCAGGGGCATCAGGGTAACGTGACTTTTAACAGGCTAATAGAGGGAGGGTCTTGCAGCTTGTCAATGACAGTAACATATTTGCATTTATTCATTGTTACATCAGAGTGACATTCGTACTAGAAATATTTAGGAAAGTCAAGTGTTCACAAATGTCCTCCTCACAACTATCTATTCAAGCAGGTGTATTCATCTTGACTATAGCATATTCATTATCCATGTTGTTTCGTCTAGTAAAAAACAATTTCGCTGTACCTGTGCTTGTGAATTCAGTTTCCAATGAGTTTTAACTTCTGTGCTGACAAGTCCGCCCTCTAACCAATTCAGCAAACAGAGAAGTGTGGTTCGTTCAGATATACCGGTAAGCGTCGTTTTTCAAGTATACATTTTCTACAGTCATTTTATGTTAATGAAGGGTAAATTAGAGCAAAAACATTTTTTGTCACACCACGAAAACAATTCCCGACACAATCTTGAAAGAACACATTACAGTTTGAATACGTATTTTTATTTTCATTCATTGTCTGAATCACATTTCAAATAATAAAAGGCACATTTGGTGTAAATATTTTTTTCTACTTTCTTTAAATTAAACAAATTAACATCACTGGATAGATGCCTTTGGCTTAGCGAACGTCATGAGCAGCATTTTGTCCGAGAACCAAGATGGCAGGTAAGACAACGGCAACCAGATGAACTTGGCATCCCAGCCAGGTGAATAGCGAGTGCGCGGGTGGACCGCAGAGATGGCATGCTCCATGCAGTTTACGACCTTCATCAAGTCGGGATCCAGACACTTCAAAATGGTCTTCTCGATCATCGCATTCGCTGGAAGAAAAGAATTGCATCCGATGAATCCATACATTCAAATTTCCGTGTTACAGATTTACACAAATAAATACCTTTCAAAGGCACGCATGCTCATTTTGCCTGGCTTTACTGATGTCAATCTCTGCTGATGCATTCTGGTCATTCGTTCACACAGGTTTGTGATCTTCCAATGTGCACGGGTTAATATGGAAAAGGAGATCTCTTACCCTTCTCAGGGTAGTCATGACCATATTCCTCTTTGATATCGTCAGGCTGTTTATCCCACAAGGTCTTCACGTTCAATCTCAGGAGACGCAGGTCTGTCACACTTGTTTTGAAAAAACCCGGTTCAATACACAGGACCTTGACGCCAAACCCATGCATGTTCATTCTGAAATTCAATAATAAATGTACCGAAACAAACACATAAACGCCCATTTGCAATACAATATCACATCAATATTAATTAATATTACATTCTATTGACTGAGACACACAAAGAACAGCACGGTTGGCTGGTGGAAAGTTAACTGAGGAGGACGGCCTCATAGCAATGGCCGAAACAGCATTTAAAACCCTTCCGTTCCCACCATCAGCACGAGTAGTTCTCCTCTCCTCTATTCAAGAACACCATCTCACCGTAGACTGTCATTGAAGGCTTCCACTCCGAATTTAGAGACACAGTAGGGACCCCCGAACGCGCTGAGCCTCCCGAACACGCTGGCCACGTTCACCACCCTGCCCCTAGCTTTCTTAATGAGGGGCAGGACGCTCAGCGTCACACCAATGACCCCATTAAGGTTCACATCCAGCATGGACTTGTAGTCTGCAACAGTCATCCATTCACAAGGACCAGCTGGTACAGAGACTCCAGCATTGTTCACCACAGCCCATAGACCTAGAACAGAATGAAAGCAGAACACTTGAGTGAACACACACACACACACACGTCACACCCACAGCAGAACACAGGGAACCTGGCCTTCGTCTAGGTGTCAACGAGTGCTTACATGCCGGTTGTGGCTTGTGGAGAAATGTCACCTCAGCTTAGCAGGGTGTGGAATTCCGGGTTAGATTATGTCTGGGTTTAAATTCCATAGCAACATGGCAATGCTGATTCATGGTAGTAGAATGAATATAGCAGGATCAGTGTCTGGCCTCAGGAGTGGGGAAGTGTTAAGAACATTGGCATTTTACTCAAAAAACCCAAAAAATTATATTGGCCTGTCCATCCATGTCCTATTAATTTTTTACTTCAATTGTGTCCCATAAAAGCACAGGCATAAACAGGATAAGAAGCTAATTTACAATTTTAGACTGCTGCGCCACTTAAGAGAACCACATCAAGCCGATATATGATTTGTTTCGCCTGGATTTTAGCCTCTTTATCTTACATTTCATTCTCTGTACTCAATGTCAGTGCATTTTTAAAAAAATACAGCCTCCTCAAGACAATGCTTTGTTATTCTATTTCTATTTAACCTATTATACCTCTATATAATCCTATTCATATGGTATACATATATTTTTTTATTTAAACCCCTGAGCCCATTCTAGACACTTGAATAATTACTGATTTGAATACCAAAACACCCATTTAAAAAAGTGGGAAGCCATTGAGTCAATTCATTTAAGAGTTGTATCATTTAGTTCATTGGAATCTGTTCTCATAACCAAAATTCAGGCAAACATACATTTTGTATGCTTTATAACACTGTCTAGATGTTTGGATAATTACTTTATTTAATAACCAAAATACTTCACCCCTGCAAAGACACTCACCCTTCTCCCCAACCAAGGATTTGATGTATGCTGTTGCTTTGTTGACGCTGTCAGTGTTCACGACATCCAGGTGGACGGTGTTCAGTCGCTCAGAAGAGACCTTCTTCAGCTCATCCTCGCCCTTCTCTGTGTAGCAGGCTGCAATCACACGGAAGCCCAGCTTGTCCAGATGGTTAGCCAGAAGTTTCCCAAACCCAGAGTCACAGCCAGTTATGTAGACATATTTCTCGCCTATATGGGGTACTCTTGCAAGTTCCATATACCAGCGGAAAAAAAGCCATGAAGCCACCAGTCCAAGGATGATCAGGAACATTTCTGAGGCAGAAGAGGGAATTTTTGATAATTTTTCATCATATTACAATTAAAACAGATTTAATTTGCAAAGACATGCAAATGTATGGTTTAGCTGCAGCACATTTTGTCCATGTCTGCGATTGGTGGTATGGTGCAAACTGCGACCATTTTATGTGAACGCGCTCGTAGCTAGATTGGGAAATCCTGGGTTGATTGAACAAATTGATAACCACCGTCATGACATCTCTTAGCTAGATTGCAAGGTTAGGTGAAGCCAGATAATGGAATGTAATCCAGGGCATGTTGAACTTGCTTCATAGTACAGGTCTCAGGCCCGCCAAGGCGATTGCTGGAACAGGATCGGCTGCATTGTTACTTCCTGAGGAACATTTTTCAGAGCAGGATTCCAGAGCCGGGGAGCTGTGTGTGGCGCTAAGTCAAGTCAAAAGGCCTTATTGAAATTAGACACCATGTTTATATTGACAAAACGTTTTATTGTCAATGGAAAAATGATTTCCAGTTCAGCTTCAAAGGTTCTTTTTCCAATTAATCCCAGTTATTGGCGGTACTAAATTCAAGTTTAGACCAAAGAAAGCAGAGGTTGGATCCACAGTGGTTAGGATAAACTTGAGACTAAAAAGAAACCTGAATATTGGATATTATTAATGTTGGGTGTACAGACAGTTGACACAGAATAGTGTAATTGACAAAGATAGCATACCATTTCATTTAGGTAATTAAATCTCAAGTGTGTCAAATGCCAAAATTAATCAATCAAATACATGTGTCATATAATAAGGCACGCCATTTCAATATTTTATGTAACGTGCTGTAAACTAAAAAAATACTTGGTTATTTGCTTCTAGCTAATAAGGCAGCATTATTGCATTTGCTGGAAGTGGCCACTGGAGGGACTAATTTGCCCCCAACATGTAGGTCAATTGTTACAAGATTAGGACACTTGTGGAAACGACAGAGGTGAACAAAAAAGACAAGACAATAAAGGGATCATTTAGGACTAAGCCTTTGAACTTTTACAGTTAAGATAGACCGTTAAAAAACAGTTTAGAGGAAGATGGGCTGCACTAAACATTCTTGGAGTTACTTTTATGTTAAGATGGATTGTTTTCTAAAATAATAAAGTGGCAATGTTGACAGCATTTCAAATCTACGACACATTTATATGCATCAAAACCACGTCAAGAACAACACTGGCGTTCAATTAGACACTCCAGAAGGAACAAAGCCAACTAAACCAAGCTGATCAATCAGGCTTTACCCCAAGTAGGTGAATTAACAAAACCGGTAAACGCCCAAACAATCAATTGAGAAATGACTTTAAACATGTTACAAATTAAGCATTTCGCATTTCCTCATAGGCAAATGTATTTTCATCCAACCGTATAGGAGATATTGGCCATTTACCACACCTACCTGGTGTACATTTTTCAAATAGATGTGTAACGTCGTTCCCTTAAATACTGAATGTAGAGAGGTACTTACCACAGCAACACATGTGTACTTCCATAAGTGCCTTCCTTAGGCAGCTGAAACGCTGAACTGTGATCAGTTCGCTGGACTAAAAAGAATTTCCCGTGTGTGACTTCTCTGTGAGAAATGTAATTTGACCGACCGTCGAGGAACTCCATCTAGTGGACATAACAAAAACACTGACATTTTATATTTGGAGATCATGTTGATAATTTCCTCGGCCTATATGCATCAAATACTGAACTTATTCAATATTCTTATTTTATTATTATTTACTCTATAGGTCGTCATGAGGGGTGAATTGTGCTTTATTCGTAAAAACATGTGCCAACCCCGTATTTAAATGTTTTTTAGTAATTCAGCAAACGTTATTTACCATAATTACAACTACTGATTCATTTTAACATGGTTAATAAACACAATAACATACTGTATAACAGTCGTATGAATTATATTTTTCATTTGAGTACATTAACACATTAAAAGCAAGTGCCTGGTCTGCAACTTATTTTAAAATCTATTATTATTGTAACGTTTGTGCACAGTTCTTAACCAAACCTTCATGACCTATTGTACATATACTGTACATCACAGCAATCAGCCAATTGGCATTCAGGGTTTAATTAATAATACAGTAGGCCGACACACAATTATATTCATTTTTATTTTAGGCTATATGACAAAAATGAATACGATTGTATATATATATATAGTGAAAACAGTGCTGCTGTAGAGCTGCATGGAAAACATACTTGTCATGATCTGTACATGTATCTCCACTAATTACTAATTATCCGTTACTGCCCTCACAATTGATTTTACAAAATTCAGACTTAAAGAACATCAGTATTCAACCTCATACATTCATTCATACTATTACCTGATATGTCTTTGAGTTTCTTGTCATTGTATAAAATGTTCTCTTTTTCATGAGATCATTGATGTTCCCTTTTATGATGCCTCAATGATTGGTGTAGGCTGTGTTATCCTAGTGTGAATCAACTGTACAGGGTAATGACTACTAGGTCTTTAAACTCCCTTTACAGTCCCGGATCTGTAGTATGTTTCTGTTATTGATGGAATTTGTCATGGGGCCCATATGGACTGTACAGACAAAAACCATTACACTTATTCTGCAACATTCCACTGATGACAACACTGTGATCCTCACTGGGACAGGTTCTTTCCACATCTCAACTTTTCACTTACATATAAATATTATTGATTGAATTCACTTTTATGGAATGCATGTTTTCCATAAGAGGAAGATGAAGTAAAAGGTATAAAATCTAAATCACATTTAATTTATAAATAGTTATACAGAAAGTATATTAAATGTTTATATAAATCTACCTTTGCCGTTAAAATGGTCTTCTGTAAGATTTGTATTAGTCTATTAAAGGGGGGACACAGTTGAAGCAGTGTACATTAAGATGGACATTTTCCTTTGGTAGGAGGGAGTTTTTCACTGTTAGTATTCACCAACATTGTTGATAAAAGCATAACTGAAACTGAATTCTATATAATTGTGTTAGCATTTTTTGTAAGCTTATAAGCTCTTCCCTCTGATGGACTGGTTTATAACTTTGTCGTGTGTCTTAGAAATTACATTGTGCAATTTTGATGTTTACAAAAGGTGCATGTACTCTTCTTAACATGGACTTCTATTAGCATAAAGTGCCATGTAAACGTACATCATTTACACGGATAAGCTGTAATCATTTGACTGTTTGGATTGTGCTAAGCATCTAGTATTTTCACTGAGTGGATTTCAAAGCACGGACAACTGTGTTTGCATATTACTGTATTGGATTTGGAGTTATGCTCGTTTGTTTTTCACAAGTAAGTAATTTTACGCTAAAGCAACAGTAGAATTGTTTCCGCTTCACTTTCCCATTTTATTATATCAAAGAATGTAAAACATGTAACCAGTCCGGCTATATGGTGACTGGAGCTGCCAAACAGACCCAGAGAATGAAGACAACGTACTTAGAAAAATCATACGAATGGAGATTGGCTGGTTTGACTGCAATTCAGTTGGAGAACTGGAGGTTGGTGGTTTGATCCCCGGTTCCTCCTGGGAAGTTGTCGAGGTGTCCATGAGCAAGACACCTAACCCCAGCTGCTCCTGGCGAGCCTGCAGTCGCCTTGCATGGTAGACGCGGTCGTCAGTGTATGAGTGAATGAATGGGTGAATATGACGCAGGATCTGAAAAGCGCTTTGGATAAAAGCGCTATATAAAAGCGCAGCATTTATTAAAGGATATTTCAAAAAAATACATTTTCATTCTGACCCATTATGGTATTGAACTTACTGACATCATCAAGATCAACGATGATATAGCTCAACAGGTGGATCTCTTAATCTTTGGCTTCTTGGTGTGGTTCATTGGAGGATGGAACTTAACCCTGGTGTCAAATACTGTAACCATCTTATATATGACATTGGTGGTCAAATAGGACACTTTGTGTTGCATTAGTTTTCTTATCAGTCATTCTGTTTCTGGATGTAGCAGCCTTTGACTCTAAGTGGGTTTGGTAGAGCCCACACCCTGTTTGTATTCTGTTTGTACATTGTAGTGCTATGTAGGAAAAAGAAAGATGAACCAGACTAACCAGTCTGGTTTGTATGCAAGAATGTTTTAACAGTTAGTCCTCTGTGTTCATTCACTTCTCAGGCTGTAGCCAGATAAACAGGTCCGGAGCTCCAGGCCTATGCCAAGACACGGCTGTGGCGGATGAGGTGCTGTCATCCAACAGAACAGTGGCAGTCTTTGGAGGAGAAGAAGGTTGAAAAGTAACTATACTGGATGTTCCATTCAATAAAGATTTAAAGTTACTGGGAAAATGTACATAATTAAAATGCATTACGCATTACAACAGGTATGACAAGAACAGGGGAGGAGAGAATAGGAGCACATGGTGTATCCTGTTTCTCCGCTATGCTGTGGCATTCTGGGACAATTCAGAACTACACATTGAAACCAAGGAACTTTCTACTGGTTCTCATACCTTTCAGAATGATTTGTACCCATGTTAAGATGAGCAAAAAACATGATGAAGAATATCATTGTTGTCAGCTGGGAACAGAGCCGGCCCTAGACCTTTGGGGGCCCTCTGCAAAATTTGGTTGGAGGCCCCTTTAACTATTTATTAATTTATTTAATGTTACTATTGATGTGTGATATTTTTTTGTGACTTAAGTGGGGCCCTCTGCTGGCCTGCAAGGACCATTGCAATTGCAAATTTCGCCTAGTGGCTGGGCCAGCTCTGGCTGGTAACAGTAAACATTTGGAAGAAATCCAAATTAATTTTAAAATGTTCACAGACAACTCACTCAATATGTTGCATGATTATTGGAAACCGTATAAATTATTGTTAACCAAATCGAAAAAGTATCCCATGTAAATGTATATTCTTAAGTCCACATGAATCATTAAGAACTCTTAAGTCATCCCATATGACATTATATTTCAGTGAGATGTAAAAATGTGACACATATCGAACTTCCTCAGTCGTCTATAAACGTGAGGGAGAGAACACAGAAGATATAAATAAGTCAGTGATTTGCTGGTCATGCCTTACCGCCACGAATGGCTGTTAAGTGTTACGCACAGACTATCAAAAGCAGTGGATGAGTTAAGCATTGTTTTATGTTCTGCATGAAGTTCACATAACTGAAAACGTGATTCAGAAAGGACTTTCAGACAAAATAAGCTATTAATCAAAGTTAATGTACACACATGCATGTCAGAACAGGTTTGTGACAGTGCTTGTGATGAACAATGATTCAACACAACCAGGACAAGGAGAGCTACACACAAGCAGGACAAGGAGACGAGCTACACACAATCAGGAAGGACGAGGAGACGAGCTACACACAACCAGGAAGGACGAGGAGACGAGCTACACACAACCAGGACGAGGAGACGAGCGGCAAAGATTGAGGCTGATCCCTCTCACCTCGGAAATTAACTATTCTGAATATCCCCTCAGTCTGGCAGAAGGTTGAAGTAAAAGAGACAGGAATAAAGTCCTACAACTGAGTCCAGGGCCACATTAAGAGCTCACTGCCCCCACCACCACTTTAGGTCACCAACTAAAGAGAGAAAAACCCCCCACACATTTTTCTAAAACACTACTGAAGTTGTTTCACATAAATATAATAATATATAATATATATATATATATAATCTAGAATCATTCAGAATTCAGAAACGTTATCTCCTTGCTCAGTCTCCTGATAAGCATGAAACACATTTTTACACATAAGCTGTTAGATGAACACTAACCTGTCAACATGGCTTGCTAATAGCGAATATAGGGGTGGGCGATAAGATAAATGATATATCATTATACGAGTCTTTTTATCTATCTATGATATACTTCACAGTGAAGTTATATTACTTTTAAAAATGTAATAATTTTTATCATATCAAAATTTTATGCCACTAAAATTTCATAATTCTTGTGATCAATTTCAATATCACAAAAAATAATAGCATTTTAAGAAAATAATCTCATGGGGCCAGTTGTTCAAAGGTAATCTGATGGGATTTTGGTTATCGGATTGGATCAAATCTTGAAAATGGGTTGTTCAAAAGGGAAAGAAGGATTCTGAAATCAGATCATCATTATTTCTCGGCAAAGGACGCTTTACGCCTCTTTTCTGAGCTCCTGTGACTGCTGGCTCTACCAGTGAGGATCCAGGTTGTTCTTCTATAACAGGTCTGAGATCCAGAATGAATGTGTAGCCTATGTCTACTTTATCTGCTTTATCACTGTTACAAGTTTACACAAGTCAAGTGCAAAATATAAATACAAGTATATACACAAAATAAAACAAGTGTATTATTTGTCCAATTTTAACGTTTTACTACATTTTCTTCCTGGAATCCACCTTGAAATCCGACCCCCTGTTGGGATCAGGATAATCAATTTTTTTTGGATCAAAGTTATCCAATTCCTACTGACAAGTTTTGAACAACACAAACTGAAGATTTGATCCAGATTAAAAGTAGGATTTGATTCCGTGATCTGATTTCAGAATCCTTCTTTCCCTTTTGAACAACCCATTTTCAAGATTTGATCCAATCCGATAACCAAAATCCGATCAGATTACCTTTGAACAACTGGCCCAAGCTTACTGATGACAAGAGTCACAAATAACAATATAACAAAGGCACATAATAAATCGACCTACTTGAAAAACTTAAAGCACTGAATAATATTATAATGTATAATAATATTATATTGTATAAAGTAATCAAATATACAATACATAGTTTTCACTATAAATTCAACATTCATTCTTATTTATTTTACAAATGTGATTCAGTCAATGGCAGTAAATTACTTTCTTTCTGATGTTTGATTAACATTATTGACACAAATGGCGACAGCAGTTTTATTAGCAGCTTCTGTAACTTTAAGACCCCACACCTCAGGGTCCGAACGCAAGTGCGCTGTGCAAAACCGTCTCAAGTTCAGTCTAGAATGAAGTGAAGAGTGGAGGCGATTGATTGGTTGATGCGTATATTCTAATAAGGCGCAAACAGCCATCATCTGATAGGCCTACGTGCAGCAGCAGGTCGGTCGTTCACAAGTTAAATATAGAATAAATGTATTTGATTGCTATATCAAATTAAAACGTAACGTTTAATTTCACCATGCCCTGCTGCCCACGGGGGTTTGATTGACAGCCGACCTGACCAATCATAACGTCGAATACGCAATTTTGTCCGACAATAAAGCAGTCAGTAGATTTACGTCAATGGACTTGAATTTGAAAAAAGGTATTGTTTAAATGACAATATTTGAAAGTTGAGACTTTATTTCATATCAACAGTAAGCTGCTCTGAGCTCTCTCTTGTATGTCGGCGCGTATAGTTACTCTCAGTGTAACGTTAGTCTTTGCCCCGCAATGTATTTTTCCACTGCGTGAGTGAGAACAAGATGTGCGTGACTCGTGAGAGCCGCCTGGCTTGTCACACAGTAACTAAAAAAGGCGGGTGTTTGTGAACGGTCACTATAATAATAATGATAATGATTGCATGATAATGCATGGAATATACGGCAAAGCGCCACTAAATAACAGGGCTAATTTGTGGGGGGCGTGGTAAGGCTTTGGCAATCAGATGGCTAGTAATAGTCAATCTGCTCCACAGCCAATCACGGGCCCCCTCCTTGCTCTGGCCCCGGGGCTTTAGCCCCGCCTAGTCCTATTGTTAATGACTGAGTCCTACAACTTTCAATATAATGCACTGACTCGTACAGAAGTGTAACATCCTACCTCCTACTGGCAAAAGAAAGTAAATGCACATACAACGGCACGTAATTCAACTCAAGTATAAGTGGGCTAAATTGCGATTAGCCTAAAATGTTTTTTTTTCACAAGCACTGAACATAAATATGTTTCCCAACTTTTTACATTTATACTAGTTCGATTGCATGGGGTATCATAATAAATATACATTTTAAAGCTTGCATTACTATGTGGATATACAATTGCCATCGACAATTACTATTATTAATTATTGGATATATATTAGCTATTGTGTGACACAATGGCCCATGGGTCTAAGACACTGTGTTCATCTTGAGTTTAAATGGATTTAGCTCCTTTAGTAAATATGGTTCTCTTTCCATATTGAATGGCCCCAATAAAGCATACACCCCAAATATAATATTACAAAGAAAATGACTTGCTTTAAATCACCATTCCAAACACTATTTGATTAGAAAATCCTATTTATCAATTATCTGATGGGCTGAACGGACATTACAACAACAGCACGGTTTCTGCCGTAATACAACTAATACATTTACTTTAATGTGGACGCCACATGGTGGCGTAAATTATCAAGCAGAGACAAACAAAACTTTGCATTCTGGGAAAACAATGAAAAACAAATATGCAAAATATTTCTGTTGGGCCTATATTCGATTTTGTACAGTACATAGGGGACAAGCAAAAAAAACTGGGCACATATAATTTGTGTCGTGTGAATTCATTTATGACTGAACCAGTTTGAGCACTGTTTCCGGTTTCATGACGTCACATGTCCTGTTAAGCGCGGACTTTTCAAAACAACAGCGGAACAACAGTTGCTAAGTGTTGGTCAGGAATATTGAAACAATCTTAAGGTAGCAACCCTTTCCATATTAGGAATTTTCTGTTAACGTTATAAATATATAACTATAGTGGTTGTAACCGGCCACATTTGGTCATGAATTGTGTGTTTTTTTGCTCGTTAGGATTAGCTGGGCTAGCTTTGTACTTGCTTGTTTCTAAGATAATACAATCAATCAGATGCACAATAAATACATTTTATTCATGTAACTATGTATCGCGAGTTCCCATCTTTCCAGTATAACGCGACAATTTTAAAACATTCCGTTCTAATCACGAATTTACTATTGTTTTGACTTACAAAGATGGACTCAATAATGTTCCTCATCAGTGTAGATTTAAGGATTTATGTACTAGACAGTAGACCTGTCTCACAATTATGGGCAAAACACGTTTTGCTGCGCAAATGATGCAGTCATGACGTTTACATGTTCAGTTGATCTGACCTCATAAGATTTCGGTTATATATAATTCCACTATACACTTCTATGGTCACCTAGAGGTCCTTTTCTGGATATAGGGGTGTTTAGCAAATTCAATGTTTGGTGGCTCCCAATTAGAGACCGCTGCATTACTTCGTCTCTAATTGAGAATCTTATTTAAGTCCAATGTTTGGGAGTAGTGAAAACTAATTATACAATGAACTCTGCCCCGTTGTCCTCTTTTAACCAGCAATGTGATGGGAACTCAGTACTTGCTGGCCACTGCCCATTTTAACCCCTTGAATGGTCACTCCTTAACTATTGCTTTGCCTAAAACGGGGCTGCTATGCTCTTTATATTTGAGGCTATTTTTAGCCATACTGGAATTTGCAAAAATGGAATCTGATCAGGTTTTTGTGTTCATATCACCTAGATCATCATGGCCAGCATTACGGATGCAAACACCGGGAGTTGGTTTAGTAACAAAATGGAAGACATTCGGAACAAAATGTTTGCTCAAGTCTCGGGCGAGATAATGGAGTCAGGAATGGATTGGGTTCAACCACACCGGCAGTTTGTCAACTCTGTTCTGGGTACGGCTGGTTTTCATAAATGCTTAATGAATCATTATAATTCTGTCTATATTCAGATATTCTAATAACCAACCACATTTTTTTGTTGCAGATACGTGTTCAAAAAAATGCAAGGATGATGAAATGCTATTTGAAACCGTTCAGTCATACCGCAGAGGTTAGATTGTGACGTTGTTTGTGTCATCACACAGATTGTATAGAAGTTATTTTTTGAATGGTTCTGTCATAACATTGGCACTAGCCTATTTTTACTCATTAAACTATGGGTTCTTTACTCCTTAGACTTGGAACAGAAAAATTCTTCAATTGCGGAGATGAAAAAAGCCATTGCTAAGAGGTTGTCGGAAGTGGAAGGGAAGGATGTCCAGAAAAGCAAGATAATTGAAAAGATTGAAATGCTCAGAGTGGAACAAGCCAAGAAGAAAGAATGTAGGCTGTTTATAATGATGGCTTGGATTGTGTAATGCACACACACAGATTGGGCATTTGTCCTAATTAAATTCTCTTTTCTTTAAGTGATTCTCTCCCAGAACCAAGCCAACAAAGACAGACTGAAGAATCTCAACAAGGCCAAGAAGGTGTTTCAGGATCGACTTGGACTAGAAATTAGAAAGATTCATGGTAAAGAGACACAGATCTGTTGGCAGTGGTACTCTTAAAACATGTTTACATTGTCCCTAGTGTTAAAACACAATCAAATTGTTTTTTTATTTTATTTAAGGTGAGACATTGCAATTTATTTTCCGGGATATCAACCCAACAGACCCAGACTGTGCTTATACCTTCAGGCTAAAGCTCAATGAAGCTGGGTGCTACCAGAGTGAGTACAATTGAAAGCACATCATCAACACCTTTTTATTTTTTTACAAGATTAATGTTAACTGATAAACCAAATCTTCCTAAAATGTATCCACAGTTTTGTCGAGTGACCCGCCCCTGGAGTGTATGCCCTGCTTGGAGTCAAGGCTGCAGGAAACCAACAACTTCTCTGCCTTCCTTGCAAACGTTCGGCGAGAATTTGTCAATCTTAAACCCGAGAAGTGAAGGATTGGGGTTAGGATTAGGACCGTTGGCTACTCAAAAATTGACACTCGCTCTGGAGAAGAGCATCTTCTCACTTAAACAAATTTGTAAGAAACTGAATCTTTGTATCACTGCAGCATTGTATTTCTTTGTCACACTTTGATATAAGACGTTTTATTCTTCACCGTTTCTATTGGCTGTAGTGCAGAACATGTCATTGATCTGATGCTTAAAACTTACCATCGTAGCTCCTCATATCATAGTGCCTTTGTGATTGTATTTGTTTCTTCTCTTCGTTTACTACACATTTTGTTGTCTTTGGCCTATTTGATGAATTAATACATACATTTTGTTACTCTACACATACACACTTCCCCATGTTGACCAAGAAAATAACACATTTGTAAAAAAAAAAAAAAAGGTCTGTTAGTATTCAGACCCTTTGCCATGCTTATTTAAATTGACAGCTGGATTTAAATGTACAGCTGGATCTTGTCATAGGACAGAAAGTTCCAGAAGCATGGGTGCCATCATTGTATAATGTAAGGAACGTTAAACCACGAAGACTCCCCAGAGCTGGCCGCCTGACCAAAACCAAGTAAAAGGGCATGAAAAAGCCACTAGTCAGGTAGACAACTTCCCTAAAACCAAATCTAGATCCAAATCCCAGCTGGTTGGGTCATACCCATGAGGAAAAGGTGTTTATGCTGCCAGCAGTGCACCTACAAAAAACGGAATACTTAGAATACTTGATATGTGTCAGTGTGTTTAAATTGGCACATGTATCAAATGATTTTAACATTCTGATTTAGGTGTATTGTGTGTAGATTGTGCAAACCAATTGTTTAGTCAAGTAAGTCCATAACAAAACTGAATTTTTAATGCAACGCCGCTCCTTACTTGATTAAGACATTTCATTGTATTAGTGTTTTGTTATTAATTGCTCTTGCTGAATAGTATACTTTAAACCCATGTTTGTATGGTACTTCTAGGGGTGTCAACTGCTTCCTATTTTTAATTCTTGGACATGGACCAATTGACGGAGTGACGTTCCTGTTAACCGACAAATCTTGAATGAGGTTGTTGGCTTGCATTGAGGATTTCACACTAAGGCTCAGCGTTTTTTGTAAATTATTCAAAGACAGTGATGTCTTTCTGTATTTACTGAACGATTATGTGCATGCAAAACGTCATGCAAAGCCAAAATACAGAAAATAAATTATATCATATTTTAATCCAAACTTTTAAATTCATTTAATTTTAAAATTCATAAAATATCTTAAGAGCTTTTTACTGCAAGTGTTGTCACAAATGGCTTTTACAGATATCCATTCTAGGGATCCCAAAGAGCAAGCAACAATTAACTGTTTAAGTGGTTAGGAAAAACACAGTTAATACATAGGAAGAAACCTAAAGATGCCTTGTACTCTGAGAAGCCAGTACTCTTATTACTATGCTGGTGAGATTATAAGACTACATGACCCGTTTCAGCTACATCAATACTTTTGCATGTTCACTGATTTTCCATGATTTATTTCTCAAATTTGGAAAAAGTTATTTGAAAGAAAAAAACTACTTGTTTATGACAGTAGGGTATTGAAATACAAATTAATATCACAACCATGAATACTGTGATCAATATCACTTTTGATAATGACAATATTTTGGCAAGAAAATTTCACTCTTGACTCAAAGTGACTGCAACTGTTTATTTCATTCATTGGAAACACCTATATGAGGTTCTGTCTATAGCTTGCTTTGTTTTATTTATTCATTATGTTACAAGTATTTCTCAAGACCCTAGATTATCTGAAATGATAGTTATCAGCCATGCAATATGACTGTTGCAACACTAATCTGTACACCTAATCTTTAAGCAGGTGTAACCAGACATCAGAATAAGACATATGCTGCATTTCACTTTACACAACATAGAGTGGCTATGGTGGGACAGCTAGATTAATGATAGTTTGAACGTTTTAATAGATATCTTTGCATTTGTCAAATCTACACTACTTCTGACCCTACCGTAACCCTTACTGAACTCAACTTCCCAGTTTTCTAAGAACGCGTACATACATGGATTTACACAGTGCAGTCTAATGTGGGTTTGGAAAGTGACAGGGTGGTGGGGGTTTGAAATCGTACATTGATGAAATGTTCAAAGTGCAAACCTTAGCTTTCATTTGAGCGTGTTTTCAATTACCAATTTGGCTTTGTACTCAATTACTTTGGATGTGAAATGATAAAATGACCTGCTGTACAAAGTTAGTCAATGTCGGTCTTGATAGTAGTTTTTTTTAGAGTCGGTTGCTAATGCCTGTCAACACAAGGACTAATGCATGTTTAATGCCAGTCACTCTGGCAATCATGGTTCAGTAAATCAGTAAAAATTGGTCAAAACATTAAGAGTGCATTTTGTCCAATAGTATTTTTGTACAATACTTCAAGAAATCATTGGTTAGCTCTGTGACGGTAAATTATCTGGTTGTAATCTACAGTAGATGACTTATGGGTGGTCAACATAATGAAGAAATAACACTAGGAACCCTGCAGGAGGTTGTCTTTCACCACCAAAACTTCACCAGCTGAACTAACATGAGTTGGAGTCTAAAAATGCTGGTTAGCTGCACAAATAGGACGGGCCGACTTCCTAACTCAGCCTGATTTTTGGACAGTCAGAAATTAACGTGTTCTGCTGAAAGATGAATCTTCAATCTTAGGTTATGTTTACTTGATTAATGTGTTTGGATCCCTCAGAATAAAAATGTTCAGATGCAGACCAAATTAAAATATGCCAGTGTCAAAAATGGTGGAGGCAATGTGATGGTCTGGGAGTGTTTTGGTGGTGGTAAAGTGGGAAATTTGTACAGGGTGAAAGTGATGTTGAAGAAGGAAGTCTATTTCTCTGTATGGAACTCCATTCCATACTCTGTGGACGGCGCTTGATTGGAGCCAATGTCCTCCTAACCGGAAAACGTTAAGGGAACTATTAAGGAAAGAAGCAGTAAACTGTAATTTTTATAGAATGGACAATTATAGTTACAATAAATATCCTCATTTCTAATCTTGTCAATTACTATATTTTTAATTCATTTTCCAATATATTTAAACTCATTTTATGCATGTTTTCATGGAAAACAATAACATTTCTCATTGACCCTAAACTGTTGAAAGGTCTTGTAACAGCAGCTGCAGCATATC
Source organism: Dallia pectoralis (assembly GCA_029465975.1). Taxonomy (NCBI): domain Eukaryota; kingdom Metazoa; phylum Chordata; class Actinopteri; order Esociformes; family Umbridae; genus Dallia; species Dallia pectoralis. Next base: position 14,389,282 of record CM055731.1, read on the forward strand.
AGCAGTGTTGGTAGACAACATGTTATCAATATCTGTCAATAATGACGCAGTATGATCTTGCATCACCACTGTTCTACTCTGTAGATACATACAAAGACAGCCTACATAATTACTCATGATGACCTGCCATGTTTTTATTACGGACAATCCCCTACTTGATATTACTTATAATCAGTAACAGGTGGCAATTAATAACAGGCTGTAAACCAAGTACAAATTCCTGTCTATCCTGACGGCTGCCCTAGCAGGCATTGACCTCAAACCCTCGCGAACCGCAGGATGTGCGTTTTGGACTGGATTTTCCGATGGAATTCAACATCTTACAATCATTCACACTATTATGATATGTCTGATACGTGATGTGTCTTCGGATTTCTTGTCATTGTATAAAATGTTCTCTTTTTCATGAGATCTCTTTGTTGATGTTCCCTGTTATGATGCCTCTATGATCGGTGTATTCTGTGTTATACCTTGTACAGTTGTGAATCAACTGTACAAGGTAATGACTACTAGGTCTTTAAACTCTCTTTACAGTCCCGGATGGAATTTGTCATGGGGCCTCTATGGACTGTACATACAACAGATCCATTTATTCTGCATTGTTCCACTGATGAATGATACCAATGTGATCATCACTGGAACCGGTTCTGTCAACATCCCAACTGTTCACTTTAAGAAATATTATTCATAGAATACGCCTTGACAACATGATTAATCCATTCGATTACATATACATTATTCACAAGGCCGGCAAGCTAAGATTGTTAAAATGTCTCGATAAAAACATATTTAGTTACATTCAGTTACATCTAAGATATCACTGGTCAGAAAGGCGGGGTGTAAAATGTTACTTAATCAATACATGGTTAAACAAAACACACTTGTTAGATGAATGAACCGATGCTGTACAAAGGCTCTTCGGTTAGACATGATAGCATTCTTATCAGTCTTTGAAAGGAGGAGATTGTGGAAGAGGCGTACAGTACACCAAGAACAAGATAGGAATTTCCTCTGGTAGGTAGATCTTTTTTTATTGTTAATAGACACTGTAAGTTGTTGGAGATCAGAGGAGTCTATTGCTGAAAAGAAAACAGGTACGTTAGTTACTTTTTAATCCACATAACTGAAGTGGCTCTTGGTAGATACTGTATTTTAAATATTATATTTACATCTCATTGACATTTGCTTGTTTACCCCATTCCTTATTAGCTAAATGAGCCATGTGCAGAAGTGCTTCATAACCCTGGCATAGGTTTATATAAGTTTATTTGCCCTTATATTATATGGTAAACTAAGGATAACTTATTTCATGACCTGGGAGCAGTCAGGCCTTAATGCCTTGGTATTGCCTTTCATGGACATATATCTACTAGCATGTTTTCAAATATATAAGGATAGTTGAATTTTTTGGGAGAAGCTTCTTACATTTTTTTTTCTATGAACCACAACATGTAAATTATTTGAATAGTATACTTAATGGTTGTCGGGTGGTTGTAGTCAGGGTCTGTCTGTAGTTTCTGTAGTCCACAATTGAAGGCGGCTGCTTGGCTTTGCCTCAAATTGTGGACCCTATTTAAGTTCAGCCTTTTGCCTCACAAGGTGTGAATTAGTGTTTATTCCAGTTGGATGTTTGCTGGCCAGTGCGGTCCTGTTATGGTTTGTTTTTGTAAATTTGCCTTTTCCATTAAAAAGTGTATTGTATCCCAACACAAAAATATGGTTTTAATGTATACATTTTATCATACCAAATCATAAAGTTATATTTGATTTTGCTAACTACAGCGTTGTCAATGTATTCTGTGGATACATTGACAACGCTGTTCATATGATAATAAAAATACTTTGACTTTTGATACTTATAAAAAAGGCTACGTTTTATCCCAATTGGCCTGGTCCTCACAGTGCTGCCAGAATAAAAGCCATAAAAATGAACGATTCTATTCACCTAAAGAAGATGGCTTCTCTACCGGAGCACACTGACAAAGAAAAGTGGCAAACACAACCAGAAGGAAAAAAAACTGGTAAGAGGCCCATTTTTAATTTTTAGACCCCGCTATGAGGTAAATAACATTATTGATCATTTCTTTTAATTTGATTTATTTTTAAACAGACAATAAAAAAAGGTAAGTACCTTTTTTTTGGAATTACTCTTTTTAATAAATGTATTTATACTTCTGTTGGAAATATTCTGCAAACTTCTGTCATCACCGTGCGATAGCTTACATTTAATAATTTTTTGAGTTGATTTCAGAGATAAAAAGACAAAAGAAAAACAACTGAGTGTTGGATACTTTCAACTGGTAGATGAAACACATTTCTTTTATTAAAATCCCTTACTATCAAATGATTTTATAATTGTATTTTGCTTCTATTCAACTAATGTATGCTATTATTGGATCCAGTTTCGATTTGCAACCTGGAAGGACACACTGATGATGGTGGTGGGAGGCTTATGTGCTCTAGTTCATGGTGCTGCCTCTCCTCTTATGCTGCTGGTGTACGGCATGATGACAAACACATTTGTGGAATACGAGATAGAGATTCAAGAACTAGCAGACCCCAACAAGACCTGTAGCAACAACACCATCACATGGATCAATGGCTCCATATTTGAAATAGCAGAGAACACAACCGTCTTCTGCGGGTGAGTTGACACGTTGCAGTTGCACGCTACTTGCAATGCTGACGCTAGAGATGCTTGAATTGGTTATGGTTTAAATTACCTTTACATATTTTAAGTCTTCCACATGAACAGCAGCTCTGTGTTGTTGAGTTTGACATTAAGAACATGTGGAATACATTCAGTATAATTACAAAAACATCTTTTTGTAGGGTGGATATTGAAGCACAGATGACCATGTTTGCGTATTACTATGTTGGAATTGGATTGGGAGTCCTGATAGTTAGTTACTTCCAAGTAAGTAGGTTTACACTAAAGCTAGTATGTCTCTCCATTGAGTTTAGTTATTTTTACCAGGTCATCAATTTAAAACTGATATTATACTATTAACTATATTAACTATAACTGGACATTGCTCAACTTTTGCACACCTGTATATATAACTAGATATTGTGCATAATTTGCACAATTGATACTTGAACCTGGTCATTGCTCTTTCTGTTTGTGTGTTTTTACTCTGTTTTGCACTGTTTTGTGTACATCTTAAAATGTGTGTTCTCAATGCTGCAGCTAGTGGTCCGAAAGAAATCCTTGTGTGTGTTAGCAGGCGAATAGACCTGATTCTGATTACTTAACATGTAACCAATCCTACTCTATCTAGATCGCCCTGTGGGTGTCTGCTGCTGCCAAACAGATCCAGAGAATAAGGAAAACCTACTTTAGGAAGATCATGAGAATGGAAATTGGCTGGTTTGACTGCAATTCAGTTGGAGAATTAAACACCAGGATATCAGAGTAAGTGTTACAGCCATGAACAAGGAGCTTTAAAGGATGATTCTATAAATGACTCAGACCCATTTCATTCTTACGCCATTGTGTTATTGAACTTGTATTCTCTCCTCAGTGACATCAACAAGATCAACAATGCTATAGCTGACCAGGTGTCTATCTTCATTGAGAGGATCTCTACGTTTATCTTTGGCTTCATGGTGGGGTTCATCGGTGGATGGAAATTGACTCTGGTGGTTATCGCAGTAAGCCCACTTATTGGACTTGCTGCTGGACTAATGGCCATGGTAAGATTGGTAATCATTTTGAATTGTTTCAAATTGTTTTAAATCTAGCAGTTTTTGTTATCCACCAATACCAGTAATCAGCAGCGGCACTTCTAGAGGAAAACGAGAAAAACTAAAATCTTAAATAAATAAGTTGTCCGAGCTTCTGGTTCCACCCTAGTCCATGAGTGCATGGACATACAAAAGTTTTGACTGGGCTAAGCAGGAGCTGCCTTCATATTAGGGTGAAGATTGAAGACCTTGCTACTCTTCATGCATCATGGTCTTTTACTAAATGTTAGCTTGAGGCTAATGCAGTGAGCTGAGTAACAGGCTGCGCTAGAGAAGGTTGGACTCCTAACATGCTGCAGCTGGGTTTAAGAAGGGCAAAGGGGAACATTATTGATTACAGAGATAATAAGAAAGGGCCCAGATCTGAGCCCTAGGGAACTGGTTAATGTGGAAGACAGGGTTTGAGTGAAAAGGTGAGGATTTTGATTTAAGAAACCAAATTTGGATGTGGCTTTAGCAACGGATGGAGTGTAAGAGATGCAGAACAATTGCAATTTGGACTTAACATCTCAATTACTTATGGAGGGTAGTGTAGATGAGAGCAGTCTGGTTTATTATTTTGAAATGCCGTTAAAGTCTTCTGTTTACATTCACTTCTCAGGCTGTAGCCCGGTTAACAGGTAGGGAGCTCCAGGCCTATGCCAAGGCAGGGGCTGTGGCGGATGAGGTGCTGTCATCCATCAGAACAGTGGCAGCCTTTGGAGGGGAGGGGAAGGAGGCTGAAAGGTAACTAGGAAGTACTGGATGTTCCCTGCTATTCAGACTTATAGTTACAAGGAAATTGTATATAATTAAAATGCATTTCGTATTTCAACAGGTACGACAAAAACCTTATTGAGGCTCAGAATTGGGGTGTGAAAAAGGGGACAGTCATTGGAGTATTCCAGGGATATCTTTGGTGTATCATCTTCCTCTGCTATGCTTTGGCATTCTGGTACGGCTCCAAACTGGTCATTGAAACCAAAGAGCTTTCCTCTGGCACACTTGTCCAGGTTTGTATGCTCACATCATCATCTAACCGTGTTTCTTATACATCATAATTGGAGTGGTAAAAATCAATTCAATGAAGGATTGTATCTATGTCTACAGGTATTTTTTGGAGTTCTCATGGCAGCTATGAACTTGGGTCAGGCCTCACCCTGCCTAGAAGCTTTTGCCTCAGGTCGAGCTGCAGCAAAGACCATATTTGATACCATTGACCGGGTAAGGCCATCATTTCAGCGAAAAATTAACTATAAATATCAATTTCAGTTATTAAGTAATGTGTTTAATAAACCGGTGAACTTTCAGGAGCCAGAAATTGATTGTTTCTCAGAGGAGGGCCACAGACTAGACAAGGTCAAAGGTGACATAACATTCCACAATGTCACCTTTAACTATCCCTCTCGGCCTGAAGTGAAGGTAACTCCATCTAGTTCATCACCTTCTCTAAGCATTTACTTCATTTTAAAATCATCCTAAAAATAATTCTCAATACAAAACTACCATCTGTTTGCTTAGATTTTAGATAGTTTGAGTATGCAGATCCGAGCTGGAGAAACCACAGCCTTCGTCGGGCCAAGCGGATCAGGAAAGAGCACCACAGTTCAGCTATTTCAGAGATTCTACGATCCCAGGGATGGAATGGTAAGTTCTAGAAGATGCACACACATGTGTTTCCATACGTTTAACATATGATTAAAGGTGAGCCCAGGTTGATTCAATCATAAGCGCATACCTTTAATATTTCTCATTCGCAGGTGACTTTGGATGGCCACGACATCCGCAACCTGAACATCCGATGGTTTCGCTCTCTGATTGGCGTGGTAGAGCAAGAACCAGTGCTGTTCTCCACAACCATCGCCGAGAACATCCGCTACGGACGATCTGGGGTCACCATGGATGACATCATCCAAGCCACCAAGGAGGCTAATGCCTACCACTTCATAATGGAACTGCCACAGGTACTACGGAACACTTTGGCACGATGACGGGCATGCGCAAGAAACACACACTTAGAAATAACGTGTGTGTTGTTTAGAGGTTTGAAACACTAGTGGGCGAAGGCGGCGGCCAGATGAGTGGAGGCCAGAAGCAGAGGATTGCTATCGCCAGAGCTCTGATCAGAAACCCAAGGATTTTACTGCTAGACATGGCTACGTCAGCTCTGGATAATGAGAGTGAGGCGGTCGTACAGGAGGCACTTGATAAGGTATGTGACTCGCTGAGCAAAATCAGTCACAACAGACGACATAATTGAGATTAAAAAGTCAGTATTAAGTGTTTTTTGTATTGATTCCAATTTTGCAAAACTTGCCTTTTACATTGTTAGGGAGATGTTGTGATCTTAGATATACACTAATGTTAGGGAGAGGTTGTGATCTTAGATATACACTAATGTTAGGGAGAGGTTGTGATCTTAGATATACACTAATGTTAGGGAGAGGTTGTGATCTTAGATATACACTATTGTTAGGCAGATGTTGTGATCTTAGATATACACTAATGTTAGGGAGAGGTTGTGATCTTAGATATACACTAATGTTAGGGAGAGGTTGTGATCTTAGATATACACTAATGTTAGGGAGAGGTTGTGATCTTAGATATACACTAATGTTAGGGAGAGAAATGTTGTGATCTTAGATATACACTAATGTTAGGGAGATGTTGTGATCTTAGATATACACTAATGTTAGGGAGATGTTGTGATCTTAGATATACACTAATGTTAGGGAGAGGTTGTGATCTTAGATATACACTAATGTTAGGCAGATGTTGTGCTCTTAGATATATTAGGAGATGATCAACGTTATTAGCTTCACCTGCGAGTGGTCATAATGTTTTGGATCATCACTGTGTGTATTTAATTGAATCTTTCAATGTTTAGGCTCGAATGGGCAGGACAACCATTTCAATCGCCCATCGTCTCACCACTATTCGCAATGCCGATGTGATTATTGGTTTTGAGCATGGAAGGGCAGTGGAGAGGGGTACACACAACGAGCTTCTAGAAAAGAAAGGGGTCTACTTTACCCTCGTCACCCTTCAGAACCACGGAAATGACACGCCCGGCTACAAAGCAAGCAAAGGTAATTCTGATGTTTAAAGCATTTCATACAAATTAATTGTTAACTTTTAGTATCCCAACAAGCACATTTAGTTGAATTATCAGAAAGTAGTAACTGTATCACAGCCACTGCCATGAGAATACTTGAACATCGCTCGAACAAATCGAAGCGAGAGACAATTTTGAAAACCCACAAGGAGGCTCGATAATCACTAAAGAGCTACACGGTTCAGTGGCTGGGATTGGAGCTATGGTGCTCCCACATCACAAGAGCACGAAGGAAGAAAGGAACTCAGATGAGACCAAGATGTTTGGCCAAAACACAAAACACTGTGCGGGGCATCATTTGACCTTTTATTTGGAGAGTTTTTGTCACTTTCTTAATTGCAGGTCTAGACGATGACATCACTAACCAAGAAGACATTCAGAAACTGAGGAGTTTCAGTCGAGGAAGCTATGAATGTGTGTTAAGGTAAACCTAGTCAATGCAAAACAATGTTGAGACAGTTCGTGAAAAAACAATGACATAGCAAAGCTAATTTGTGAAATCTGTATTTAAATTGATTATTTTTCCTAAAGGCAATCTCTTCGCCTGCGATCTCACTCCCAACTGTCAAATGGAATCCCTGAAGCCATAGCTGGCAGTACAGTTCAATTAGACCAATTCCTCGCTCCAATGGAGAATGAGATCAAACCACAAAGTTTAAAGGTATTGAACTCATGGCCATAGTCTCTTTTTTGTATAAATATTATGCTTCAGGACATTTTCCCTGTTTTAGGTAAAATACATAAAAGAAATAAATGTCATAACATTTTCCATCATCATTTTAAGGAGGAAGCATACGAACATGTAGAGCCAGCCCCTGTGGCTCGAATCCTGAAGTACAACAAGTCAGAATGGCCCTATATGCTAGTAGGATCGATAGGAGCCGCAATCAATGGTTCAGTCAATCCAATCTATGCTATTCTGTTCAGCCAGATTCTTGGGGTGAGATGGTTAAGAGTTTTCAGGGATATCAAATGTATACATGTCTTATTATTATTATCTGGTGCTGGTGATTTTTTTTCGATTCGTTTTTTAATTTAGTGGTTTTATATTTGCAGACATTCTCCATACGTAATGTGGACGAACAAAGAGCGCAGATCAACGGAATATGTATCCTCTTCTGTGTCGTGGCAGTGACGAGTTTCTTCTCTCAGTTTTTACAGGTAGCTTCTATATATTTTCTGGTGCAGTTGCGCTGTTTGCAGGCCACAATATGTTACCATTCTGACAACAGGTCTTAGTAATGTGACTGAGCACATGTGGTTTTCTGGAAGGGCTACGCCTTTGGGAAGTCTGGAGAGCTGCTGACTCGCAGGCTAAGGAAGGTGGGCTTCCAGGCTATGTTGAGACAGGAAGTGGGCTGGTTTGATGACCCCAGAAACAGCCCAGGAGCTCTCACCACCAGGCTGGCCACCGACGCAGCCATGGTCCAGGGGGTGAGTTTCAGGATCGCAACATTACTCGTTTATTGAATTAATAAAATGAAGTGAATTGATAAAATCAATACATTACTAAAATAAAGGAGATGTTTTGCTTTCGTGACTCTGGTGTGTAAAAGTATTTCCTTTACAGGCCACTGGATCACAAATTGGTATGATTGTGAACTCTTTGACAAACATCGGAGCGGCTTTGATCATTGCTTTCTACTTCAGCTGGAAGTTAAGCTTGGTGGTTATGTGCTTTTTACCATTAATTGGGCTGTCTGGAGTCTTCCAAGCAAAAATGCTGACAGGTTTCGCAAACGAGGATAAGAAGGCCATGGAAGCAGCAGGACAGGCAAGTTAAAAACCCTGTTGTTGGCTATATAATAGCCAATTATGCAAATGAATTCTAAATAAATTAAGGAAACTTAAGGAAATTTGGAAATTAATTTCCGCCATAGGTTTCCAGCGAGGCTCTAGCCAACATCAGGACTATAGCAGGGCTGGCCAAGGAAAGCACGTTTGTGGATACATACGAACAGCAGCTGGAGGCTCCCTATATTTCTGCCAAGAGGAAGGCCAACGTCTACGGGATCTGTTTTGCCTTTTCACAGTGTGTCATCTTTATGACGTACGCTGCCTCCTTTAGATATGGAGGCTACCTGGTCAGCGCTGAAGGGTTACATTACTTGCTGGTCTTCAGGTAGGCTTGTTTGGTTTGCTGTTGGATGTACTTATGAAATATCGATCTTGTCATACATTAAAGAGGTATCTTGCTCAGAATAACACATTCTATGATATACATTATTCAACATTTAAAAATCGAAACCATTTTGAAACTTGCATTGACTGCAAAACCACACAATAACAACTACTCTCTCTAGTCTCATGTCCAAATGAAAACTAATATCTGCAAAGAGTTATATATTATCCAGAAATATAGAATGAGCTGTGGCACAAATAAAAGCAATCTAACTAGTTGAAGACCACCTGTGCGCAACTATTTTCAGGTTTAATTCATCGGTTCTGAGAGCATTTTTATTGTTTTCTTCCCACCCTCAAAAAAACTGTAGGTTTTTCCCAAATTGAATATGAGTTTCATGTATTGTGTTTCTGGTGGGAGGCTACCCTTTTAACAACATTATTGTATAAATGTCCAAATCTTGAATATATATATTTTAAACATACAGTTTAAATGCCGTTGACTGTTAACAAGATAAATACGTTACATATGCATTATTATCAACTATATCCAAATTGTGTGTGTTTCCCCAGAGTAATCTCTGCCATTGTGATCAGTGGAACTGCACTCGGAAAGGCTTCCTCATTCACACCAGATTATGCCAAGGCCAAGACAGCAGCAGGACAATTATTCAAACTATTAGACAGAGTCCCCAAAATCAGCATGAGTCAGACTGACGGAGAGACATGGGTGAGATATGTTTCTAGAGTTTCCATTACAAAATCAATATACCAAAGCTGTTATTTTCAGTATAAAATTGTTATTGCATATGTCGTATAACTTAATTTGATCTGGTTCTAACAGCAAGATAATATTATATTCAGTGGATTCATTAAATTTACCTTTTTATTGGGATTAAAACTTTTATTTTGGTTAAATCAAATATGCCACCCTTTTTAATAAAATGAAGAACTTTAGAAATAATTTTTTTTCTGATAATTTTTACTATTTACATTTACATCCAACACTTGCCCATTCCTCAGGAGAATTTCAAAGGCAAGCTGGAATTCATCAACTGCAAGTTCACCTACCCCAACCGGCCTGACATCCAGGTGCTTAACGGTCTTCTGGTGTCTGTGAAGCCGGGTCAGACACTGGCCTTTGTGGGCAGTAGTGGCTGTGGGAAGAGCACTAGTGTCCAGTTACTGGAGAGATTCTATGACCCAGATGAGGGTAGAGTGGTAAGTCCCCACACAAGACCGAGTTCATACGATTGTTATTTTAAAGTGCAATTTCTAACGTACATGCCCTGTGTCCGTCAAATGTTTTGCAATAATTTGTCTGTACAAATGTGTGTTTTATTTTAGTTGATTGATGGACGTCCGTCACACACTGTCAACGTGCCCTTCTTGAGGGCTCAGATTGGCATCGTTTCTCAGGAACCAGTGCTTTTTGACTGCAGTATTGCTGAAAACATCCAGTATGGTGACAACACTCGGAATGTGAGCGTGGAGGAAATTGTTGACGCTGCCAAGAAAGCTTATCTTCACGACTTTGTGATGACACTACCAGATGTAAGTATTGTAATTGAAGTTTGACTATCTTTGTAATACTTCTAATAGTCTCAAAAGTGTTTTTGTAGGTGATACAGTTTCTCTACTAACCCTAACCATTATCCCAACCCGGACATTTATCCTAACCGGCCTTTTTCCTAAACTGAACCTTTGTTCTAACCCGAACTTTTATTCTAACTATAACCCTAATCACTAACCTTAGCAAACACTTACTTTACAACATCTCCAGATGTTTATTGGGACTCACCATTCTGACACTGTGAGCTCTCGTCATCACATGTAAGTGCTTTACTGTGTTTGATTGTGGCAGAAATATGAGACTCAAGTTGGTGCCCAGGGCTCCCAACTATCAAGGGGACAAAAGCAACGCATTGCCATCGCTAGGGCCATAGTCAGGAACCCCAAGATCTTGTTGCTGGATGAGGCTACCTCTGCATTGGACACAGAGAGTGAAAAGGTACCCATAGATCAGCCCAATTAACTCTCCCCACAGTTCACCGCAGCTCAATGCACTGCTTACCTTAATTTCCGGACTATTGAGCGCACCTGAATATAATCCGCACCCACTGAATTAATAAAATAGATACGCTTTTACGAAACACAGGTTGTAACAACAATAAATACGCTTTTACGAAACACGGGTTGTAACAAAAATAAATACGCTTTAACGAAACACGTCTTGTTCTTTTTGCACTGAGTCAATTCCTCACGCTGCTGTTTCCAACGTCTTATCATCGACTCATTAAGACCAAGCTCCCGTGCAGCAGCTCTTCCTTTTCCAACAGCCAGATCAATCGCCTTCATGATGACTTTGCCATGATGAGAGTGACAAAATGACTACCGTAATCAGAATGATGGGAAGTTTGAGCGCGCTCGGTTTAATCTAAACATTAATGAAAGCTTCATGCCTCCCAAAAAAATTAGCATGTCACAGAATGTGTTTTTTTGGAGAAAAACAAAATTGAAAGCGGGAAAAATCCATATATTAGCCACGTCGTTGTTTAAGCCGCAAGGTTCAAATCGTGGGAAAAAAGTTGCGGCTTATAGTCCGGAAATTACGGTAAATTAAAATGTTTTTTAGCTTGGTGTATAGTAAGTATAGTATACTGTGTAAGATCCAATATAATATAGAATGATCGAACAGCCAAAACCATTGCTGGTTCATGACTAGAATCGACATTAGCGGTCCGTTAAGGCCCCCAACCTCTAGGGAGGTTGCTTTGGGCCCTCAAAAGGCTGAAGCCGGCCCTGGTCTCAACCATGTATTCTCTCCACAGACAGTGCAGGCGGCTCTGGACGAGGCCCGACATGGACGCACTTGTATTGTCATAGCCCACAGACTTTCCACCATCCAGAATGCAGATATCATCGCCGTCATGTCCCAAGGTGTCGTTATAGAAAGCGGCAACCATGAAACACTCATGGATAAGAGGGCTGCCTACTACAAACTCGTCACTACGGGTGCTCCGATCAGCTGAACCCGAATTATTCTGAAGGTCGGGGCGCTTTATGAGTTTGTGGACAACACATCACACTAGACACAGACACAGACACACACACACACACACACACACACACACACACACACACACTACCATTATTGTTTGGGGTCACTTAGAAATGTCCTGGTTTTCCATGAAAACTTAGCTGAAGTGAGTTTGAATATTAACTGTCTGTCAAACTTAGTTTTTGTAAAATAATCCGTAATTTGCAGCTGGTGCACATTTGGCATTCAACATGTCAATTTGCGGTGGTTATTTCACCCCATGCTTCCTAGAGAACCTCAGACAAGTTGTAATAGATCATTCGAAAACAAGGGCATTTCTATGGGTAGTTCATTGCTACTGTGTGTTAAGTGTATATGATACAAATTAACAGAGGGCCTAAACAGTTTTCTAGACTAGGGCTTTCGTTTGCTTATGAAGGTTACAGTTGTTGGTATAAATCATATGAATTATCTGTCATATATTTTAATATTTCTTATGTTTTTTCGTTTGTTTTTACAGTAAACTGTGCTTTTCGATCAGACTGAATGTTTATTATCAATCAGACTGATTATAATATGGAATATAATTATACAGTTACAAAGTATTTAAATATGCAGTCCTTTGTTATATTTTTTATTTTTGTCGTAATGTAAGCTGCAACACGTAATTATTTTTTCTATTCATCAATATTTTCTCTCCATTGCAAGGTTTGCTAGCGACACCTAGTGGCATTCAGCGTCGCCCTTAATGTGTCTCCCTATTGCATTAATGCATTGCAGTATTTTGTATCGACCAATATTGCTCAAGTCTTAAAATTATGGGTATATAAGAAATAAATGATTTTGAATAACAATACATGAATGACAAACAAAAGTGAAATTAAACCCCACACAGGACCCACTAATAATATAGGGTTGTTTACTCTGCTGCTTTAGTCAAATATAAATGTTATGCATGTAATACATAAAAAAATAAGTAGCTACATAAATAAGCATTGTGTGCAAAGAGATGATGGAACGATTGAAAACCCAGACCAAATTATACATCATTTTTTTCTACAACACTTAACATTGGCAGCTCCTTAACAAAGGTGGCTGGAAAATGGCCAATCTGTCCATTCAGGATCCCATACCACCACCCACTGTCCTCTTTCTGATAGATGTCAAGAAGCTCTCCTGTAACAATTCAATTAGAAGAAAAATAGACATTTTGTTAATGCGTTACATGAAATTATTCATGACATTATTCACTTCCTCACTAAGTAGATTTCTTGCCTCTGTCCATTACCTTCTTTCATATTCAACTCGTCGTCTTTGTCCGATGTGAAATCATGAAGGGCTTTGCATTTCCCGATGCAAATCCACTCTGCGCCTGATCGAGAGATTTACATGTTGTGTTTATGGTTTTCGTGATACTTAATGTCAAGATTGGAATGATGCATCTTTCTGATAATACAGCATGTTTATGGGTGTCACCTTTTTCCTCTGCTTCATAATTGGATGTGGACCTATTGACAGAATTGCATTTCTTTGAAGCTGCACCATCTCGAACGCCTGTGTTGTTGTCCTGGTTGACTTCCATTGACAATGGTTCTGTTGATTTCACACTAACAGAGGCTCTTTTGCAAATTCTGGAGCTCCTTGAATACAACCTGAAAGGTGTCTTCCTGATTTTCACCGGACGGGCCAGTTGAACAATACTATGCTCCCAATCCTTCTGAAACAGCATAAACTGGTTAGGATGTACATTGTCTTTGGAAAGTAAATAAATATGTGTATTATGAATATTTAAAAAACATGTTTTAAGATATCTGTGTCAATGTATTAAAATAAAAAATGTAAATATCTCATGTACACGACCATTTTCCATGACCATCAATATGCATCTTGTTTCCTTTAATCATCTCTAAAATATGTTTAGAACTTCATTGTCCACCTGTGGTAAATTCATTTGATTGGGACTATTTTTAGAGGTCCCACAGTTCACAGTGCACGACAGAGCAAACCCCAAGGATCTCTCTGGAGACCTCTGAGATGGATTTGTATTGAGGCATGGTTTAAGTCATAAAAAGGTGATTTTTTATGTGGGCTCAGTGGGCTCCATCCTTGTGGAATAGAGAAGTCTGGAACCACCACAGCTTTTGCTAGAGCTGGCTGTCCATCCAAACTAAATAGCTGCACAAGAAAGGCCTTGGACAGGGAGGTGACTGACAGAACTTCTCTCGTTTCTCTGCAGAGATGGGAGAGCCTGGAAAACCTGCAGCATTCACAGTCAATCAGTTATTAGGGTAATGTGACTAGATGAAAGCCATTCCTGAGTAAAGGGCATTTGACCTGTCTACTGCATTACTCTGAGAGCAAGAGAAAGTCACATTATTAGGTCAGAATGTCAAGCACTACGTCTGGCGAAGACAAGGTACATCGCATCACGTGACGTATTCCATCAATACAGTGAAGCATGGTGATGTTGATAATTGAAGTGCAGAGGAAGCCAGGGGCAGACTTGCGATAACACATAAAATGTAATAATGAAACTAAAATGTGCATAACCGTGACTTAAAAATAAATTACAAACACAGCTATATGCATTAAAACACTCATATCCCACACTGTGCACCAAGACCCAGTGACTTTTATAACAAACAATCACAGAATCTAAACCAGCTGTGCCCTGTCTAATCACCCACATCTGATTCAGGTGCAAAGCTCAAAGTTATATAAGTGCCCGAATTCCCTCCTATCCCACTAGGAATCGTGACAGATGTGAGCATCATGCTTCAGAGATACTTTTCGGGGACAGTGAGACTTGTCACGATCGACGGAAGGATAAACAGAGCAAAATAGAGAAAGCTCAGTGAAAAAAAACATGAGCCCACATGTTATGATTATTGCCTAATGCGTTTTACTAAATGAATACTCATGTGTATGACATCCCTTATTTATTTTAAGAAATTGACACAAATGTCTAAATCTTTTCAGTTTGTCATTTTTGGGTATTTTGTTTAGAATGATGGCAAAAGAGACAGTCAATTAAAATTAAAACAAAACAAAAAATAGATTATGGTTAGGAAGTTACATTCTTACTGAAGACCCGCCTCAATGAGAGGTCTGACAGATTGCATTTTCATTTGAATATTGTCCCTCAAAGAGCATGGTGACTTGAAAATGAAAATGCAATTTTGAAGTAGCATTTTCATTTGAATTAAGTCCACTAAAAAGCGAGGCATTCTTCGAAAACGTAAATGTTATTTTCTGATTGTATTTCCATTTGAATTTAGTCCACTGTATGCTTCCATGTCAAAAAGTTGGTGCAATTAAGTTTTGAGATGTTTCTATGTCAATTATCTTATGCTCTATGAGTAAGTCGCAAATTAAGCTAGACAAACATTTACTTGTGTAATGCCTTTACAAATGCACTTTATTACTACATTATGAACCTACCTTTTCTTTCCATTTGGTTATCCTGTCACTAAATCTATGCAAAGTCCTAGGTTTTCCGTCTAAGTCAGCCAATGTGGTGGAAAGTTTGCAATGGGTTGCCTCTAGAAGATCCAGTTTCAAAGTGGCCTGTCCGCACCAACAACACAAACAATAATTGCATATATAAACTATAAATACATTATGTCAATTGCTGTATGTAAACGTACCTCTTCAAGTAACTGTTCAGTTTCTTCCAGGTTATTTTTGCTTGAGAATGATTGATTGTCAGAGTCTGAGTAGTTCTTAATTAGGCTGTCAAGACCTGTTATTCAACAATTAGAGGATCAAACTCATGAAAATGTACACTTATAAATGTTGTAATTTCCTGTGGATTGTTTTTCCCCCACTGTGTCACTCACCATCACAATTCTTCTTTGTTTTCGTGATACAGTCCTCCAGACGCTGGAGTTTGGACATTATAGCCTTTTTCTTCCTGCTTTTTTCCATTAATGACTTACTGTTTTCCTCCTATTGAACATAAGTCATTATGGGTAAGTCGTTGTAATGTCTGTGGTGGAATTTTCAATATTATGTTATATTCAAATCTTTATAAGTATGTATTATTGTCTAATCTGAATGGTTCCTCTGTAAATAACTGTTCAGTTCCCATGGGAAGTCTCATGTCCTCTCCCAGGTGCAGGATGTGTTTTGATTGAGCCATGTAGACTTTATGGGTTCCAGATAAGATGGACTCCAGAGTTAATAACATGTACGGGGAGGATAGAATAACATGGGCTTTAAAGGCATCACAACCGGTACAGGAGAGGGAGGGTTTATACTGGACGTATATATAGCAGAGGTCAACCTAATAATGGTTGAGCATTGTTGACATGACATGTAAATTAATTGTACACTGCTCCAGGTTCATGAATCTTGAATAAATAAATTGATTATTAAAAGAAACTACACTCTCCGTTCTTTTCCCTTTAGTGTTTCCACGACATGTCTTAGGTTTAATATACTAGTGTGATTTGTCCTAAGTCATTAAGGGTTGGTCGTTGTAATATCTCAGGACAAATCGCACTAGTATATTGAACATAAATAATTATGGGTTAATCGTTGTAATATCTTAGGACACATCACACTACTGCATTGAACTACTGACACAGAACAATGTACTGATAATTATGTTAACACGATGGATACTCACAAAGTAATCAGCCAATAAAAACTCTGCTTTGTTGTCCTCTGCTGTTTCGTTTGTTTCCTCCACCAGGATTTGGAAATCTTTTTCCATATCAACTCTCTGGATGGCCTGTTCAATTTGTTTCTGGCTCTATCTCAATCAAGAGGACACACATTAAAAATACAGGCTTAACAGAAGTTTGGTCAACCTGTTGGCAAAAACTCATTTAATGACGTAGCTCATACATGTATTAGGGTCTGTCTGAAGCTTGCCATGTGCAGGTTGTATTGATTCAGTATTTTACACAAAATTTCCAGCCGCTGTTTCTCGAGCTCCTGGATTATCTGAAATGATAAGTTATTAGCCAACACAATATGGATACTCAAACCTTCTTAACTATGTGTAATGACACAACTGAAATGACAAAACATACTTTCACCCTTTCTTCGCATGAGTGATACAGAGAGGTTGTGTATACAGGGGCTGAACAAAATAACAGAAACATCTAACCATATATAAATACATTTTCTAATGAGAATAGATTCCACAAAAAAAGCAACTCCTTGAAAATGACCACAGAATTGAATCAGCACTTCTGTGAGCTTCACAAAGATGGAATTCATGGCAAGCCTGTCATTTAGAAACAGCTTTTATCCAAAGCCAATGAATAACATGATGTAAGGGAACCAGGAGCCCTGAGCAATGGAAAAAAGTAATATGCTTTAATGAATCGTTCACCCTATTTTCTGCATACAGACGGGTAGACGTCTGAACAAAGCCGATGGATGCCGTGAGTCTTTTCTTGAAGAATGGTGCAAATTCTCACTCTACACAGATCATTTGCATGACAGCATAAATGTTTAAGTGCTAATTGTCTGAAATCTTTACTATTTGGAAAGCAACCTAATGTGACCCTCTGCCCCTGCATTTGTCATTGTGGTGTTATTACTTATAACTCTCCTTTCGCATGTGTTGTTGTTTGTTATTTTGTCCACCCCTAGTATATTTTCAATACCAATGAAAATAAATGTACTGTAGAGTAGTTTAGAGTGATATAGTGGTTGAAGCATGTGTACATTTTCTGTTGTAGAGTGGACTTGAATACGGCTTAGAGATGCTACAGCAAAAACGTTATCCTTCTCCACTTTGCTTTCCGACAAAGTATAAAATGCAAAATCCATTTAAAGAAAATTGATTAATAAAAGCATTGTAAAAACCTGGTAGCAGCTTTTCAGAGCGTTTTCCCACTTTAGTCTAATTTGTTGGCCATCCATGTTGATGCTAAAGTACAGCTCATCTGCTCTAGTCTGAGCCTCAGCGGACTTAGTCAGTCGGTTCACCATCTAGTCAACAAGATACAAAGTTTAGAATAGTTTAACAAATTGCATTTTTTACATTTATTACATTGGAAATTTCAAACAGTACATAACGAACATTACAAGTTTAACCGACAGGACTGCAGTGAAGACACAGTGCAGTACCTTCTGTTTTTCTTTCTCTGTGGAGATGTGAGCATTATTTTCAACAAAATTGAACAGGTCCTCGTGCTCTCTTGTTAATCCAAACAATGTTTTCTTCATCTGTTGCGGTGACAAAACACTTCTAATATGAATTTCACTCAATACATTTTTTAAAAATTACAATGTAGACTTAATTGACAGGATAGCTTACTTTGATTTGTTCATTCCAGTTTGTATTTACGTTTTTCCTGGTTCTCTCAACAACCGTATCAAGCTAAACAGTAAGAAATATGAATCACATTTGTGTAATGGAACAACGATGTATATAATGTGTCGATATGATCAAAGTTGCTCACAGGTTTCTTTCTCTTGTTGTGTTCGTCGATAACTTGGCGTATATCCGAAATGGCTTCTGCCTGAATAGCATTTCCTAGTGCTCTGAAAACATACACTAATATAACTCAGTAGACCACAGAATAACCAAACGTCTACACGGCAGAAAACAATGCTTGTATTAAGGTAAGGGCAGGACTGTTATACCTGTGTGCATCAGCCGTGGAGAACATCTCATCAGATACATGGCACCAAGCCTGATATGTGGAACTTAAAAGAAACATGGGACCATTGAAGTTTAACCTATTAGTTAACCTTTTGATCAATGCCAAATTGTATTTGTGTTTACTTTTACTGTAGCGAGTGGCCAACTCACTTGTTATTCATCTCTTTGGAAACCTTGAGGAGTTTTCCTGCCAGTTTCTGCAGTCCTTTGGCATAACTGACCTCTAGCTCAGCCCTTGTCATGGCAACAAAGGAAATTAGTCAGTTACGGTGAAACAGTAACTTCAGGTAATAAAAATAAAATCTGGAAAGTCCGAACTTCAGCATGCAGTTCTGAATTGTTTAAGATACTATAGTACAACAACTAGACACTATTATGAATGTCATGAAATGTTAATAAGTGCAATGGTCAATAAGTTCCAATTCTACCATAATGACATTCTCAAAAGAACTCTCACTAAAGGTTATACTACTGCAATTTCTGCCCCGAGACATAAGAGAATTACCTTTGCTGAAATACTGCCATGAGCTCCTTGCAGAAATGCTCCCCATTTTTTGAATACCTCTTCAGATCTTGGTATAAAAGGTTGTACTAAATAAAAGACATTCAACAAAGTATAGTTTTATGCAACTGTGGGTCGAGTAACCAGCTAAGCAAACAGCTATGAACCAAATCTATACATTTCAACCCAAAATGCTTTCATGTGAACATATAGAGAATAATTGACGATATTCCTTGATCTATTTGAACAAGAATAAACGTGAGATATTGAACTTACAGCACAGGTGCTCACTCGGTCTGGCATTTTCCGTATAAGTTGGTTTATTGACTTTGCCCTTTGAACACTCTCCTAACACTAATTCATGCAGACACCACCTGCACTCATATAGTCAGTGGTAAATGACCAATGAACAAAGTAAACTCATGTGGATAAATCAACCATTAATTTCCCCATCTATCCACTATCACTTTATACTCATACATGTGTTTGCTTATATGCTGAACAGTTCTGATTCACGAAAAGCCTTTTACAGTAGTACTCAAAACCAGGAAAAAGTCAAATCCAGACCGTTATAATGGAAACGCTGGCAACAGTATGATGCTTTCACATAAATAGTCAAATAATCGCCAGAAAATTCCTGCAAGAGTCACTACATTGAACATAAACATTTACAATATGTTACTCTAGTCTGTTGTCCCTGGATTATTCATATTTGCCCAAACAATTAAATAGAGTAATAAGAAAGTCACAGTGACCACAAATATTCCCTTAAAAGCACAAATGTTACACAACATACCCAAGGAAAAGTCATTCGTAATGTTTGTCTTAACAATGGCAAGATAAACATTAAGTTGAAGAGGTTTGTAACCAACAATTCTGTCGCTTGAGGCTTTCCACAAAATCCCATGTCTTTAATTAGCTAACACGTCTTAGGTGCTTGTCACAACCATGAAACACCGAATCGGTACTTACAATAATCAGATCCACAAATACTTTCTTACTTGCAATCTTTAATATTGTCATGGGTTTTAATCGAACCTCTTAGTACCTTCATCTGTCTTTCAAGAGGGCCATTGCCATTTCAATAAATATTTTACATTGTAAAAGCATATGGTGCTTGCTCACCCTTACAAATCATTACTTTCCTTAAACAATTAAAAACAGCCTTCAGGAACTCCATTTCACCTCCCAGGAATTGTTAAGACATTCATTTCGAGCCAAAGAAAGAAATCCATCACGGTCCCAATACTTACTACTTAATACTTAATTGCACACATTAGGTAATTCATTTTAAACGATGAGCTAGCATTGCACTTCTTCCATGAAAATCAAATGTTTTGGCTGTGTGTCAACTCACGTTGGTTGAGTGACATCTCTACACTCTCGTCCATCAAATACTTACCAGAAATGTTTAGGAATTGTTGAAATAGCATGGCCCCTTTTTTCTCATACAGAATACTATTACAGAGATCTCATTTACAGTTTATGGATGGACTTGTGTTTGTATTTGGCCAAAATAATGCATTGTTATGAGACCACATCACTAGTCATTGGTGATGAACAGGTGTTGGGGGTTGAAGCGTTCAAAGCAAATCCAGTTGTTTAGCATTTTGCCAATGTCAGGACTCATACTGTACCGTGTTGACCAGTTGGTGGAATATGGAGACTAAAACGCAACTTGGGTTGGTTCATAATAAGCCAATTCTAAGAGTGACAACGTATTTGAGACATAATCGGCAAATGATACATTGATAAAAAAATTAAATAACATAGAAAGACGCTAACATAATTAACCTCCCCCAGTACTGCAGAGTACTGTTTAAGTAGCATGCTTTCACCATTAAAAGTGTAACGCTTTCATTCATTGCATCAACAGAGCGTGTTGCTGTACCGACCGCAGGGCCTTGAAATTCCATTGAGTGCATTTTGATGAAAACACAGAGAAAGACAAAATGAGAGGCAAACATGAAAGGATGAAAGTGAAAACTCAGTCGCATTCACAGATTTCTATTAAGAACTTCGAGTACCAGACAGGCAATGTTGTTCATGTGGCACACACGCTCATTTAGTATCTACGTATGGTGTCCGGAGTACGACCCCAGTGCTTCTAATGTCTCGTAGGGCCACTCAGTGTTGGTCTGGACACGGGGCCCCAGCTGTCAGGTACCCATTGGTCCCGTTCGTGGTGCTGTTGTGAGGTTTCTGGACAGGAGCGGGCGGCGGGCTGTCTTCCTCATCAGAGCTGGACTCAATGTCACTCCGGTCGTCTTTAGACACCTGTGGAGATATAGTGGGCTGTGTTATAACAGCTCAAATACTGACGGGATAGTGATGTTTCTCCAATTTAGTGAGCTAACTGGTTTTCTTATTTTACAAATGAAGTAAAGGTTTGGCTTACATGTTTGGAAAATTTGTGACTTGACACAGTCACAGATTTCCTTATAGTGCGACAGTTTGTGTCAATTCATACAGTGGATATAAAAAGTCTACATAGCACTGTTAAAATGCCAGGTTTTTGTGATGTGAAAAAATTACAAAGAAAATTTGTCAGAATTTTTCCATTATTTAATGTGACCATGACCAATATCGTGAACAATTAAATTGAAAAACTAACGAAAATCTTTCAGTGGGACATATAATAAAAACATTACAATAAACTGGTTGCATAAGTGTGCACACCCTTGAGCTTGTTTAAGCACATTTTGATTTTTTTACAGCACTCAGTTTTTTTGGTTAGGAGTCTATTAGCATGGCACATGATGGGAATATTTGCCCACTCTTCTTTGCAAAAGCGCTTCAGATCTGTCAGATTGCGAGGACATCTCCTGTGCACAACGCTCTTCAGATCACTGCTTAGATGTTTAATTGGATTCAGGTCTGGGCCCTGGCTGTGCCATTCCACTTGTTCTGGTGATGCATTGCTTTTGTGGATTTTAATGTGTGCTTTATGTCGTTGTCATGCTGAAAGGTGAACCTCATCTGCAGCTTTCTAACAGAGCCAGAAGTTTGTGCCAAAATTGCATGCTATTTGAAACTGTTCATAATTCCCTCCACCCTGACTAAGGCCCCTGTTCCAGCTGAGGAAAAACAACCCCAAAGCATTATGCTGCCATCAACATGCTTCACTGTGGGTATGGATTTCTTTGGGTGATGTGCAGTGTTGTTTTTGCACCAAACATACGTTATGACCCAAGAGTTTAACCTTGGTTTCATCAGACCATAACACATTTGCCCACATGCTTTTGAAGATGTTTGTTTTTGCAAACTTCAGCCAGGTGGATGTTTTTCTTCATAAGACGTGGCATCTTGGAAGCCTCGCTAACCAGTTCTCGTCTTATCGTCAATTTTGGAGGAACATCCTTGGTAATGTCTCTGTTGTGCCATATTTTCCTCACTTGATGATGACTCTTCACAGTGTTCCATGGTATATCTAAAGGTTTGGATATTCTCTTGGTCCCTTCTCCTGACTGATATCTTTCAACAATGAGATCCCTCTGATGCTTTGGAAGCTCTCTGTGGACCATGTGAATTTTGCTTTGAGATGCAACTAAGAAAATGTCAGGAAATCCTACTGGAACACCTGACCTTAGTTTCTGATTAATCAAAGTCCCTTTACATTATGGCAGGTGTGTAATGACTTCTATTTAACACGAGTTTGAATGTGATTGGTCAATTCTGAACACAGCCACATCCCCAGTTATAAGAGGGTGTGCAGACTTATGCAACCATGTTATTGTTAGCTTTTTATTTTGTATTTTTCCCCCTCAAAGATTTCAGTTTGTTTTTCAAACGAATTCTAGGCCAAATTAAAGGTGGAATAGGTTCGACATGATTCATCTTTATCTTATTTCTTCACATCACAAAAACCTGGCATTTTAACAGTGCTGTGTGGACTTTTTTATATCCACAGTACATCCATTTCTCTTCCTGTTTAAACTACTTACATGTAAAGGATTCCACTTCCCCGCCTTGGCAGTTGAAAGGTTGGCATGAAAGGACAGAAAAGTCAAATCAATAAAACCAAAACAGAACATTTTGGGAAACATACAGTGTGGGTTGTCCTCTCACCTTTCCTCTGGAAATCGCTCGACAGGCTATCTTCACTATGAGGTAAGACCAGAAAGAGTGCAGGAACTGAAGTAAGATAAGCAGCAGGTTGAACACCCACCAGGATGGATATGGCCCCATAATCTCCCAGCTCTCAAACAAGGTAGTGTTTAAAATCCTGACAGAGAGACAGAAATAAATATTTTGACAACTCGTAAATAAGCCATACACCATACTCTACAATCAATGTGCATCTCAGGCTCTCTACAGAGGCAGTCCAATTTTTATTTTAACCAATTAGTGGGTCCTCCCAAATGGCACAGTTCTCGATGTACCGCATAGCCTACTACACGCTCACTCTTGGGTTTTATTCAGGCTCTTGACCATGAACAGACACATACATCCTGGTTGAGGGAGCAGAATAATGTCACCAGTGCCGAACATTAGGTTCCTATTCCGGGGAATGGTTCGTGGTTTGTTTTGATTTAGCACAGCTGGTTTGTTTTAGGTGATTAGCTTTGCTATTTAGTTCGATAGGGTTTGGTGCACTTTGCTTGGCATTGATTCAAGTTATGTCTGTATAGGTGAGTGTGCTCATATGTATACTATTTAGTAGTCACTCTTATGCAAACTTTTGTTTTCCAATTACAGTCTATGTTTTCACCGTTCATTGTTACGTGTTGGTTTTATCATTGTTAAATAAATCCCTCTCTGCTTAGCTCATTCCTGCACTACACCAGAGGAGATTGTCTTGATCTTTTCCCCTGAACTCGCTTGCTCCATAATTGCAAATTGTGGTAAAAAGAAAAAAGTGATTGTACTTAAGAATTGGGCTGCCTATAAGATTAGTCACAGGGTGTACCAATTAGTCTATTTATCTAGTTACATAGAAACTAAAACAACGACATTGAATTGCGTTGTAAATACTGTCCGTCTTGTTTCAAAACGAATGACAACATGGCAACTAAATGCACGGCGTACAACTACATCTACGGCAGTGTCACCAATAAGGCTGCCCGTTTGAATCACATGGTGGAACGTACGGTGAACAGAGGAGTGTGCACAGCCAATTGTGCAGACTCGACAGCTAGTCTTATAAACGCAATTCCCAGTAATTCAGTAATGCAATTCTAGAAGATGTTACCATGACTTGCTATCAGAGTGACTGAAACATTAACAACATCATTGTGCCACGTGTCATGACACTTTTCAATAGACATTGTTCCTGACTGTTCCTAGCTTTTATTTTCCGCGGCTGATCACTTAACATGTTCTTATTTGAAAAGATATACAGTAGCTCCACGTAGAATCCGTGAACTATGTTTCCACCCCAGTATTTTGGCAATTTCTTTGAAGCGGCAGCAAGACGCGCCAGGCTGCTGCAAAATGAATACAATGCTGTGAAAACATTGGTATGGTGACACACAAACTGTGGCTCAATATGATTGAGCCATTTCTCTGTAGGTATAGAGATATTGGTGGACCAGAGCATTGTACGAGTCCTGTTGATACTGAAGCCATGGCAACTGCTATAATGTTACGTCACCTCTCTGAATGCCGCAGTGTCTTAACTGTTATAAAGTGCTACTGTCTGTCTAACCCATCAGAGTCTAACAACATGACCTCTGAATAAGACATTTCTAAAGGATTTACATGACTAATCCAAAAGTAACTGTCCATTAAATACAACGTGCGGTGCTGTGGAGAGGTATATTGTTTAATATCTTCAATAAAGACACCGTCGTTTGTCATTCAAACCTGGTTATTAACAGCCCGGTTCTCCCGGTAGGTCTCAAAATCGATATTTTGCGGCTTGATAAATGTGTGGTGTGGTGATTGAGCGGTGGAGTTCATCACATCCCTAACACGTCTCTATTCCTCTCATCTTACTAGTGAAAATGAAACAGGCGTGCATATATGTCAGGGTTCGGTCTTTGGTAACAATGACCACACACAGTGACAATTTCATACTTTCACTCATATGGAAGTGCAACATGAAAGTAAACATTGTGGTTTCAATACTAAAGGAGACAAACACACACAACCGACATTGATACTTGTGTAAATTCAATGTGTAACAATTTATCAATTTAAATCTCAAGCTCACTCAGGTTTACCTTACTAGATTACCTAAAATAAAAATTGGCCTTGCTTTTATCCCCCTCTATTTATTGTAGAAAACATGTCCATTTTGTTGCTGGAGTATCCATAGTAACTATTACTAAGCAACAAAACTCAGCAAGACCGGTATAAAATGAAAACCTTGAAAAAAAAGCTAAGCCTATTTGACATGGGTAGCTAATATTTAGAAATCTGCATTCATGCCTGCATTCAAAGACAGACTAAAAACACAAAAGCAAAACACTTCTAGACACATCATAGGGAAGTCTCATACTGACAGAGAACAAGGACATCTGACATTGTTTCAATTGAGCCATAGGTGTTCAGAGAAACAGTTCTGACGTAGAGAAAGAAGTCTTACCAGACAGGAAGGAGACCCAGTCTGGAGCTGATGAAAACCATTGCAAACATGACAAACAGAAGATTGCAAAGTCTCTGGCACTTTGCATAATTGGCCATTTTGGCAGCCTGCAAAAAACAAAACAAGCCAGACTCAGGTTCCTGTGCACAGTCATTAGACTAACAAATGAAATACTAATATATATATATATAAATAAGTTGTTCTTGGCAGTATATTATTCCATGAAACTGTTCTCCTGTTTGCGATTATGCTCAAACCTCCTACATGTCCACAGGACGTGTCAACACAAACCAGGGCCACGTTTCACAGGCAAACATTGTGGATTGTTAGATACATGACAATGCCTCATTCTATGCCAGTTCTACATAACACTACTGATCTACTGGAATGTTCCAGAACGGCACGGCTCGCGGTACTAATCCAATGTCTCACCTCCATCAGGATGTCGGAGGCGTCGTGAAGACACAGGACCAGCGTGCCCACCCGGGCCATGTTGTTGACGTAGGAGAAGGAAATGAGGGAGATGGTGGCCAGGTGATGCAGGAACATGATGGGGAAGTCCTGGTGGTGGTGGAGGGAAAAAGGCGTCACAGGGACGTCACACGGAGCGAGAAGCGCGTTCACAGCTCTCTATCATTTGACTCACAGCATGGGCTTTCTGAGAGCTTCTGCGTCACGCAGAGAACATGACCGCTGCTGTATTCAGTCTCCTCAGTCCCTCATACTGGCTGGCTGCACGCTAAGTAGTAGGACACTGAGTGACACGGTGAGGACCACATGATGTCAGGTCACCGTCACTGGGAAAAAGACTCGCTACACGCTGGAAATGGACATATTCATGCTGTGGAGTTGAATTCCTGCCCATTTGCTTTGGCTTTTTGCAGCCTTTTGTCAACTAGTCTTTTCACAAAGGAATCACATCTTGTAATAATGCTTGAGTCTAGGTTGTAATGGCGGGGGGTATTGTATAATACAATTGAAGCCAACTAAAAGGAGCTAGTCTGGTTGAGAAGTCCTGAGGAGGGAGGCTGTGGCATTGGCCGGATATGGATGACATGGAGATTGACAACTCTCAGGCTACAGCAGCAGCGGTAGTGGCCGGATATGTACTGTGGGGTAGTGGCCGGATATGGATAACATGAGACACCCCGAAAAGGTTGAAAACTCTCAGGCTAGAGCAGCAGCTGAGCAGCCGACCCAGAGCCAGAGGAGAGGGGAGAGAAGTGGCAAGAAACACAGAATGGAAGCATGGCAAGAGTGCAGGGAACATACTGGAATTGGCAGGGGTGTGCAGAGGTGCTCCTCAATGCACAGGGTTGTGCATGAAAAAACTGAAAGGAGAAACAAAAACAGACAACATGCCAACAGTCAACACAGAAATGAGAGATGAGGGAATAAACACCATGGCATCATGGGACAGATGAGTCAGTGAGTGGGTGAGCGTTATGTGCGCCGTGACGTGGACAGGGTTGAGGAGGGGGATGAGGAAGAGTGGTAGGTCCTGTTGTCTGCAGTGGGAACCATGCAAATGGACATTCTGTGATGCAAATCTATATCGCAGACAACACCGTGGCTAGGTCAGCAACTTCACGAACAACGACACACGATAATGGATATATATATATATATAAAATGGCGGTTGATGATGATGATTAGTGCTTAGACGCCGTAGCATTTTACATTTTAGAGCTTATGCCCAGACAGTGTTTTCCGTTTTTGTTCTTGACATATCGACAGTACTCCCCCTCCTCCCAGAAGCTAGCGACAGACCACAGACTAGACTCTCACATGAAAAACTATTCATAGAACAGACAATAGGAGCGCTAAATTTAAGTGCAGACAAACACTGGTTAGGGCTTCCCTCTGCAATTACTGCCGTGTCCATCAAAACTGTTCATTCACAATAGAAAAACAAACCGCTGGCTTCAAAATGTTATTAGTATTGCCGTTAACATTGGGGCTTCACTAAGGATGACTTTAATTCATATATTTGTATTATTGTTACAATTGTGGTGAAGAACAAATGGGTATTAAATCACATGCAAGCAAAATCTCTGGATAATGAAAAAAAAAAAATGCCAGAAAATCCCCAATGAATCGTATTGACTGGTTGTCTTACCTTCCTCCTGATATCAGTGAACTGGGAGAAGAGGAGAGACAGGTAGAAAGACAGTTCCAGTATGTAGTAGTAGTGTACGTCCACCGTCAGTGGCTGGGAAGAAAAACACACCAGTTAGATGAACACCTGGTCACACAGACAACAATATTGGTGTAAAAAAAGTTGCTTAGCAACCGGGAAAAAGCAGCTATGATTTAAAGGGGATCGGGGGCCTGACTGGGGGAGCTGCAGTGCCTCGCGGGAGCCCCGGTCACACCTCCCACCCACTCTCGCCGAGGCAGAGGGCCAGCGGTTGCACATCCGATTGAAACATTACCTGATAGGGATAGTTGTACCAGCACTCCCTGGTATTCCACAGCCACGGTGTCTGCAGAGGAAGTGCAACAAACCGTGATTAATGCATTGTTGTGCCGTTCCCAGACGTGCACTTACACTCATAAAGTGCTATTGATCCGAACACCTGAACGCCGCCACCGGCTCGGTACCGTGTTTAATTAACACCGGGCACATCAATAACGACGAGAACGTAACGACGTCAGATTGTATTTTCATTAACCGGGACATTTAATTGAATCAAAGCAAACTCTTGACATACCGCTGGGAGCCTATAGTAATGAGGCACGCGCGAGGACCCCGGAGGACCGAGACAGAGGACGTTTGTTTGGGTCCCACGGATTCATGACGATGGCTGTGACTTGTGCGTAGTGTTTAAGACTGGTCATGAGAACAACTTCGGTTAATGACCGGATTTGGGTACGGGCGTACGGCTTTCCCAGTTTGGCTTCAACCAGACAGTACTTTGTGCCAAAACAAACACAGACAACTTTATTGATAACTGAAACGATGGAGCTGAATGGATTTACCATGCATGAACTCAAATTAATTGAAGGGCTGTTACTACAAGCATGCAATGCTAGCTGTAATACTAGCTGTATTGATTATGGCAAGCGTTGCCTGGCGAAATAATGCCCAAACTAGATTACGGCGTTGTTAGTCCAACCATCCGTGTTGAGCAGAGAGGTGAACAGCTGCGGACAGGTAAATGCACACCCCGATTACACAGAGACATCAGGAACACTGCAACTTGTATGGAAATCTATTGAGTTTGCGTCGCTGCATCTGCAGAACGTGGCTATTAATACCCCCTGAGAGACTCACTCGGCCCAGCTGCAGGGAATCAACTCACTCCACAAAGTGCTTTGTCATGCAAGCTGTTGTTGCAATGAGAATGTCTCTCTGGCCATGACGTTTTCCATTCACCAGATCAATGGCAGCCACCGTAGCGGTGTGAGCAACGTTCGATTACTGGAGGCAGACAGAAGGTTTTGGGCCTTGGTATGTGAACCAGTTCCGGGGAGCACAAAGACCGACAGACGCACAAAGAGCATAAGATGAGGAGTGAGGATGGCATTTCCAGTCATTTCCCTGATATACCCATATACAAACAGCATTAGACTGAAGGTTGCCAGGGAACACGTTTGTCAACTGCGCACATGCTCACCGAACGCCATATCTGCATGTTGGATAGCCTACACTGCACAGAGCAAAACGGGATAAGACTGGAAAAAGACCCGCTTTGGGATACTCATTAGCATTGGGGAAGGAAACAAAATTGGGACATTAACTTCTTTAGAAAGACAGATGTTATGTTGGAAACCAACATTTGTCCTCCAGTTAAATGTTTTGTTGTGCAAATGTGCCCGCATCCCATGGATCAGCTTCACACCAACGCCCTCAAAGAATTCTGGTAGCTTCCAGAATATACCAGGGCTGCCAGCCAGCTGGGCCAACCCAGCCCCTACGAACCTGCCTCCTATTGGGACCTTGTCTGGGGAGGTATTTGGAGGCTTCGAGAGAGTAACGACGGAGAATGCAGAAAAATTACAACCAATAGCATCCATTCCTTCCAAACCCCCATATGAAGACCGCCCTAGAGACAAAGCCGCCATCTCATTAAAGGAGTTTGTCTTTTGGTTCTGATATCTTCCTCACTTTGTCCCCTTTTTTTGTTAATAGAACACCAACGGGACCCTGAACACATACTCTGTGTCCTTTCCCCGTGCCCCTGTGCCCGTTACAGTGTTTATTTCCCAAACCATTTAACACAATATCTTAAATCACTGTCACAGCTCCAAGCAAATTAATATATTAGTTCTTAGTGATTACTGTTAAGTTGACACAACTGCACTGCAAGATCCATTAAATCTAACCATGTCCACAATCCCTTGCGAGGTACAAGGCTCTGGTATAGCTCTCGGTTAAACAACATGTCGTCTATGCAAAACATGCTGAGTTTTCTTCTAGCTATTTATATAGACACAGCCCCTCCCACACACACACACATTCCCTTAATGATTTTGGAAAGTAGAACACTCACCTTCTTTAGGAAACGCACGCCGTAGGTAAATATATAAAGGTAAAATGTAAATCTCCACCTGAAAACAAAACAGAACAGAAGGTTATTCAGTAACACAGTCACAGGGTTGGTTCAGATGCTCTCTGTGGAATGTCAAAGAGGCCATGGCCGAGCTCCTGTGAGGGAGGCTATTTCAAGTACATCCGGGAAAGTCAGTCTGCCCTGGCTTTTGTTTAATACCATGACAATAAGACAGACTCAAATGGCACATAAAGACACATTGCTTCAAAGGAGTTTTGTTTTTATTATATTCTTTTATTAAAGATTTCTTCTTTCTAACGGGTGTGTTTTCATTCCCAGCCACTGACAATGGACGAACAATATATTGGAATTGGCTTCTACCTGTCTCTCCTCTTCTCCCAGAGAACAGATATCAGGAGGAAGGTTTACTCATTGATGATCATTTAAACTTAAATCTTCTTTTGGTAGCCCTAATTGTTCAATTCCAAATAACAGGGGCAAGGTTATAAAAAAACAGGAAGTACACCTATATTGGTCAGGGTTAATTAAAATGTGACCGTTATCTCTAACTAAACAACATATGAGGAACAAACACCACGATCACTGAAATAAAAAATACACATCACTTCAGTTTGACAAATGTTTTCTCCACTTTTGGTTTCAGTGTACGATCTGACATGGAGGGAAGGGCTGATCCGCCATTAAATCTTCAACCTAAGAGAAAAGTGCCATGCGTAAATTCAACCAGTGCAAGATAGGTTACTCAGGAATCGTACACAAGTCAGCCCAGAGGCCTGCTGGTCTGTCTGAGAAGTGGCCAGAGCCCTAGTGATCTCACATGCAGACGTCTGGACTCCAGGGTGAGCCACTACTACCGGTGCCTGGATGCCAACACACTGTACAGCTGCATGGCAGAGAGACATACAGGCCCTCCTGGTCTCAACCGCTGCTCTAAAACCAACATAACCGAGGGCGTATCCGTAACAACTGCACATTGATTAGATGAGAACGTTACTCTGGTGACAGTAGGGCTTCTTTCTCTCTCAGGCAGAGACGAGACGGAGCGCTACCAGTTGTCACCTCAGAGATTAAAGCCAATCTGAGGAAGAAGTTGCTGCTGCAGCTGCCACAACACCCAACTTCTGTACCGAAAATTAACAGCTAACAGCCCAACAGGGCGAACGGCCCACCACGGCTAACGGCCCACCACGGCTAACGGCCCACCACGGCTAACGGCCCACCACGGCTAACGGCCCACAACTAACATACGTCTTGTCAGACATTCCAAGGGGATTTTCATAATTAAATTAGTATGGTTGTTCCATTTATTATTTAATGGAAATACTTGAATTGGACTTGGACTGGCTCGTAACGATGACAAAATGCATCAATTATTTAGGACTGAGACTTTCCATTAATATGGCCTCGCTCAGTTAGAACAGCCTGCCAGCTGCAGGTGTACTCTGGTTTCACCTCATGGCAGTACATTGGAATAGCAACAATTCACCAGGCTAGAAATCACTAACAAGAAGTTCCAACTCCCACTAGCACGACATGACACGATGTTGTGTGGAGCTAATAGTCACAGACTTGTCTCAGAGGCGTAAATGTACTAACTCTGACCATGCTATGTGACACTCTGGTAGTTCTGTATACACCATGGTTGGTTTAACGTGTGTAGCTCTAGAAAAGTCTTGCTAAGAGCCAAATACAGTAAATAGAACATAGCCTGCAAGGATGTACACAACACTGCAGCAAATCCATATTAAGTCCTGTCTCTGAGGCAAATAATCTTTATGCTATCAAATGTCAGTGAGCCATACATACAAATTGAGGCTGTTACCTGTGCTCTAGTTACAAGCAGAACATCAACTTTAAATTCAAATGAAAATAGAGCCATCATTCATGACATCCGTATAGTCAAGCATAAGGTAATTGCCTCCATGCTTGATTAGAACTAATTGTAAAAACAAATGGGCTGGACTAGATTACCTAATGATAGGTCAAGATGACGGTTGCTTGGCAACTGGTTTGTCAAACACTGTAAAAGGGTACACTGCAAGTGCTTCTGAATCAATGCTATTTATGAACAATTATGACTCATAACGACTTTATTTTAATACCATTTTTGGTGGTGACAGTGTACTAGATAAACGGTCCTGTAAAATACCATGTTGTTGTCTTTCAAGCCGTGAAAAGCATAATGAAAGTCATAGCCTTTTTGATCATGTTTGCTGATACAAGGTTGTCAAACAAAGTACCGGTACTTCACATTTAGTTATTTTCAAATGGAATTACATGTAATTTTATAAAGCCCTATCTCCTTTAGCAGATGTCACAAAGGGCTTTTACAAACACCCAGCCTCTTTGCTTTATCATTTATTTTAAGTTATTGCGAATGTTTTCTCCTCTCCAAATACCCGCGTTAGGATTTCCCAGACTTTCCATTTCCCAAAACACAAATCTGAGTTTTTCCTGTTAAGGTTTAGCAGATTGTAATCTGCTGCCTTTGGTTCTTTTCTTCCCGTCAGAAAGTAACCCCAGAGGATTTAAGGGATGGAGGCCGATCAGTTCAGACATCCTCCGCTGTGTAAAAAAACAAAGCAGATGTCCTACCGGGAACATAACAGGCCTGATGAAACTGGCCGCAAAATAAATAACTGTGTGTGCTGCTTCTTCTGTCTTCATTCTCAAAGTGTCTCTCTTCGTTAGCATATTGAAAAGAGAAAGTCGGCCTCAGCTGGGCCATCCCAAAGTGTCGGAGACAACAACCTCCCATCAAACAGCTGTATACACAGCACTAATTACAGTAGGATTACTGTAGAGATGAGTGCTGCGGTGCTGTTTTAGGTAATGGCATTGTAAGCTACTGAGACAACAAAGAAAAACATTCCGGCATCCAATCTTTGTACTGCATTCTGCCCACAGCCACAGCACTGCATACATTTTATTATGTGGCACAACAGTGATACTCACACACAACATACACAACAGTGATACTCACACAACAGTGATATACACAGTCATACACAACAGTGATATACACAGTCATACACAACAGTGATATACACAGTCATACACAACAGTGATACTCACTTATTCAGTTTGATTCGTGGGGGAAATGTAAAGAAACCTGTCAGAGATCTTTTTTTAGCTACCCAGGAGTATGCTTTTCTCTCGCTCTCCAACTCTCTCTTAATATTTCACCAAACTAAATCAAGTTGTTCACACTGACAAACTAAATCTGATATATCTCTTCGAAGATGATGAAATAATAATTGTGCCTGTTCTCTAAGTAGTGTGTCTCTCCAGCTCCCGGAGCAAGCAACCCCCAGGGCACCAGAGAACTATGCGGTGCCTCGCTGCCTCTCTCACTGCCAGCCCGCAGGCCTGAATCCTCTGGTTTCAAACAGGAGCCCACTCTGACAGGACTTGTCAACTGGTACACCAGCTATACCTCCTGATCAAAGTCCTTGTAATGACAAAGATTGGAAACTCGATGCATCCACACCCGAATCTGTTTCCACATGTGTAATCTCTAAATCTATGAATAATTTGCTATATAACTATATGTTCTGTGGCAGTTGAGATCTCTTACATGCTCTCACAGAAGCGAGCCAACGTGCTGGGCTTCTCTTGGTTCCGGCGCTGTCGGAACCAGCGCTGGATGGTCCGTACGTCCCAGTCCAGTTGTTTGGACAGGCCCTCCAACCTCTTCTCATCTGGATGCTAGGAAACACAAGATCCAAAGAATGAATGCTTAATGTGCAAAACGTTTTTGCGGGAAGAGTCAGAAGTTACAATAGGTCTAATAAAAGCAGTTTCTGACCATTCAATCAGCATTATCCAATAGCAGTAAACACATACGTTTTACTGAAAAACTGAAGGCATTAACTTGCATTGAATTTCCATTATTGCCTTTGTTATTATTCACTTATGAGGATGTAAAAAGATTGTGGATGTCTACCTTGTGTGGTAAGTAGCGTGGTAGGTGACTGTATTTGTTGCAGGATACACTCCCTCTCTGAGCTAATCTTAACCATGGCGCATACATAAAACAAGGCACGAATACTTTCAAGTACTTTCAACACTCTGCTTTCTAGACTGTGAATTCAATGCCTCCTGGAAATACACTGCTTCTAATCTACAATATGGTATTAGTGCTAAAATGCAAACAAGTGTATTTCATATCTAACTGTCAGGGAAACACAGGAACCGCTTTCACCTTGGTGATTGCAGTGAAAACCTTCTCCAAAATCGCATTGGGCTGTGCCTTCTGGGGCTCATTGACCTGTATCTTCAGACCCAGGGCACATGGTCTGGCGATAAACCTGCAGGGATTAACACAACAGATTACATTCTCACAGTGTATCATTATACACTGTGTTTCATTAGAATAGAATTCATGATTTTTGTAACTTTGATAAATGTGGACCAATATGGCAGGTTTCCAATATGGTAGCCAATATTGACAACTAAAAATAAATGTGAATGCCAAAAAACGTTCACAATTAGTATTCATCAGTAATACTCGATTGACAGCATTATTTGCAAATGTTAAATGTCACAAATTAAGGCATATGACTAAGTTTCATAAACAGACAAAGGGATTTAAGAGGTTAAATGGCTGAAAGGGCATGCTAAGATGTTATCGCTACTTGCTGACTGCTGGAATAGAAAGAGAGCGAGAAACTGAGACAGAACGAAGAGAACCGCCAATAGGCAGTCAGCTAAGAGTCCATTCATAAAATGTCCTCATACTCCACAAATGAAACATGGTGTCAGCATTCAGACAATCTAACATGGAGGGACCATAATGCTATGAGAAATACTCTGTCTCACAATGGTTCAGCGATAAAAACCTACTCTGTTGAAGCTGTCATACATGTGAATTGTAAACAGCCAGTATCTATTCATTGCCATCATTCAGTGGATTCTGTGGATAATAAGCCAGCAATGCGACACGTTGTTTTAGTAATAAATACTTTAATAAAGATCAAAGTTTCAAAAGTAGCACACGGTAGACTTGGTTGTGCATAAGCAAGCTGTGACTGAGTATAGACTAAAATTACAAAGCTAACATCTTGGTCTAGAATCAATCATCACAGCAGAAACCACAATATGCTCTACTTTGTTTGCCATAGTAGTGTGTTAATAGGTCATGAGTAATGGGGAAAATGTCCATTGAAAAGTAAACCTCTAAACTCCCCAATCAAGACTGCTTACCGACCAGTAACATCTAAGGAGTGAGATTTTCACTGCAGAGGTATTGGGGCTTGAAACGCTCCTCCAGCAGTCTTTCAGGTTTCTATAGAGGTCTATGGTCTTTTGTACAGGGTATCCCATGTGTCTGAGTGCTGTCCCGAGCTAACAGCACCACATAGCCTGGCAGGATATACACAAATGGGACAGGCTATTTTGGAATCATTACTTAAACTCACACTGATCACGAACTACATAAGCAACAGTAGCACCCTTACAGACGTCCGAGAGGTCAACTAGTCGAAATAAGACAAGCATGACTCAAATAATGCCCTTGTCTTCTATTGACAGCTGCAAGTTGCTCCTTGGATACTCGACCAGGCGCTTTATTAAGGATATTTTTTTTTAAAGAACAATGCGGTTCTTGATGTTAAATAATTATATCTCAAGAATCATTGTTACAATGTAACTGACAGCCAGGCCTATTAAGATGCAATTACCTTCCTGATTGGACACACATCGCATCCCCTTGTGCATTGTCTAGAAATTCCGTATGAGCTAAACATGCTCCGATACCAAATAGTTTATCCTTAATGCTTTATGCTAAATGTAAATCAAAAGCACACGTTTGGTTTGAGCAATATAATAGTATCACCTCTGGATGCACCCACCTTTCAAAAACCAGCCGGATCATACAGATGCAGAAGGCTAAAGGACAAGCCAGATACAAATCCTCGGCTTGCGGGAAGGTTGCCTCGTCTGTGTTTTTTAAGTCAGCCCAGGTTACATTGTGAGGGAGCCAAAACCTTTCGTTCCAAAACCACGACAAAATGCCTGCCATTTCCTTGTATTGTGGACGCTTTGTCCCTCTTACCAATGGACCTGTAATAAATGCGATATCGAGGGCCTATAGCGTGGTCGCAGCAGCCTCTCACCGTGCAGCGTTCTGTCCAGGCTTTTACAGCGTGATGGGATCCGTGTATATATGCGCCGCCTGCCTATTTCCCCCTCGCTCTTTCCAGTGTGGGGAAGTCGACTCAATCAGGCTTCAGCTCCTCCGAAAGTGATTGGGTCATTGAACTGTCACACATGCGGTCGCAATACAAGGGTATTTACACCCTTTATACCCTTATACTTATTTATAGTTGTGTGGTGCTTGCAATGTAGTAAATCTGAAAACATGTTCTTATTTTTATTTCTGAATAGCAGGTTTTCATTTTTTTTAAACCAAATGCTAACGGACTGACGTTTCTTAGGACGGTTTGGTTGTTCTAGTCCCATTTGAAGCTACGCGTTTATTTAGTAGTAGTATTGCCATCTAGTGGATGTATTATATAAGTACACTTTGTAATACTTGGTAACCACTTTCAACATTCAGGCGACTCTGACGGAAATTAAATGATCAAAATGCTTGAATGTGACTGATAAACAAATCACATTGCATTACAAATAATATTTGCAGTCAGTTAGTCACAATTTTCTGATGACAGATTTTTGTTCGATATTCTCTAAAGTGGCCACTGCTACATCAAGAACCTAGATTAAATATTACAGCATAGACTAATACATGGCACTAAACTGACATTTAAACCATTGCAGCGTACTAAAATAAAACTGCAATCATTAGTGATTGATGTTAGAATGAAGTCATTATTATTATTATTATTTTTAAGTCATGTTTGGTTTGTTGGTTTATTTTTATTAAGTCAAATTACAATTTTTTAATGCAGTGAAACGTGCTCCAATAATGTGGTCCGTTATCTTCCGGATGTTTTCCTAGCAGACGGTAGTAGTAGGCATGCTCCAGCCAGCAGCTGACAGGTTTGTAGTCTGGAGAGCAGAACATTTGACAGTCTCTCAGTTGACTCTATAGGGTCGCTATTAGTGGCTCAGCAGCAGCAGCAGCAGCATCATGGCGGAGCGAGGCGAGTCTCCGGCTCCTGTTCACAATCCGCAACCAGTGCTGACAACGAACTGGCCAATTACCAGGGAGTCGTACGAGTTACAGGAAGTCATAGGTTAGTAGCCATAGGATACCTCTCAATATAATATAGTGTAACCGTGTAATGTTTTATCATGTATACGGCTCGGGTGGTTGTCAGGGTAGTGAATGACGACGAGGGCCTACCGGCGTTTTCACATTCAACAGCGTCTCTGTAATGATGTACAATGCGGATGTTGACAACCGCCATGTAGTGGATCTTGTGAGAAGAAACAGCATTTATTTAATCACACTGTCATATATTGAAAGCCACTGTACAGTTGCATTCATGTGGGCAGGAGTGTCATTTGACGTAAACGCGTTTTTAATGCGTTTGGTGTTTGCGGAACGATGCTCATTTATGACGCGTGTCCAGTAATAGTGCAATTGATATGCACCAGTAGGGTAATAGAGCAATATATATGCTGCAGTAGGGTAATAGTGCAATAGATATGCACCAGTAGGGTAATAGTGCAATAGATATGTACCAGTAGGGTAATAGTGCAATAGATATGCACCAGTAGGGTAATAGTGCAATAGATATGCACCAGTAGGGTAATAGTGCAATAGATATGCACCAGTAGGGTAATAGTGCAATAGATATGCACCAGTAGGGTAATAGTGCAATAGATATGCACCAGTAGGGTAATAGTGCAATAGATATGCACCAGTAGGGTAATAGTGCAATAGATATGCACCAGTAGGGTAATAGTGCAATAGATATGCACCAGTAGGGTAATAGTGCAATAGATATGCACCAGTAGGGTAATAGTGCAATAGATATGCACCAGTAGGGTAATAGTGCAATAGATATGCACCAGTAGGGTAATAGTGCAATAGATATGCACCAGTAGGGTAATAGTGCAATAGATATGCACAATGCATCACCCGGATGAACATGGCAGTTGTGCCTGGGCCCTACCTGCATTTATTATGGTATGTTTCAGATATTGAATCGCATGCTACTTCTGAAGTTAGAATGTGAATCTAGGCTTTCTTTTTCTTCTAACACGATTAAAGTCAGTAAAAGTGAAATTGTATTATTCATGATTATTGTTATTATGATTAATGCATATCAGGATTTAGAATTGGCAACGTACGATATCAAGGGTATATGACACATTTTGGTCTACTATTTGATCATCAAAAGAAAAATTGCATAGGCCTATAGATTAAATTACTAGACTTTTTTATGTATATGTGTTTTAAGTTGCAAAATGTTATAAGTTCTAATATAACATTTAAAATGTTTATTTGATCAATCTGGAACTGTTTGAAAACTTTAGTTACAGGAAAAGGAAGGGATATTACCTTTTATTAAATTTTTCATAGCAAAATCGAATGAATGTCTTGTTTATTATTTTCACATGTCAGCAAGAATAATTGGTAATTGAAGGTAACTAGCACTTCAATTAGGTTACATCAAGTAGGGTGAACCCTGTTACATTGTTACAATACTGACATCATTTGCCTCGGGTCGGTGACACTCTCATTGCCCTCTACTGGCCATAACAACATACTTCATATGATTGGCTTATCTTATAATATATTAATGCTAATTTACCAAACCCGTTTTGGAATTTTGTCATGTATAAATTGTGTAAAACTTTTTAATGTGTCTTATACGTTTTAGTCCAGATACAGATTATATTTGTTCAGTATGTAGAAAAAAGATGAGCAGTCGCTGACAGCGAAACCATATCAGTTCTGATAAGGGACATCACTGCAGCCATGAGCTGCTGTGGCTAGTTTTAAGTATTTTCTGTACTTATAATCAACAGTTAATCAAGCAGTCCAATCTCCTGTCATTTGTATCTGTCCCTAGCAGTTGGCATGCTGTGTAGCTGTGTCACTATCTTAGTAAACATAACTCTAGCTTAGCTTGGTTTGTCATTCCCAAAACCCCTGTTAACAACTGTTAAACTGACTGTTATTCTTAGCATATGATTACACAGCAATCCTGCATTTGGCAATGATTCCCATTCATTCTTCACCATGGTCATGTTCAATGTCACCTTAATCTCCTGTCTTCTTATTCCAGGCAGTGGGGCGACTGCTGTAGTTCAGGCGGCCCTGTGCACCCCCAGACAGGAACGAGTGGCTGTAAAGAGAATAAACCTGGAGAAATGCCAAACCAGCATGGATGAGCTATTGGTGAGAACGATAATACATAAGGGCTATATATTAATTGTGTATTTTGCTTTTGACCCTCTTTTGCCCACACTCTTCTGATTGAGCTTAGGTGTGAGTAGAAACTGTAAATAACAATATGTCTATATGAATAACAAATTAATAATTTCACTTAAAATGTCTTAAAATCTCTTTGTGTTTTAGGAATATTATTCTGTGTAATGTATTTTACATTTTTGTAGTAAAGTAAATCACCTGTCCTGAGCTCTCATACGAGAACTGGTTATCTTCACTTAAGTGTCTCATAAAAACCTCTTTCCTCTTATACATTAGAAAGAAATTCAAGCCATGAGCCAATGCAACCATCCAAATGTTGTCACTTACTTCACCTCATTTGTGGTAAAAGACGAACTTTGGTTAGTCATGAAACTTCTGAGTGGAGGTAAGCATTGGCTTTTAAATTGTCACTAAATGTAACTGGGTTTTATATTGTACTTTCAAACTAAACACCAGTGATCCTAATGTCATAACACTGGTATAGCCTGAATGTTGGCACATTCCACTTCCTTGTAACAGGTACTCGTACAGACACTTGTTTGTCGGTTTGACCAGTTTCCGCTAAACCTGCTTCATGTTATGCACATTTAAAGGTGTTAATATTGCATGAGCATCAAACATTGTAACTAACATGCTTGAGGCACAATTTGTAAAGTGATCCTTTCAGCGCATTGTTTTTCTCTTTGCTTCCTCTTTTAAGGATCCATGTTAGATATAATAAAGCACACATTCAGTCGAGGGGAACACAAGAATGGCGTTCTAGATGAGCTCATAATTGCAACCATACTGAAAGAGGTCCTTGAGGGCCTGGACTACCTGCACAGAAATGGACAAATACACAGGTAACGTGGAGTAGGAAACTAAAATATATATACATGTTACATATTAATAAACTGTAATGTAATCTAAGAGTTATGTGTTGTTATTTAGATTATGTTGACTAACATTAAAATGTGACAAATGGACACAGATGGTGTTGTAGGAACTTTGCATTAAACACATAGTTGAACTGGCCAGGATTTCAAGGTCAAAAAGAACTGGACAGCCATTACCGCCCTGGGCCCTGTTCCAGATAACAGCAGGAAGCCAAACTAATTCACTCACACGGGTGTCATCGATTTTGACATGACATGTTTTTTCCCCCCCCCCGCTGTGTTTGTGTGACCTCAGGGACGTGAAGGCCGGGAACATTCTGCTGGGAGAGGACGGCTCTGTTCAGATTGCAGGTATGTCTCTGAGGGTACACCCTCAGCCCATGTTCACCACTTCCATTCTGTTGACGTTAGCTCGCTCACCGACCCCGATGTCTGTAGCACTGTGTGTGCCGGCGGCCACTTAATACACGCGCACTTAACAACACCGCAAGCAGGATGGTCGGCCTGGAAACAGCACACTGGCTTCAGCGTGAGCACAGACACACAGGTGACTATAATGGGCTCATTAAGGGTGCCGCTGGATACTCAATCAGCACCACACTTATCAGCTGTTGGTTTTTCCTCACTAAAATAGAGAACACCGAGGAAAACAAAGAACCCCGTTTGCTAATTATATTTGATGGACATTGAGTTGGACTATCAAATACATCGTTAAAGTTGTTTTGGATTTACCTCTCAAGCATCAGTACTGGAAACCTAGCCTATCTGGGGTCTGTAGAAGCTCAACTCTCCATTGGCTGCTATATCGCTTCTCTGATACAGGATGAGGTCTTCCTTGGCTTTTTAACTGATACAGGATGAGCTCCTGCCTGGGCTGTTTAACTGATACAGGATGAGTTCCTGCCTTCGCTGTTTAACTGATACAGGATGAGTCCCTCATGGGCTGTTTAACTGATACAGGATGAGTTCCTGCCTTCGCTGTTTAACTGATACAGGATGAGTCCCTCATGGGCTGTTTAACTGATACAGGATGATGTCATCATGGGCTGTATATCTGATACAGGATGATGTCATCATGGGCTGTATATCTGATACAGGATGAGGTCATCATGGGCTGTTTAACTGATACAGGATGAGGTCTTAGTCCTGTTGTGGCGGCTGTGAGATGGTAGACCCCAATGGAAATTATCCTTTAGTCCGGTGAACCCCAGAATCCCTGTTAACCCAAGTCCTATGTGTATTATACTGAACCTGACTGACCCTGCTGGAGCTGTGACTGAGCCAAATCCCAGGTTCTGACTCGGCAGATAAGTGTCCTGGGGTGCTGACAGCCTGACACTGCAGCCTGGTCCACTGCTGGCTGGTCCACAGTGTCAGCCAGACGAGCCTGCACAGTCAGTGCACCCCACCCCCTCCCCATGGCTCGAATCTCTGCAAACCCCCGCCCCCCCCTGAGGACATGCCACCGACTCTGCTGGAGCCAGGACTCCTAGGCTGAATCGCATACTTTCCATACTATATAGTATGCCAGAACATTAGTGTGTCCCAAACCACAGTACAGTGAAAATACTGCATTGGTGTTTTTTTAGGTGTTTTTCTGGTGTTTTTTTCATGCATGATGTTTGGGGTGCTAAACCCGTGTTTGGGGTGTACCTTAAAAAGAGAATAGTGTGGTCATATACCAGTCATAAACTTATGATACACAACTCATCTACTCCTCACTTCTTTAGCCACTTACCTGTTCTTATCTGTGTTCAGTTCCTATCAGGTGCACATAGTAAATAAAAATAATAATGTAATAGTTGTGAAAGTTCTGGCTTTATTTGAATAAATTACAACACGCCATTATCATAATTGGATGGTGATAAAGTAGCACATTCCACCCACGTTTAAACATGAATTATTCATATTTGTGTATAGATTTTGGAGTAAGTGCCTTTCTGGCCACTGGAGGAGATATGACCAGAAACAAAGTGCGTAAAACCTTTGTGGGCACACCGTGTTGGATGGCCCCTGAAGTGATGGAGCAGGTGAGACATTTTGTTTTGGCAAAGTTACACCTGCTAGCTGTGTTCACAAACTGTACAATATCATCAATAGTGCTGCTCTGTCCCCAGGTACGAGGTTATGACTTCAAAGCAGATATCTGGAGTTTTGGAATTACGGCCATAGAGTTGGCCACAGGTTCTGCACCTTACCACCAATACCCACCCATGAAGGTGAGACACGCAGAATATCCTACCCTTCAGCTAACAAAGCTACAGCTACCAAGCTGTGTCTATGTCAATGGCTTCCAAAAATGTTTATGGTGAACTTCCAGGTCTTAAGAACGTTATTCAACGTATTCTTTAGAACCTGGCCGATAAATATTTAGAACTTCAAGGTCATAACAACTTTATCAGTTCTCTAAAACCTGGCAGAGAAGTCTTTAGAACTTCCAGGTCTTAAGAACTTTATTCAAAAGTTCTTTAGAACCTTTTCAGGTTTTTAGAACCTGGCTGAGAAGTATTTAGAACTTTCAGGTCTTAAGATACATTACAGTTTTTGATTTATGCCATGCATCAGAATAAAACAAATAAAAACATAAAATAGGCAATTTAATGAGGCCCAGCAACATATACAGCAGTGTGTGTTATGGCGTTATGGTGTTAGGGTGTGTTATGCTACATGTTCATTTCAGGATATGTGATGGAAATTTAAATAGTAGATGGTTGCATGAAGAGGGCCTGATTTAAATTTGGCACACACACCTATTAAATGACTTAAATCAAACCGATGCAAGGAAATATAAAAACATATTAGTTGATTTATCAAGTTGTATATGTCATTTTGACAAAGGTATAGGAGATAAATTTCTCATCCGCTTAATAAATGCAGTTTCATTATAAAAGATCATCCAGCACAGATGGGCTTGATTCTGCAAATCATTATGAATAAGTGGCCAAACACAATGATTGACCTACCTGTATGTGTTTATGCTAACTTTTAGCCAAAACAATGACAATGATAGATGTGACCTAGCCAAACCTGTATTTGTTCAATACCAAGCTGCTACGTTTTGCCAAACACTAATGTTTAGTCAAACACAATGTTTAGTCAAACACAATGATACAGAGAGTGACCTACCTGTATTTGTCAAATACCACGCTGCTATGCTAACATTTGGTCAAACACAATGATAGAGAGAGTGACCTACCTGTATGTGTTCAATACCAAGCTGCTATGCTAACGTTTAGCCAAACACAATGATAGAGAGAGTGACCTACCTGTATGTGTTCAATACCAAGCTGCTATGCTAACGTTTAGCCAAACACAATGATAGAGAGAGTGACCTACCTGTATGTGTTCAATACCAAGCTGCTATGCTAACGTTTAACGTTTAGCCAAACACAATGATAGAAAGAGTGACCTACCTGTATGTGTTCAATACCAAACTGCTATGCTAATGTTTAGCCAAACACAATGATAGAGTGACCTACCTGTCTTTGTTCAATACCACAATGCTATGCTAACGTTTAGTCAAACACAATGATAGAGTGACCTACCTGTATTTGTTCAATACCACACTGCTATGCTAACGTTTAGTCAAACACAATGATAGAGTGACCTACCTGTATTTGTTCAATACCAAGCTGCTATGCTAACATTGAAACGACAATGTTT
This sequence comes from Dallia pectoralis, assembly GCA_029465975.1. Classification (NCBI taxonomy): domain Eukaryota; kingdom Metazoa; phylum Chordata; class Actinopteri; order Esociformes; family Umbridae; genus Dallia; species Dallia pectoralis. Next base: position 14,433,344 of record CM055731.1, read on the forward strand.
TTCTTTGTCAGAATAATAAAACCCCAGGTTATTGCACTCATTTTTCCATTGCGGTGTAAAGTGCCATAGCCAGCGCGCAGGAAAGCAACCACATTACAAATGTATTCCCACCATCAGTTCATTTAACTAAATTTGTGATTTATTATATGGCCCACCAAAGTGCAAGGGGAAAAGCCCGTTTAGAAAAAAAAATTATAACCTCAGTTCATTAAATCCCATTGGTAAAGGTCTAACCAATGTCCGACAGATACATTTAAATATATGACATTTAAACGAATCAACCAATTTCATATGAAAAATGGCACGAGCAAACGACAAGACATTTCAGTCGACAGTGGCAAGCAATCATTTCAGCACCACCTCTTGCAGCATTTGCTGATAAATATCCGCACTCTCGCCAACCATCAAACTGTTTTCCTGCGCGACCTTGATATCATCAGACATGTCATCTATTCTATTAAACATGTTGTCTGAAACAGGGATTTTGCCAACCTGTGTTACCACACAAATGATTTGCTTACAAGCAGGAATGATTAGAATTCAGCGAAGCTCTGTTACCAGGGCAGTGTTTTTTAATTATGGATCATTACCGTCTCCAGATGTTGTTTACTACTGCTGCGTTAGCGAGCTGCTCCTGGTAGATGTCACTCTGGTAGTTGCACCTGTCAAAAAAAATCCCAGCGCCAGACTTTTATGGCATCGTCTGGTGGTGAAGCATGTTTAATTGCGTATCTTTAGATACACCTAGTTAGCGGGCTAGTTATTTTAAGAATGTGTATACCTATGTGTGTGCCGTTATGAGAGGTTAACCTAAACATTTGCAACTCTGTTTGGTTTCGACGATCAGGACTAGTGTGGTCCCTGTTCTGTCTCCCTCTGTAATGCGCAAATATTGACTTATGTTCCGGAAAACATCATGGAAAATATAACCCTGATGTTTCAATATTGCCATATATTTGTATTTTTTTTAATGGATTTCATTTTTGAGTTGACACTATTATTTTTCACATGGAATTCCGTTTCTTGAACAAAACGACAACAATTTCAGGAGCACTCGCAGTTGAAACCTTCCGGCGTGTATATAAACCTCATGTTCTTCCCCTAGGTCTTAATGTTAACCCTGCAGAATGATCCTCCCACCCTAGAGACGGGTGTGGAGGACAAAGAGATGCTGAAAAAATATGGGAAATCCTTTAGGAAGCTAATAACCCTGTGCCTTCAGAAGGAGCCTGCCAAGAGGTGGGTACCTTTTCTTTACTTCATCTGTGAGCTGCATCCAACTTTTCATTCACTGTGATTTTGTCAGGTGTGTCTGTTGATGAGACAGTAGCACAGATGGCACAGACATTTCACAAGACCCGAAAAAAAGACAGTAATAACGTTTCGTCGGTTCAGTCTTCCCTTCCCAAGAAGAACCTTCTCCCAGTAACAGATTGTAGAACTCGAACATATAGTCCCACGTGGCATGATTGGAGCTTGTTCTAATGTTTGTTTTATTTCTCCATAGGCCTACAGCAGCAGAACTTTTAAAATGTAAATTTTTCCAGAAGGCCAAGGTACTTTTTCCTGCAGGATTCAACCTGTTCTATTTGTTTGAGGCCTAATGGGTTTGGTGGTGGATGTTGGTAACGTGTGTTTTTCATTTGCAGAACAGGGAGTATCTGATCGAACATTTGCTATGCAGAGCGCCCAACATTGCCCAGAGAGCCAGAAGGGTAATGTCTCAACAAACAGCACACTTGTACCCCTTAACCCTCAGTAAAGCTGCCCCCTATAGTTACTAAATATTAGAAACAATAAGAATGTATGTATTTGAGCTGTTATGTGTTATCTCACATACACCGTCTCTCCCTCGCTCTCTCTCGCTCTCCCTCGCTCTCTCTCGCTCTCCCTCGCTCACCCTCTCTCCATCGTATTCTTCATTCACTCTGTGTTCTGTGAGGGCGTGGCTGCAAATATGGGCCACAGCTGGAACGAGATCTGTCAGTCAGAATCGATGCGCTGACAACTCCGGCATCAGTGGTCCCCAATGTCGCTCAGACGCTCACTGCAAGTGGCACACAACGACAAATAGGATTTAAAGTGATCGGTTAGGTAACGGGGAGGTGGCATTTAAACACACTATTTGCATGGTCAGTTGCCTTGCCGTCACAGCTTACTGGATAAGATCTGCAGTGCAGCGCCAATGCCTGATATTAGCCCACATCGACCTCAGACGGAACGGGTCAACCGAATCGATGCAAATGCCAGCGGGCAAAAAGGCCGGCAGGTGCGGATTGGATGGGAATCCGTTGGGAATCCGCTGGGAATCCGCTGGGAATCCGCTGGTCTGGTCTGGGTGACCGGAGGACACGGGGGACTGGAGGTGTCGTGCGAACCAGTCATTTAGCAGAGCATAACATAGACAGAGGGGGAAGTGACTTGTGACATTGGTCGTCAGTCAGAGGCGCTGAGGGAACCTGGTCAAAACAACAGTAGCCTCTATTCAGATCGTGTGTGGTTGGATGAAATAGGATAGCAACATGATTGGCTGAGAGAATATGGTTGATTGAAGCGTGACTGTAGGATAATTAGGGTTCTATTCCTGGGGCTGTAATGTAATCATAACGCCCTCTTCACTGCAGTCCACCAAAAAAAACGTCCTCATTGCCCTCCTCTCTCCTCCCATAAGCTGTGTCCTCGTCTCCTGCCCAGCCCTCCTCTCTGAGCTTTGCTCCTCTCCTGCCTCCTCCCTAACCCTCTCCCTGTTTGATTTAGCAGATTGTGCTCCCATGAGATCTAGGCTTAGTAAATGTTGAAATAGCTCCCCAGGGGAGCTGGGAGAGGTAGACTTTGAAGGTGAAGCCGTCGACACATAAGTGCCATATTGCCTATAGTTACGGAGCCTATTTTTACACCAGTTGTAATGTATGTATTCTGATATGAAGATTGCAGTCACCGAGAAGCTCATACAGATGCTTCACAGTGTAAAGGCTTCGTGGCGTCATTCACTATGTCTTCTGAAATGTATCTGGGTTGCTTTGATTGACAACAGCAGAGGACCCTCCCCAGTGTGAGGGGGAGACACATTTTTATTTAATGGGCCAAAAATATTTAAATTTTTGTATGTGGTGAAATTGCAGTGGTCTTCTGGTTGATAATAGTAATCAGCTCCGTTAAAAAAGCCTAAATGAACTGTTGGCCGCATTGGACAATGAACGTTGAGCCATTACTAAGAGTACCCAAATGTAAGGCGACGAACTAGGAAATTATCGTGTTTCAGCACTTGTTTCGGCCAGCAGAGGGCAGGCTTGCATCTCAGTTGATCCCCTACTAGGGGCTCGATGACTATTTCTATGAGCCGATATGGTGGGCGGTGTGTCACAGCAGTCATACATGTGTTCCTCAATGGAACGTTGACAAATAATCGCGATACATCGCTGAGACCGATTTGACACACAAAGACACAGATGCCGAGGCGTTGAAACCCGAGCGTCATCTCTTGTTCTCATATTTGCATATTTTTCTAAGTGTGCATGCCGGTACAAATGAGAGTTCCTGTTCCTGCTATGTACTAATCCAAGTTGTTCCCATGCTTCGGCGTAGACCGCGTGGTTTTACCGTGTGTGTTTCGGGAGCCCTGCATGCCTCTGAACTTTCCCATGAATCCACACAATGCAGGTGATGATGATCAGAGTGGACTGATGCTTTTTTGTTTCGCTGAAGGAGCCAGAGCAGAATTCCAGGAGCATGGGCTCTGTCTCAGGTTCGGGGAAAGAACTTGATGCCAGCGGAAGGGTACATGTTCTTTGACTTAGCCATAGAATGACGGGTGCCCCCCCCACTTAGACGATTCCGGAGTTGCCCGCTTAAGGACTCCTGTGTTTAATTTCTCTCTGTGTATAGTTTCGGCGCCCTTTTTTTTTGTCTTTAATTTGATAGCTCATAGCAGCCCAATTCGTGCCTTGTATACCGGCATCTTTCTTGTGAAATATTTCTAAAATCCCATCAGCTCGTGTAAGCCAAACGAATACAACTGAATGTAGGCTTCAAACCTGTAGTATATTGTTTTATTTCTTCAGTTTGAAGTGTGTGTGTTAACAGCTGTGCCGTGTCCGTTCCAGGTAAGGCGAGTCCCCGGGTCCAGCGGCCATCTGCACAAGACCGTTGACGGAGACTGGGAGTGGAGCGATGACGAGCTGGACGAGAGGAGCGAAGAGGGCAAGGCGGCTGTCAATCAGGGCAGGGTGGGTCTGAGCTAGGGTTTAACGATTTTGGAAAATAATCAAATTGCGATGTTTTTTTACCAATATTCCAATTTTACACTTGCAATTCTTTTTAAACTTTTAAACTCTTTGTCTTCTGTATTATTCAACAAAGACAGGCAATAAATTATTGTATATTATTACCAACACAATTTTAGATTAAACATAAGCTGTTCTCTCCTGTAGGCTAGGCCTTTATGTTATGATGATATTAGGTGATGCATGAGTTGATATGAATTACATATATTTATTGAACTACTTCAATCACAGTAGTGTATTGACTGGTTTGTTGAACTTCCAGCCTTGTAATCATGTAATAATTATCATGGCAACATAAAGGACTGACAAATAAGCCTGGTGTAAACATTAATATAAAAGTCAGTAACACATCACCAAAACTAAAGTGCAGAAGTAGTTTAAAAAAATCCACACTAAGTCACTGTGATAAACTTATGATATGCAAACATGTGGATTGCACATTTTGAACACTGTCTGTGAATCTTTCTAGACATTCTTTAAATAAATAAATAAAATATATATATTTACTGATCTCTAGTCAGTAACATATCACAGAGTGTGCAGAAAATTAAAGGAGAGCAAATATCTGCTAGCAACGTTAGCAACGTTAGCAAAGCAGGTTTTGCACAATACCTGATGCTGCACAGCATATTCTATACTAAAGCAGAAATACTCCCATACAACTGACATAGTGTTCCTCTTAGACACTTAAGTTCCCCTGGTATCAGGTTCTGTCGAGCCTGAGGCCATTGTACAACCGGCGTGCCCAGTTGACGCTCACTCTCCAGACTGCTTTACTTTTGCGTGTCACGTGACCAGAGTGTTATCGCAGCCTTTGCGGTTAGAACATCTCGCTGCATCATATTGGGGTATTATCGCAAAAGCAAGTATCCGTTCAGCCATAGTGAGACCAGGAAGTGTGACCAGGAAGGTAGACACACACACCGTGATCCCGGTCACACGGGCAGAAGAAGAATGGCCCACTAATGTTGGAGGATGTTTTTAAATCTGCGGCCTGTACTTTGACTGAATTATACCTACTTTTTATTTTTGCCTTTGTACATTCCCTCTCCTGTGGAGGAGATCTCAGAAAATTGTGTTTCAGATAGGAGCCTGTCTGGCAGCACAGGAGGTAGTTGGTGAGGGTTTGTAAGATAGCTGCATGGGGGCCGGGAAGACAGCCGGGGAGACAGCCATGATCAAAGATCTGAAGGGCCTTTGATATGGAGGCCTTACCTGAATGTCACTTACAGGGAAAATGTACACAGAACAAAGATGGCACAAATGAAATACTGATAATAACATCTCATCTTTCTCTGTTTGCCTCCTGTACCCAACATTATGCTAATGATCTTGCAGAGACTGCGTTCTAAGGTGATTGCGCTCCACCTCTGAGTCATATTCAGATTAGTCAAGACTGCAAATATCATTATGCCTGTGTTTGATTTTCACTTGCAGTCACAAAGGGTCCGAGAGGAAAACGAAGAGGGAGTCAACGACGTAAGTCAGCAAAAAATTACTGAGACTAATTACTAGCATAGACTCGCTGCTCTTAACAAAGTTCCCCTGCAAATCACGTTATCCAGCACAGACAAATGGCTTCTAAATAACCGTTCTACCTTTAGCACTTTGTTCTACAGAATAACTTTGTCTTGTGCCTCAGGATGTGGAAAACGCCAACAGTGTTTCCATGGACGGACTGTCCATTCAGCATCCCCAGGTGAGTTTTTGGAAGCAGCAGCACCAGCAGAGGCAGATGTTATTTGTCATGATTCAGTGACCTTGAAACACCTCTGAGCATGTGTGTGTGTGTGTATGTATGTATGTGTGTGTGCGCGTGTGTGCTTGTCCCTCTCGGCTTCCGGAGGAGACCTTTCAGCGGTAATAAGTCAGAGAATGGTCGTCCCGCTGCCACCGCCGGCTCAGAGCCTGGCTGTTTGTCATCTAAAAGGCCGGGTGCCTTTCTCTCACTGGCCATTGTAATTTCAGAAATAAGCCAGAGCACTATGTGGTTTAACCCTTGCCCGCCCTGTCCCCTACCCGAACACACGTCTGACAGCGACGGAGGCCACAAGTGTGCGGTTCTTATTTTGTTTGAGTCGGGATCTAGTCGAGTCAGCGTCAAAAGGATTGTGCCTTCTCACAAACAGAACTCAATTATCTTGTCAGAATACATCAATACAAGTATTTACTCTGTAGAAATGGAATGGGTTTGTGTGATTAATGTTTTCTTCCGTTGAATAGGAGGTTTAATCATTTCAGCACGGCGCGCCAGATTCAGATATATTTATAGTACAGGAGATATCGGGGAGTTCATTAACTCACTAGACTCTGTTTAACTTACAGGTTCCACCATGTGAGAAGAACACCGGGCCGTATTTTCCAATAGCTCTGAATATGGTTCTACGGCTGAGGTAAAGGCAGTTTAAATTGGTTCTCATTCTCCCTTTATCTGTTTTACCCAAACAGAGCTCGGGCATATGTGCTCCGAGGCTAATAGACCTAATGTTGACCTAATGATGTTGTGGCGCGCCGAAGAAATGATCTGCGCTGTAATCTGGCTAAGAGATTGTTTTGGAGAGAAGCGAGCATTAAGATCCATTGAGTCTCCGTTGGCTCCAAATTATTGTATTTTCTCAGAGACTGAATTAGAGGACTGTTAATGATTTGTACCCCGCTCCCACCAGACTTAACAAGTCAAACCTGGTCTGACCTGACCTTTATCTCGGCGAGTCCAGGGACTTCCTCACATTAAAGCGGAGCTGCTGGGTTAAACGGCTATTCTTCAAATTATGATTCAGGACTGTAGCTAGATTTACAACGGCTATAGAATAAATATATGATCAGATTTAGTCTTAGACTAATGACCAATGTTGAATAGGTTCAGACTTAAATAAAGTGTTAGATTCCGGCCCTGACTTGTTTATATATTCAGTCCATTTATGAAGTGATAACTGGTGTTGTTTTGGCTTCAGATCAAAAGTGGAAGACAGTATACAGTTATTACATTGATTTTAGATCCTGTGAAATGGAAGCAGATTTAAACCTCATGTCTGAAAGCAGGATATGCAAGGTAAATGTGAAAATTGTGGCACACCCACGCATCCTCACACAAGCATATTCACAAACACACACACATACATACACAATGCTAAGGAACTCTGCCACAGACAATAAGAGTATATCTGGTTAGCTATGGACTTCTCATGATGAGCTGAATAGAGCGCTGGATGCAGAGTAGCATAGCATCGGCTCTGGGTCGATAAGATAACAGGCACCATCTGAATGGCCCTCCCCAGGCCCCTCCCCAGGCCCCTCCCCTGGCCCCTCCCCTGGCCTCCTCCCCTGGCCTCCCCCCTGGCCTCCTCCCCGGCCTCCTCCCCGGCCTCCTCTCCGGCCTCCCCCGGCCTCCTCCCCAGGCCCCTCCCCTTGCCTCCTCCCCCGGCCTCCTCCCGGCCTCCTGGCCTCCTCCCCTGGCCTATTCCCCTGGCCCCCCTAAACACCACACAAGCCACCCTTTCACTGCACACCAACAACAGGCCGACTGGAGGTAGACTGCCATTACTCTAACCCTGACATAAATAAATGTCTTGAGACCAGTGGAGCTGGAGCAACTTTTCACTAGCCATGGTTCCATTCATTGCGGACCTTTCATTCCGTTTTCCTTAAAAGTGTTTTTAGCCCAGACTCAGAGAGAGATAGAGGCTTGCTGCATGCACAGTGCATTAAACTAGTCCTGGTTTAATAGGACAGTCTCATCATAACCAGTGGATTTCAGTGATCGAGTAAAACAAGTCAACTACCAAAATCCACACCCCGATTCGGGCCGAAACAGGCCGTCCATGTCACACAGTACCAATACAGGGCAGCTACTTTACCAGACATCTCAATTAAGACAACTCCATACGTAAGTACCAGATTAACTAGTCTTAGCGTTGCCAACTTCTATTTCCCATAGAGCCCAAATGGAGCTTTGTTGCATTTACTTGACATCCGCCATGTAGAAATACCATGCAGAAGTGTTTGCACAGCAGTTTCTGTATAACCCTGCTAAGTCCATGAACTGTTAAAGAAGATTTGGAACCATTTGACAGGCCATTACATTACGTTTGATTCGCGGGGAAGATACCTTTTATACACTGGTAAATTCCATTGATCCCATTTCACAGCTTTTAAAAACGCTGTAGGGGAACTTTGATGGATGTCTACAAAAATGTTCTGTATCCCCAGAGTTCAAAGTCAGTGTAATAAAACAAGAGGCTTATATTAATAACCGTTAGCACCACGTGCACTTATTAGCTCTCTGTTTGTAAAGCACGTGTCCAAAGACGCCAGCTGTACACAGTTGCCTCTCGTTAAAGTCATTTTACATATATAGCAGGTGCTGCTGTCCACAGCAGCTTATTGGAGCAATTAGTGTGAAGAGCTTTTGGTTACCGGTCGTCAAACCACAAGGCTACCTGTCGTCTTTGTAGATTTCCCTTATTAACACAACCGATCAATTATTTTTCAGTTAATTTCATTATGTTTTCCATGGATTTATTGTTATCGGAGAATATGAAATTCAGAGAGCGTAGGAAGAACTGTGCCTACATAAGCATAAACGAAGTGAGAAACGGTAACAATTAGTGACGCCTCACTACACGTGCAACTAAGAAAATATCTCTTCTGGGCAGAGTACTAAGATGTTCATTAGATTAGTAAAGTGTAAAAGTGTGTCAGGATGGCCAGGAAATTGCTGAATAACACCTATTTATCATATCTGTTTAAAATCGAATATAATATTTTGACGCACTGTATGCTAATCACTAGGTGTCTAACTGTATGTAGTTCTGGTAAAACTGAATGCAATTCCGCCCGCCAGATTTCCTTCATGTTCTGCATACATCACAATCCTCTAGAAGATGTTTTCTAACTGGTCTAATAACAACTAAGAACTGGTAGTCGCCAGGCTTGATTTCTTCCTGGTTGTGGAGGCTACTTAAACCGTTTGGCAAATCCAAATTCCCCAGACCTCAATGGGCAGTGTTGCGACTTGCGACACTGTGCTTTTAAATCTGGCTCGTCAAACAAAGGGTCGACATGTATTTTGTGAGAACATGACAGCAGGATTATTGCTAAATTGAAGAAAAGTCGTTGAGTCAAGGAGTTGGAGATGGGAACGAGAGAGCGAGGCACAAGGCAAGAGCCTGTGGAGCAACACACTGAGAGAATGCTAAGGATGCTTGGTGAAGCAAGGAGAGTTGCAGAAATGAACGTTACTTTGCACGTTTCCAAATGTAATCCCCATGGGAGATTAGGAAATGTTATCTACTTAACATAATAGCAGAACCAGCGAGGTCACTGTAGTTAATTTAGATTCAAGGCTCATTAAGGTTATGGATATGCAGACAGGGAAATAAGGTAGGTACAGTTCTCAAACCCCGATGAGACCAGAAATCTATAGCATTATTACATGTAAAGCCCATATGGAATAGTGCCAACAAGGTCTGCCCTGTTTCTCTCCAGTCAGAATGGCATTACAGCAACTAGTCTCGTGTGGATACATCTTTGCATTTTAATCACGGATTGGTCTGTAGCTAGGCGATCACTCCACATTCCACCAATCATAATCTTCTGTTGTAATACACATCTGTTCAGTTATGTTGTGTTTTTTTTCTCCCTTGTATTTCTAAAAAGACTGGCATAGCCAAGTTTCTGTATAATCAATACAGATTAAAAGATAATTATCGTTTAACCCAACAACTGCTTCACTGAATAGTAGAACCATGAACAGAGTGCTGGTAAATTCAAGACTTAATATTGTGGATGAGGGCTCTCTCTGGAAAGATTTAACGCAAATAAGAGAATAAAGAGATTGTGTCCAAAAAAAGAACAAACAGCACAATTATCAATTCTCCCAAAACCAATGAGGGGTATTAAGGCTGATTATAAATGGATTTATGCGATTATGAACCTGTCACTTAAGGGTCTTTAGAGACATATTCAGATGGGATGTGTTTGTTAGTAGGTTAATATGGCTGGGATCAGTTGATGTTTGCCAGAAACAGACACGAAGATTACAAACACACAGAGACTTGAACGGGCAGGAAACGAGAGATAAAAAGACAATAAGAACTACAGGAAATGTCTGCATGACCTGAGAGTTCAAATTTATATTTTGTGCAGAAGAAATTGAGTGTTTGATATGCCCTGTGAAAGTGTACTTTGGCACAGATTTGAGATTTTTATTTTAATTGCCCATGGGCTGGTGCCATCATGTCCAGAAGACTTTGTGTAGACTCAAACTAAAACTGACTCTTGTGCATTGAAGTGCGGTAAACTAATTAATTAAACCCATTTTCAGTGAGTCATATTACATGACAAACTATGAACAATTCTTTCCTACGCAATGACGACAATTTGCTTCATTCTTCATTTTCACAGTTGAATCCATCCCAAATTACTTACTGGCACACCAAAACTGTCTCATCTTACACAATGAGCCCCATTCATGACATTTTGAAGGCTGGAGCTCAGAACAAGTCTCTCCGAACACTCCTGTTTGCCTCAAATGTACGTATTGATTGTTGTTGTTAAGAAATGAACACCCTGTTGAGGTGACAGGACTTCGAGTACTCCTGTGTAGCCAATACACAACAGACCTCTGTCCTGAATTCACACTGAACACTTATGAGTGTTAAGAAGTGTGTTGTGTCAGCATTGTCTTGTGTACTGGAGGAGTCTGGGAGTGATGACATTGGATCTGGTGTTGCAGTGGAAGTCGTCTCCTCTGTCAAGCGTCTGAGCTGACCTACAGTGCTTTCGCTTAGCAGGTGAAATCTTATTTATTTCACAGAACATCTCTATACACAGTAATTAATGATTAATGCTCATGTTTTAGCTGGCCTGTGCAAACCGGCATCTCCTGTGATACATTCGGAGGGTGTGGGATGCTGGGGATTTGAAGATGGCGAGCAAAGTTCTGGTATTTTTCTTGTGCCTTGCTGATTGGATGATAATAACAGCGATCGAGGAAATTCCTAATACTCGTAAGATTTACATTTTATGAGACGCACAATTTATCCCCGAAACTTCTCAAATGGATTTTCAATCGGTGCTTGCGGTTTAGCTCCAACTGTGCTAGCCAGTCTATTAACCTCCCACAATGCAATCTGACAGAGACTTTATAGACATCTGTTGCTGATCTCTCAGAGGAGGACTAAGTACTGTAGGCAGATAGAGATGCGGGCTCAGGCCCTCTGCCAGATGTGGTTAGTGACGGTCTTCCAGTCTGCTCCCACTGGGCCACACCATGTCGTTGGACAACGTGGACATTAGGATTTGGATCAATGAGATTGGCACCCTTTATATGCCCACTGGAAAGGGATGGCACGTTAAATCCCTGGTGTGTTATCACCACAATTCCAACCATCTAGGAGCACACGTTTTTGGCATGGTTCCGCTGAACGGATTTTCGCTGCACTTCTGGGCATTTGTAGGCCTAAATAAGAATGGAATGTTAGATATTTAGCATGTATGCCAATCTAATAGAACAAGTGAACTGCCGGATTGCAATTACTAATTGCATTACAAAAATACATTTTTTTAAATGGCATTGAAAGATCGATTGAGCAGGTTTATCCCCAGTAGGATCCCCAACTGTGTGAACATGTGAACGTCTGAACGTGACAGACATCTGCTAAGCCCAAATGTCACCTTTGACTTCTCTCTAGTTGACAATCTATAGGACTGGACTAGCAAAGTAAACTTACAAGCTGCTGATGGAAATTCACTCCTACTCTCTCTCTCTCTCTCCCTCTCTCTCTCTCTCGTTCTCTCTCTCGTTCTCTCTCTCGTTCTCTCTCTCTCCCTCTCTCGTAAAACTGTCAGAGCATATTCCTTGCGTGCAAAATCTCCAAAAATGTGGGTGGAGGGCTAGCAGCCGAGCTGAGATGGCTGTAAATTTATGCAGCTTAATTACAGATCAAAGTAATCCTACTCCCACATTGCTGCGTAGGCCTACAGAGTCCTGCCTAGTCACTCATCTCCTTCTGAAGCTGTCACCCATCAGTCAGTGTGTAGGGAGTTATTTGTGTGTAGGGAGTCAGTGTGTAGGGAGTTATTTGTGTGTAGGGAGTCAGTGTGTCGGGAGTTATTTGTGTCTAGGGAGTCAGTGTGTAGGGAGTCAGTGTGTAGGGAGTTATTTGTTTGTAGGGAGTCAGTGTGTAGGGAGTCAGTGTGTAGGGAGTTATTTGCGTGTAGGGAGTCAGTGTGTAGGGAGTTATTTGTGTGTAGGGAGTCAGTGTGTAGGGAGTCAGTGTGTAGGGAGTTATTTGTGTGTAGGGAGTCAGTGTGTAGGGAGTTATTTGTGTGTAGGGAGTCAGTATGTAGGGAGTCAGTGTGTAGGGAGTTATTTGTGTGTAGGGAGTCAGTGTGTAGGGAGTTATTTTTGAATGATGTCATGCATGTTCTATGATTATGCAAAGGTTACGGAAAAGGTTGATGCCCAGTGTGAAACGGACACAGAATGTAGCCAGTCAAATAGAGTTTTACTTTTACTGCCCTGTACTAAATTGCATGAGCACAGTTAACATACCAACTTCTTGAAAATCATTGAGAATCTCTGAAAATCGACTGTATTCCAGCTAATACACAACATCCAAGGTTTGCCGGCACTGTTGTGATATATTTCTATTGCCCGTAGTGTGCACAGGTAACGTATGAAACGGCTGAAGGCGTTATTCATGCATTCGCTGTCCAGCCTCCGAGTACCACCAAAACACGGTCTGTTCTCTGCTGTTAAGTTGGTTCAGCCGTCTCACCTGATGTCTTGATCACGTCACCTGCTGGTTGGCTGCTCGGCGTAGTGACCACAGCAGGCTGAGTCGCACGCAAGGATTCACAGTTCCGCTCTACTGCTACACCAGCTGTGTTGTCAGTAAATACAGGACAACACCACGCTCGCCGTTATCAACACGCGGTTCGTACGGAAAATAATGATGAGTTTATTGTCACTTCCCAGTGTGCGAGGCCCGGGGACTTGGAGCTGGTAAATTGTCAATGCGACAGCCGGGCGTTCTTGTTCGATTTCCGTGGTTCTGCTGCTTGTATGCAACTTCAGACGGTCAGTGTGGAGTGGACCATACAAGCACTCTGGTACTACATCAGTACTGGCTGTAGCCAACTTGTCTGACTGCTGCCGCCGTGCATTGTTGAAAGCACAAACATAATGTGGAACCAGACTATCGATGTCCCTGAACCCCTTACGGTATGCATTGTGGAGGGTTCCTGAGTCACAAAACTATTGCTGATCATGTCCTCATCTCCTTCTCCAGGAATTCCAGGAAGGAGCTGAATGACATCCGGTTTGAGTTCACTCCAGGCCGAGGTAAGAATGTTTGCACACAACCAGCCTATCTACTTTCGATGAAGTCTTTTTATTAATGTGTAGCTATTGGTACAAAATACAGTAATGTAGTAACTGACCTGTCGTTTGGCTGTAAAGGTGTTTGTCGCTCTCCTTATAGACACTGCTGATGGCGTTTCCCAGGAGTTGGTCTCAGCTGGACTTGTCAATGGACTCGACAGTGTCGTTGGTAAATGGCTCTTCTTTCTTATGTACTGCAGTGCTAATTTAAACCCACATGCTCACTGTGTATTTTTCCGGCATTGTGCAAAAAAATCAATGACGTATACTTGAAAATAGTTTGTAGTTTAGAAGTTAGTTTAGAAGTTATTTCACTAAATCTCACACTTTTAAATAATTTAAATGTATTTCTCAGGTGGTTTTTTAAACCAAGTATTTTCATTTTCAAGTTATGATATGCATGGTATTTAAAAAACAGGATTCCCTGGATGTAGACTGTGAAATGTTTTTGACAAACCCATATAACAGCACTGTAATTAACACTGCTTTAAAGCTTTTAGATTAGGTTAGCTTTAAATAATTCTATATGTTACAGATAAAAACAGTGTTTTTTCAAGCAAAACAGCGGAATTTTGAATAAATGCTAAGAATATATTTGGTTGTGATTGTTGAAAAACACACATTTCTGTGTGCAGCAGATCTTGGCTACAGTGCATTCAGAATGTATTCAGACAGCATCAATTTCTCTTCATTTTGTCCCGTTACAGTCTTCAATTCTAAAATGAATTCAAATAATCTTTTCCTCTTTAATCTGTTTACAATACCCCATAATGACCAAGACAAAACAAACACGCTTATTAACATATGCTAGTAGCTAAGCTAGCCAAAGGATATTTGTGTTAGTTGGCATATTTAGAATGATAATACGATTAATGGGTGATGATGAAACAAACATTACAGTCAGCATGACTCATGCAAGTCTTACAATCCAATTATAATACATAAGAACAGGGAAATGCACTTAAACGATCACATATAGATTTGCAGATGTTAAAGTAAGGTAGCTATATTGGCACATGCATGCTGATCTGACAGTCATGTACATTTAATCTATTACCGTGTACCACAAACATATAATCTGGGGTTTATCTGGGATTATGCTTTATCACGTATGTGTAGGATAGTAGCAGTTACGTACAGAGGAAAAACGATTGACTACCTGATTGAGTCAAGGGAACGGTACGCTTAGAGATGTATTATAATTGCAGCATAGTTGTCTGCATGAATGTCGTCACCAGATGGTCGTTCTCACCAGTTTATACACGACGATAGGCGTGACTACCTAGACAATGCATTTCGGTTCCACCACACGTTCTACCCCCAAGCCAATTGGTCAATGTAAACAACACCTATTCCTGAGGTTGGCAAAGAGTCAATCTTTGAGGGAGTATATGAACACAAGTGTACTGTTGTTCCCTAACTCATCTAGATGAGCTTTATTGTAAGAAAACATATATTCATACATTCATAATACAATCAGGGCACTGGAAATTTGTCTGAAAGTCCATTCAAATGTGAACACCTACATTCTCTATGCATTACCTTACAGTGGCTTCAAACCTTCAGAAGATCGTAGATGATCCGACTACCTACAAAGTGTTGACCTTTAAACTGGTAAGTGAACAGGCGCTAAATGTCACACGAGCACTTTTCTCTAAAGGGTCACGTGCAATAAGGGAGAGGTGCTTGCCAACGCCAAGGTCAAATCGCACAGATAGATTGACATCCACTGCTGTCCGAAAAAAACGGGAGAGATGTTATTCAAATCCCAAATGAACTGCGGTGCTGGAGAAATGTGTAATGACAGGCGTATCGCATCGCTGACTTTGTCCTCTAAGTGGAATAACTGATGGCTGACGCTCATAATCTGCGCATATGCCGCCCGCGAGCACACTGCGATCTGATTTAAATCGATCAGTATCAAGCGGAACAATGCAAATTCTCTACAGAGGAGAATTAAGGAAGCAATTTACGGCGATCCCGGCGGACTTGACTTGAATGTTAGGGCTATTTCCTGGCAGCCTTTCAGACGGCGCGGATGAGGTAAACAGCATCTGTGCGGTGGGTCAGAGTTGCGTCACCGTTGCACCTCTCTGTCATGTACGTCCGTCAGCAGCTGGTGAATGTCACCGGAGACCTTCTGCAGTGCAGCGCTACATCAGAGGAGCCAGACTGTGCAGTTGGCTTGTGGCTAAATATATTGGACGAAGCACTGGCTCGTTTTCGATTTGCTAACACACCGCTAGAGGTCCGGCAGCACGAAACGCCCACCCTGCCACTTCGCTACAAATATCGACGGAAACTATGAGTTACGTCGGCGGTCTCTCAAAACACTCGGACGGCGAGAACTGCTATCTTCACTCGGCGAACAATTTGTTTCATTTCACGGAGTGGATTTATTCCACCGGGCTCAGTAGAGAAGCTTTATGATCAAACTCAGCCAGTGGTTGGAGCGACCACAGCGGGCGTCGTGAGAGGAATCAGCTCAGCCTCTGGTCTCCTCTCGGTGTCCATCAGGCAGCTGAAACCCCAGGTGTCGCGGCGAGCCAAAGCCCTGCTACATGCTCTGCTGTAAATGCCTGGAAACAGACACACGCCGGGCCAATGACTCATGCTGTACCTCTTCCACGGGGATAGCAAAGTGAAATTGAGATATTGATTGCCTCAGGAACTCCACTTACACCAATCTAAATGCGTGTTACCAGTAATAAGGCCTCTTGTGGGGCAGCATAGGAGCTTAAGTAGTTTAGATTTTTGCCTTAGAAAACTAAGAAAATGTGCCTTGTGTTTTTTTTTTTTCATTTTATTGACAAGTTCACCTGAGAGTGGAGCATTTCTGAGAGCTTTTGTGCTGTTATTCACAAGATTCAGACGTTTTTTGTTTAAACATCTAAGCTTATTAAGTGTAACACAATAGAGATGGCTTGTGAGACTACTGTCTTCCAGTGGTTCTCCCGCCCTAATTTTGTGTTTTAATTGTCTGTTTCTTCAGTGACACATGCAGATTCTCCTATGCAAATAAATTGTAAATGGCTTAATTTGACTTACTAGTTTTATGTTCCATTTAAGACTTTAAGACATTGACCAGACTGCACTGTTTAAAAAACCCATGGGCATTCCAGGGATCACATCTGTTATCAGAAAGAGGTTTGTGTTTCTTCTAGCTGCAGCTTTTAGAAATCACATTTTAAGACGTACACAAACAGCAAAACACGAACATTCATGAGACAGTGCCAGTTGGCATATGTACCGGGTAAATATAGAATGGAGTCATATGTGCAAAGGTGCAATGTCTTGATGTGTGAGCAGAAAAAGAAGAGCAATGTCCACCGTGGTCGAAGAGCAAAGTCTCAGATGGTGCAAAAGCGCAATGTCTAGTTGTATATACAGCTGTGCACAAGAAGAGCATTGTCCGGTTATAGTACAGGATGTCCATTGTGGTCATTCGTATCAGAGCCGATAGTGTCCAGGGTGGGTTGTGTGGGGGGGGGCTGGAGTAGTTTATGCAACCACTACAATTTTGAAATATGAACGTGATGTGGAGTAGATTACCATCTGTTACATCAGATCTTGTTATACATTATATATTATAAATGAACAAATGGTGGATACCTGAAATAAAAATACTTAAGCATTGTTGGAGCATACTGGAGCACTTAAGCATTGTTAGAGCATACTGGAGCACTTAAGCATTGTTAGGGCATACTGGAGCACTTAAGCATTGTTAGAGCATACTGGAGCCCTTAAGCATTGTTAGGGCATACTGGATCACTTAAGCATTGTTAGAGCATACTGGAGCACTTAAGCATTGTTAGTGCATACTGGAGCACTTAAGCATTGTTAGGGCATACTGGAGCACTTAAGCATTGTTAGGGCATACTGGAGCACTTAAGCATTGTTAGTGCATACTGGAGCACTTAAGCATTGTTAGAGCATACTGGAGCACTTAAGCATTGTTAGAGCATACTGGAGCACTTAAGCATTGTTAGAGCATACTGGAGCACTTAAGCATTGTTAGGGCATACTGGAGCACTTAAGCATTGTTAGAGCATACTGGAGCACTTAAGCATTGTTAGTGCATACTGGAGCACTTAAGCATTGTTAGGGCATACTGGAGCACTTAAGCATTGTTAGGGCATACTGGAGGACTTAAGCATTGTTAGTGCATACTGGAGCACTTAAGCATTGTTAGAGCATACTGGAGCACTTAAGCATTGTTAGAGCATACTGGAGCACTTAAGCATTGTTAGAGCATACTGGAGTACTTAAGCATTGTTAGAGCATACTGGAGCACTTAAGCATTGTTAGAGCATACTGGAGCACTTAAGCATTGTTAGAGCATGCTGGAGCACTTAAGCATTGTTAGAGCATACTGGAGTACTTAAGCATTGTTAGAGCATACTGGAGTACTTAAGCATTGTTAGAGCATACTGGAGCACTTAAGCATTGTTAGAGCATACTGGAGTACTTAAGCATTGTTAGAGCATACTGGAGCACTTAAGCATAGTTAGAGCATACTGGAGCACTTAAGCATTGTTAGGGCATATTGGAGCACTTAAGCATTGGTAGAGCATACTGGAGCACTTAAGCATTGTTAGAGCATACTGGAGTACTTAAGCATTGTTAGAGCATACTGGAGCACTTAAGCATTGTTAGAGCATACTGGAGTACTTAAGCATTGTTAGAGCATACTGGATCGCTTAAGCATTGTTAGAGCATACTGGAGCACTTAAGCATTGTTAGAGCATACTGGAGTACTTAAGCATTGTTAGAGCATACTGGAGCACTTAAGCATTGTTAGAGCATACTGGAGTACTTAAGCATTGTTAGAGCATACTGGAGCACTTAAGCATAGTTAGAGCATACTGGAGCACTTAAGCATTGTTAGGGCATACTGGAGCACTTAAGCATTGTTAGAGCATACTGGAGCCCTTAAGCATTGTTAGGGCATACTGGATCACTTAAGCATTGTTAGAGCATACTGGAGCACTTAAGCATTGTTAGTGCATACATGAGCACTTAAGCATTGTTAGGGCATACTGGAGCACTTAAGCATTGTTAGGGCATACTGGAGCACTTAAGCATTGTTAGTGCATACTGGAGCACTTAAGCATTGTTAGAGCATACTGGAGCACTTAAGCATTGTTAGAGCATACTGGAGCACTTAAGCATTGTTAGAGCATACTGGAGTACTTAAGCATTGTTAGAGCATACTGGAGCACTTAAGCATAGTTAGAGCATACTGGAGCACTTAAGCATTGTTAGAGCATGCTGGAGCACTTAAGCATTGTTAGAGCATACTGGAGCACTTAAGCATTGTTAGAGCTTGCTGGAGCACTTAAGCATTGTTAGAGCATACTGGAGTACTTAAGCATTGTTAGAGCATACTGGAGTACTTAAGCATTGTTAGAGCATACTGGAGCACGTAAGCATTGTTAGAGCATACTGGAGTACTTAAGCATTGTTAGAGCATACTGGAGCACTTAAGCATAGTTAGAGCATACTGGAGCACTTAAGCATAGTTAGAGCATACTGGAGTACTTAAGCATTGTTAGAGCATACTGGGGCACTTAAGCATAGTTAGAGCATACTGGAGCACTTAAGCATTGGTAGAGCATGCTGGAGCATGTAAGCATTGTTAGAGCATGCTGGAGCACTTAAGCATTGTTAGAACATACTGGAGCACTTAAGCATTGTTAGAGCATACTGGAGCACTTAAGCATTGTTAGAGCATACTAGAGCACTTAAGCATTGTTAGAGCATACTGGAGCACTTAAGCATTGTTAGAACATACTGGAGCACTTAAGCATTGTTAGAACATACTGGAGCACTTAAGCATTGTTAGAGCATACTGGAGTGCTTAAGCATTGTTAGAGCATACTGGAGTACTTAAGCATTGTTAGAGCATACTGGAGCACTTAAGCAAGAATCATACTGGGTGTTCAGTCAGAAATAAATATGTAGGTACTGAAAGCACTACTGCACCGCAGTCTCTGAGGAAATAAACAAGGTAATTTTATTTAAAATATAAATTACAGTTATGTTTCTACATTGGCTGTAGTGATGTACTGCAGACACTTTTCAAAACTCTTTCCATTGAAGGTTCATTGGCAAAACATTTTTTGTGTATATGTTTAATTCATTCACTCAACTCTTTCTTCACGGCCCTGTTCCAATAGGACACATTTCTCCTGTGGTTATTATAAATTCCCTTCATTTTGAAGAATTCAACTGTCCGACTGTCTGTTTAACCGTGTCTAAAGTGTATAATCAGTGACAAAACCAATACAGATACAGCTCTTCATTAGGTGTTGGTTCCTGATAACCCTTTGTGTCTTCATCAGGTCTCTGGCTGTGATGACACAGAGATCCCGGATGACGTGAAGTTGGTCGGCTTTGCCCAGCTGAGCATCAGCTGATGCCCTCTTCTTCCTAGTTACTCCAGGTGAGATGGAGGAGGCAGGTCTTAACAGACAGACTGACTGAAAAGCACCGCTCGGGCACACGTCCTCTTTCCCCCTCATCAACAGCCCCAAAGACGAGCTCCACCAACGCTCCACTCAGCTAGTTCCTCCCTGTCTCACACTGCCCCTGGCACACTGCCCCTGGCACATTGCCCCTTCCATTCCCTATCACCGCAATAAATGGCACTCCAGTCCCCACAAACGCCAGGCCAGCACACAAACCATGATTCAGCCCAGGAAACTAAAGATGTACTCTGGTGGTAATCGCTTGGAGAAAAAGCAAAGTGGCTTAGGAGATGTTGTTTTTCTTTTCCTTTTTTTATCATGTTACCTCTGCTTTTAAGTGAAGCTTTTACAATTTATTCATCAAACGTTTTTTGCTGTAAAAATGTTTGCTGCCTCAACGCCTATTCACAGCCCACTCGTTTTGAGATCAAGTTCCCCAGATATCTGTAGTCTCTGTTCAGAAAGTACAACTTCTTGAATTCATAGATGGAGCACATTTTCATGAAAACATAATTAATGTTTTAATGAACTGATATGTACTGTGTTTAAATTAGCATAAACCGACACAATTAAAGGACCAATTTTGTTTGTCAAAATACAGGACAGGTAAAACCTAGAGGGTGCTGTCTGTAATGAGCTGCATATTCATCTGAAAGTGTTGATGCTTAGAAGATGTTAGAGGTGCCTTGTTAATTAATCTGTGCCTAAGAACGTAAGAAACAAGCGAAACAGCAAACAGCAGAACTAGTTTATGTTCAATTGTTTGGAGAATTTCACAAACGTAATTGCATATAACCCAGCAGTGACGCAACTCAATTATAGTATTTTCAAATCAATATTTATCTTCTAAAGAAAAAGCTACAATGCACTTTTGGGCAGAGCACATTACAAAACAATGCTTTGCCCCGGGAGACTCACCTTATAAATTGTAATGAGTATTTAAAATATTTGCTTTGTTATCTGACAACAATGGTCAATTGAAATGTAACACAAATCATAATCTGTAATGTGCTTTATTTGATGTGTTTTCATAAGCATAACTAATTGATCAAATAAATATAAAATGTTACTTGCTTTGTCTTTCTGCACTACAATATATTTTTTTCCCTAAATCTATGCTTTCCCCGAAATGCACAGTATAACAAAGCATCTTCGAACCAAACCTTAAGGCAACTATTGAAAGTTGATGAGCCATTTGTTTGTCCCAAATCTAAATCTCTAAATTATTTTCTTAAAGTATTAAAGTGATAAAAATAAATATTATCTTCTACTAAATACTTTAAGAGGTAAGTTATTGTGTTTTATATGTTCAGTATGTGAACCCTTTGCGCATATTTCTGTTGTTCCCTTCCTGTAATCAGACAATTAAAAATTTCAGCTAAAGAGCAACAAATACATTAAAAATGCTATTATTAAATCAAATGTGATATTCTGGTAGTGATTCGACCGCTTGTTGTATTAAACATGTACTAGTTTAGTTTACCTGACATCAATCACAATAGCCCTTAAGCTTTGTCTGTTGCATCAACCCGTATGGGGGTTAACCCTTTAATGTAACACTGTCTTTACACATCTATTAAAGGGTCTGCATCAAACAGTATACAAAAGGAAAGCAACACTATGAAGAAGAGATAATAATCAACAATAAGGGCACCATTTGATAAGCATCCTTTGTAATTACATTATCAAAGATGGGAGCTAAAAAAATAACAACTTCACAGAAGAAGAAAAATGTATACCGGTATGTTACAAGGGGCTACGTATATGTTACAGGGGGCTACGTATATGTTACATGGGGCTACGTATATGTTACAGGGGGCTACGTATATGTTACAGGGGGCTACGTATATGTTACAGGGGGCTACGTATATGTTACAGGGGGCTACGTATGTTACAGGGGGCTACGTATATGTTACAGGGGGCTACGTATATGTTACAGGGGGCTACGTATGTTACAGGGGGCTACGTATATGTTACAGGGGGCTACGTATATGTTACATTGGGCTACGTACAGTGGATATAAGTAAGTCTACACACCCCTGGTTTTTGTGATGTAAAATATGAGAGAAAAATCAATCATGTCAGAAGTTTTTCCACCTTTAATGTGACCTATAACTTGAATAATTGAAAAACAAACAGACATTTCAAATCTTAATAAACCAACAATAATGTGGTTTTGTACACCCTCTTATAACTGTGGATTTGTGTTCATAATTAACCAATCACATTCAAGGTCAGCGGTTCCAGTAGGATTTTCCTGACATTTTCTTAGAGCATCTCAAAGCATCAAAGGGATGTCATTGTTGAAACATATCAGTCAGGGGAAGGGTACAAAAGAATTTGCAAAGCATTAGATATACCATGGAACACCGTGAAAACAGTCATCATTGAGTGGAGAAATTATGGCAAAACAGAGACATTACCAAGAACTGGACATCCCTACTAAATTGATCAATAGAGGAGAAGAAAACTGTTCAGGGAGGCATCGAAGAGGACTACATCAACATTAAAGTAGCTGAAGGAATTTCTGGCAAATACTGTCTGTGTGCTACATGTGACATCAATCTCCCGTACTCTTCATATGTATGGGCTATGGGGTAGGGTGGCAAGACGGAAGCAACATCCAAGCCCGACTGAAGTTTTCAAAAACAAACTTAAAGTCTCCCAAAAGCATGTGGGCAAATGTGTAATGGTCTGATGAGACCAAGGTTGAACTTTTTGGCCATAACTCCAAAAAAGGTATGGAATCCAATTGAACATCTGTGGGGTGATCTGGAGAGGGCTGAGCACAGCAGATGTCTTCGCAATCTGACCGAAAGGAGAGTGGGCAAATATTGCCAAGTCAAGATGTGCCATGCTAATATACTCCTTCCCAAAATGATTGAGTGCTGTAATACAATCAAAAGGTGCTTCAACAAAGTATTATTTTAAGGGTGTGCACACTTATGCAACCAGAGTATTGTAATATTTCAGTTTGTTTTTCAATTGAATTGTCCATGTTATAGGTCACATTAAAGGCGGGAAAAGTCCTGACGTGATTTATCTTTCTCTCATTTTTTCACGTCACAAAAACCTGGCATTTAAATTTTAGGGCTGTGTAGATGTGTAGATGTTACAGTGAGCTTTAAGTGATGCAAACCAGTATGTGCATTCATTTTCCCATTGACCAACTTTGTCAAACAGGAGGATGTGTCATGGTGCCCTAGAGGTCTTCTGGACATTGCCTGCTAGCTGCACACAACCACTGGGTGGTCACTGCTTCCATATCCCTGTAAGCAGTAATAATAATAAAATGAGATGAACAATAAAATCCATACATGCATCTATTTCCCAAAATAATGTTGTCTACGTGTTGACGTTAGGGGTCACCAGAAAAGGTTTAATTACTTTTTTAAGTATTACCTTAAAAAAAAACACTGTATATCACAAACGTCCTCTTTAGGATAGATATTGATGCTTTCACAGTCAAATGTCACAATAGCTTATAATACTAGATGTTAAAAAGCACTTGAAAATGGCCATAACCATTTCCTGTTACTTAACATAACAATAGCAGTGCTTCAGTCAAGGCTGGTACGGCCAAATACCCAGCATCATACATTCACTTGGAAACGCATATTATAGTTACTATGCAAATAGCCACTTGCACAAGACGATATTTGTTTGTGGATTAATGTGGGTGTGGATGAATCCGCTCTCAACACACAGTACACAGTAAGAGTAGCCAGCTGGATCAGATTCAGAAGCCAGTATTTTGACACATTTATTTACCTCAAATACACATTGGGGATAGTTGAGAATTTCGGAAATCAATCCCTTTGTCCACTTCACAAGAGATAACTTTACTCACAGGTATCATTTTGTTTCTGCACATAGTGAAGGAAGTTGCCAACAGGTGTCAGTGCACACGCACTCACTTTCTCCACATTTTGCCAACTTCTCTTAAAAAATTTACAAATGTATCCCATAATGACATATTTTTGGAAAATGTATGATTATTTATTCAAAATGAAAATCTGAAATGAATGATGAGGCTCATGCAAATGTTCCAGGACCCCAGTGGGCTCAGTTATTATCAAATGGAAGAACACTGGAACCAATGAGACTCTTTCTACAGCCGGCTGTGTGGCCAAACTAAGTAACCAGGCAAGATTGCCTTGAAAAATATACCAATGGCCACTCACATCAACGATGTCCTGTACAATAGATTAGCCAGACAGAAGGCACTCGTGAGTAAAAAGTTAATCTCAAAGCCTTATGTCCGGCTAAAACAAGGTACCACTCACTTGGCTTTTACCACGCTTTAGGTCACGGCCTGGTGATAGGAGTATGGGGTATGGAGTATGATGGGAGAAACTAACTGTCTACATCCAGTTGTGCAAATCCGGTAGTGGCTTACCTAGGAATCGTGAAGCTGTGATCACAGCCAAAAGGTTCTTAATAATAATACGTTCAATTTATATAGCGCCTTTCTCAAACCCAAGGTCGCTTTACATGGGAAGGGGAATCTCCTCAACCAGCACCAATGTGCAGCATCCATCTGGATGACGCGACGGCAGCCATACTGCGCCAGAACACACACCACACACCACACACCAGCTTACTGGTGGAGAGGAGACAGTGATGATAGAGCCAATTAGTATATATATGGGGATGATTAGGTGGCCATGATGGACAGAGGACAAGGGGCAGATTTGGCCAGGATGCCGGGGTTACACCCCTACTCTTACGAAGGACATCCTGGAGTTTTTAATGACCTCGGTTTAACATCTCATCCGAAGGACGGTGCTTTTTGTCAGTATAGTGTCCCCGTCACTATACTCGGGCGTTAGTTTTTAATGACCTCGGTTTAACGTCTCATCCGAAGGACGGTGCTTTTTGTCAGTATAGTGTCCCCGTCACTATACTCGGGCGTTAGGACCCACACAGACCAGAGTGCAGCCCACTCTGGCCTCACAAACACCTCTTCCAGCAGGTTTTTCCAGGAGGTCTCCCATCCAGGTACTGACCAGGCTCAGCCCTCATCTCATCTCCTCATCTCATCTCATCTTCAACCGCTTATCCGGGTCGGGTCGCGGGGGTAGCAGCTCTAGCAGGGGACCCCAAACTTCCCTTTCCGGGCAACATTAGCCAGCTCTGACTGGGAATCCCGAGGCGTTCCCAGGCCAGTGTGGAGATATAATCTCTCCACCTAGTCCTGGGTCTTCCCCGAGGTCTCCTCCCAGCTGGACGTGCCTGGAACACCTCTCTAGGGAGGCGCCCAGGTGGCATTCTTACAAGATGCCCGAACCACCTCAACTGGCTCCTTTCTATGCAAAGGAGCAGCGGCTCTACTCCGAGTTCCTCTCGGATGACTGAGCTTCTCACCCTATCCCTAAGGGAGAGGCCAGCCACCTTTCTGAGAAAACCCATTTCGGCCGCTTGTACCCGCGATCTCGTTCTTTCGGTCATGACCCAGCTTTCATGACCATAGGTGAGGGTAGGAACAAAGATTGACCGGTAGATCGAGAGCTTTGCCTTTCGGCTCAGCTCTCTTTTCGTCACAACGGTGCGGTGAAGCGAATGCAACACCGCCCCCGCTGCTCCGATCCTCCGACCAAACTCCCGCTCCATTGTTCCCTCACTCGCGAACAGGACCCCGAGGTACTTGAACTCCTTCACTTGGAGTAAGGACTCATTCCCTACCCGGAGTAGGCACTCCACCGGTTTCCTGCTGAGAGTCATGGCCTCAGATTTAGAGGTGCTAACCCTCATCCCAGCCGCTTCACACTCGGCTGCGAACCGATCCAGTGAGTGCTGAAGGTCACCGACCGATGAGGCCATCAGGACCACATCATCCGCAAAAAGCAGTGATGTGACCATCAGCCCACCGAACGGGAACCCCTCCCCCCATGACTACGCCTTGATATCCTGTCCATGAATATTACAAACAGGATTGGTGACAAAGCGCAGCCCTGGCGGAGGCCAACCCCACCGGGAACGAATCCGACTTACTGCCGAGGACACGGACACAGCTCATGCTTTGAGCGTACAGGCTCAGCCCTGCTTAGCTTCAGTGGGCAACCAGTCTTGGGCTATAGGGTGATATGGCTTCAACAAAGTTTTAAAAAAAAGGTCAAATCAACAGATGTATTTGAGATATTTTTGTTTTTACTTTGTCATTATGAGGTGTTGTGTGTAGACTGATGTCCAAAAATGTATGTAATTAAGTATTGGTTAATTCTATAACGCTGAAAAATGTGGAGAAAGTGATAGGGGACTTTCCAAAGGCACTGTATAAATCTTGGGAAGCAAATAAAGGCCTTCATTGTCAGCATCTCAAAGTTACCCTTAAAGAAATGAAGAAGTGTAGAAATAATACAGAACATGTTAATGTTTCCAGAAGGAGCAGTTACATTAACATCAACATGTAAACAAAAATACCCTAGGCATAATCACATTTAGAGCATTTGTTTGACTTACACATTTGCATTGATGAACCAAAACATTACGATGAGCCATGACACAAGACCTGTCAGTTTGGAAACCAGGATAACACTTTGAACTTTTCATCACGTTCCTCGAACCATTCCTGGGCAACGTGTGCAGAGTGGCAGGGTGAAATTTTCTTCTGAAAGAAGCCACAGACATCAGTGAATACCTGCCACATCAATGCCTGGGCCCAGGGTTTCCCAGCGGAACCAGCGGCCCAGAGCATCACACTCCCACGACCTGCTTGTTGACTTTCCACAGTGCATCCTGGTACCAGCACTTCACCAGGTAAACCGTGCACTCACGTACACGGCCGCCCATGTGATGTCAAAACTCACTCACCACTTTTCACGTGGAGCGTCACACCAGCCCTGCGGTTTATGAGATGTTCTGGCCCAGTCCTCGGGCCATAACAGTATTGCTCTTGAGGAAGTCGCTCTGGTCTTTCCTCCAGTTGGCTAACTGTCTAATTTACCTTGACAGTGACATGTGCCGTTGTTAGGAGTTGATCTTAATGTTTTGGCTCAACGTCACTAGCAACACAGTGTTGAAGTATATCAAGCGGGCATGTATTCATGTCTTATTAAATGGCAACAGTAAGAAAAATAACCGGTGACATTTGCACCTGTTCTACATTTGCAGAGTATCGCCGTCGCGGTTGAGGCGTTATTTATGGAGGTCATTTCAATGCACTGCACTATTGTATTTTAGATGATAAGCCTTAATCCTGTTGGAAGGATAAGACACATCTATGGGCAAAGCTTTGTCCAGCTAAACCAGTGTCCCCCAAAACAGCATTTGGGCCCGGGCATAAAGTAGATACAAACGTCAATATTTTTCTTTTAATAATACCTCCCTTACACGTAAATGTTATTTAAAAATGTTACATTTACAGAGTAAAACGTGAGTCAAAATGAGTTCCCGAAGTCATTGTTCGAGACCACTGTCTGCGAATGATTAGTAACACCTCAGTATTTTAGAATGTTTCCAACGAGAACGTGCGCATCACAAACCTCAAGCTTCCCGAGGCTTATGCTGTAAAAAAAGAATGCTGTCCGGAAATGAAGACTTTTGGAAAGTTCGTCCGAACACCAGGTTACAAAGATACAAATAAAAACCGAAGGGTCTCTATTCTGAGGTCCGCGGGCCGCTGCTGTCTAGCATCGAAGGTGTTTCTTGCTGGACATGTCGTTCCATATCCGATGCATCTCTTCAGGGGAGATCTGGTGGACAGTTATTACTCGGCGGTATCTACACAGGCTGTAGGCCATTTTCCAGTGGTTGAAGCCACTGTTCTGATAGGGGTGGATGCCCAGCTTCCGCAGACACAGGCCCACGTAAACGTCCTCAAGGTGGAGCAGTCTCGTGTGCAGAGAGGTCTTATAGATGAGCTCGGCCACGTCTACTGAGAACACGTAACCCGTGCCCGAGCAGAACGGCGGGTACTTGGCCTCCGGGTACAGGTCCCGGGGCATGTACCACTTGCTGCGCATGTCTCTGATGGGACCGCCGTTGATGACGTAGCCCGTGAAATACCGGCGCTTGGGCTTGGTGGCGGGCTTCAGGAGCTTGTACACCAGGTTGTCCATGTTGACGAAGATGTCGCTGTCCGTCTTCATGACGTACTGGGCTTGGGAGCAGAACGTGGCCACCCAGCGCATGCCCATCAGGGTCTTCAGGGTGAGGTTGTGGTACGAGTCGATGAAGTCCTCCACCACGATGTCGTGGAAGATCTGGCTCTCCTGCTCCACCATCTGGTTGAGGACGGTGTCCGTGTTGCGGCCCAGCAGGAAGAGGGTGATGATGCGGATGTCGCTGTAGGTGCTCTCGTCGCCCCACGTCTCCCGGATGGCCTGCCGGGCGTCGAACTCTTTGTGCGTGGTGCTGATGAGGATGACCAGGAAGGGCGTGTTGGTCTCACATTTCTTGGGCTCGTTGATGACGAAGTCGAAGGCGTGCGGGTTCAGCGTTCGCGTGCGGATGTTGCTGAACGTGCCGTTTTTGAGGGTTTTCACAGTCTTCCGGATTGGCAGAGAAAGCTGCCCGCTCACGTAGGAGGAGGTGGGGCGGGACAAACTCAAGTACCACAGAGCACTTGCCCAGCAAACAACTGTCAACACGTACAAGCATGAGACCTTTGAAGGCATTCTGCCACATTTATATCTATTTAATGCACTGAATGTTACAAGGCCTCCTTTCCATTAGCAGTGTTTCTTCCAGCAAGGCAGCATTATGCTGCAGCAACGTGCTGCTTGACATCAATTGTCAGTAATGGATTGTTTTAGAGGCACGTGATGGTCGGTTGTTGTTTGCCTTTTAATGGAAATCCCATCTGAGACTGTGGCGATTTGCTCTTTTTCTTTTTGACGCTTGTGTTTCTCCATTTACATCTGAAAACAGAAGATAGAAATAATATATTAACACCGGGAACACCAGAAATAAATAAAACACCGCAGAGCAAAACCACATATTACATTTACTTTGAATACAGTGTAACACATTAATAAATGGCTAATGTTCCCTTGAAAAAGTGAATTTGCATTACAAGAAATTGTATACAAAAAAATACAATATATTATATAATACAGAGGCTTAAAAAGTTCAGAAAGCACAGCTGCAAAATTCAATAATACAGACATGTAAGTTTAATGACTGGAGTTTCTGTAAAATCACTTAGTTTATACCCCGCAGCTTCAACACTGTAAGGTGCATCATAAAAAACAATTCTAATGTTCTACAGTTGTATGAGTTCTTAAATGTTCAAAAAAGCTCAGGGAAATTGAAAAAGTCTATTGATCTTCTGAATAGCTAACGGAATAGGCTGTAACTTTCAGTATGTAGAATGAATTACCTATTTCAGAAGTGCTTAGATCTATTCAGAGGTTATAGGAATTACGTCGGACTCTTTATCACTCACGCTCACAGAGTAATGGATTTAGTAAATGGTTAAAGACTGCCGAAGGCAAATTTCATATACTTCCCTTGCATTCTCATAAAGACTGTATCTTTGCGTTTAATAATGTACCCGAAACCAAACCAAATGACCACCTTCTACCTTTAACATTGAATAACTGGTTTAGTGATGCAGGTAACAATATTTTTTATTAGTGGTAGTTATAAAGCATGCTTGGCAATATCGTTTGTTTAACTGGACGATTACCTTCTTAGCCACAACAGCTCTGGCTACACACATCCTACCTTAAGGTTAATGCAACCGTCCAATAACGGACCTCGGGAAGTTAACAGATGTATGACTCTATTGCACACTTCTCAACATTTCAATTAGTATTAATGGAACGCACATTATATATTAATACTGTAAAACCAGTTAATGTTTAAGGCTATAAAAATACCAGGTTCACTAAGAATCTCTAGTACGAAAGCCTAGTAGTGAAAGTAGTGACCTTGGCACATCACAATGTTAAGGCTAATTAGGCCATATCGTGATTTGAATATACTAGGATAGACATTAAAATCAACATGATGTCTTACAGTCCATCAGTTTAAATTTTCCAATATTTCATTTATTTTACTATAGCTTTCTCCTGTACATTGATCCCATTAACAGTGACACATAGATTTCTTTATTTTTTAAACATTGTTAGACATACAGGCCAAATAATAATACACATTTCCCCCATGAATATATGTATTTGAAATAAATGAACATCGAAATGTTGGTCACATTAAAATACACGTTATGATGGCTGTTATGATGTACTGTATCCTATAACAAGACACCAAAAAAAGTCAAAGTAAACACTAAAATCACAAAATTGCTTACATCAGGTAGATTTTACTTGACTGTGACAAAAAAAAACAAATAAAATCATTTTGATTTATTATGAAACATTACAAATTGTGGAACAGTCCAAATGGGTTAATACCTTAGAGAGCCACTATATGTATTTAAATCCTGTATGAGTGAGAGAGAAAGATTTCCCAGGAAGTAACAATGTTTGCCGTTAATCTTTCCCGTCGCCAGAAACATTACAGGCACATTGTTTTGAACCCCAATATGCAACATGCTATTTATAACTGTAAATGCTCTTTATGAGTATCTGGTGATTTATACATCTGGCTATTCTCCATGGAAACGAAACCTGGGGTTAAAATGTCCCACTGGTATCAAGCTTATTAAACAACCAACGTACAAGTCAACAGCACGTCTATAACAATATGCAAATATTCGCCCAGCGCTCTTGTGGTTTACTAAATCAATTTCGACGTCTAGCATATTCACCGTGTTTGGGAACATATTCCTATTTGGTTGCACATGTCCACAACAACGCCTACCGCTCTGCATTAAACCTGCACGGGCAGATGTGCCATTAAAGATACAACTAGAGGGGAGGAAACCGACGGGTATGACAGTGATGGTGTCAGGCCTCTGTGTCCGTGGCCCGGAGAAGCCCTGGCCTGGCTGCGCTCTGTCTGACAGCCCTCAATGACAGAGTGATGTGCCGGTGAAGGGGAACATTGCTCAGAAATAAGCTTTTCCCCCGCAGTGGGAATGGAGAATAATTCACTACTATCATGGAGCTATTACGGAACCCTTTGAAATCTCACACCAATCTAACAGCCTCATGTCTTTCGCGGCCATTTAGAGATGTCAGATAGTATGCACGCGCTACTGGAATATGCTGGGCGATTTTTTTTAGATCCTTCTTCGCATAACGTGTCATTTGTACAGCAGCCGTATTGGGGGCGTTCTTAGGTTAGGCCGTCCCACTGATGTTATAGTTTGGATCTTTTTTCAGATCCACGCATGATGTAATAGAGGAGAGCGTGTCAAGGCACAACTGACACTTCATAAACCTGGTTTGGTTTTATTCCGGTAAACCTGTCAAATTTTTATTCGGATAACACCGTGACATATAACTCTGAGTTTCAACAGACATACCGACCAGAAGACAGACATATTAACATGACTATATTACAGTCCCATATACATCCTGGATAAAATCAGCTGGCCTTGTGATATATTGCCAAAGCCCTGAGAGGAAGATGTTGAGCTTGTGTTGTAGTGCACAGTGTTGTATTCTACCACAGGCGAGGAAATGAATTGCCTTTCACAAAAGGAGCAGTACATATATAGTTTTCTATTAGAGCTGGTCTGGGAGTTAAGAACTGGTTCAAACTAGCTAAATGAAACATCAGAACCAATACATAGAAAGTACAAAAAATTCCATTGAGTTAAAGGTAAAAATAATGAACATCATCTCGGAAATAAAACAGATATTTTCAATAGATCGTAGTAGGGAACATCATTGGATAGTTTTTTTTAATGTATATCTTACTGTTCATGGTGAACTATTTAATATCCTGCATGCCTTTTCTGTCATTTTACCAAAGACCTTTTATCTGTCTCACCAACGAATCACTGACAGTATATCTTTCCTTTTTTGCAGCCAATCCTTTCAAGATCCCTTGCAATGTCAGTCTTTCTATTCTCTTTCTACTGTACCTCCTTCTTCCCCCGAATTATTCCTCATTCTCACTGTCAACGATACCGCTTCCCTTCCACTGTCATCGCCCTGTCTCCTTGCGCTGTTGTGCTTTCCTCGTATTCTGTCTTCACAATTTTGGTATTTCGATTCCTGCGATTTTTATGAGAAAGCTAGACAAAGCAAAGCATCTCGGGTTACTGTCAAGGCATACTCTCTTTCATTAACTGACGTCTTCGGCTTGTTCACATTTAAGATGTTCTCCACCAAATAAAGTCTTGGGTCAGGGTCCGGGATTTGGATGCCCGTTGCTCAGACCGCCTGATGCTCAGTGGTTGGGGTGTGGTGTGAGTAAGGCCTCGTGGTCCCTCTGTTTGTCTGCTCTTGCGGGAGCTCTGTTTGTCTGCTCTTGCGGGAGCTCACTTCTGTGTCTGCTCTTGCGGGAGCTCACTTCTGTGTCTGCTCTTGCGGGAGCTCACTTCTGTGTCTGCTCTTGCGGAGCTCACTTCTGTGTCTGCTCTTGCGGAGCTCACTTCTGTGTCTGCTCTTGCGGGAGCTCACTTCTGTGTCTGCTCTTGCGGGAGCTACTTCTGTGTACTGCTCTTGGGAGCTACTTCTGTGTCTGCTCTTGCGGGAGCTACTTCTGTGTCTGCTCTTGCGGGAGCTACTTCTGTGTCTGCTCTTGCGGGGGCTACTTCTGTGTCTGCTCTTGCGGGGGCTAGTTCTGTGTCTGCTCTTGCGGGAGCTACTTCTGTGTCTGCTCTTGCGGGAGCTACTTCTGTGTCTGCTCTTGCGGGAGCTACTTCTGTGTCTGCTCTTGCGGGGGCTACTTCTGTGTCTGCTCTTGCGGGGGCTACTTCTGTGTCTGCTCTTGCGGGGGCTACTTCTGTGTCTGCTCTTGCGGGGGCTACTTCTGTGTCTGCTCTTGCGGGGGCTACTTCTGTGTCTGCTCTTGCGGGGGCTACTTCTGTGTCTGCTCTTGCGGGGCTACTTCTGTGTCTGCTCTTGCGGGGGCTACTTCTGTGTCTGCTCTTGCGGGGGCTACTTCTGTGTCTGCTCTTGCGGGGGCTACTTCTGTGTCTGCTCTTGCGGGAGCTCGGTTCTGTGTCGCTGCTCTTGATAGAGTTCGGCATGTCTGTGGTGACGCAGACTCGTTATGTTCGTTGTTTGTATCCCTCTGTCTTTAGGTGTTGTCTGTATTCCCTCCACCGCTGGCTCGTTGTTTGTGTCCCTGGACCAGAGTTAATTGTGTGCAAACAGTGGTTTGCACAATTTTTTTTTTGGGGGCGTGTTACGTCCCCAGAGTTCTGGGTTCGTTTTTTGGGATTGTTTTGTTGCTGGTGGTTGTTGTGTTCGTGTTTCCCACAGGCAAGAAAGCTTCTGAGACCCCCACTTGTTACGCACTAACTCCCGGGAGGGAGGGGACCGCTGACACCCCGCCACCTAGCAGCCAAAACGTGATGGGCGGAAAAGGATGTGGGGTCGTGGTGCAAGACAGAACGACACAAAAACCAGTTTTACCCGTAATAAATGTATTTTATTCTTGTTTCCTATTATTACGGTTTTACCAGGGAGAAGGGCTGGGCAGGACCAAAGCAAAGAAAGAAAAATAATCACTCACTTCCTAACTATTGCCGTAGTTTTGGCACCCTCACCAAAAATACAGGGGAGGTCT
The DNA here is from genome assembly GCA_029465975.1 of Dallia pectoralis. Taxonomy (NCBI): domain Eukaryota; kingdom Metazoa; phylum Chordata; class Actinopteri; order Esociformes; family Umbridae; genus Dallia; species Dallia pectoralis. The sequence goes on from CM055731.1 coordinate 14,467,078, forward strand.
GCCCAGATCTTACCTAGCGTTCTTAGACAGTGGGTTACTACGGGTAGGTGTACGCCCCAGGGCCTCTAGCCTAAGCAACATGGCTCTCCCTTCCCCTAGAACAAAAGGATAAAGAAAACAAGGTAGTTAGCCCAACTTAAAGTAACAATCAATGCAAACCGAAATAATCGAATAATCAAACAAACAACAACACAGTCACCTAACTCACTCAAACTGAATCACCGGCTTAAAACTGTCACTCTCCTTCCCTCTCCTCTCCCTTCTCTCTCTTCTCCCTTCTCCCTTCTCTCTCTTCTCCCTTCTCTCTCTTCTCCCTTCTCTCTCTTCTCCTTCTCTCTCTTCTCCCTTCTCTCTCCTCCCGCCAACCAGGAAGACCGAGGTCTTATCAAGACCCCTAACCAGCTGCTGCCACTGACGAGTGGGAGGTCCCTCGTTATCAATCAGAAGGTACCCCCACCAATCAGCAGCAACAAACCCTGACACAATTAAACACACAAAAACCAAGAGACAAACAGAACACGCACAGGGACGTAACAAGATCGTAGTAGGGAAAATCATTGGATATTTTTTTAATGTATATCTTACTGTTCATGGTGAACTATTTAATATCCTGCATGCCTTTTCTGTCATTTTACCAAAGACCTTTTATCTGTCTCACCAACGAATCACTGACAGTATATCTTTCCTTTTTTGCAGCCAATCCTTTCAAGATCCCTTGCAATGTCAGTCTTTCTATTCTCTTTCTACTGTACCTCCTTCTTCCCCCGAATTATTCCTCATTCTCACTGTCAACGATACCGCTTCCCTTCCACTGTCATCGCCCTGTCTCCTTGCGCTGTTGTGCTTTCCTCGTATTCTGTCTTCACAATTTTGGTATTTCGATTCCTGCGATTTTTATGAGAAAGCTAGACAAAGCAAAGCATCTCGGGTTACTGTCAAGGCATACTCTCTTTCATTAACTGACGTCTTCGGCTTGTTCACATTTAAGATGTTCTCCACCAAATAAAGTCTTGGCGATGAAAAGTTATTATTGATTTCTGTTTGTCAGTCAACAGAAGAAGCTGTCGTTATTTTCAGCCTGGAAAGTCCATCTGTTGTGTAAAACAGCAACATAATCTCTCGTTTGCTTTAAAGTAAGACGAAACAATGGCTGGTGATTGACCAAGACATTACAGTATACTGCCCGCACGGCACTCTCCATCTCTCTCTCACACACGCACGCACGCCCACACACACACACACACACACACACACACACACACACACACACACACAGTATTGATTTGTCACTTTCCAATCCATTGTTCTACTAACTACATTTTATTATGGAGGACTGTCAATCTTTATAACGTTGCAGCACATTTATCCAGCAACTCATAAAACATAAACTCCTTTAGTGTCTATTTAGATTGAACCGTTTTAAAGGTGATGTCCCATGAGTTCCCAACCACTCAAATCATTCATAGCTAAATGTGCTAGGTTAAGATGACGCTATAATAGGCTGTGATAGACCATGATTAATAAATACATCTTTAATTCATCCCTGGCTGAACTTTGTAGAAAGTATAATTAGCAGTAGCATTAGCATTTCAGCCATGAAAGAGTTACCGGCAGAGCGCCTGTGTAACTATAGCCAGTAGTCATGTAAGGTGACTCAGCGTACTTGTTTTCAAACACAACATTTGTGCAATTAAAAGCATCTATCCAAATTAAGGATGTTAAAATCAAATCCAACTTGAGTGAGAGAAAGGAGCTTTTAGTTGCCATGGAAGCCAGAATCTACAGAGAGAGAGAGAGAGAGAGAGAGAGAGAGAGAGATGGATGAAGCAATAGAGAGAGAAAGAGAGAGAGAGAGAGAGAGAGAGAGAGAGAGAGGAAGAGAGGGAAACTACCCAGCAGCCCTTGTGCTGCCTGATCTGAACCACTACTACAGAGTCACTCTCCAACAAACAGTGTCATTATGCGTTCCAGGGCCAATGCACTTCACTATACCTACCAGTAACACATTGCCAAGTTGAATAACTAAAGTGGCAATAAAAGCTTCCCGTTTTACAGTCATAGCAGGGCGCTTAAGTCAGACAGGGCGCCATAATGAAATAAAGAACCAAATATGTCTTAACGGCATTTTAGAAAATGACCATGAAAAAACTCATCATAATGTGGAGAAATATAAAGGTTCACGCCGATTCACCTGGCAATCGTGTTTACTTATTCAACTGGAGCTTGGGTTAGGCATGTGTAGTGGTGTGGATTTATCCAATGGTTTATATTGTGGATTGTCTGGCATTGTATATTTCCAGCTGAATGCATTTCCCGGTATTCTGCTGCTGCATGTTTGTCAGATCAGCGTTGGTGTCTTGGACTCTGTTTAGATTACTGTGGTGTGTTGCGGACCCCTGGGCAGCCAGCCAGAACTTTGCTGGGCTATTACTTCAATCCATCTCCATAATGCTGGGTGGTATGCAGAGACGATTATAATGCCTGCCATATGACAGAACATGCTGCTGACTGTCTGTCAGAGAGGACATTACAACAATATCCTACTGACCTTATCGCTTTCCTATTCAGACAAAGATGCACACAGTTCCTCAGAAGCTTAAATCGACTGAACGTTGGTTTGAAATGCGTAGATAGGACTTGTTGGCCCAACTGAAATAGGGCCACTGCCATCAGGGAATACCATTGCCTTGAGGTGTTTACCTGGTCTGCAATGATGTTTAGGTAGGTGGCACGTGTCAAATTGACATCCACATGAATGCCCAGTCCCAGGGTGTCCCAGCAGAACGTTGCCTAAAGCATCACACTCTATCTAGCAGCTTGTCGTCTTCCCACAGTGCATCTGGTGCGATCACCTGATGCACTGTGCCTTCATTGCCTTTGCCAATCGATGAGCCTTGGGCGACCCATACCCTGTCACGGACTTGTGATATGTCCCTCCTTGGACCACTGTCTGACAATTGGAGTGAAATAATTAGGCAAAGCAACAGAAAAAAGATGCAATTTATCATGATTTATTGTATAGCAAGGGGCAATGCTGTGTAAGAAGCACCATACAAAGACAACCAATTCATCACAAAGTGACATGCCTTTCTCCGAGCCTGCAGGTGAAGCGTTTGGAAAAATTGCTATTATACGGTCCTGTGTACACAAGAAGAAAGTCCTTGATTTATAGCTCCGTGCTGATCTGTGGACACTACTTTTAAATGTTTTTCCAATAACAACGGCTATAACCTAATAGATGCCAGATTCTTGCTGATAGTAGCTGGTCCACCCATTATAGGAAAAGGGACACCAAAATATACCTGACCACCTTTGTTTTCTCAGTCACGTTTCCTTCAGAAACAATATCCTTAAATAGAAAGACAAGTGTAAGTACTTTGTTCATTGAAACAAACTGCAAATGGTGTACAAGACCGGTTGGGTTTATTTCTTTAGCTATTCTACTATTTCCCATTTAACCATAGATGCTGTAAAGAGGTCAATAAAACACAACTAAAACAGTGGATATAAAATTGGGGGAGTAAAGATGCCATTATGGAAATATGCCCATTGCCCATGACACAGTATTTCTACATTTATGAGATTATTAGTGTGTTTAACATTATGTCCTATGCTTAGCCTTTGGTGGTCCAGCTGTCTAAGCTGCTGTTCCAGTCAATGTACTGCTGCTCTGTGGGTTTAAATATGACAAACTGCTCTTTTAGTAAAATAAACATCTACTTGATTTTTGACCATTTTCCTTATAAATGTGTCACGACTGGTGTGGTGGCGTTGCTACACTTCCATTTCGGTGATCCACTTCCGTGTTTTTGTTCTCACTAGCTGTGATTACTTCCTCTTTCACGTGGTCACAGCTGTTAGTAATCTGTCACTTTATGTTGGGATATAAGAGGGTCGCGAGCAGTGCACTCATTGCTTCGCATTGTTCTATGTCACATGTTAGTTAGAGGTGAGTGTTTTGGTCGTGGTCTACTACTGTCTAAATGTTTTATTAGAAGCCGCTATATATGCGCATTGTTCTTTTCATTTACAACAGTTTAGGCTTTTTCCGCCGTTCACGGTTTGTTTTATGTTTGATTGTCGTAATAAACTTACCAAAACGGATTATTTGGCTCTGCACCTGGCTTCATCCTGCACTACACCCTACGAGTCTCGTGACAGAATGCGAAGCCAACAAAATAGCCAGCGGAGCCTGATGGTGAGTGGATTCCTCGGGGGCAAGCTATAGCGCCCCGAAGGATGAAGCTCACCGTCGCACCACGGAGCAGTGGGACTGGGGTAAGCCGGAGACGCCCGAAGAGGAGTATAGGCGCCTCCGTGCTTACTTCGGGTATGAGCCACCGATGCAGCTATCAGGGCCGATTACATCGGGTCCGCGGTCCCTCCCGGAGGAAGGCAAGAGGGCACCCGAAGGCGTCCCAAGAAGGTTTTGGGGGAGCTAAGGAGGTGTTCGGGAGGACCGCGGAGAGAGCACCCACGGTCCTGGTGCTGCAGGAACGGCCACCCACTGCTCCGGGGCTGCAGACAGGGGGAGGGAAACCCTGGAGCTACAGCCACTACCCCCGCCGTGGGAAGACCCTTTTCTGCCGCCGACATCAGGGACAGAAAAACCCCCGGAGGGGTTGGATGATCAGCCCTCGGCTGTTATTAGGACGTGGTGGAGGACATGGCTGGAGCTACAGCCACAAACCCCGCAGTGGGAAGACCCTTTTCGGCCACCGACATCAGGGACAGAAAAACCCCCGGAGGGGTTGGATGATCAGCCCTCGGCTGTTATTAGGACGTGGTGGAGGACATGGCTGGATTTACAGGAGCCAGCGCCTGAGATGGTCGCCACCACGCTTGCGCCTGAGATGGTCGCCGTCACGCCAGCGCTCAAGATGGCTGTTGCCGTCCCGCCAGCGCCCAAGATGGCTGCCGTCGTCCCGCCGGCGCTCAAGATGGCTGTTGCCGTCACGCCAGCGCCCACGATGGCTCCCGCCGTCACGCCAGCGTCCACGATGGCTCCCGCCGTCCCGCCAGCGCCCAAGATGGCTACCGTCGTCCCGCCAGCGCCCAAGATGGCTGCCGCCGTCACGCCAGCGTCCACGATGGCTCCCGCCGTCCCGCCAGCGCTCAAGATGGCTGTTGCCGGCACGCCAGCGCTCAAGATGGCTGCCGTCGTCCCGCCGGCGCTCAAGATGGCTGTTGCCGTCACGCCAGCGCCCACGATGGCTCCCGCCGTCACGCCAGCGTCCAAGATGGCTACCGTCGTCCCGCCAGCGCCCAAGATGGCTGCCGCCGTCACGCCAGCGTCCACGATGGCTCCCGCCGTCACGCCAGCGCTCAAGATGGCTGTTGCTGTCACGCCAGCGCTCAAGATGGCTGCCGTCGCCCCGCCGGCGCTCAAGATGGCTGCCGTCGTCCCGCCGGCGCTCAAGATGGCTGTTGCCGTCACGCCAGCGCCCACGATGGGCTCACGCCAGCGTCCAAGACGCCAGCAGCGCCCAAGATGGTTGCCGTCACGCCAGCGCCCCATGGCTCCCGCCGCGCCCAAGATGGCTGTGGCTGTCACGCCAGCGCCCAAGATGGCTGCCACCGTCACGCCAGTGCCCACAATGGCTGCCGCATCGCCGCCCAAGATGGCTGCCGCATCGCCGCCCACAATGGCTGCCGCATCGCCGCCCACAATGGCTGCCGCATCGCCGCCCACGAAGGCCGCGCCACGACGACGCCCACGATGGCCGCCGCCATGACGACGCTCACGATGGCCGCCGCCACGACGACGCTCACGATGGCCGCCGCCACGACGCGCTCACGATGGCCGCCGCCACGTCTACGCTCACGATGGCCGCCGCCACGACTACGCCACGATGGCCGCCGCCACGACTACGCTCACGATGGCCGCCGCCACGACTACGCTCACGATGGCCGCCGCCACGACTACGCTCACGATGGCCGCCGCCACGACTACGCTCACGATGGCCGCCGCCACGACTACGCTCACGATGGCCGCCGCCCGACTACGCTCACGATGGCCGCCGCCACGACTACGCTCACGATGGCCGCCGCCACGACGACGCTCACGATGGCCGCCGCCACGACTACGCTCACGATGGCCGCCGCCACGACTACGCTCACGATGGCCGCCGCCACGACTACGCTCACGATGGCCGCCGCCCGACTACGCTCACGATGGCCGCCGCCACACTACGCTCACGATGGCCGCCGCCACGACTACGCTCACGATGGCCGCCGCCACGACACCGCCCACGATGGCCGCCGCCACGACTGCGCCCCCGATGGCCGCCACGACGGCGCCCACGATGGCCTCCGCCACCACGTCGCCCACGACGGCGGACTCTGAGCCGCACAAGATGGCGGACTCTCAGCCACTGAGGCCTTTTCAGGGCTGGACCTGCGGTCCTGGACTGACCCTTTTGGGTTTAACTGTGGGTTCTCTCCCTGTTGCTCCCTTGTTTTGGTGTTGTGTTTCCGTTCGGCTATCTGGGGAGCTAGCCTTTTAGTGGGGGATACTGTCACGACTGGTGTGGTGGCGTTGCTACACTTCCATTTCGGTGATCCACTTCCGTGTTTTTGTTCTCACTAGCTGTGATTACTTCCTCTTTCACGTGGTCACAGCTGTTAGTAATCTGTCACTTTATGTTGGGATATAAGAGGGTCGCGAGCAGTGCACTCATTGCTTCGCATTGTTCTATGTCACATGTTAGTTAGAGGTGAGTGTTTTGGTCGTGGTCTACTACTGTCTAAATGTTTTATTAGAAGCCGCTATATATGCGCATTGTTCTTTTCATTTACAACAGTTTAGGCTTTTTCCGCCGTTCACGGTTTGTTTTATGTTTGATTGTCGTAATAAACTTACCAAAACGGATTATTTGGCTCTGCACCTGGCTTCATCCTGCACTACACCCTACGAGTCTCGTGACAAAATGGCTGAACATATATATACTACTGTATATAACACATTAAGTTAAAAAATCTGAATATAATAATTACATAGACGTCAACCCCAATATAATCTTATAGTGGACAGAAAACCATCAAAGTATATTCAATGGCTATGTAGCTCATTCTTTCAGCTGCTTTTGAAAGTAAGTTTGATTGAAAACATTAGTGGCTTTGTTGAGTTCAATTCTATTTTTCATAATAGAGCGCTAGCTGTAAGTCTGTTTGATTAGTTACCAAGGCAACTGTAGCAGCTAGCGTCTAAACCTGCTAGCAACTTGCAAACGACTACGCTCACGATGGCCGCCGCCACGACTACGCTCACGATGGCCGCCGCCACGACTACGCCACGATGGCCGCCACGACTACGCTCACGATGGCCGCCGCCACGACTACGCCACGATGGCCGCCACGACTACGCTCACGATGGCCGCCGCCACGACTACGCTCACGATGGCCGCCGCCACGACTACGCTCACGATGGCCGCCGCCACGACTACGCTCACGATGGCCGCCGCCACGACTACGCTCACGATGGCCGCCGCCACGACTACGCTCACGATGGCCGCCGCCACGACTACGCTCACGATGGCCGCCGCCACGACTACGCTCACGATGGCCGCCGCCACGACTACGCTCACGATGGCCGCCGTCACGCCAGCGTCACGATGGCTCCCGCCGTCACGCCAGCGCTCAAGATGGCTGTTGCCCGACGCGCCAGCGCTCAAGATGGCTGCCGTCGTCCGCCCGGCGCTCAAGATGGCTGTTGCCGTCACGCCAGCGCCCACGATGGCTCCCGCCGTCACGCCAGCGTCAAGATGGCTACCGTCGTCCCGCCAGCGCCCAAGATGGCTACCGCCGTCCCACGCCAGCGCGTCCCGATGGCTCCGCCCGTCACGCCAGCGCTCAAGATGGCTGTTGCTGTCACGCCAGCGCTCAAGATGGCTCCCGCCGTCACGCCCCCAGCGCTCAAGATGGCTGCCGCTGTCACGCCAGCGCTCAAGATGGCTGTTGCCGATCACGCCAGCGCTCAAGATGGCTCCGTCGTCACCCAGCGTCCAAGATAGTTGCCGTTCACGCCAGCGCCCAAGATGGCCGCCGTCACGCCAGCGCCAAGATGGCTACCGCCGTTCCGCCAGCGCCCAAGATGGCTGTTGGCTGTCACGCCAGCGCCCACGATGGCTCCCGCCGTCACGCCAGTGCCCAAGATGGCTGTGGCTGTCACGCCCAGCGCCCAAGATGGCTGCCACCGTCACGCGCCCACAATGGCTGCCGCGCAGCCGCCCACAATGGCTGCCGCATCGCCCGCCCACAATGGCTGCGCCACGCCGCCCACGATGGCCGCCGCCATGACGCCGCCACGATGGCCGCCGCCACGACGGCGCCACGATGGCCGCCACGACGACGCTCACGATGGCCGCCGCCCGCTACGCTCACGATGGCCGCCGCCCGACGCTCACGATGGCGCCGCCCGCTCGCTCACGATGGCGCCGCCCGACTACGCCACGATGGCCGCCGCCACGCTACGCTCACGATGGCCGCCGCCCGCTACGCTCACGATGGCCGCCGCCACGTCCACGCGCTCACGATGGCCGCCGCCCGACTTCGCTCACGATGGCCGCCGCCACACTACGCTCACGATGGCCGCCGCCCGCCTCGCTCACGATGGCCGCCGCCACGCTCCGCTCACGATGGCCGCCGCCACCTCCGCTCACGATGGCGCCGCCCGACTACGCTCACGATGGCCGCCGCCCGCTCGCTCACGATGGCCGCCGCCCACTCCGCTCACGATGGCCGCCGCCACGCACCGCCCACGATGGCCGCCGCCACCCTCCGCCCCGATGGCCGCCACGACGGCGCCCACGATGGCCTCCGCCACCACGCGCCGCCCACGACGGCGGACTCTGAGCCGCACAAGATGGCGGACTCTCAGCCACTGAGGCCTTTTCAGGGCTGGACCTGCGGTCCTGGACTGACCCTTGCCGGGTTTAACTGTGGGTTCTCTCCTGTTGCTCCTTGTTTTGGTGTTGTGTTTCCGTTCGGCTATCTGGGAGCTAGCCTTTTAGTGGGGATACTGTCACGACTGGTGTGGTGGCGTTGCTACACTTCCATTTCGGTGATCCACTTCCGTGTTTTTGTTCTCACTAGCTGTGATTACTTCCTCTTTCACGTGGTCACAGCTGTTAGTAATCTGTCACTTTATGTTGGGATATAAGAGGGTGCGAGCAGTGCACTCATTGCTTCGCATTGTTCTATGTCACATGTTAGTTAGAGGTGAGTGTTTATTTATTTTCTTTCATGTCTTCAGAAGAAGAGATGCCAAACTAATGACATGCAGAAATGGCGTAAATCACAGTTGGAAACAAATGATCCATATCACTGCCTTAAAAATGAAGCCGCTTCTGTTATTCGTAGCTCTATCTCTGCAACATTAGGCAAATATTGTCAATTACATACAGTATGGTATGCTTAAGGGGTTGATTTAAATTGAGTTCCCCCGTTACAGCAAAGAAAACAAAAGGGAAAATATATCAAGCATTTAATGAGAAAAGCTACATTAAGCTGAATGAAAACATTTGATAGATTGCTAAGGCATGAAAAAGATCAACAAGCTCATAAACTTGACACCACAGTTACATTATTCCATGCAGAGAGAAGGCTGTATCTCAGCCACACCTAAAGCGCTGAGATGAATTTGTCACGTTTTAGTTGAGCCTGTACTCTCTCCGATTCCAAATAAACACCTATTTATGTTTTCAAGCTATAAGGCCCAGCATGACAAGGGCTGACAGAACATATGAACTAATAGCAAACCAAGCTGTGAACTAATAGCAAACAAATAATCATGATGGACTTCTAAGCAGTGCTTGAGGCTGTACTAAGTACTAACTGAATGATTGTAACTCACGCCACTTTATTTAAACACTGTGTTCTTCAAAAGGTGCTGGTACTTATTTTATATATATATTGGTGACAGTTCTCTGAACCAGTGGACACAAGCGGATTTCACCAACCGTAAGTTTCTCTATAATGAAGATAAAAATATCTTTAGTACACCGGGATCAATTTGCAGGTGGAAGGTAACTAAAGTCTCTCAAATGAAAAAGGAAACCAAGTGGGGGAAATGTCTGAGGGTTACTTACAGACTGGGCTTCAGAAATCTCCACATGACTTTGCACTTCTGCCACAGTCCTCCTCTCAGCTTCTGTCTGCATGACTCAGCATCTGGTTAGCAATGTAAGCTAAAGCCAAGGTCTCATGCAAGGTTGCTCATCTTCAGGTGTCAGGTTGCTCGCGTGCAACCACCTCCGATAAAACAAAGACTTGGGAGGCAGAGAGAATCCCCACAGGCCATATCATATTTATGTGAGAGGAACAGCAGCCAATCAAATTGTGGACATTTAGTTGTTTAGAAGCACTTTCCAGTTCAAGACAGGTCAACAATGAAAACAAGAGATTGAACACATCTGATCCCTGTGGGAGAATTTACAACGTACTTTTAGCGCTTGTATTTTTTTATGTACTCCGAAGTACGCACGGAAGTAGGGCATGGTTTGGCCTACTATACAACGTTTATTGGTTAGTTATTTGACACCACGCTGTGAATAAATTGTAATCCTCTTAAGTCTCTACACAAAAAAAGAATGTGAAAGTGGAATGAGGGGGGGGGCTATTAAATTCCCTCCCCAACAGAATCACTTGATTGGCCTAGACACCAAACGATACACAACGCTTTCTAGGAGATCCTATCTAGACCCACTTGGTGGGAAAGCTGTTGTTGTTAATTTCTAGTATAGCACAGCAGAGGCTGTAAATAAATCATTAAGCATGTCTGAAACAATAAGGCTCATCTCTCAGACGGCACAGTGAGCGGTGTGGAGATATGGGGTGTGGGAGTGATGATGAGGACAGGAGGGGGGGATCTGTCTGTCTAGAGATATGAGTCAAAGATCCTAACTACCGAGGCCGCGGGGAACCTATTCTTTTAAAAGATGGCTTGTGACATACTATATCTCCTCATATACTCCTTCCGAAAGCCGGTTTCTCTGCTCAATTGTTACTGCCACTCAACACAAAATAGATTTTCTGAATATTGTTTTGATGGTAAAGATTTTGCTGTGTACATTTAAACTAGCAAAACTAGATATAATCGTGAAAATATTATAGATTATCATAGAGATAAATACATATGTATGAGCTGATATTTGAAAACTAGCAATCACAAATAAAACTAGACAGGAAAAAACAAAAGTTCAAAAAATGACATTGCATAGACATGGATTTTTTGTTTTATGTTTAAGCCACTTAGTATAACAGCAGAATGTGTAGAATTGCAGAAAATTTGCCCTAAAAGCACACGTTTTCTCTCAGCCTCATGGAAAAAGTATAGAACTGCCGAAAATTAGCTTTGATACAACAACATGTTGTCTCTGCTGCCAAGAGAAGGGCCTCTAAAAGCATGCCATTAGCCACGCCGGCTACGCTAAATCTGCCACCACTGCTGAAAAAGATACTGGGGGAAACACTGGGCCGCTCACCAACAGAGATGTATACCTGCTGGGAGGAGGCCAACAGTCAATCTCTGCACAGATGCTGCAGCCCACTTATCTTTGTTCTCTTCCTCCAGGGCATACAGGGCCCAAAAATGCACCAGCGCCAAAGGAGGACATGTCATGTCATCCTATTTATTAAAAAGTAGCATAACACATTGACAGTAAGGTGTGCATTGGCCTAACAAATACCATATCCACTCTATATCTTACCCTAAATGGACTTTGGCAGAGGAATACTTATGGGACACAAATAATAATTTTGACTGTGGGGCTCCTGAAAACGCTGGGTGCAGCTGTGTAGGCCATTGTAAAGTAATGTGTCAGTGGAAGGCCTATGCACTGCTGGTTTGACAAGAGCTGCCCAGTCATTGCTGCAGTGCAAATGGCTACACTCCTTTACCTTATAAGAAAATATGGACACCAGAGTACAGTGAATATAAAAAGTCTACACACCACTGTAAAATGCCAGGTTTTTGTGATGTGAAAAAATGGCACAAAGATGAATCATGTCAGAACTTTTTCCACCTTTAATGTGACCTATAACGTGAACATTTCGATTGAAAAACAAACTGATATCTTTGAGAGGGAAAATAAAAACCTTACAATAACTTGTTGCTTAAGTGTGTCTTATAACTGGGAATGTGGCTGTATTCAGAAGTCACCAATCACATTAAAACTTATGTTAAATAAAAGTTATTGCAAACATGTCATCAATTAAAGTGACTCTGGTTACTCACAAATAAACGTCAGCAGTTCCAATTGGGTTTTCCCGACATTTTCTTGGTTGCATCTCAGAGCAAAAAGCCATGGTCTGCAGAGAGCTTCCAAAGCATCAGATGGATCTCATTGTTGAAAGATATCAGTCGGGAGAAGGGTACAAAATAATTTACAAAGCATTAGATATATCTATCATCATCAAGTGGAGAATATATGGCACAACAGAGACATTACCAAGAACTAGATGTCCCTTCAAAATTAATGAAAAGACGAGAAGAAAATTGGTCAGGCAGGCCTCCAAGAGGCCTACAGCAAAATTAAAGGAGCTGCAGGAATTTCTGGTAAGTACTGGCTGTGTGCATGTGACAACAATCTCACTTATTCTTCATATGCATGGGCTATGGTGTAGGGTGGCAAGAGGGAAGCCTTTTCTTATGAAGATAATGATCTAAGCCCTGCTGAAGTTTGAAAAAACTAACATCAAGTCTCTTAAAAGCATTTGTGCAAATGTGATATGGTCATAAAACCATGTTGGCATTTTGGCCATCATTCCAAAAGGTTAGGGTTAGGGTTAGTTTGGCGCAAAACAACAATGCACATCATCCAAAGAACACCATACCCACAATGAAGCATGGTGGTGACAGCATCATGCTTTGCGGCTGTTTTTCTCCAGAATGAACCAGGGCCTTAGTCAGGGTGGAGGGAATTATGAACAGTTACCAGAAAATTTGGACGCAAAACCTTCAAGAAGAAAGTTCACATTTCAGCATGACAACAACCCAAAGCACACATCCAAATCCACAGAAGCATTGCTTCACCAGAAGAAGATTAACTTTTTAGAATTGCCCTGCCAAAGCCCAGACCAGAATCCAATTGAACATCTGTGGGGTGATCTGAAGAGGGCTGTGCGAAGAAGATGTCCTCGCAATCAAAACAGATTTGGAGCGCTTTTGCAGAAAAGAGTGTAAAAATATTGCCAAGTCAATACGTGCCATGCAAATAGACTCCTACCCAAAAGACTTTGATGTAATAAAATCAAAAGGTGCCTGAACAAAGTATTAGTTTATGGATGATTTTTCTTTGTTTTTTATTTTCCTCTCAAAGATTTCAGTTTCAGTTTTTGATTGAATTGTTCACATTAAAGCTGAAAAAAGTAATGTCACAATAAGTTTTTGATCACAAAAACCTGGAATTTTATCCGGGGTGTGTAGACAACGAAAGAAAGTAAACCTGCAAAGTCATTATGCTATTAGCATTTCCTTGAATATAGAAATAACAAGCTGACATTTAAGTATTATGGTTGATATAACATATATTTCAGTTGCACAGTTTGAATATAAAAATATTATAAAATCATTTTAAGAGGAAAACATTGACATTGCTATTTATTTTCTTCAACCAGCTGCTACAATACTAAGTGGCACTACAGTTGTACATTAACATAGACTGAACTTTATTTCACCATGTGGAACCATCTTTAGAGGCAGTCCGAGATTTGGTAAATGGGAGATTGTGACAAAAGCCCAATTTCTAAGTAAGCCCAGGCTGACATCTTTCTCGTGATAAATACAAAGTGGTACGTTAACGACACACTGAGGTAATGATAATCATTGGTAAGGAGCAGTTGGTTCTACAAAGTAGACTATTTCTTTACGAATCAGCTTAATAGAGACTTTCCTTTCAACTTTCAGTAATTCTGTTCTCAGCTTCCCTGGCTGTCTCCATAATTGCAATTTCGGAAATGTGGAAAAGGATCAAATTTAAATAAAGATAGGGAAAATGTTTTGCAAGCATAGCCACCAGCCTTGCAAATGATTCCTGAAATGCAGTTATGCCACAGTGAGCAAATTTTCTCTGAGGTGTCAGGCCGGGAGATGCCGGCCAACGTTGTATTACTTGTTATCTTAAACATGGAAAATCATATGAGACAAACGCTGAATTCAGAACTCCATCAAACTATGCTAATTATAAAAACCACTGGAGTGAACGCACCATGACAGGAATTCATTGACCCTGCTGTCTGGGAGACACAAGCTGCTGTGATAAATGCTCATGAACCACGTCAGAGAATGGTACTGGTTCTACATAACAAGCAACGCCTATTCTATGGAGGGGAAAACATTCCAATATCCCCAAACAACTACACATGCTGTTGCAAATGAGCACAGGTCTCTTTTGAAAATGAATTGGTATAAAACACATCTGTCGTCAGGTGACACGCTTTCAGATGAGGGGAAAACAAAATCCCTAGTTCTCTCTCTTCCGCGATGTCGATTGCAGTGAAAGCTTGTGGGACGGTACTTCTGACGTCAAACGAGCGCTATTATTGGTGTTTTATCGCAGATTCTGACTATTCTAGTTGTCTGTTTCAATAGGTGACGATTGGTGTTGGACACGAGTAAGAGCTGATACTGAGAAATCAAGGCATTGACACAATGTGCTTCTAGTGTTGGCAATGGGAAGGTACCTGGGTACAAAGAAATACTGTTGTATCTATTCATTGTCAGGTTTTTAGGTGTGATACATTTGTATTCATGAATGGTATTTTATTGAGACATTTGTTAATTGTCTTTTCACGCTCAATTTCACTAACATGCATTAGTCACCCATGCACTCAAAGCAAAACAGCATAGGCTGAATATTTGTCTAAATGAGCGTGGCTAAATTTTGAGCGGGGAAATGTACATCATGGCCGAATGACTGCTATAACACATCACAGCTAGAAGGTTGTTGACAAATGTAGACTATCAAGATATTATGCAAATGTTCATCCATCAGGAAATGTCACATTTTGGAGAATTAGTCCTCAAATGTCAAGAAAACACTGCCATGAGTGACATGATAACCTAATCTAAAGAATATTACTTTCATGCTAAATAAATCATGCAAAAACCCATATTTACCAAAAGTCTCAATTTTAGCATGCAATCCATGACTATGTATTCTGGTTTTACAAAATAACAGGTTCAACATATATATTTCAAGTTCTCGAAAACTAAAACGTTTGCCCTCAATTGGAAATCCATTTAATTGTTTGACCGTTAAAACAAAAAGCCATTACCATGAAACATAGCAATTATGGAGATGTGCATACCGCTGGACTCTATATGCGTGGTACAGTGTCCCAATGCAGAATAAAACCCTCTGGATCTCAGGAGAGGTCAATGAGTTCAGGGAGGCGGGTGCTGCTCAAACATGTATCTGGGTGTGTTTTTAATTGGACAGCCCGGGGGCTTGTTCCAACATCCTCTGGCAGCAAGTCCCGGTCCAAGACGCGAGCCTGAGCACATGAAACTGTGGAGATGTTTGTCTGAGAAAGGCATTGAGCAGGTTGGCAGTAATTTAGGCGTCAGACAGTTCTTCTGATGATTGGTACACAGATGTGTTTTCATCCTCACATAAAACACATTAATTGCAAAACAAAACGTAGGAAACAGGTTTGTGGACTTCTGTTATCCATTGTAGCGTTATTTACAGAGCATAACGCTTAATTGTGCTGGTGAAACACTACTGCAATCAATCAACAGAGATGTATTGTAAATTATTAATACGACAAAAAAACTGTGAGAAAACCAACACTATACTGAAGTGACATGCCTGTAGTTAAATATCTAAAGTGACAATCGCATAACCGTTGCTGGTTGTTACTTCCTATTATATTCCCAACAGCATGACTTAAACGCGTTTGAAAATACAGTCTTGAAATCACTCAGAGCCAAATGAATTGCATTTTCACAGTAAGGTTATAATGTTTGCTACGTTCACTTCATTCAGCAGACAGAGCAGAGCGAGGCCCGAGAGCTTTCCCAGTAGGCAATGATCTTCTCAGCAGTTCTCTTAAATCGTTAATTATCTAACATTTTCAATATCCAATGATGTGCTTAGATAATTATAAAATGAATTACACATGCAGAGAAGACATCTATCTCTCTTATGGAAATGCATTTACACTACATGCCATTGATGAACACAATTTATTTTAGCATCGGCTCATCAAGTGCAATATATATACGGAAAATATACCTTTTTTATTCAAATCAATTACAAAAACAGTACTTACTTAATACTTAACTGCCACTTACAGACATTCGGCCTTAATTAAGATTATAAAAAAGTTTCCTAGTGATGCCAAATTCCCAGCCCTAATGACAACAAGCTTTGTGAAGGTGCACAAGTGGGATGCATAGTTGGATACATTTGCAGTAGAAATAAAGGGCAAATAAGGTAATTTGTAAATGTTTTTGCACATTAGAATATTATGACCTTCTAAAAAATTCTATGGATTTTCTTGAAGTGTGTAACGGGACTTATGGGACTTAATATTACACTTTTCAATAGTCTAAATGATATTGTGATTTTTTGTCAATGATAAGGTTCACAATAGAATACACAATATTCAGCCATTTTGTTAATACCTTTGAACTCCACTGTACATAAACAGATTCCTTTCATTTTGAGCAGAGAGAATCTTAAAATAACGAAAGGCTTTAGCAGAAACATCAAAAAGGTAAAATATACCTTTTTTATTCAAATCAAGTACAAAAACAGTACTTACTTAATACTTAACTGCCACTTACAGACATTCGGCTTTAATTAAGATTTTAAAAAAAATATATATACATAGGCTAGTAACTAAGCTAATGCATTAGCATTATAACAAACAAACTATTTGGTCTTGTTGATTTAAAAATCTATTAGGGTAGAGTTCACCCAAAAAACCTGCAGAAAACACACTGTCTCCATGTAAATAAGGTACCAGAATAAATCATTAGGGTCAAGAACAAATACAACAGGGGGAATCAACCCTTTCCAAAACAATTGTTGGAGAAAATGTACTGCAAGTTTTCAAAGCAAGGGTTTAAAACATGATTAGTTCAGCCCCTACAAATGCAAAAAAGGGAAAAGTACATACACCAATGATCTATGTAGGCATCAATCACATTGCGACTTACACTTTATTTTCCATTCTAACACAGAAAGAATATTCAACAGAATCTACATGATGTCTTTAATTACAGGCCTTACAAGGAACCAGGGCCACATTACAGTGGGACAAACAGATGGTTTCTGACGGTTTCTGGATAGCTGCAGTTAGGTTAAGATTATAACTTTAGCGCAGCATAATGGCTATTGTTTTCGATTGGAACAAAAGATTATGTGTGTAGATTTGTAAACAGCGAGGTCACTTTCAATTCCCACAGTTCCTTACCATCATAATAGTTGTCACGAGTGGTGAGTTAGGGTACAGCACTGTCTGGTTTCGGGTGCCCACTTCCTGGTTTATGTTGGTTACAGCTGTTGGGGATTTGTAATCACTGGGCTATAAAGGGATTGCCTAGATGTCACTGTTTGCTGTTCATTGTTGTATGTCACCACGTTATATTGAGGTGAGTGTATTGATAGACTACCGTTGTTATATGGAATTGAGTAAGACGCTATATGCGCACTGTTGTTTTCATTAGCCAGTTTGTTTTTGTTTCGCCGTTCATGGTTTGTTTTATGTTGCCTTTGTGCCGTAATAAACCTTGTTAACGGATTCCCTGGGCTCTGCAAATGGCTTACTGCACTACACCTTACACGGTTTGTGACAGAATGAACAGCCAACCAAGCCAGCAGAGCCAGACGGTGAGCGGATTCCACGGGGGGGGCAAGCTATAGCGCCCCGTTGGATGAAACTCACCGTCGCCCCACGGAGCGGTGGGAGTGGAATCGGCCGGAGACACCACAGGAGCGGTGGCTACGTCTCCAGCCGTATGCTGAATACGAACCACCAATGCAGCATTCAGGGTCAGTGACAATGGGTCCGCGGGCCTTCTATGAAGGCAAGAGGACATCCCGGAGGCGCCCCAAAGTAATTTTTGGGGGGGAGCTAACGGTGTTCAAGGAGGTCCGCGGAGAGAACACCCACGACCCTGGTGCTGCCACAGCAACCACCCACTGCTCCGGGGCTGCAGCCAGAGCCAGCAAGACCTCTGGAGCTACAGCCACAGCCCCAGCTCCAACAGGGTTATGACCCCTTCCAGCGCCAGCCTGTGGAGGACCCCTTTCGGTCACCAACCTGCAGAGCCCAGAGATCACCTAAGGGCCTGGAGTGCCAGCCTCCCGAGGTAATTAGGAGATGGTGGGGGGTGTGGTTCACCCTACAGGACCAGCCTCTCCCCCACAGCATGAGTGCCTGGACGAGCCCCTCCCACCTTTACTAGAGTGCCCTGAGCGGCTCCTCCTCCCACGGCGTGGGTGCCCGGACGAGCCCCTCCCACTCCTCCTAAAGTGTCCTGAGTGGCTCCACCCTCCTCCGCCAGAGCTCCCAGAGCGTCCCTGCCTGCCAGAGCTCCCGGAGTGTCATCTCCCTCCTCTGCCAGAGCTCCCAGAGCGTCCCTGCCTGCCAGAGCTCCCGGAGTGTCATCTCCCTCCCCTGCCAGAGCTCCCAGAGCGTCACCGCCTGCCAGAGCTCCCAGAGCGTCACCGCCTGCCAGAGCTCCCAGAGCGTCACCGCCTGCCAGAGCTCCCAGAGCGTCACCGCCTGCCAGAGCTCCCAGAGCGTCCCGGCCTGCCAGAGCTCCCAGAGCGTCCCGGCCTGCCAGAGCTCCCAGAGCGTCCCGGCCTGCCAGAGCTCCCAGAGCGTCCCGGCCTGCCAGAGCTCCCAGAGCGTCCCGGCCTGCCAGAGCTCCCAGAGCGTCCCGGCCTGCCAGAGCTCCCAGAGCGTCCCGGCCTGCCAGAGCTCCCAGAGCGTCCCGGGCTGCCAGAGCTCCCAGAGCGTCCCGGGCTGCCAGAGCTCCCAGAGCGTTACCGCCCACGTGGATGGCCGCCGCCACGGCCACGTGGATGGCCGCCGCCACGGCCACGTCGATGGCCGCCGCCACGGCCACGTCGATGGCCGCCGCCATGTCGATGGCCGCAGCTACGTCGATGGCCGCCGCCACGCCCACGTCGATGGCCGCCGGCACAACCAAGATGGTGGACGCTTCGCCGCCCAAGATGGCGGTCGGGCCACCAAGGCCCATTAAGGGCTGGACCTGCTGCCTCGGACTAACCCTTTGGGTTTTGACTTTGGGTCCTTTTTTTTGCTCCCCTGTTGATTTGGCTATCTGGGAGCTACCCTTAAGTGGGGGGTACTGTCACGAGTGGTGAGTTAGGGTACTGCACTGTCTGGTTTCGGGTGCCCACTTCCTGGTTTATGTTGGTTACAGCTGTTGGGGATTTGTAATCACTGGGCTATAAAGGGATTGCCTAGATGTCACTGTTTGCTGTTCATTGTTGTATGTCACCACGTTATATTGAGGTGAGTGTATTGATAGACTACCGTTGTTATATGGAATTGAGTAAGACGCTATATGCGCACTGTTGTTTTCATTAGCCAGTTTTTGTTTCGCCGTTCGTGGTTTGTTTTATGTTGCCTTTGTGCCGTAATAAACCTTGTTAACGGATTACCTGGGCTCTGCAAATGGCTTACTGCACTACACCTTACACGGTTCGTGACAATGGTGTTAATCAATGAGTCAAAAATGTATTTCACGGACATTGTTAACTCGAGCTAAGATCATGTATAAAAATGGAATGTAATTAACAATTTAGAAACGGTTCGTAGCTAACTGTGCAGGCCTGTGGGAATAACAAGGATTTTTTTTGTAGCATTACTTTTGTTGCGGTTCTGTTTTCTTGCACCTGAGAATTAAAATGACACTGTAACTATGGGATTAAAAAGCAGTGACAGATCTAATTTAAGGGTATTTAAATCCATAATGTGGGAGCCGATTCCGTGAAATTAAATTTTGTACATAAATAGTCCTTTCATTTCATGGCTTCTCAAACTTCTCTTCAGCGTCCCCAGCTGTTCCATGTTCAACTTATTACTAATTATGGAGCTGATTGCACTCAATTCCACTCAATTCCTTTTACATAGCCTACATTCAAACATTGGATTTCTGCAACCAAAGATAACATTAACAATGAACAAAATGCAGGCTGTCCATGGCTTATATTTTAAATGTTATTTGACGTTGGTGCTACCGAACTCCACTTTGTGTATACGGAGCTACTAATCATCAATAATAAACCAGGTGTGTTAGTTCAGGATAACACAACTGGGAAATTCCTGAGGCTAAACAAAAGTATTTCACAATACTGTGTATAATGTGTATTAAAGTAATCAAAAGTTTCCTAGTGATGTGAAGGTGCACAAGTCGCATGCATAGTTGGATACATTTGCAGTAGGTTTTGGTTGTGCAATTAGATGATGTTGTGCCCTAAAGAAATAAAGGGCAAATAAGGTAATTTGTAAATGTTTTTGCACATTAGAATATATTGTATATTTTATGGATTTTCTTGAAGTGTGTAAAGGGACTTATGAAACTTAATATTACACTTTTGAATAGTGTAAATTATATTGTGATTTTTTTGTCAATGTTAAGGTTCACAATACAATACACAATATTCAGCCATTTTGTTATCTTTGAACACTGTACATAAACAGATTCCTTTCATTTTGAGCAGATTGAATCTTTAAATAACGAAAGGCTTTACCAGAAACAATCTACAGTAGAGACAAGTAACTTAGCTTCTTGCCGTAACCTGCAGGGCCACATTATTGTACACTGATGAATAATCCTTTAATCTGACTATGAATGTCTTTGCCTGCAATCTCGCTCATGTATTTTCAGAAAACATTTGATATCGTAATGTTAAATAATGATAATTGGGCTCTGACATTTGTGTGACTTTCAATTCACATGATCTAAGAAATGTTTTTACCAAAGATTTCTTTTATAGTCCTTATTAGTTTCTGCCTCAAGGCGGTGGCTTCAGATCCAACTTATTCCGGAGGAAAGATCCCAAAGTTTTCAGATATGTGTTTATTCTCTACACAAAGTATCTGCAAAGCGTCCTGAATCCATTGAATAATCCCATCATGCCTCCTTGCCTCCTAACACAAGACAATAATGCATAGTGAAAGTGCGTCATGCTGTCAGGTGTGAGGGTATACGCTAGCCTGAGGTGAGACACAACTAATGGGAAATACCAAATGACGACCAAATGGCATGTTTTATATAAGAATAACGGCACCACACTGCGTTGTAGCAACGAAACAATGATCTGTGAGGTGCGGGTAAAAAACATGACCATAAATAGCCAACGTAATTAGTGCCGGGGAGCAGATGTGACCGCGGGGTGCGCGGCTACCGTAGACCCTTGCCAACGGTTGGAATACGGAGGAGGCGGAGCGCCGGAGAGGAAGACGGACTGCTGCGCGGCGTAAAGCAGTCGTTAAAAATGCCCAGAATACCATAGGAGCTTATTATGCCGAACCTACAACAGAACCTACAACAGAACCTACAACAAAACCGACAACAGAACCTACAACAGAACCTACAACAAAACCTTCAACAGAACCTACAACAGAACCTACAGACTAAATTAAACCAGAAGTCGCCAATGTTTAATTATTCTCCCCTCACAAATTTGCCTTGCTTCATCTCCACAGCTCCACGGCAGGTTCTGGAAAGTCAGAGGTGGAGATTTATCCTCCGATGCAAGCCATTCTGCTCCCTTTACATTACTTCATCAACCTGGAAGTGATTGGCACAAGCACTGGGAAAAGAGCATATTCCCAGGCCAACGACCACAACTGAGCTTGTTGCTGGGAAGAAATGAGTTCGACTACATATCCGCATCGGCAGGATGTCAGACAGAGCTGTACAAGTTCGCACACTCTGGTTCTCCCATTACCATAATCAAAGGGAATATTTAAAATAGGAGACAATGTAGCCACTGCCATCTCATCAAAGAGAATATCAGTACCATACTACTTCCTCTGCCCAAAAAGATGGATTAAAACATGCAAGTAAAGCTGCAGTTAGTTATTACATTTCTGTCAAACTGCCTCAATGCATCATTATCTTATCCACTTAAACTCACTATCAGCAAAAACACACAAACCAGTAAACGGTAATCATGATGGCATATAAACAACATATCAGGCAAAGGCAGTTGTATCATGTGAATTAACCACTGACTAACAGACTGCTGATATAGTGATAAATTACCAGGTTAAACCCGGGCCAGTGATAAATTACCAGGGTAGACCAGGGCCAGTGATACATTACCAGGTTAAACCCAGACCAGTAGTACAATACCAGGTTAAACCCAGACCAGTGATACATTACCAGGTTAAACCCAGACCAGTAATACAATACCAGGTTAAACCCAGACCAGTGATACAATACCAGTTTAAACCCGGGCCAGTGATACATTACCAGGTTAAACCTGGGCCAGTGTTACATTACCAGGTTAAACCCAGGCCAGTGTTACATTACCAGGGCATCATAAGAACAGCAGTGGAACCTGGAGATGGGGGGTCATTAAGTTTCCATCACTCATGGATCCTCATCTCTGCACACTCAGTGGTTTCCCAGTCAGGTCCCAGTCAGTGCCAACAGCATGGCTCTGCTCTTCTCTGCTGCCACATGCGTCTCCACAGCGATGGAATCGGTATTAATTGATGTATTATTATGCAGCGTTTTTATCTCATTATCTGAAAGTCTGCAGTTTCCCTGTCAACAGAGGAAAACCCCTGCCACCGTTAGATTACCCCTATCCTTCAGCCCGGCGGCAAAATGCATCTCATTCCATTTCGGTATCACTCAACAGCAAATACTGAGCAAGCATGAGAGACTCCTGTGTGACAGGCTGTACATGCTTTAGAATAAAGCAAAGAACAGCATGACTTCATCAAATGTACATCCCATAGCGGAAGGAATTGTACCTCATTGTATCTCATTATTGACAATATGAAATTGAACATCATAATCGGTTTTAGAAACATTTACTTAAAACACATCAAATAGTTTTATACTATAAACTATCAGAGTTGAAACGTACCAACAACATATTTTGCATTTCCTATGTATATATATATATATAATTTCTTGTAGGTTTTCATAGAAAGCTGTTTAATACTTGGAGTTGCATGCTCAAGCGTAAAATTGGGAATAATTCAAAATAGCTTAGAATGGAAAGTGTTATCTTTAACATTATTATGATCTATTTGTTCACAGTATTTCTGTGAGGTTACTGTCACCCTGGGTTACCCTGGGTGTGGACAGGCAGCCATTCACACAAGATATGCCATTACAACACTGGCTCTGTAATCTTGTTAATGGCACAGGGATATTACTCAAAACTGTAGCCTGTGGCAATAATCACAAAACATCTTAAGTACAACTCGGAGGAGTTGGTGGCACAGTGCATCGTATGTATGACGTCCTGGGTTCAATCCCCAGGTCGCCGTTGCAAATGAGGATTTGTTCTCAATCGGCCTACCTGGGTGAATAAAAAACATGCCAGCAAAATTACATGTAAAGGGCAACAATGACCACAGATGCATTCTAGATTATGCATGTGTTTCAAGTTCCATAACGGTTTCACTCATATAATGCTCTGGCCTAAACTACTGATCTCTCTTTTGTTTTAGCGCGCAACAGGTCTATTTGAAACGGAACCAAAGCCATAATTTATAAGTTTCTCAAATTACATATTAAGAGTGAGGATTTTATTAACATGTTCAGTATGTTGAAGAGAGAAAACCCAGTCCAATCACATTAATTCACTCTCTGGTTTGCATATGTGCCTTCCGGAAGTGCCCCTGTTCTGAACCTTTTCATTTGTCAACCTTGTAAAGTAAATATGCATTCAGTTTCAATTTGTTGCTGGGGCTAGGAATCTAAAACAAAACCGGCCTTTCCATTCTCATATGGGAAAACCAGCCATAATTCTTCTACCCTTTTCATGCAAACAGCTTTCGCTTCTATAATTTATGACAATGCTGTGAGGCAAACGCAATTACAGTACGGGCCACTGCAAGTCAGTCTGTCAACTGCTCAGACCTTTTGTCTGAATTAATCACCAGGCTATGAAGATGGAACACTTTTGCTGTAAAATGGCCTCTCCACTTCCTTTTCTCTCCCGCCACTGTCCGCTCCTGTCTAAATCAAATCCTCTCGTCTTAGCCCAGCTCTGTCTTACAATTAAATAATATGAATAATGTGCCACTGGCACACATGTACTGCTGAAGTATATGTTTAAATCTGGTCTACTGCTGTCTGCATAAACTCTTTATATTTTCCCGATGTCGCAATACTGAATAGAGCGTAAAAAGTATACAGTGTATATAAATACGACTAAATAACTTAATGAATGTACTTTTAAAACGTTGACTGAAACATTCAATGTCATCGTGGGAACAGTTTCGAGAGTGTCTGTTATAGGGGTCATTGAAATTACATTTGCCCTTCATAAACTTCTGTGTGGTAATGTGAGGGAGTGTGTGTGTGTGTTGTCACAGAGGTGATGGATCAGCAGTGAGAGCTCTGGCACAGCAGGGAATAGGAGGGTGAGGATGGAGCTCATGGGGCCGTTCCTCACTGTCACATTGCAGAGAGCTGACATAGGACACGTCTTCCACTGGAGGAACCAAAGCTGCAACAAGTTTGGGCTGCTGTGGAATAATGTCAGGACCCAGGTCCAACAGCATTTAGGCTGCTGTGGAATAATGTCAGGACCCAGGTCCAAAAGCATTTGGGCTGCTGTGGAATAATGTGAGGACCCAGGTGCAAAAGCATTGCATGGTCAAATGAGGTGAACTTCACAGCCAAACCACAGTGGGTGTAGAAATAGACGACTTACAGTAAGGGACTGGAAAGGAGGCCTAAAGATTGCAGGGATGTAGAACATTGAACAGATCTTCTAACTCTTTTTAGCAGTACAAAGCTCTTCAGAGGAACACAACTATGCATACGGTGTGAATGTTAATGAACACAAGCGCAAATAAGGTATTTCCCCAACACACTTTGCACAGCCAATAACACAGAATTAATGCGTAACTACGTTTATTATGCTAATCATGCTGTTTCATTGGTCTTGATTGATTGGGACAGTCTTTAAGAGCAGATGGCTCCAGGAACCCGGGCCACTGCAAATCAAATGTCCTGAGGTAGTAAGATGGAACATGTTGTCAAACTGGCAACGCTATTGGTTATATTGTAGAAAACATATCCAGAACCGACTCAGCCGTATGGTGTACAGCACTGGAGCTTCTGAGGCATGAATTGATGAGTGATCAGGCAGAGCTCCAGGGACAGCAAAAAGGACTCTACGACAACCCAACAACTTTAGCGCCACAGTCATTCAGAAATTCCTTGAAGAGTGCATTGGTACGAGAAATACACGAAAAACTAGATCTAGATCATTTGAAAGCCATTCGCCCGATTCACGGAAAGAAACACCGCCAGTTAAAGTCAAAGCTTTACTGTGAAGTCAATGATATATGAGTTATCGGTCGGTGGCACTCTGATCAACTTTCTGGAGCTTCGTTCAGCCGTCACACGGGGGTCTGGGTGGACACATCCATATTTGTGTTTCAACCATTGTCGCTTGGATACGCAATCAACGTGTCATTCTGGAATGTCTTCAACGAGCCCAAAATCAAGAAGAATGTGCCCGAGATGTTTAACGGACACCAATCGATGTTGTTGATTTAAACATTTTCTTTGTTTATCGTCGCTTCGACTGAACTATTTATTTTGTCATGATTCTTGGTGCAGCTCTTATCCTCGGTTGTGTGACTGGAAAAAGCGAAGTAGCAGATGCTGTTGATGACAATTACCCTTAATGTTACACGAGTAACCTCAGCAGAAAGGATGGTACCGTACCACCCAACCCAAGACATTTCCCATAAACACTGTGAAAACACCAACTGCACTGCTCTGAGTCAGCAGCAATTTCCTCGTACTATTAGAATTACATCATGTGAGACGGTCTAGCTTTTATTGCCATTTATTGCTTTGCAGACAAATGGACTTGACTCTTGGTTGACCTTTTGGCGGTTAATACATTTTAACACTTTTTGCTTAATGGTGATAGAAACCCATGAATTATGTTTGGGATGCCAAGATTCATCGTTCGTTCATTTCCACAGAAGTCTTGGAGCCATTAAGGCCTTTCGGAAGAAAACATAATTTGGTCACAGTGGGTTTTACAACTGTCAAGTGAAATGTTGCTAGCACAACGTTTGACTAATAAACATTAAACATATGAAAAATGGGTGTCTAATCCACTAGGAGCTGATCGAATATGTTAGTTAGTCATTAGCGGCGCAGATCCTACAAAGCACCTCATTTTATAGTTTACCTTTAAAGCTTCTGTCCACCATTTTACAAATTTTAATTTTAAGAAAATGTTCATGTTTGCTATGGGCTGGAAAAGTAAATGCCTAAAGCAGCATCATTTAGTAGCTGAGTGAAAACCACATTAACATGCCGAGCAACTGCCAACATGAATGAGCTCCAATAAACAGGATTCTGTCAATCATAAACTGCTTGGCTGCAAGTACCTCATAAAAAACATTGACTTCTCACAGGAATGTAAGACAGATGTTTGATTTAGCTTAGGGTAGAGAGACGTAAAGATCTTTTTTCCAGATAGTCCTAGAGGGTTCAAAACAGGAATACGTTTTACATGGGTAACTCCACAGCTTGCCTGCCCAGCCAGTCACTGCTGGCAAGTATTGAGACCGAGAGCCGTGAAAAGACTCTGGAGAAACAATTTCTCTAAGAGCTCACATATTGTGAATTAATTATAGTGAATTCAAATGATGATTATTTAAAATGCTGCTGTATGTAGTTCTTCAGAACCTGTTTAATGAAATTGGACTTCAAGGACAATGAGTCTGTCAAATGTGTAAGGACGGTACCACCAGTATATACATATATAGTACTGTATCCTGTATTTATACTGTAATATATATATATGTATATATATATGTATAATAAGGACAGTACCACCAGTCTGATTACTATTGGCTATAGTACTGTATCCTGTATGAATATATATATATATATATATATATATATATATCACAGCTCCACCAGTCTGATCACTATTGGCTATAATTCTGTATCCTGTACATATACATAATTACTTCTATGCAGCAGTAAGGCAACACATATTCAAATGGACCTTTAGACTGAAGTAGTTATTTTAGCTTGAGTCTAAAGGACACATTTGTCGACAAAAAAAGGCCTGTTCGCCACAAGGACTCCCACGAGCCTTTGTTAATGGCGCAGATTGTTAATTACCCTCTATAAGTCAGACACAATTGATTGGTGATATTGATTGACTAATTAAAAAGAGGAGGGCTGTGGTAAGAAGGTAATTAATTACACCGTTCCGGTGGATTCTTTAACTGAGCTTTACTGGGACTTGAGGAGAAACACTGCCACACAGAAGCCTCCCTCGCTGATTGGACCGCTGCGTAATCGTCCTGACACCTTGTCGAGATGACAGACAGCGATAGAGTTTGGCTGTTCAAAAATGATAGGACTGGATTTAAACCGTTTAGACGTGAACAGTTCCGTGGGTCATTGGGGGAGGATTTCAAAGCAACATTAGACACTAGGATCCATTCAACTAATATCTACATGCAATGTGAATGTTTATCATTTATGTTTAGAAAACAGAGCCTTAATGACAATAATTATGGAAGATGCACCATAATCACACGTGGAATTTAAATACCACTTGGAATATTCTTCAAAAGCCTGTTGCCAATCTGAAATACGCCCCTGACTCTGGTGACCTTTCGTCATCGTCTCCCAGCTGAATTGATTACACTCTTTAACATTTTAATGCCAGAGTTTCATTGCCAAGCTTGTGAAGTACTGAGTTTGATATGTACAGAGCCACTCAAACTGGGGTCAATAGCAAATAAGTACTCCTGTTAATACAAAAACGTGCAGTGTTTCCAATTTGTGTGCGGATCATTCTTTGGCGCTATCCAGAACGTGTTGTTCTGCTGTTATTTATGAGAAACCTGTAAAGAACCTTTGTTTGTTCGGAGAGAACCCTTTTTCCCATAAAGAACCCTTACTCAAATATTACTCTATTTTGAACCAATAATGGTTATTCTGGGAACAATAAATAGAACTCGTTAGGAGAAAAGCACCCTTTTTAAACTCTAAACATTAGAGTGTATGCCTGCTGTGAATCTACTCAAAGACAAATAAGACATAGATATCAACTATATTAGGATGTCTTAGAGTAATGTGTGTGTGTGTGTGTGTGTGTATGTGTGTGTGTGTGTGTGTGTGTGTGTGTATTTGTTTAGGCTTGTCTCTAACAACAAAGCAAGAGATCAGTGAGTGGTCAAATAATGACATTGTCATATTGTTGTAAGAGATTCAAAAAAAGGCACACACATTGATCCTTCTATTTCCAGTGAACCAACTAGCTATTTGAACAAACAAGATTATTTCATTTTGTGAGGAATTCTGACAATTTCTAAATGGAAGATGAAATAATCATTTTTTAAGCAGGATTTATATTCTTCTAGAATTTTTGGACTAGAGAAGATATTCACATTCTCTAGACTTTTCATTATTTTCCATTTCAGCAGTTTAGCAAAGGGTATCCGAGAGCAACGGCGGTTAATGCAATCACATTTGTTATGCTTTTTGTTGTACTGCAAATCAACATGGGACTTATATCCACAGGTGAGCAGGATCATCACAAATATGGAACATTATTCTAGCATTTTACAACCTATGATAAGAAATAATGCACTAGATTTACGTTCAAAATTATCAAACATTAAGTGCCAAAGGCAGTTTTATTATCATTAAAACTAAAAAGTCATAAATTCAGCAAATAACGGACCATTAGGCGTTTGAAGGCATAACCACTAATGGAAGATGCCCATTACATCAGAAATAGGAATTATTTCAAAATGGGAAACTCTAATTGCGTTCAATGGGACTCTTTGTTCATTCCCACTGCATTACAAAGTGAAGAGGAATATGCATCCTGAATTTAAACTGACACCCAACCTTTCCACTCTGTTGCATAGACGCAATGCTGTGTGAATAGCCATTGATTTGGCATCTTCTGTTGGTCTGTTGTGGTGAAATTTAAATTGTAGTGGGTCCAGTGGTCGGTATCTCACAAATGAAATACTTCCTAAAGAACTTCATGCATGCAAATAACCTTAACTCCCAATGAAAATGAGGGACATTCATCATAATTACTGTTCCAGAGTGATCGAATTCCCACATGAGTTTAACAACAAATAGTCATCTTCTAATAGCTGATGGTAGAACGTGCAATATTTAACTAGAGTTCCAAATTAATTTGCTGTTTATAAATCTCAATTCAATAAGCTCTGTTAAGCAAATCATAAATAGAAATGTTAACAGTAAATCTAGAAGCAATGGCACTTTATAATAATAATTTGATACCCATAAATATATCCTTTAGATGGCAGGGCACTGAATGGTTCTGCCCAAAGGACCCTCAGACACTGAACGTCACATCTCAATGTTATTTATCTCAGCATTGGGTTTAAATATATATATATATATACATTTTCTGTTCACACAATGAAAACCCAACTGCACCATCTCTCTGACTAGTTGTTGTCTGATTCAGTTTATACATGGAGCCGTAAAGACTTCATAACCAGATTTTCTATGTCACTGCTCCACTGCTCCACTCCAATATCCATTGAACACTGTCTTTAGACCACTGGGACTATCTGTTGTGATGACTTATATTGCCTCAGAAGTTGACATTTTGACTTTCTCGCCTGTTTAAACTATAACGAAATTAATTTCCGGCGCAAATACGGCAACATAGTTCAAAAACGCTCTTTTTGCGGCAATCATGACATGCACATTACTAAATTGTATTTACCAGAAACATACCGCAAATTCAATATGAATAGAGCATTGAAAGGGAAGAGATGAAAAAGAGACCAGAGCATTCATTCATTCTGCTGAGCAGTTTGGGGAGGTCCCAGACAACTGAGACGTGCACTGTCATTGCATCCCTGGCTGTCACTACCAGAGGAAAAGCTGTAGGAGGACAAAAGCTGTGTTAACTGAGAAGAATTCTTCTATTCACACTCCAAGGCACCAGCAGGTCATAATCTGTCTGAGCTTCGCCAAAACCCAGTACCCTTTAGCCCAGTTAATGCAGCTGATGGTGTCTTATTCGAAAATCCCCAAAAGGCCAATAGCAATCTAAGCGGCTATAGCCATAAACACTGTTTTCACTGAAAATGTGACATATATATCCTCGATGAGCCGTATGCCCCAGGTCAGAGCTAAATTGACCAATCATGCTATGATCACCTCAGATCTTTCAGGAGTGTATGCCCTGGACCAGATGATGTGAAACGAAGTGCATTTCACACCATCCCAGTTGGGACACTGGCGCTTATTATGGGGTCAGGGTTGGGTATTTCACTTACTAAATGTAATTGGTTACAGTAACTAGTCTAGAATTGTAATCAGGGGCACACGTTTTGGATTACTGAAACACAGTTACATAGTCTGATTATGTTCTATCTATTACAAGATCAATCACTGTAACAGGCAATTTTAATCGTTAGCTGCCATTAGACACTTTTCTTCATCATATATTGTCAAAATTTCCTCAAAACATGTCAGATTTTCAGACAGTGCAATGTAACGGCTGTCTTTTTTAGTACATAGTCATTAGCCACTCAAGCAAGTTTTGTCTTAAATATGAAAATGATCAACGAAACATTGATTTAACAGAAATGCAAACTCAGTACATTGCTAATCTGTATGAATAGACAAATAAAGCATCATTTATGGACTACTGCAAGTCACTGGTGACTCCCAGGATCCCTGCTTGTGACAAAAAAAACGGAATCTTATCCATCACGCCACAGCCAGTCTGGTGTTAGGCCTTCACAAAATTGCCCATGTCATCTCGATCTCAACTTTCACATCCTTCCGGCAATGCTCAAAATCCACATCTCTACCACATCCCTTAATCATCCCACCCCTGCACATCCCTTAATCATCCCACCCCTGCACATCCCTTAATCATCCCACCCCTGCACATCCCTTAATCATCCCACCCCTGCACATCCCTTAATCATCCCACCGCTGCACATCCCTTAATCATCCCACACCCACAAATCCCTTTATCATCCCACACCCACAAATCCCTTAATCATCCCACCCCTGCACATCCCTTAATCATCCCACCCCTGCACATCCCTTAATCATCCCACCCCTGCACATCCCTTAATCATCCCACCCCTGCACATCCCTTTATCATCCCACACCCACAAATCCCTTAATCATCCCACACCCACAAATCCCTTAATCATCCCACCCCTGCACATCCCTTAATCATCCCACACCCACAAATCCCTTAATCATCCCACCCCTGCACATCCCTTAATCATCCCACCCCCACAAATCCCTTAATCATCCCACCCCTGCACATCCCTTAATCATCCCACCCCTGCACATCCCTTAATCATCCCACACCCACAAATCCCTTAATCATCCCACCCCTGCACATCCCTTAATCATCCCACCCCTGCACATCCCTTAATCATCCCACACCCACAAATCCCTTAATCATCCCACCCCTGCACATCCCTTAATCATCCCACACCCACAAATCCCTTAATCATCCCACACCCACAAATCCCTTAATCATCCCACCCCTGCACATCCCTTAATCATCCCACACCCACAAATCCCTTAATCATCCCACCCCTGCACATCCCTTAATCATCCCACCCCTGCACATCCCTTAATCATCCCACACCCACAAATCCCTTAAACATCCCACCCCTGCACATCCTTTAATAATCATCCCACCCCTGCACATCCCTTAATCATCCCACACCCACAAATCCCTTAATCATCCCACCCCCACAAATCCCTTAATCATCCCACCCCTGCACATCCTTTAATAATCATCCCACCCCTGCACATCCCTTAATCATCCCACACCCACAAATCCCTTAATCATCCCACCCCTGCACATCCCTTAATCATCCCACATCCCTTAATCCCCCACAAATCCCTTAATCATCCCACCCCTGCACATCCCCACCCCCCACAAATCCCTTAATCATCCCACACATCCCACCCCCCACATCCCACCCCTGCACATCCCTTAATCATCCCACCCCTGCACATCCCTT
The DNA here is from genome assembly GCA_029465975.1 of Dallia pectoralis. NCBI lineage: Eukaryota > Metazoa > Chordata > Actinopteri > Esociformes > Umbridae > Dallia > Dallia pectoralis. The sequence continues at coordinate 14,499,316 of CM055731.1, forward strand.
AATCATCCCACCCCTGCAAATCCCTTAATCATCCCACACCCACAAATGCATCCCTTAATCATCCCACACCCACAAATCCCTTAATCATCCCACCCCACATCCCTTAATCATCCCACCCCTGCACATCCCTTAAATCACAAATCCCTTAATCCCACCCCTGCACATCCCTTAATCATCCCACACCCCAAATCCCTTAATCATCCCACCCCCCTTTAATAATCAAACCCTTTTAATCCCTTAATCATCCCCACCCACATCCCTTAATCATCCCACCCCCACATCCCTAATAATGCACATCCCCATCCCACCCCACAAATCCCTTAATCATCCCACCCCTGCACATCCCTTAATCAATCCCTTAATCATCCCACCCCTGCACATCCCTTAATCATCCCACCCCCACAAATCCCTTAATCATCCCACCCCTGCACATCCCTTAATCATCCCACCCCTGCACATCCCTTAATCATCCCACACCCACAAATCCCTTAATCATCCCACCCCTGCACATCCCTGAATCCTTTAAATGAACCAAACAAATTGACAACAGCAAGCTAATTATATCTCAAAGCATATTCCCACAAAAACAGACACTGAGAAGATTAGTTTGAATAATATGTATAGTTTGAATCCAGAGCAGCTTGGCACTTGCTTTTCAGACATTTCATTAATACTCTAAATAAGCCTGCTCTGAGTGCCTGTGTACTGATGTAGGATCTCTATTTGTTCTCTCAGGAAATTTACAGAAATACCAATTAGTAATGTTTAAAAATTTTAAAATCTTAATAAAGTTGATCAAATTCAAAATGCCAGACTCGATTTCCCCCAACGTGTCAATTATTACTTATTTATGTGGGAAATAATTCACATATCCGGTTGCTACATGATTATTTTCACTGCTATGCGATGTTGGTCAAATTAAGATATGCTACCTGTAGAAGTAAAGACAGATTTCACCAGTTTACAGCAGTATGACATGTAAAGTGATGGATCGCACTGTGAGGGCTGCTGCTAGCATACTACTGTGTGTGCGTGCGTGCGTGCGTGTGTGTGTGTGAGTGTGCTTTTCTCTGCTGACTACTCTTCATTCACAGCACTCTCCTTTCCAACACACACTGCTGGGCGTGAAGGCTTGAATGGAAGTTGATAGGTTCTTTGGGGCAATTAGGCACTCAAGTTCACATTAACATCATTCTCAGTCCACTTTAGTGGCCTAGGAAATATTGACTGGACACTAAATAACATTTCCATTGTCTAAATCAGGGATACAGAACAGATTTATATAAACGTTTCTGTGCATAAACATACGTTTCCAACCTTGAACAATGCTAAGATAATATGATAGTCATCGAAATCAATTAGAGGCATCACAAAAGTCACAAGGACTTTAACTTAACGTTATCGTGGAACGTTAGCTGCCTGGACACTAATTATATTGAGAAACAGATAAGTGTAGACGTGGTTTTTGAATTCACGAAGCCACATGGCAGCAGAGTCCTCTGTGAGCTTTGGGATACACAGTGATTAACCTTCATCTTCAATTCATCGTCACAAAACCCTGTCAGACATCATTAGGGCAAAGACGTTCTCCAGAATGGATGACATTAAACAAGCAAGAACATCATGTAGCCTATGGTATACCCAGATGGTAATTTAGTCTGGTTTTACATCTAGGTTAGACTCAGACATTTTAAACGTTCGAGCTTCATGACAAGTTGTGTTAGCCTGAGTATCAAAGATATTCTGCACAGAAATGCCGGCTAAAGCACAAGGTCATATAGTAACCGGTAATATTGTACAAGCAAAATAACCCCATTTGTCAGTCAAAACATATTTATCTTGTTAGGTAAGACTAGTGGCTTTAAACCACTTAAAGGTTTCCCTGAGGTCAGTGAAGAATTGTATTTAGGAGACTCTTAATTGCACTTAGGCTTATCTGATATTTCTAAGGTCAAACTAGCACCATGACGTTAGCTTCTCCTTGACACGCCTCCCCGTAAACCTCTGACCTCCTAGGCCCCTGGATGAACTAAACCCATTACATCCTGGTGTCTTTGGGGAAGGAATCACTCGTTTGCACTAATGAGAAAGCTGCAGAAACAGGCAGACCTGCAGATAATGTGGGGCATCCGTTTTTTCAGTCTGATCAAATCACTATCTTCGATTATAGTCCTTTTTTAAGCCAGACAATTAAATTGACAACAAAAACAATTTCTAAATTGCCACCCGGTCAAAGGCATATAATTGCAAGAAGACAAGACAACAATAAATACAGAAAGATTTCAAATCTATTGACAGGTTTACGGCAGGTGCATCGATCAGGTAGCAGCTTGTTAAGTGTGTTTGTGAAGGTACGAGGTGTGACGAAAGGGTCAAGCTGAAAGGTGTTTTGTAATTCACACATCATTAGTTTCACCCATCACACCGAGACACACATTCCAGCCTCTACCATTATTAATATCTGTAAAAAAAAAAGAAGATGGATGCATGGACCACGCCCTGGCCTTGGAGCCAGCTGTCCTGTGCTTTCAAGAAACACAATGTGCTGTTATTAAAGTGTCCTCAATCCCCCACGATCTGTATCTCCCCTGCAATGCATTAGATTTCACACCTTAAAATGGACCATGAAATGACCAGGGGTACCCTTATACCCCACGGGCCAATCAGATGTGACCTCGCATTTCCATGTAATATATATTTGATATATTTCCCCAAACGGTTAACGGGGATATGGGATCATTAGGACAAGAATCCCATTCATTGATTGAAACATAATTATTATCCCGCGGGGAGATATTTCCTAATAAATATATCCCTCACAGGAGACAGAAAGCACAGTCGCAGAGGAATAGCTAACGTAAGTGCCAGAACCGAGCACAAAGACAGCGCGGAAGAAAAATGTCTAGGTGCGTTTCTGTTCATTTAAAGCAGGAACTCTGAAGCTGAAAAAACAACAAAGCGTTCCACCTGCCGGTTTCTGTAAAAAGCTGAAGAACGCAGCTGTGGAAATGTAACCACCACGAAATGTATAGTCAGGGTTGTGGATTGAAGGACCGACTATCAAACCAAAATGATTGTTTGAACCATGCAGTGTTTGTTTACATGTACACAAAAGAAACAAATGGGGTTATTGAAATGTGAGGAAACATCCTCTGGTCTCCATTGTATTATTCCGGGCATATTTCTAACTGCTACGGCAACATGAAATCATAAAAAAGTGTAAATGAGGAAAAGTGTAAATCAGGAAATTGAAAACACCTGCTTCAATTCTAATAATAATGTCAATGCACTGACTTGGAAAGAGAGTAGATTAGCGTCAAAATATTGACACCAACAGACATGCGTTAAGACAATTCTATTCAGATAGCGCATTACATATAAGGAACATCTCATCTCATCTTCAACCGCTTATCCGGGGTCGGGTCGCGGGTGTAGCAGCTCTAGCAGGGGACCCCAAACTTCCCTTTCCCGGGCAACATTAGCCAGCTCTGACTGGGGAATCCCGAGGCGTTCCCAGGCCAGTGTGGAGATATAATCTCTCCACCTAGTCCTGGGTCTTCCCCGAGGTCTCCTCCCAGCTGGACGTGCCTGGAACACCTCTCTAGGGAGGCGCCCAGGTGGCATTCGTACAAGATGCCCGAACCACCTCAACTGGCTTCTTTCTATGCAAAGGAGCAGCGGCTCTACTCCGAGTTCCTCTCGGATGACTGAGCTTCTCACCCTATCCCTAAGGGAGTGGCCAGCCACCTTTCTGAGAAAACCCATTTCGGCCGCTTGTACCCGCGATCTCGTTCTTTCGGTCATGACCCAGCTTTCATGACCATAAGGAACATTTACTTTCATAACTGGCAAAAATGAAAAATATGTCAAGGACATGATGAATTAGTGCATATAATGCATACAGTTTTTGGCGGGCGAGCTTGCTAACTGGCAATTGATTCGTTGAAATAATCTGGGCACAATACAATTCTTTTGTGTGTGCGAGTTTCTGATCTTTGAACATTTTCAGAGCAGCTGTCTGGGGGGATTTCTTTCGATGCTATGCGCTTAGATTGCTCGAAGTGGTATGGAAATACAACCAATAAAACAGGAGTCTTCCTACAGGTCAAAGATACGTCAGTTGGCTTGTAATGACACAGCTAGTGAGCGGGCAGTATTTAACGATGGAGTTAATAATATCTTTCCAAAGATGACATAGAATTATTATTAATAATTCATAGTAATAATTATCAATGACATGACAATTAACTGAATAAATTGCGTTCAATCAGGGAAGATAGCCTAACACTATGGATGACTAGAGAAATGACTTCTCCATTTATTCTCTAATTCCCATCTCCTTCTCTTTCATTTTTCAGACAGACAAGGTTGAAGCAAGAGGTAGATATTTAGTTAACGTTTGTGATGACTGGGTTGAACCAAGAGCTGGACATTTATTAGAGATTGGGGTGACAGGGTTAAATCAAGAGATTTATATTTAGTTCAAGTTTGGGGTGACAGGGTGAAACCAAGAGGTGAAGATTTAGTTAGAGTTTGGGATGACAGAGTGAAACCAAGTGGTGGACAATTAGTTAGAGTTTAGGGTGATAGGGTGAAACCAACAGGTGGAGATTTAGTTAGAGTTTGGGGTGACAGGGTGAAACCAAGTGGTGGACATTTAGTTAGAGTTTGGGGTGACAGGGTGAAACCAAGTGGTGGACATTTAGTTAGAGTTTAGGGTGATAGGGTGAAACCAATAGTTGGAGATTTAGTTAGAGTTTGGGGTGACAGGGTGAAACCAAGTGGTGGACATTTAGTTAGAGTTTGGGGTGACAGGGTGAAACCAAGTGGTGGACATTTAGTTAGAGTTTGGGGTGACAGGGTGAAACCAAGTGGTGGACATTTAGTTAGAGTTTAGGGTGACAGGGTGAAACCAAGTGGTGGACATTTAGTTAGAGTTTAGGGTGACAGGGTGAAACCAAGTGGTGGACATTTAGTTAGAGTTTAGGGTGACAGGGTGAAACCAAGTGGTGGACATTTAGTTAAGAGTTTAGGGTGACAGGGTTCAATAGTGGTGAGCATCTGATTTGTCACCAAAAGATTACTAGACAGAATCAAGTATACTTCTAATGGCTATGTCATGGCTGAAAATGTGTTCTCAGTCATACCTATCTGGTAAATATATGGTTTAGATTAAAGGGTTCGTGTTGAGTTAGGAGTCTGTACGCCGAGCACATGGACGAATAACAAGCTTCAGTGAAGGCTGACATGACTCATAAATTAAAGTGTTATAGAATGACCTTATCGTAAGAATAATTGATATAGGATTGTTCGGATCATTTGTGTCCCAAATGAACACAAGGTTCCCTGACCGGTCTAACTGTTCACATTGCTTTAACAGAAAACCAGGACATTCCTTTGGAGAAAAGGATTACCTACAGGGCTCATGTTTCCATGACACCCAGAGGACTGCAATGGAGATAGCTAAACATCATTACCGGTTAGGGAGAACCGGTGATCAGGTCCAACCTGCATGTGGCATTTATTCTAATACGGACTTAATTCTCTTCTTATGCCGCAGTTAAGTAAAAACACATCCGCTAGCTATCTGACTATTTAATCAAGGATCTTGTCAGTTTTTTTTCTTTAGGTCGGTCTGTTATGTCTGTTTGTTTCTCTGTCTGTACATCTGTTTTACTGTCTGCCTGTGTCTTTCCCACTACTTCTTCGGTTAGGTGTATTTACACATTCATTAAATTTACATATGCAAAGACTATTACCTTGAAGCATTTCTTTGTGTCAATAGTGAGGCCACTGGTAGAATCCTGTGTATAAATCTATGCTTGCCACACCAGCAATGCGGGTTTATGCCAATGGTCGGCTTCCTCTGCACGCTGGTCTCCGTAGCTTCTTCTCCGAAATTATCTTTAAAAATATCACAACAATTGAGGCTAACCCTTTACCCAATTTCATTGGAAGGATTTACTTTACATGTCTTTGACATATTTTTCTATGCATAAATATTTAAGGATACTATTTGAATTCAATGCATTTACATGTATTTACATTAGATTACATTCAATAATATCTATTTCCAAATTTATAAAGCAGATGGAAATATGTTTCTTGTGAACAGCACATTAAGATTTACAGCTGGCATTTGATATATTGTGTCAGGCATATGAAGCCCCATAAAACCATCCATTTTATACGCGTATACAGCACACAATGGAGCTTCTATAAAGAACACCAACATCTGTCTGAACAGAACAAAAACAGTTCATCAGCATAAATGATGGCTGCAATGCTTCATCCGTCCAATTGAAACCCAACGTGCATACATGCATACATGGGAGGCAAAAAAACCTATTGGCTGATTCCAATTGCTCTGACTAATGACCGTTCAGGCCGACACCAGAGGGATAAATATACTCTCGTCCTTTCTAATTGATCGACGTCTTTCTCGTTCTCCGCAGCCTGTTTCCACAGAGTCTTTCTTCCCCGTCCATCAACACCTTATCATAGTTAAGAGACAAAAGGACAATTCCTCCCCTGATGGAAACCTCTTTGATCCTCCAGAAGCTGCTTCTGCTGCTAATTTCCCTGGCCTCTGGTGTAGCCTCCTCGCCCCACTACAGACTGAGCAACCTTCAGCAGAGTTCACCACTAGCAGCACTGCCTTTCTTCCTCGACTCTCTGTCTCTTTGGCTTCTCCCTCTTACTTTCCCTTTGCCTCTTTATCGCTCTCCTTTCATCCTCTGCTAACCAATATGGCCCTGATCCAAACATCAAGACCCGGCATCACGATGCTCTTTAATCTTGCCGTGAAATGGCCTCCGGCGGAGCATGAAGATTCATTGCATTTATCTTCGGACCCATCTTCGAGAATGTCACCATTATCTATCTTTAGGGGCACTGCGCGTATACTTCTGTCCCAGTATCGCCGTTAACTACTGAAAAAATTGGCCTGCATTGAGAGAATTGATCAAGCCGGCAACAGTTATGACAACAAATAAACCACACCCCATAGAGGCTGATGAACAACATACCCAGGCAGTTAGCTGGGATGACCACACATGCGGTATTCTCTCTGGATGTGCGGTGGTGTTTCCAAGTGGTTAAATCTCTGCAGAGGCTTCAGTCCATGTGCTTCAGAGAGCAACATGGACTGGAGGCTCACACATTACTTAAGATTTTCTGCCGACCGACAATACATTATTCTCCACTACATTCATCTGACGACAAGTCTACAGTCTCCCATAACAAATCAATAGCAACTCCAGGTCCCAGTTAAGACCAATCACGCTCTCTTGTTAAACCCGACTAACTGTAGAACCATTTATTCTTGCAGCTCGACAGTAAGAGGTCTTTGTGTGTGTTCTCGCCGGCCAGCCATCAATGCACACAAACCAAAAGCTGGTGACTAGCTGACCTTTTCTTCCCCTCCAGTGTGAAATTGTCCAAGTGAAAGGTGTTGCCTCACAAATCCAGTGAACGGAAATAATTCTGCCTGGGGTTCGGAATAATGTAAACAGGGTAAGTGAAACGGGATAAACACTATACATTCAACATAGCAATGTGACGCTACTAGAAGACAACCGGAGGCCTTTTATGCACCTCACAAAACATGTCAAGGCGTCGCAGGAGATGAGAAAGGGAAAATAAATGATTGACGAACACAGGAGAGAAGTGATTATGTGGTAGAGGGACATCTTTCCCACATCTCCGCTGGGCGTAGCTGCAACGAGTCTTTCAATCATGCCCGTGCAAAAAGGTTTAAAGCAACTCAGTGACAGCTCCCACACTGCTCGACACATATTCTCTATATAGGTATCCAGCACTGAGATGATGGTCTTAAAGAACGCCATATGTCATCCGGCAAAAACCTCTGTCATTCCTGATATGCCAAGAAGGTGTTCTGCAAAGTCAGCCGCAAGCCTACGTATCGGCCAATTGCTCTTTGGGAATCTCAATCACAGCAGAGACTCTGGGTTGTCCGGGGGAAGGTCGCTAGCTGTCACCTTCAGACACACAGCCATTCCCTCTGATACAGGTGGGCTCAGTGCCATCAGACGGCGCTCGGCTGTGATCAGTGTCGGATGGCGACCGATGGAGGATGAAGTGTCTCAGACTTCCTGTCGGTGAAGAAAACGACCAAGAGTGTGCTTTGTGGTGGGCACGACGCTGCATCATGTTCAGCTGGTCTGGTGGTGTGCAGAAGTGACTAACATGTTCATCTCTCGGAATTGGTAAACAATGAGCGAACCAGTGATTACTTCTACACAACTGCCTCGAGCCTGCATCAACACACATTTCTAGGAAAATAATTGGTCAGGCTTGGAAAGAAGCAGTACACCTTCCTCAACACAGCCCTCTCTATCATTTATTTGACAGGGAAGTGTGGAAAGACAGAGAAACGTTTTTTGCTGATTTATCAGATTTGAACCCATGCATATATGTGAAGTGGTCTAGACAGCCGAACCAACTCAGGCCACAGTCCCCCGGTCTAAGTTGGCGAGAAATCCAACAAAATCAAATCTACACAAGCTAGAGGGCAAGCGAAACATAAGTTAATAATCAAAATGTCCTTGAGCCCGGTACAAGACATCAGGAGGGAAAAGGAGAGTGAGATTCCAGATGCCACAGAGAAAACCAAGCCTTGGTCCCATGTGACCAGTTGACTGTGAATGCAGCAGTACGTCTCTACTCTCATCTCTCCTGGGTCCTGGCAGCGCCGAACCCTGATCGCTTGTAAATCACTAGCCGGGTTACCGCGGCGCTTCCCAACAGCAACCCGGAGCGACCACAAGTTGTACTCCTGAAGAGATATACAACGGGGACCTGTGTTCAAACTGTTTAATGTCAAACAGTGTTCAAGCGCTTAGCTTCACAAGGACCAGTGATCCCCCGTAAGCAGGTGGCGGAGGGGCGCGCACTTGGCGTTGTCAGGGAACAGGGAACCCGCTGCATCTTCCCTCAGTCGCCTCATTAGGCCTCGCTAAGCACCCAGGACAACAACTACAGTACATCTTATGAATTTAAGTGGTGTCTTATCTCAAAATGGAAAATACAGAAGAGCGCCGTGAAACGGCATGAGCCGAGCAGAAGAGAAACTGTCCAGAAAGTAGAATTTGCCTAACGGCTGTTTACTCCTAATAAGGATTTGATGTGGTGATATTTCAGTTGAGTTGGGCACTGAGGCGTGTTGTATAAAATATTTAGCTAAGCTCCATACTCAGACTCTCTTTTCTATTGGAACTTTAGTGGCATGCAATTTAAATGAGGGGACCAAACTCCAGTGGGACTATAACTCTCCAGTCAGATACAAAGCTAATTTACTCCATGACTTCACAAATGGATCTTCCACACTAGATGAGGGTTTGCTTCCCAAAAAAATACCAGCTTAATTATGCATGTTTCCGTTCTAACTAAACACACGAATAACTCCAGCATAGACATTGTTAGTTGCGTACAGTCAGAGATAAGCTAAGAAAGAGAGCCATTGTTAACAGCCCTCACACTGAACTTCATTCGTCATTGTGTCACACACCTGAATTCACCAGACAAATTAGGTAAATGATGGTGCTGAAGACCACTAAAAATAAAACAGAATTTAAGCAACAGTGTAGGTGACTAGTACACTACAATCAAATGTGTACACCTCCAGGGTAAAGTGTCACAGAAAGCGCCAGCCAAATCCAGTCGGCATAGGCCGTCCACAGTTATGCAATGGGAGTTGGAAATGAACTGTGTGCACTTGGTTTATTTTACAGAGGCGTTGTTTGCATATGACATTCATTTTGCACTAATGCTCAGGCAAAACATGAAACCGGCAGAGAGATGCTGTCAACAGAGTTACTGGTTTTCATCCAATCCCACACTGACCTCCTGGGAAGCTCTATGGCAAACAAACATGGCAGTGAAAATTAAGCATTCGAATCAGTATACTGGCCAAACGTGCCTATACTTATGCTGTGCTGATGTTTCAGCGTTAATATTAGAGATAAAACGTATCAAATAGCTTCTGTTGCCTTTTTCTTTCAATGAAAAAACCCTACTAGTGTTTTTCTCTGTTCTTTTTTGTTGTTCTGTCTCTTCTAACTGTAGGGAATGCACATTTATTACGCTTGCTTACATGGGAACTGGAGAAATTCACAGCTCAATCTGCTCAATGGATTTTTCAGAGAATGATGATTGACTAAAGCCATTTCCAAATTGAACCATTTGTGAGGATGAGAAATTAAATCGGTCTTAAATTCACTTTTCAGACCAACAGGGCAGGGAGGTTTCCTATTTCAGGGAAACAAGTGAAAGAAGATAACTACAAGTGAATATGTCTACGGTGTACAAAACTAAGATCCATGTGCGAATTCTTACAGGCAAGGCAGGAACATAATTAAAAAAAGTGTCATTATCATTGCCAGGCCAATCAGTTTTAGATTACCTGACATGATTGCATAATTAAACTATTGACCTTTTAAATAAATTGAACTCTATTATCATTCTACTCAGGTGCCTTAATCAAGTGTGAAAACTGTTGATAGCGGAGGTGGTTCTAGTTCCTACTTCTGCGACGGAAACAGAGCAGGTACACAGGAGACCCATTCAGCTGTTACTCACTGAGTATTGCCAATGCATCGGTTGTGGTCCCAGATCAGAATAAAACCAAGCATTTATTATTGAATGAGTAAATGAAGTTGTCTTTATGACAAGTCGTTCTCAAACATTATAAATGTGTTAGTAAAATAATTCTGCCGATTGTGTGCGGCGACCCAGAGCATGTGAATTTTCATCTTTTTTTCATGTCAATATGAAGCAGATTCCTGGAGTTAATCAAATGGTCAGCAGTGCCGACAGAATACAGCACGCTCCCTTTGATAATTTCTGTTTGAGTCCATTCCTTCCCACTGGGATCCTTTGGAGGCAGGACTTCTATTCTGGGCTCTATCCTTAATGAGACAGCTGCTCCCGTTAGATGTCTATTCTAATGAGCCGGTAACAAGCGCACCTTCTATATTGTATGCAGCATTACCATTTAATATTTTTTTTAAACGTGGAAAATTTCATATTTCTGTGTATGACAAAAATCAATGATAGAGTAAAAGTGTGTTAATTAAGCCTGCAATGATTCACATGAGGTGGCTTCCTGGGAGTCAAGCTGAAAAAAGCAGAAGAGCTAAAAAAGTCTCATGCTTCCTCAGTTGGATTCCCCAGCTTAATCCTTCACAGCCAGACTGGAAGCGTCGGACAGAGATTTACATGAATGAGTGTGCAGTGCAGTGAAAAACAAATCCTGTCTTTCACAGCCCATTATTGCATGCACACGCGCACACACACACACACACACACACACACACACACACACACACACACACACACACACACACACACACACACACACACACACACACACACTCACACTCACACTCACACTCACACTCACACTCACACTCAAACTCACACTCACACTCACACTCACACTCACACTCACACACACACACACACACACACACACACACACACACACACACACACACACACACACACACACACACACGAGCAGCATGTCTAAAACACCACCAGGAAGAACACAGACTAAACAACAACATCTGTGTTTGTCTCATCAACCTCGTAAAAATGGGGAGGCAATGATAGTTCCTCACCTGCTGTGCTTCTTTTATGAAACAGAACATCTTTTTTTTGCATTGCTAATTTATTACAGTGGCTGGCAACACCTGATGTCCTTTTCACAAAAGCCTTTAGATCATCTCAAGAGCCCAAGCTACAACTGATGGTCCCGATCTGGTCAAATAAACGCATTAAATCTGAACACAATCGGCTCACAGTGCCTCTTTTAAGAACAAACAGCAGTCTAACAAATGTAGGAACAATCTGCGCATGAAGAAAATCCTGAGAAAGAACAAAACGTAAGGACCATGTGTAAACGCGGCTAAGGTCATGTGTAGAATTGAGTTTCGTGGCCACTGCCGTGAGGGAAATCAAGTCAACCGTCCAGAGACCTCAGACCCACTCATCTCCCATCCAGAAGCTGAGACAGAGTTGGAGGAAGACCAATACAGTCGATACAGATGAAGGAAACGCGTTAACGTAATTCTGCGGACTTCACTAAATGTACAGATTGCATGTCATTCTAATTCACGATTTTCAATGATCTTATGAAATTGCTCGAACCGAAGGAAAACAAAGGAGGAATAACACGAAGTGTTATCCTAAGAAAACCAGGAGGAAAAAGCCTGCTCCAAACTTTAATTACTGCCGATGAGTGGTGATGTAGACAAGCAGCCCTGCTTTCTCACCAAAGACCACCGGCCTCCCTCTCTTCAGTACACTTACAACAACATCCATTTGACAATCAACGCCACGTCTTTGCATAAAGCTCTGGTGAATAGCGGCACAAAAGTGCAGTGTTTTAGCCAGTTAGTGGCTCGTCTGTACGAGCCGCCGCTCCTCAGTGTGCCCTGAGTGGATCACAAGCTGCCAGGGATGTATGCTCTGGAGTTCCATTTGCCAACACTTCCTTCAGAGACCTTCAGTTACAGACGGCAGAGGCGAGAAATGAAGCTGGAGCAGGACGAGTCTATTGATAAGAACAGGATGACTTTAGGATGCTGCAGTCACACTAGCGGCTGACGGAGAGCCTGAGATGGTGTTTACGTTCTGGGATGTATTCCAGTCGCGTTTCTGGTGTGCACATAGAGTTATTGGTTTGATTTTATAGACCATTCCTGCTTGCACACCTCCCTATAAATTGTGATGCCCAATCCTGCAGCAGAGAGGTGTCAGAAATAGAGCGGGTAGCGAATCTGGCACAGGATTTGCTTTCCAACTCACAATACAGCTGTCGGAACATTGATTGCACTCTCTAGGTCGGGGCAGCTAAGCTGATAAATTAGTAAACAAAAGAAAACACATTTCTTTCTGTTTTTTATGTTTCTAATTCGCCTAGGTTGATATTCCGGAATACACTTTTGTATTATGATTGTAATATATTTTGCCTATCCTTAATTCAACCTTCCTGTTGTCAATGGCAGCAAGAATTGCAAATTGTGCATTTAAGGTTCAACCAATATCCATAATTTCCTCGTGTCAGACTTAATTTTCTTTAATGGAAAAGAAATCAAATCTCCATTAATTGATATTCACATAACAATTCACATATTCTGTTGAGGCAGTTTAATTTCCTTGCCGTAGCAAATTGTGATGGATGCCTCCGGTTATACTTCTAAATACACTCTAACCACATTCTAAACAAGGCATCTTCACCTCGATCCAAATGCAATACTCCATTTTCATTTATGAAAGCATGCATGCACTAATATTTTAATAACATTGTATACTTTACGTAACACTGTGCAGAGGGCCTGAGTAGCACACAAGTATAGCCAGGAGTAATTCAACTAAAGTAAAATCACTTACTCAATTAAATGGGTAGTCAGGCAAAATGAATAACACTGCACTGCAAAATACCATCTTGAATGCAGATAAGAGAAATACTAACCAGATGATGTTTTTAAATAATACAGTATATGCATTGTTCCTCGCCAGTTTCTAAGGCAAACTATGGAATCAACACAGGAAATCGGGTCTAACCAGAATTGTGAATAGTGTGTCTCATGGGCTCAGGGAGTCTTTAACACTTTACCATCACATTTTATGAACACAATATTGCAAACGACAATACAAGAAAACCCAAAAGACATTCCTTTAGTATTTGCCACACTTCCGTTTGCGTGTGCTGTACGGACTCTCGGAACATGAAAGCATCGAAGATGAAACAGAACTCGGCTAAAAGACCGTTGTTTCAATGCATCCCATCCAAGGATAGCAAACCCATGTGAAACATGTACTGAACTGTTCAGAGACGACGGATAGCCCGAGGAGGAGAGGTGGCTCCTAATAACAAAGGTGGCTGGAATGGGAGCCTATCAGAGAAACCCAATTATAGCTCCAGTGTCTCTTCAGGAACAGTGCTTTAATAACAATGATTCTGTGATGCACTTAACCAAGGCTGTGTTACACCAACCTCCACTATGGCCACGCCATTGGGACTGAATCTGAGTATATCTACCTCCCCGATTAAGTGATTCCCATATTTTGTTGAAAAATCCCCCTCAGAGAAATTCTGGATCAATGAAATTAAATGAAAATATTATTATGTGATTTTAGGTCCAATGTTTACCCAAAATTTAACTACTGAGTCTATTGAATGTCTATTGAATGTCGAGTCTGAGTCTAATGAATGAACCCAAAGAAACATCAAAAAGCAACCAGAAACGGTTAAGAGGATTTTCAATTATATTCATTATGGTTTAAGAATGACTCCAGATTTGAATCACATTATCACATTCATAACCTAGGGCAAGGTCTGATAACAGCAGTTGGAGGGCACCATTCGTGTGGCCTAGAATAGTTTTTTGCTGATATCTGGGACAATTTGCTAGTAGACTCAATTATGGCAACAAAAACTTTAGTATGCAGTTATTTTGGCCAATGGCTTTGCAATTATCTACTAGCTCATTATATTTGTCCATGTGATTAATCTTTAAGTTAAGTTAAAACCGTAAACTTACCTAGACCAATATAAAACATTAATTCAGCAATGTTGCAAATGCAATCGGGAAAAAATGTGTTTACATTTTAATAAATTCAAAGATTTTTTTTTATTTATTTAAGGAAGTGTATGTTTGCATGTTGTGTAAAATGTAGAATGATATAATATATACACTATAGGTAACTCCACTAGACTCATTTGAATTAATTTTACATTCCACATTCATATGTACAATTCCTGGATTGTCCTCTTGGTGCATAAATTGTCACATGTTTCAACACAAAGAGCAGAATCAATTCACCCCCCCGGTTATTGAGAGATGCAATCAATACATCAATGTCAAGGAACTAGATTCAATGCTGTAATTAAAACAGGTGTCAATGACATATAGTACAAATTGAAATATGATAATCCGTTTGTGTGTGTGTTTGTGTTTGTAGCCTAGATTTGTTGAAGAGGCTATCTGTATTTTAGGTGCCCTTGCACACAGCGACCATAAATATGACATGATATGTCCTTTTTTATTTATGCATTTGATATGCGGGCATAACCAAAGCATTTCATGTGTGTGTGTGTGTGTGTGTGTGTGTGTGTGTGTGTGTGTCAGCATCAGCATTCACACACACACCTGTGCCTACATGTCCGCCTGCAGACGTGCATGTGTTGTTCGTCCATGTGTGTCGAGAGTGACTTTTGACATGTGTCGATGCTGTCGCTAAAGGCATTATGTAATCCAATCGAGTTGTTCTCTGAGGAAGACGGATGAGTTGCACGGCGGAATCTGTTAGATATCAAACCAATCCATTCTCAGTAGGAAATTGGACACCAAACACACCACATCAAGGTTGAGGCAGAGCACAGCCTACAGTACATGACTGACGGGGACGAAAAGACAAAAGGCTGAAAATTGATCTTGTGACAAAGCGGCACACATCTGGTACGGACATCAAGGGGAATCTCATACAGGAGAAGAGAATAGATTATTTGCTCAACTAATTCACCGCATATACGAGGTCACAACGGCAAAAACCCAAGGACTCAGCACATTCGGCGTTAATATGAGGCTGTGAACGCCTGTTGAAATGCGGCACTCCGATAGCACTGACGAGAGACCTTTTGGCTCTGAACTTGTAGGGCAACTGCACTCTGACAGAAGCGCACGACTACGTGAACGAAAGTGATTGGAGTCAAAGGCTGACATTTTCATTTTCTTTGTAAACCTCTGTAGATTGTGCCAGTGCTGGATTGGTATCGTCAAGCACACGCTGAGGATCTATAGGCCTTTTATACCTCACAATGAGGATGTATAGGCCTCTTATACCTCACACTATTGATGTATAGGCCTCTTATACCTCACACTGAGGATGTATATGCCTCTTATACCTCACACTGAGGATGTATAGGCCTCTTATACCTCACACTATTGATGTATAGGCCTCTTATACCTCACACTATTGATGTATAGGCCTCTTATACCTCACACTGAGGATGTATATGCCTCTTATACCTCACACTGAGGATGTATAGGCCTCTTATACCTCACACTGAGGATGAATAGGCCCCTTATACCTCTCACTGAGGATATATAGGCCTTTTATACCACACACTGAGGATGTATAGGCCTTTTATAGCTCACACTGAGGATGTATAGGCCTTTTATACCACACACTGAGGATGTATAGGCCTTTTATACCTCACACTGAGGATGTATAGGCCTCTTATACCTCACACTGAGGATGTATAGGCCTCTAATACCTCACAGTGAGGATGTATAGGCCTCTTATACCACACACTGAGGATGTATAGGCCTCTTAAACCTCACAGAGAGGATGTATAGGCCTCTAATACCTCACAGTGAGGATGTATAGGCCTCTTATACCTCACACTGAGGATGTATAGGCCTCTAATACCTCACAGTGAGGATGTATAGGCCTCTTATACCTCACACTGAGGATGTATAGGCCTCTTATACCTCACACTGAGGATGTA
Source organism: Dallia pectoralis (assembly GCA_029465975.1). NCBI lineage: Eukaryota > Metazoa > Chordata > Actinopteri > Esociformes > Umbridae > Dallia > Dallia pectoralis. The sequence goes on from CM055731.1 coordinate 14,515,856, forward strand.
TAGGCCTCTTATACCTCACACTGAGGATGTATAGGCCTCTAATACCTCACAGTGAGGATGTATAGGCCTCTTATACCTCACACTGAGGATGTATAGGCCTCTTATACCTCACACTGAGGATGTATAGGCCTCTTATACCCCACACTGAGGATGTATAGGCCTCTTATACCTCACACTGAGGATGTATTGTTTCCTATCACATTCTCGTGGTTATGTTTCAAACAACAATCACCTTGGGTTAATGTGGAAAGAATTGCGTGGGAGAATGTTTCACGGACTCTTTAATCAAAAAAGTTACTACTTTAATCTTACTATGGATAAAAAAACGTGTTTTTAATCAAAAATAAAGTGTATTATACATACACTATATATTTTTGTTGTTTCTTTTTACCCTCTAATTTGTTTTTCTCACCTCCTGAGTACATGAGGTCTAATTTTAGATTATTGCATTGCCTCACTGCAACAAAACTGCATGTCATTTACAAGTCCTTACTAGGCAAAGTCCTGCTGTACCTAAGCTTTAGTCATCATAGCTCTAGCTACCCGCAGTCTACGCTCAAGCAGGTTCATTGCCTTAGTCACCCTTAAAGTCTGCAGCAATTATGGACGCCAATTCTACCAGTTTTCAGTCGCCAATGACTGGAACGAATTATATTTTTTTTAAAAACTTGAAACCCATATCTCACCCATTGCCTTGAAACTACTTCTGTCTAAACTTTTGTCTGATCTCTGTACATGTCATCTGGTATTCAAGCACACCCTTTTTATATTGCAATGCCCAATTTGCACAATGGATCATTTTCACCTGTACTGCTGTCATGTCAGTTTACATTCTTTGAATTATTCTATTATCACAGTCATACAATTTGTGCACACTCATGACCTACCTGCTAGATAGACTTTAGTTTTTGCATTCTGTATATAGACTCTCTTTTGTATTTTATATAGTTGTATTGCCTTATCAATGCTTCTCACCTACTTGAACCTCATCCTGTATTTCTTTCATGTATTCGCATTTGACCAGGTCGCAGTTGCAATTAGAATTTGTGTCACGAGTGGTGGTCACTAGGTTTGTGTTACGGTTTAGCCATTACATCTCCACTTTGTGGAAGTTTGTTATTACCAACATCAACTAACCACCAAAGGGCAAATTTGATTTTGGTTCAAAAATTGAGAGACGTTCACTTTAAAGTTCTAACTTATATGGACCAAAATAAAGCCAGCTAATTTCTCCAAGGAGGTGTTAGTCTTTCATCCTGACTTCAGTTGGACAACGAGCAAGAAACTAGCAGTATTTAAGCCTATAAAAACTCTACACTGGCAGAAGAAAATTAGATTTATCCTCCGCTTCTATGCACTTCTGACGTTGGACAGATTCTTACGTTTCACTCACCCATCTAATATTATTTTTTTAACCTATCAACCTGACACGTGTAAGCCTTTATTCCAGATTATTGTTTTTAATAGCCTATCCAAATACAATTAAACATATCAAAACAACATGTTTGTGTACAAATTACAATACAAGTAATTACACAAAGCATTATTATTCAATACATAAAGAGCAAACCTTTGAAAAACAAACACAGTAAAAAGAATCCCTAACAGCTGTTAAACATTGCCTGGAGCTCCTCGTTTCTTGCTAGAGAGCTAGAGAGTATTGGAGATCAAGCACCACAAAAGATTCAAGAAAAGCAAAAAGCATTTCTAGTGGACATCGCAGAAAGCACTAGTTAGCTACCCATGTGCCTGGCTGTATAACATTATACTGAACCTATTGACACAGGTAAAGTGAAATGCTGTATGAGAAACTGCATCCAATGGGGAAAAGTGTCAGCTGCATTTGCTTAGACTATATACATTATAACTTGAATTCATGCTTACTGAAATGTGTTTTTTTTTGCTATACAACAAAATACAATACCACTTATGGCAGAAGACATTTCATCTGATATTTCCTAACTCATCAACATGATGGCATGGTAGGTTCAGATAGTTATAAGCTTCACACATTATGAGGGGACAACTAAGTATAACCAATTCATAAATCATAGATACCAGTACCTGGGCATTCTGCAAGTCAAAGGCAGATCAACCAGATCAACTCAGGGCAAATTACCATACACAATAGTGCCCTCTGCATGAATGGAAATGTTTTGTTTTTTAAATACTGTTACAATTATAAGCACAGGCCCTAAAATGGATCCCTGAGGAACACCTGTGCTAGTAACCAAGGGAACGATGAACAAATCCTACATTCTGGACTGGCCAGGATCGGAGAGGATATTTCAGTCTCCTGCGTGACTTCATGTTTCAAATCATGATTATGCTGTTAAAATCTAGACATCACGTGCAGAGAGAATCAGCTCATTTTATGTGTGCTGTAGTTGCTCAATTGCAGAATAATATGCATGCATTGATGGTCATTTAGAACAAAGGTGTCAAACCGGTTCCATGTAGGGCCAACTGTCTACTGGTTTTTGCTCTCACCTTGTACTTGATTGATTAATTAGGTCACTAATTGGTTAGGTTCTACTGTCACCTGGTCATTTAGGTCTGAACTGTGAACCAATTTAAAGTAAAAAACTAAAACCTGCATACAGTAGAACCTTCATGGAACAGTGTGACACCTCTGTGACACCTGTGTGACACCTCTGTGACACCCCTGTGACACCTCTGTGACACCTCTGTGACACCTCTGTGACACCTCTGTGACACCTAAGATTTAGGATGTATTTTCTGTGTGTGTGTGTGTGTGTGTGTGTGTGTGTGTGTGTGTGTGTGTGTGTGTGTGTGTGTGTGTGTGTGTGTGTGTGTGTGTGTGTGTGTGTGTGTGTGTGTGTGTGTGTGTGTGTGTGTGTGTGTGTGTGTGTCTGTGTGTGTAGTGCTACTGACATAACTATACAATAAGGATAGAAATGACCCCAAAACTGTAGTCAAATTAAAACATGATAAACATGATAAGCATGAAAAAGTTTATTTAATTGAGGGGTAGAATAAGGGTATAGGAGTTAGGATGGGGATTAGGTCTATGTTATTTTTTTGCATAATAAATTATTCGGGTTAATAGGTGTGAGGTTAGATTAAGGTTTACAGTTAGGATTGTTGAGATTAGGGTTTATAGATCGAGTTATGTTAGGAATTATGGTTTATAGTAAGAGTTAGGGTGAGGTTAAGGTTTATAGTTAAGGTTAGGTTGAGATTAAGGTTTATTGGGGTTGGGTAAAGATTAATATAATCCTTTCAACTTTGGTGTCCCTATTTAAATGTAAAAGTATGTGTGTTTGTGTATGTGTCTAATATACACTATTAAAATGACTCAACTGCATCATAATTTAATTTCACCAAATTGCCATCATGTGTTGTACAGACACAGTCTGTGACACGTTACATGAAGTTGCTCCTACAACAACGTCCGTATAGTGAAGGCCTGAACTAGGACACCTGAGCATACCTGTCTTTCAGTCTCATCATCCGTAAGGAGTTAATACTTCGGGAGGGAGCTATGACAGACGTCATGGCATCAGATGAAAGCGCCAGAAGTAGAGTGGGAGCTTCAGAGCTATAGCCTACCAAGAACAACTGCACACATGGACACTTCATAGCACATGCAAAAAACAAGAATATTTAAATCTGCTTTCTGAAAATGTGTCTGTCATGTGTCAGGCAAAAAAACTGAAAGTATACCTGTTTAATTTTCATGAGGATAATGATGTTTTTTTACTACAAGTAGCAGCAGTTAGTGAAAATAGCCTCTTAAGTCCCCCCTTGACCTTTTCCAACTCAGGATGAATTTATTTAAACAGACATTGTGACTTATCTAAAACTAAAAACTTGGAAGATGCATATATGCAATACAAAATGGAAGCCTCTGTTTTGATGATTAAAAAACCTTTTAATTAAGTGTTTTCGATTTTGTCATACCGTGTTTTTAGCTGTTTGATTCCAAAACAAGTTGTAAGAAACCAAGTCCTTTGAATATGCGGGGTCCAAACGTCCAAATAAAGTGGTCCGCATTTTTTTTAGTCACGGACAGTTAATTTTGAAGCACGCAAGTCTGATCATAATCAAAAGACTCTTTATCCTATAACAAGAGATGCCCAGTGCTGTACAGTCGAGCATAAATCGGAGGGCACAGGAACACACGCTGACACCAGAGCAACACCAGAGATATTTAGGGGAGTCCATTTACGAGACATGCCTTGCGACTGAATAGAAACGAGTTGAACAATGAACTGTACAGCCTCATATGAGCTGGCTGGGACCGGGAATGCAACCCGAAATATTGCAGTAAACTCATTAACATTAACATTACATGAGTATAGTTAAATGTATACAGCACATCAGATTAACGTGCTTCTGAAACAATGCAACCAGCAAAGGAAACAAGCGAACTGAGCCTACCTCTTTCACCGTCAGCATCCCATACAGACGTCTGGTCCTGATGCGACAGCCGAGCCTTGATCAGCATCCTAAAGCAAAAGTCGATATATCTGGAGGAAGCGTGATCGTACAGCGCGGAGCTGCAGCTCACACGTTGACAAGAGACCCCACCAATCAGAGAGCAATCCGATAGAAGAGTAACCAATCCAAACGACATATAGAAAGCCACTTTGCATAGTGTAGCAAGGTCGAGTGACGTCATAACAGCGGTATTTCCAGTCAACTAAACACATTTCTTAAACAGTCCAGTTCTCTCTAATTGTAACACGAGTAGGTTTAATCACAGGGTAAAGTGTAGAACATCTATGCGTATAGAATACATGTAAGGATTTCCACCAAGACTAACATTTCTATGCACTGAAAATAAATACAAATATTGTTTACCTTGATTTCTTAACATTAAAATGTTGCATAGAATATCCCCCGGTTAATGTCGTATCCTCTATTGGTATCCCAGTGGCATCCTCCATTACAGAAGACTTGACTCACACTGTGCTCATCCCGAGGCTGGATTAATGACACATACAGTACATGGGATGATAGAAACAGCTCGAAACTAGTCCATCATAAGTGAGGAATAGTATATGTTTTATAAATTATTACTATGACAGATTGATCATTCGGATTGTGTTAATTCGATTGTTGCCTACTTGCCAAATGGATTGTGCCAATCGACTTAACTAAACAAATGCATGTCATATTATATGCGTTCATACAACCACAGCAAAAGTGTGGAAGTGTCGAAAGATAAACACGGATTTGCACAATTATGCCTGAAATGGATGAGTGCACAAGCAGATGACGTATTGGATTCATCATGCCAAAATCACCATCAGAGTATGACCGGCTGCTATTTTCAACCATAATTGCATATACAGTGTTATAAGTCAAGGCTGAGATGAGCCGACCACAGACCATCTCAAAAATATTTTGCCTTTCTTGAATCTTCAAAATAAGTATAGATTTAAAGATATATTTCAGCGTGACATCTCCCCTTGTATGGGTTCTCTACACACCCACATAATGTTTTTCAAAATTTTTTTTTTTTGAAAAAAGTTGGCAAATGTTCAAGAATAATGATTTGATTATTTGCATCATAAGAAATGCAAAATTGCAAGTCAAGCACTTTCCTAGAGCAAACGCTTCATCTGTCTATAACCGCTGACATTTTCCAAATGACTAAGAAATACGAAATTAGGATTTATTGATTAGATGTCTTAACACACCAACGTTAATACTTACTGGGAGCACCTTTTACAGCCTTTACAGCTTTGCATTATTTTGAAAAATTTTCTTTGTGGCATTAATTAAATAAAATATGCGTTTATACGTATAACTCTGGGATGTGTTGGCATGTGCAAGCTTTGTCTTGTTTTTATAAATACCTTTTAAGATTGTGAAGATGGTAGTTAAATTTAAATCCCTATGAAGGTTAAATTATAAGGCAACAGAGTTTAAAGGGGTGGACAGACTTTTGTCAAGTTCTGTACATATGCAGAATATGTTATTTGAGTAAAGTATTGCTCAGTTAAATACTTCTGCCACAGCTTGATGACACAAAAATCAGAAACCAGGTAAATTCCTTCTTTACCTATTGGATCGTATGTGTATTTATGTGAAAATGTACACGTTTAAAATTCATGCAAAACAAATTTTCGGCGACTGATAAATTCAATGATTTTATTGCCTTTAGATCAACAATAAATGTAAAAGAGTTGTTAACCAGCCCGACATGGTGAAAGAATCAGGATTTCTCGTGTAGAAATTAAAGTAGTCTAATCTAAAAAATCAAATGTGCATTGCAAAATATTTGCTCTTTAAAATAGGACACAAATGTCCAAAACAAACATGATTAATACCAATGAATAGGATATGTACTGTATATATATAGTATTATAAAGAAATTATTTCCAAAATATTTTTTACTAGGCTGCACACCAGGTGCTAAAAAAAGGTCAAGGTAAAAATATTGATACGTATGATGAAGGAAAAAGCCAAGACAAAATAATGACTGTTTATAAAGTACAATACTCTCTCCATAAACTTAAATATTTGCTATATCGTTTCGTAGGAGATTGATTGAAAATACACTTCTGAGATTACTGTAGGTAAACATGACCAGGTAATTCACTGTTAAATGTAGAGCTACGGTGTCACACTTCCTGTTTCTGTTCCAATCATAACAGTCCATGTTTCCAACTGTCATACAGCTCCTGACTTTCCCTCTGACCCTCAGCACTTCCAAACATTGTTTCTCCACTTTCACCTACTAAATATACACACCATTTCTACGTCTTCATGCCCCGCTATATTTGTACCATTCGTCTCCTTTGCCTTTGCTGCACTTGCCTTCTTTCTTTTGGTCCCTGACTTATACCTCTCTTTGCCCTCATAGGATCCCTTACTCTAGACTGCTTGAAGATTCTTCTGTTTTCCGTGGCACATTATACATTTGTTTACCTGTCTTGGGGGTGGGAATACACTTCTTCAAAGAGGGCTCTCGGGAATAGCTTTTCTCTGTTGTTGTTTGGGTGACTTTGGGAAATTCTCCTGAGGAGGCCATTGTGGCTTCAACAGTTTTATATCGCCCTCTACTCTGAAGACTTTCTGGGGGGATTGGGCTTGCGGAGGCCACACAGCAGATATCTTATTACTAATTTGTTTGGTGTCATCAATCAATCTCAATTCCTTTTCATTGATGTCCCTTTCGGTTGAATTGATGCTGCTTTTTGAATACCTCCGAGCGAGTTGCTTTGACGAGGTGATGAGCCTGTCACTTTCATTGGTATTCTTTTCATTGGTGGCAGTTTGTCCAAATCCATTATCGTAGTTCCCTTTAGACTTGAAGAGTTGTTTGTAGTGGGGTAAACAGTAAAAATGTCCATGGAGAGAGACATAGTTGCCAAGGCTGAAGGAGACAGAACAAATTATTATTCCACACATTAAGAGTGGATATGGATTCCACAAACATGTCCAACAAATAACTTCATGATTTGACTTTCTAACATCGCACCACAGAATAGTATGTGCAGCAACAAACTGCAAACATGAGCATTAAAGCACAGTCGTCCACTTCACGGCCAAATGAACACTTTGAATTCACCTTGAATTGGGGTGAGACCGGTATGTACTGTACCTTAATTTATTCCTGCAGTGCTCACAGCAGAAACAGGATTTATGGAATTTTTTTCTGTCCGCTATTAGAGCCTCCATTGGATAGACCCTCCTGCGACACGCAGTGCAAAGCTCCGACTTGGGGACTCGAGTCTGCCAGAGAAACGGGATCATCCTTAAAGCCTTCTCACAACATACTATGACTCATATATGCAAAACAGTTGTCAGGACAATAAGGCTTAACCATGCGTAGTATGCGTTTATGCTTTGGATATGGCTGTATTGTATGTACACTTCAAAGAAGCACAATCGTACATTTGGTGCAACAAAACAATTCTCACATATCAAACAATATTTACTGGTAGCAAAACATAGTACCCAACTTTAGCTAAAAAATGGTTACTCTGAATCATGATCGCGATAATATATCTCTGAGTGAGATTCTATTCCCCCATGTGATTATAGCATGTCTAGCTATTGTTCTCTTGCCCACGTTTCATTCATTGAAGCATTAGTTATTTTGTCATTGACAATAATCCCAATGCAAACGAATACAAGCACAGTTAACATTAAGTCTCATTGAAAATCAGAGATAGTTTGTCATGCTATTATTTCCTGTTAGTTTCAAGAACGTCCATGCCGGCAGCACAAGCCCTCTGTACCAGTGACAACAGTCTTCGTTTGCTGTGAGACAACATGTGACGCGCTCTCCTCCGAGACACTGTAGCCGAGACTCTTGAAAACACTTTCACTCTCCGTCCATGTTTTGTGGAAATCCCTGAGCAACTCCTCAGTGGTGGCCTCGTCGGGGGTTTCGTATGGCGTCGCCTCGAGAACATTCTTTTTAACCACGTCGGCATAAGAGAATGGGGCACTGTGGGTTGTTTTGCTCTCTGAGTGCTGAGAAACCGTTGTGCTGCTCATTGATCCAATTGTGTTGTTGCCGAATTCATCGAAGATGGAGGAATGCTCTGTGACTGACTTGGTTTCACAGAACCCTGTCACGTCTGCTGACTTATTTTGAACGTCTTTTTGGGATGGCAGGGGCAATATATGTGTGTCCTGAGTGGAATCCTGCTTTGAAGTGTCTGTTTTATTGTCGGTTAGGTTTGACTCCGGCTCCTCTTGTTCACTTTTCTCCCCTTTGATCGGAGGATTTTGCTCCCCTGTTTCAAAAACATTTTTAATAGCCTTGATGTCAAATGCTGACATCACCTCCACTTGGGTTTCTATATTTTCTACATCTCCCTCTGTGTATTCCGTTTCACTCCCAAGTCTTTCTCTCATTCTGATACGTTTCCTCACGTAGACTTTCTCGTCAGGTGTTTCAAATTTGTTGACCAATCCAGACAGGTCCACCTTCGGAAGGTCCTCCTTCTCGTTCTCCTGGATTTCCGGTTCAAGCTCCTCCATGTCCGGGCCCAAGCGCTCAGGTATATCGATAGGATCCTTTCGCACGTAGGTCTTATTTGTTTTAGCTTTATGGGCCTCTTCAAAAAAATCTCTCTTGTGTCGTACAGATGTAGTTGTTGCTGAAGAGTCTGACAGGTCCGATGTTTCCAACGCCTCTGAGGCAGTTGACGCCAACCTGTCATCCCACCTGTCATCCCAACTATCATCCCACATAAACCCCCCTTCTTCAGAGTGACTCTCTGTGACCAGCCCCTTTGTGCTTCCAGCATGCTCTTTCACCTCTTCTGTTTTAGGCTCCATAACGGCAGGAACCGAGTAGTCCAGGACGCATTGTACATTGATCTTATTTGTTTCAGTTTTTTGAGCTTCGTCAAAAAACTCTCTTTTGTTTTTCACTGTCGACGTGTCTGACATTACTGTAGCTTCTGACAGTTCTATACGAGTTGACTCTGCAGATCCCTTTATTTCGGTGTTGTTGTCTGTGACCTTTTCAGATGTGCTTTGTGTTGACTCCTTACCCTCTTGGTTTGTTGTTTTGGGCTCTTTCATGTCTGTGCTCAAGCGCTCAGGGATGTCGATGGGATCTTTTCTCATATAGGCCTTATTTATTTCAGCTTTCCGAGCATCTTCAAAAAACTCCCTCTTGTCCTTCAATGATGTAGTCACTATTGAAGGGTCTGGCATTTCCAAAGGTTTAATTACTTTTTCATTTGTTTGACGGAATGACTGTGTGACCTTCACATCAGCCTTTTGAGCCTCTTCAGAGAATTCTTTTTTGTGTTTCTTTGTTTTTTTGTGTTTCTTGCTAGTAACTGTTGTGTCTGCCGCTTCTAAACTCATCTTAGTTTGTCCCTCGATTTTTATCTGCCGATGGAAGGATGCAGGGGATTCCACAATCTCCGATTTCTTTTCTGTGACTTGAATAGGAAGTGTAACCGGGGGTGGAGTCACTCCACGGGAAAGCTTGGCCGTGGTATCTTTCAGCCGCACTAAGTTCTCTGCCCTGGAGAAGGTGGGAGAAGGTGTAGACCTACTGATGCGCGACGTAGGAGTTTCAGATTTGCGCGGTGGAGGTGTAGGTGGAGTGGCTGGTCTGTGTATCGGGATAGGGGATGGGGTTATTCTCTGAGGAGAATCTGTTTTTCGTGTTGATTCGATGGTGATAAAGGTGGGTGAAGGAGAGCGCCTCCTCAGTAGGGGGGAAGGTGAGCGGATCGATTTTAAACCAACGTCTTGGTCTTTACTTACTTGCGACGTCGTTTTTCTTTCCACAACTTTCTTTTCGCTTTCAATTTTTGAAGAGCCAATACTTATCTTACGTATTCTTTGAGTAGCACCACTAACAATGATCTTTTCTGAAGTGGCTTCACACTCGTGTTTTTCCAAAGTAAACTCTAAACACATCAGCTTTGCCGTTGCTAATCGTTTCACGTATGAAACAATTTCTGTAAGCTTTGACATATTATGCTCAACTGCTGTTCCCTCCAGATAAATCTTTTCCTCAGGACCGATAAGCCACTCTGGAATAGTATTCAGTAGTGTCTTCACTGATTTAGAATCCATTTTTCCTGAAGATCCCTCTAAGTCAGTTATGTGTGAGATTAACTTCTCAACATGTTCTCGTCTTTGGGAATCCTCAGTGCTCTTTGTTGAAGCGTGTTCATTTTGTGCTGACTTGCTTGTATTTTTTACGCTTTTTGGCTTCTCTTGAATTGGTTGGCTTCCTGTCAACTCTTTTGTGTTTTGATATTCGACAACCTGCTTTTCAACTTTAACTGTTCCTTGTTGCTGGACACATTGATTTATTGTGCTTTCAACTGTGCTATTAGCACTCATCAACTTGTTATTTACTGGAATGTGCTCTGTTTGATGGGTGTTGTGCGTCTGCACTACAACAATCTCCTGACTTTGAGTGGAACTTTCCGAAACAGATTTAGCTGACTCAGAGCTGGCAGCTGCATCTTTAGCTTTCGACTTCTTCTTCTTCTTCTTTCTTGTTGTGGTCGGAGTGGCTGGCTGGTTATCTTTTGTAGCGGAGACTTTAAGACTCTCCTCCTTGACTTTGATGCCATTCTCTGAATGTGTTTGGCCACTAGAAACCTTTACCTTAATAATTTCCTTTACTTCCACCTTTGAGTCGTTCCCCTGTGAAACATTCTCCTTCTTGGTTTCATCTGGCTGTTTTGTTTCTTTAACGTCTACTTGCTTTTCCTGTCCTTTGACCTTCTTGTTACTGGTTTTGATATTAGTTTCTGTGATTACCGATTCGATTTTTATACGTTGATTAGAAATTTCCGCAGGTGATTGCGATACAGAATTGCCGTTGTTTATTTTGTCTTCTAATGGTAACTTGGGTGTTTCAATATTTGTTTCCTGGGTAACCATGTCTGTTTTAATAGGCTGGTCAGCTTTCTCAGGTCCTTGGGATGCAGATTTGTCCTTGTTCTTTTTTCTTACTCCTGATTTTGTATTTTCAACTTTTTTATTGTCGTTGTTTGAGATCTGGACACGGGAGCTACTTACAGTTGAGTGTGACTGCTTGACGGATGTTGAAGTTACCTGTTGGCTAGATGCTGTAAACGTCTCTTGTTTCATAGATGAACTAGTAGTCTTGTTCTGAACAGACGAGACTTTGGATTTCTGATTAGAGACAATATGTCGATCAGCTAAAACATCAGCAGATTCTGGATGATTTTGCTCATTTAAAGCAGAGGTCAAACCAATATCTGAAACACAGGCTTGACATAGTTCATCTGACATGACAGACCTTCCAGATGTTTCTTGAGTGAAGCCAAAAGACATGCTCTTTTTTGAATCCTTTTCCTCAGAGGAAAGCATTTCAATGGCAGCACTGATTGACTCGTGCATGACAACAGGACCTGATGTAACGGCAGGTGTACTACCATCTATCTGTTTTCTGTACATTTCTTCGGCTTTTATTAATGGAGTTGTAAATTTAGAGGTTTTCATGAAGGGAGGCGGAGAAGGTGGAGGAGTAAATCTTATAGGAGCGACATAAACTTTTTTCAAAGTTCGTGGTGATTCTGGCGGTTTGGGTATTTCGGGCAAAACAGTTTTCGACGATGACGACGTTGATTTGCTGGTATTTTTGTTGATTTCCATTACAGATGAGTCGGTTGTGGTTCCACTCTTCTCTGAGGTTGCCTGTTGAATTTCTAGAGTTGGCTCATGTTTCGAGACCTGGTGCAATGCAGGCCCTTTCACCTTTTTGACAGTCATTTTCATGGCTTTGCATGGTGATAGATGAGGTTTCTGGAATGGCACAGATTCCAGTTCATACTGGGGGGGCGGCGGTGGAAGGAAGTCATGTGGTGGCGGAGGGGAAGGGAAGGGATCCGGTTCAGAATCAACAGGTGGTGGGGGAGGAGTTGGGGGAGGGGGAGGTCTAGGTCTAGCCTATTGATAGAGGAGGCGGCAGTTAGAGATGATTGGTCGTCACATGGTGGAGGTGGTAGAGGGAGAGAAAGTTCGGAGTCTGACGATGTCCTTGTTGGGGTATGAACTGTTGTTTTTACTTTGGTTTTATCCAGCCTGATCATACCCTTGCGGCTTGAATTCAGGTTACGGAACTTAGTCTCCAAAGTTTTAATGCCATGGTTCTGAGTGATGGTTGTGTGCTGCAATAACGTATTTGATTGTTGAGTTGTCTGTGACTCAGATGTGATTGTGGTTTCAGTTGATGGAGGTTGATTCACTGGGCTCTCAGTTTCGAACATATTAGCAGTCTTTATTTTCTGTATATTCCTTTGCAAATCATTGCTTTGTGCCTTGTTTTGAAGTGTGTCCCACTCAGATTTGGTTACAACTGAATATTCAGGGCTTCCTTGCTGAGAACGCATTGGAGATCTCACAGAGACTTTGACCTTTCTAGCTCCCACTCGGATTTTAGGAGTTGCGCGCTGCGCTGACTCAAGCAAGGATTTGATTGTGCCTTTAACGTCCCCTTTTATGACCTCCTCTTTCTCAGTCTCCACCTCTAATGCCTCATCCACCTCATGTGTCCCATAAAGTGACTTAATGGACATTTTCACGTCACCCTCAAAGCTAGGTCTCCGTGTCATTCTTGGAGACGCTGGCGGTTCTAATAAGAGCTGAATAGTGCCTCTCACATTTCCGTGAACATCTATTTCCTGTTGGCATGTCCTGCTGTCTTTAGAAGCATCTTGTAAGCACTGCTTGGCTGTATAAATATCACCTTTTACGATCTCTTCCTTCTCGATCTCCCGAACTTTTAGCTTGGCCTGCTCCAGGGATTTTAGGGTACCTCTAATGTCTCCGGGAACTAAATCATCAACGACAGTTTCAACTTTGGAGGTTGCAGATTTCTCCAGCAATCTGAGCGACCCTTTGACGTTGCCACGAACAATCTCCGGCTTTTCCATCTCCTTGGGCTGTTTTTGGGCCAACTCAAGGTGCTTTCTGGCTTTGTGTATGTTACCTTTTACCACCTCCTCTTTCTCAACAAACACCGTCTGATTGACAGACTGAGACAGGGAGTTAATTGCTGCTTTCAAATTGCCCTTGACAATTTCCTCTTTCTCTACGCCACCCAGTGTGACTGTGGGTTCACTCATGAAAACCTTAACCGTGTTGTGAACATCTCCTCGCAGTATGTCCTCTTCCCCTACTGTACGGTCAATTTGAGTGTGATTACTACCAAGAATGAGTTTTGTCCCTTTAATATCTCCTTTAATAATTTCTTCTTTCTCAAGCTTTCCACGCGGAGTCTCATCGGGATCTGCCTGAAGTTGTTTGAGGTAGTCAAGGGCCCCGGATTCAATACATGTCGAGTAGAAGTTTACGTTGCCCTTTTCTATCTCGCCCACCTGTATCTTAGTTTGCTCTTGATTTTCTGGGTGGCATAGTTTTTGGAGAGCGTTCCTAATATCGCCCCTGACAATATCTTCTTTTTCGACACTGATGTCATCTTGTTTATTTAGAAGAGAATATATAGTCATTTGCACATCGCCCTTCTCATCCTCTTGAAGGAGTATACCACGTTTAACGGATCCTTCCTCCTTGAGGAGATTGTTGACAGCTTCTTGAATATCACCTCTTAATATATCCTCCTTTTCTATATTGACGCCGCTCTCTTGGTTAAACAGTTGTTGGACTGTTGTACTGATGTTGCCTTTCTCCTCTGATTCTACAATTACCCCTCTCTGAATCGTTTCCCTACGGTTCAAAAGATTCATCATAATGTTGTTCAGATCTCCCGTGATGATTTCCTCTCTTTGAATCTCTGGAGAATCTTTATTCATTAGTTGATATTTTGCCATTCTAACATCCCCGATTTCATCTGCTTCAATTAGTATTCCTTTTGAGTTAACAAGTTTCTGACTGTAAAGTTCTTCAAGGGTTCCTTTGACACTTTTACCAAGTATTTCATGTTTTTCAACGCGGTTCTCATTGAAGTCATGGAAAGGAGTTGTTTCAAACAGCCATGTCGTTGTCTTCACGTCGGCTTTGGGGATCTCCTCTTGAACAGCAACGCTATCATCATCATCATCGATCTCCTTTATATGGTCAAGAGGATTCTGTTCAAAAAGCCACACCGATTGTCTAACATCTCCCTTAACCACTTCCTCTTTCATGACGGTTTCTATCAAATTATCTTCGCTTTGGCTGCGAATTTTATCCATTGTTTGCGTTTCGAACATCCACTTTGCTGTCCTGACGTCACCTTTTTGGATTTCACTCACATTAACCGTTCGTACGGTCTTCTGTGACAGCTCATCTGATTCAAACCGCTGTGTATTCATTCTAACATCTCCCCCTTGAATATCTTCAACGGTTTTAACAGACATTTTAATGTCGTCTGCAATCTTGTCAAGTGGATGTGTTTCAAATCTCCACTTTGCTGAAGTTACATCTCCTTTCTGAACATCCTCTTGTGTGACAGATTTGATGACATAAACCTCCTCTGTATCTCTGATAGCATCCAGAGGTTTGGTTTCAAACAACCACCTGGAACCAACCACATCGCCCTTTAAAATCTCCTCGCTTGTGACAGTGGTGACTTCATGATAATGTCCTTCTTTGTCTTGAATGGCGTAAAGAGGTTGAGTTTCAAACATCATGGTGTAGTTTCTCACATCCCCCTGCTCTACCTCGTTACAGGTGATTTTCTGTAACTTTGTAATATCAGCTTCTGTCTCCGGGGATACCTCCTGAATTTTATCTAATGAATACGTTTCAAAAATGAAACGGCCTTTGTCCACATTACCTCCTTGTACATCAGACACAGTGCGGGTGTCCAGCGACTCTTCTTGGGTATCATTCAAGGCATCTATGGCCTGGTTCTCAAAAAGCCATTTGCAGTTCTCCACATTTCCTTTTTTGATGTCCTCTGACTGTACGGTCTTGAGCCTTTGCATGAACTCATCAGATGTTGAGGTCATGATATCAGAGGAGTGGTTCTCAAAAATGTACTTCATTCTATTCACATCACCTGACTGAATGTCTATCTCAGTAACCCTCTTATAGTTCTCATCATCCCCTGTGATGTTTTCTAGATTCTCGGTTTCGAATAGAAAACGAGCCATTTGTACATCTTTCCCCTGGATTTCTTCTTGACTCATTGTGCATGTTTTGAGAACAGTTTCAGCGTCATCTCGGATAGTGTCAAGGGCGTGCGTCTCAAACAGCCACGTGCAGGTTTTTACATCTCCTTTTTGTATCTCCTGACTCTCATTTTCACTTTCAAACACACCCTTCTCATACGGAACATTCATTAGTTTAGTTTCGAATAACCACTTTCCACTTTTAACATCACCTTTTACAATCTCAACACTTTCTCTTGTTGTGGTTTCATCATCGTCAATATTGCTGAAGTACTTAATGGCATCAAGAGGTTGCGTTTCAAAAAGCCACTTGGCTGTTTTAACGTCGCCAGACTCAATTTCCTCTTTAGATATTCCTTTAATAATTTGGTAATTTGTGATACTTTCATCAAACTGGTCGATGGGGTACGTTTCAAACATCCACCTGCAGCTTGTTACATCTCCCTTGACAACCTCTTCTCTGTGCACTGTTTTCACCTCATGGTAATGGCCAGAGCTGTCCTGCATGGCATACATGGGTGTCGTCTCGAACAAATGTTTGTTAGATTGCACAGAGCCACACGATACACCCTCCACAAGTATCTTCTGAGATTCACCGCAGCTGGACAACTGTGTGGACTCAAATATTTGCTTGTAGTTTGAGACATCCACTTTATTGATGTCCTCAAGGTTAACAGTTCGAAAGGCTTCCTTTTTCGACTCTTGAATCTCCTCCAGGGGTTGACTTTCGAAAACCCACTTTTGGTGTCTCACATCTCCCTTCTCTTCGTCAAGTCTGACTGTTGTTTGTAGTTTTCCAACTTCAGCTAGGTCTTTTACATTGTCAACTGGAACAGTTTCAAAGTAATTTCTTGCTGATCGTACATTACCTCTGACAATCTCCTCCTTAGACAGGGCTCTAGCGTTGGAATCATCTTTCATACTATCCATAGGCCGAGTTTCAAATGCCATGCAGTTTCTACGGACATCGGCGTTGTAGCTCACACCTTCCTCTTCAGTGAGATTTGTGATGTTCACCGTCCGAATAAGCTCCTTCTTTTCATCTCTAATGTCCTCGAGATGTTCATTCTCAAACTTCCATTTTTGGTGTCTTACGTCGCCCTTCTCTTCGTCAGCTGCTGCTAACCTTTTGAGTTTCCCTACTTCATTGAGGTCCTTTAGAGAAGCCTGGGGACAAGCCTCAAAGAAGTGTCTTGCGGATCTAACATTACCCGCAATAACGTCTTGGATAGTCTCACGTTGAGCATTTGAATCGTCTTTCAGAGAATCCATCGGCTGAGTTTCAAACACTAAGCAGTGTTTCCGGACATCCGCTCCGATTATCTCTTCCTTATGTGACGTGGAGCTTTCCCATTCATCTCTGTTAATAGCGTCTAAGGTCTTCGTCTCAAATAACCACCTACCTCTATAGATATCTCCTTTGTAGTTGTCCTCCATGGACAGGCTACATATAAGTTTAGCTGGGGCAGATGGTTGATTAGGCTTGTCTAGAGTTTGGGTATCAAAAAGCCAAGTCGATGTCTTAGTGTCCCCCAACTCAGTCTCCACTTTGCGTATGGATGTTATCTCCAACATCTGGCCTGACTGTCCCATCAGGACACACATGAACTGAGTCTCAAATGTGCTTGTTATCGTCTTAACGTCTCCCTTTATTTCCTCAAGCACTGACCTCAGACTCAGGAGGTGACTGTCATCAATGGTCTCAGTATGGCCTAACGTTTCCATGTACTGTGATTCAAGCATGCATATGGTGGAGCTGCCATCTTCCTGGGTAAACATGATCTCCTTGGTCAGCTCTTCATCGCCGTGCATTTTGTTCAGGGTCTCCATGGGTTGGTTTTCAAACAACCAGGCTGCTGCGCGAACATCGCCTTTGTCCAACTTATCGAATTTGTTTCTGGATTTTGTTGAATCTATGTTGTCGGATCCCAATGCATCAATTGGCTTCGTCTCGAACATCCATGCTTTGCTTCTAACATCACTACCGACAACTGTTTCCTGTTCCAAGGATTTGCTGTCATCGTCATCTGAGGCATTGTCTTTGATGGTGTCTAGAGGTTTGTTCTCGAACATCCAGCGCATTGATTGCACCTCCCCTCTGAGGATCTCATCCCATTCTAGGTATTCCTCTTCTGGGCTTATGCAGTCATTGGGGCTGTTGCCATTATCTTCATATATATACCTGGTCTCCCCTGTGACCTCCACCTGACGGTCTTGTTGAGTGTTCTCAAACTCATCAGCGTCTCTGTACATCTCTATGTTCTTTCGAACCTCTGGATGGATATGCTTGTACAGACGCTTTAACTCATACTGGCTTCTCTGCTTGACGTATTCCTGTTTGCTGAGTGGATGTTTAGATGGGTAGGCTGATTCCGGAGGCTCAGGTGAGTAAAAGCACTCTACTGGCAGATCTGGACTTTCTAATTGGACGTGTAGTAAATCCGGGGGTGGAGGTGGGAAGTACTCTAAGTCATCTGGAGGCGGCGGAGGAAAACATTCTGTATCTTCGTAATCAACAACAACGGCAGATGTGTCCTCTGACCCTTTAGTGGTGGATGTTTCCGAAATCTCATTGGATGAATTCGTCTGTATCTCACTTGATGAGAAATTCTGTGTCTCAATTGTTGAGAGTTGTTTTTGCGACACATTTGAGATCCACTGAGCTCTATTGACGTCAGCTCGGCCAATCTTTTTGAGAAGAAAATAATTATTGGGGTCATTAGACGTCCCTGGTATCTTTGAAAAAAAACCAAGATGTAATTCCAAAAATATATCATGTTTCGCATGCTAATTCTTTACTATTTGTAAATATTCATTGGTAAACAATAGGGTTGTTGCTTAAACAAAAAGTGAGAACAACTTCTTATAGTCTAACAACAGTATATGTATAAACAAATGTTTAACTTAACTGCTACTATGCCATTGCCATTTAAAGTTACAATTTGGGCAGAATTGTCAAAATCATTGGCTACAAAGTTTCTCAATAAGGTGCACAGTGCACACCTTCCTTAAAAGAATCCTGTGAAAATACAGTATGCAAATATCATTGATGAACAACTAAGGGCACATATTATTTGTTTTGAAATTGACTAAAAGGCGGAGTAGGATATTTTAATGCCTCAAGTCAGCCCTCATTAGCACTGGGATGAAAAGCATTGTTTTTAAACAGTAACTCTAGCCAAAGTAATAAAATGTTTATCGATCAAAATGGGAGTAGCATTTTAATTAGCCATGTCTTATTACTTTCATGACTTTGCTGTGAGATGCTTCCTCAATGGTTCTCTCAAAGTGATCTCTCAACTCCTTGGTGGTGAGTCGAGGAAGGTCTTCCTCTAAAAGTAAAAAAAGATTAAACAATTTAGTCTAAAGGATTGTGGGCATTTCTAATGAAGAATCCACAGCAGATGCATAATCATGTGTAAACCCTAGTGTTTCGCCACATGAGGGGCTAAAAACAAAGAATATTGACTTTGCATAATTTGTATTTTTTTACACAAATTCCAAACAATGAATTCTCAATGGTTCAGTCTGTTCATTAAATATTGCCTTGTTTTAATCTATGCACTCAATAATCTGGGTATGTAACAGTAAGGTTTTCTTAATGTGGATTGATGACTATTCAAATATTAAATAATTCACGAGACCAGCTACTTTAATTAGTCTTAAAGACTTAAATTATTGAATGTATTTCGCCTTCCAGGACAGTGTTTGATTGTGCATCTACTGTGGATTTTTTATAATTACATCAATACTGCAAAATGATAAAGAGTTCACTAAAGTAACATCCTACCTGTTCCATCATTATGGTTTTCATAACTAGAGGCAAAGTTGTGTTCTTCATGTGTCACCTGTCAATTAGACAAAATCCACCTATTATGAGATTTAATCTACCCTCTAAAAGGTTTTTGCCAGTAAACTGTAGCCAACTGTACCCAATGTTCTGATGAGAAAAATCTGGATTTAAAAATCTATTGTACTTGTCAATGCTTTAGTGTCATAATTAGTGAGTTACATTACAGATTCATCTAGAAGGTCTGAACGTACCTGCTCATCCTGATGGATGATAGCTCGATTAGAAGCGGGGATGACTTCTCTGGAACTGCTCCTCACTGTCATGTCTGAGTTCAATTGCACTTCCTGTGAGATGGAAGACACTGGCTTTAACACACACTCACACACACACCAACAGCGAGCGGCAGAGAGTATAATAACAGCTCAAACTGCATCTGACAGTGTGTGCATTTCTAGGAGCAACGTGGATAGAAGCATGATAATTAGGTGGCTTACTGCAGTCAAATGACTTTAATCCAAGACAGTGGAAGGATGACAGACGTGGGGACCATTCTGGGGATTTCTCAACCTAATCCCACATTGTAGCTGTCACCATGCACACAGGGACAAAGACGTGCTTTTGTTTCAATCCCCTTTGTACCATTCCAGCTAAAGATTTCAAGCTAGAGAAACGGGCAATTATAGCAGTAGCAATGTGAGTTGGAAATGCACAGGTTTTTTCACGATCGCATACAGGGATCTTTTATCTCCATTTCTACATTGGCCAGCGCCAATAGCAGTGTATCTGACAGTGTATCTGGCAGTGTATCTGGCAGTGTATCTGACAGTGTATCTGACAGTGTATCTGGCAGTGTATCTGACAGTGTATCTGACAGTGTTTCCGACAGTGTATCCGACAGTGTATCCGACAGTGTTTCCGACAGTGTTTCCGACAGTGTTTCCGACAGTGTATCCGACAGTGTATCCGACAGTGTTTCCGACAGTGTTTCCGACAGTGTTTCCGACAGTGTATCCGGCAGTGTATCCGGCAGTGTATCCGACAGTGTATCTGACAGTGTATCTGGCAGTGTATCTGACATTGTATCTGGCAATGTATCTGGCAGTGTATCTCTGGCAGTGTATCTGACAGTGTATCTGAAAGTGTATCTCTGGCAGTGTATCTGACAGTGTATCTGAAAGTGTATCTCTGGCAGTGTATCTGACAGTGTATCTGACAGTGTATCTCTGGCAGTGTATCTGACAGTGTATCTGGCAGTGTATCTCTGGCAGTGTATCTCTGGCAGTGTATCTAGCAGTATATAAAAAATAAATCTCACACCTGTAATTGAAAACTCAATTGTTTTTTTGTTGACAATGTGGGTCAAGTAAGGAGCACGTAGTGGCTTTAAAAAAAAGATGTCAGAGGGTTTGTTGTTTGTCTTAAATACCTGTTGTATAAATGTAATTTTCAATTGTGGTAATATTCATAGGAACGAGGTCGTTTCACCATAAAGGATTACAGTTTGTGTTTTTTGGCGGTGGAAACCAATGCATCTCCTCAGGCTCTTGAATCATTCAATATTGGCCCGGATTTGAGCTCACTGAGTTAGTGACTTCCCCTCGGCATGGGAAGTCATGCGGGCAGGAAATAATGCAGGCACAGTGGTGCGGATGGATGCCCGGACGGATGGAATGATGGACGTACGGCTGGAATCAAACCGGCTAAGTTCACACCACATCCGCACGTTCCCCCAAGCACCTCATGCCTGACTTCGGCCGGCTTTAATTACAGTACCTGCACAGCCCGGTGTTGGAAGTGGAACTGGGTGACGTTGTGTGACGTAGCGGTTTCCTGGGTTTCGAATTGCGCTCTGACGCTGGCCAGCCCCCCGGGCACGGTGCAGACCGCGGACTCCTCCGTGACCTAGTGAACCAGTTTCACATGGTTAGCTGCTACTACCTGGGATCATACGAATGCTTAATTAGCCTATTTAGCTCGGGTCTTAACGCACGGCTCATGAAGTGACAGGAGCAGCCGTCGCTAATAAGACTGAAGTGCTTTCACACGTGCGGACCCGGAGACACCCGCGCGCGCATATACATATTTTTATACAGGCCTCCTGACGTTATGTGGCATTTTGTTCACACGTTGCCACAGCAATTTTTCTAGTTGTACGCTTTTTGGGTGGCGCATGACAGCACGCCGCCGGGGTATATTTTCATGTTTTGCCCACCCGGCAGAGTGGGTTTGACAGGTTTGAGGTCTAAAACATGACTAATGGGTTCCTGCAGGGGGCACATATTGCCCATTGTGATGCCTGTCTATACCTATTTCCACTCTGAGCGCCCCGTGAGAGGAGTCATGTTTCTGTCGATCTGCGGGGGCCACAAGTCTCCCACTAGTCAGCTGTCATGGTTTCACAGCAGTACAGGGCCACAAAACCATCAGCGGCTCTCAAAACAATAACACAACTCACGACTCTCTGCATGACCACTGTTAAACCTGGTGATCAGGATTATGCATTTGAATGTGTGATAAACGACCTACAGTATAATTACTCATCTTCTCAGTGTATCGCCCCACGGAGACTCGTGTCTAACAGGGTTAACAGGGTTTGTGTGATGAAACACAATTCATCCCAGAAATGGGTCGTTGGATTTTATGAATGGATTCAGAGCTTGGCTCATCATGTGTCACTTGTTCTCTCGTCATTCAATCCCATTCTGTCTAATCAGTTAGTACAACATTGAGACAGTGTCTGCCTACCCCACTGGAGGCCTCCTCCCTGGGTACAGTAGCCCTTTGGAACATAGCTACGGGTTTAGTCAGTGTCTCCTGGTGTCAGTGGCGGGTGGGTCAGGGCGGGTGGATTGTGGGAAGTGGTATCTTCAGAGAGAATCCTGTTCTTCTGGGTTCACAGCTTCCTCAGGAAGTCCTATCTTGGTTGTTCACCTGCGCTGCCAGCAGCTGAGGGAACATCAGGTCTGTCATTACAACATAAAATCACATGCTATGTTAAACACAATGTTACAGCTAGATCAGAATAAGTAAATCATTTACAGTATCCGGTTATATTATATGACCACAGAGGTGGTAAGGGCGTCTGTGCTAGAGGCTGTTGGTTTAAGTTGTCACATACATCAAGGTAATCAGAAAGCAGACGCGAGGAAACTAAACATTTAGTTAGGGTAAAGTCTCAAGAACAACAACCCAAACTCAGGGTGTACAAATAGGCTGTGATCTGAAGAGCGAAGTCCAACACACAAGACATAGAGGCAATAACTAGAGCCCTTAGCTCTTTGTGTGTGGCACTAAACCTCTAAACACACAACATCATCACAGTAAGTCACATTGACAGGGGGAAACCGGTGACATATATACATGATACTGGTGATCAGCGGAGTGCTGGAAAAGGGTGTGGCAACTTGAAGACCGACGCCACGAAGCACAGAAGCGCGACGATAGACGAGGTAGTCGTCGACAGAATGAATCAGAATATAATATTATATTATAATAATATATTAATATTTACTGTATGATTGCTTTACGTTCTAAACTACAAAAAGACATTACTATGAGTTAAATGTGTTCCACGCTTTTCCGACAGTTGACTATTTCTCTCCTGTAATCCACATTATGGCATGGATAATGGGTGAATGGAAACAATGGTGTTTCCTTTGCGGTGTGTGCCGGTGTTCTGGTGAATAAAACGGTCCTTTTCCATGCAGTAGATAAGTATGTGTGAACAGAAACCATCCCAGTGGACGGACAATTACCAAGTGGGCAAATGCGGATGTAGTGTATGCTTGTGGGTGTGCTGGCAAACATTATTCTGGCAATGACCCTATTAATATTTGGACTGTTAACAGTCTGATGACATGGCATGAGGACGGCTCGGATTATCTCAGAACTCTAGTTGTCTGGATCTAGGGAAGTGTCATTTCACAGAAAGCACTAAGGACGACATGAGGTTTGTTGAACACACACTATCAGAGGGAGGTTTTCCATGGTTTTGGAATCGCACAGGGGAGACTAATTAAAGAGAATTCATAATTCACCATCATCTGAGGTTTTTAGTTGGCGAGCATTGTAAGGCAGAGTGGGCTAATTAAAAACAGGTTTGACATGGATTAGACGAGGTGAGGTCTGTGAAAGACTGCGAATGGTTAATTCATCAAACTGAATCAAAAACCCTGAACTCCGTCAGCACGATAGACAACCAGGCCGGAGATTATATTTCACTTTACAGTACATATTGTACTATGATTTATGATAGCAATGCACAGATTGAATCGTTTCATTATAAACTGTTCATAACTTTAAAGTGCACATAGCTTTATAAGCACTCCCAAGCATCTGACAGCCGTTGCAGCAACAGATGAAATATGCAGTCCATAAACATGTCATCGACGATGAAGACAATGACAACATGCATTATGGTATGAACTGCCTTGCTGTGATGGATGCTGTGGCTAAGTACCACACCATAGAACTGAGTCGGACAAAAACGCTCTATGGACATCTATTTTGGCCTGTTGGCCTGACTGGCATGTTAGTGTAAATCAGGCTGTCAGGAGGAATAGGGACATTCATTTTAACTTCCCAGAATAAGGTAAGTTTCATCTACTCCAAAACCATAAATCTAGGTCGCTTTAACACACCTGACGCCATAGAATATGGTTCCTTATATCAGATTATAAGAGAGAATTACATCCCAACCATTGCACAGCCATAATGTCTGTTAACGATGCCTGAAACTTTAAGGTTCAGATATGTGTCAACAATCTTACGATATCTTATGACATGTTATGACCAGTTGAAGTGTCACATAACATGAAAGTGAAGTAATCTCGGCGCCAACTACCTGCAAAAATAAGTCAACCCTATTTTAAACGTTGGTGGAGTCAAATTTCTCTCCCAGATCTGGAGACAAACTGTGAGGATTTTTAAAGATGAAATGACCCTGTTAGAATAACCTGACACAGCCTTGGTTTGGTCTTTATTTGAAAACCAATATTTAGCGCAGCAATAGAGTGGCAGCCGAGGTTATAACATAATGTTCAGGGAGTTTAATTATATTCGCCATTCAACATTCTCTGATGTCTGTTGCAGACATTTCCTTGAGTTTGCAGACACGGCGGCCTTGCTTTTGGATCGCAGCAGAGCTCAACAGCCACATTGAACTAAACAGAAGTCTATGACATCAGTGCCACTGCTATCTGCAATTACAAGACCATGAATGATAGTCGTCTAGTCAATGACGATCAAATTGGGCATTTGCCAGAGAAATATACTGGTCATATTACTTATTAGCTTACTGTTCCTATTCAAAAAGATCTGGAAATTAGACTTTTATTTTGCAACTTTAAATATGCATTTAACAGTATTACTTGCAAATATATTAATGACGAAAAAGAATTAGTCAATTATTAATACTAGCGATGCGTTGAGAACGAAAATGCCAGGAATACTTAAAAGTCTGAGACGGAGCGATTCATGCACTAGTCAAGAAAAACCTTTTTACTAGCTCAAGAATATCCATGATGTGTTCAAAGACATTGCAACCTGGACATGTAACTCAGAGACGCTTTGCCACTTACCAGGTCTGTGAAGAATAGAAAAATAAAGCAAATTTGGATAACAATCCCACAAGGCCACTGAAACCCCCGACCTGCAGGGCAACTTTCTTCAAGTGAAATCCTGTTTGGTATTGGAGTCTAGCCCCGGCAGTACGTGATCACCTCTGTCCAAACAAGCAGACAGTGACAGCAGATTTATTTTAGAACTCCCCGCCCCCTTGTAAACAGATGGACGAGAGTTGCATTTTTTTTTAGGGAGAGGCCTTCAAGTTCAACCCTTCACGACCCTAAAAATGTACAGACTTCATATAAGCCGCGCACCTCTACAGAGTCCTTCAATCAAATCTGGAACGCTTAAATTTCTTCATCGCAGATTCCGTCATGGATCGCTGTCCGTTCTGAAACAACAGCCGTCATGAGCTTTATCTTTAAATTCGGAAACCGTGCACATTCGGTCGTGTACATTATCCAACTCCGCTGGCGTTATAGCGGTTTTAAATGGCTGCTAGCAGCATGTGCTGCTGTATCCAGGGCAAGAACGGGTCCTTATCGATGCTGAGAGTTAATGTTAGAGAGGCACGGCCCAGGTGACACGTCATCCAGGGGTTTGGCACGGGGGGGAGTGATGATGTAATTCTAAAAGCAGACGTGGCAGGAGACACCTAAAGACCAGAGAGCTCTGCCACTCTGTCCCCGGGGCCAAGGAACGTGGGCGCCAGGCTGACTCTGGTATTCCCTGAAGGTCAGGGATGTGTGTGGAGGCCCCACAGCCTGGGTAACCCACACCTTCCTAGAGCTTGTGTAACCCACACCTTCCTACAGCCCGAGTAATGCACGTCTTCCTCTTCATATGACACCTGCCCTTCAAAACCACGTCTGCCACATTTTCACCGACGCCACTTAGAAACCTGAGAAGATCTTCCTACACAACCCTCAGAAGATTCGTAATGATGAACACAGATGAATTAATGAGAAACATTAATTGACAAAATATTCTGACAGCCAGTCACATTAGTCTACTCCTAAAGGACAGGGAGGTGCCAAACCTGTAGGCAATTGGCCTTAAATGCCAGTCAATGAAAGGATCAGTGAATGGGTACACATTCAGCAAACATTCAATGAATTTATTGAACTGTATGTTATTTTTATTAAGGCCATTTTTATTCTGCTTGGAATCTCATCTCTAGTCTATAGAGGGGCACGTCATGCAGAGCACTGTAGAAGAGCCAGCAGCAACCCCAGAACCGGTTTTGCCAATCCCTGCCAGTAGAGCCCGTCAGGCAGACCACCCACATCCCTGTACTGGAGAATAAAGTGACTTCATGAGACACTTAGAGCATTTACATATCACTTAACACTTACCAAGCCAAAAAAACACTGTCACAGCACATGACGCCTCGGCTCCATGGCAGATGTACTGGCATGCTGTGTACTACACTTTGCCCAGACATGCTACAGAAATGCTACTATGACTTATGTTTCTGTACCGACATTGATTTTTCTAAATTGCAGTAGGACTGGACACATGTCAAACATACTCTAGGAAACAATTCCTCAATGCCTCAGATATTATATTATGTATGATATTAGCCAGTAAAGCAAATACACACTACTTAACACCTGAAAACTCCTAATACGATCTAAACTGATATTAAGAGAAACTGCAATAGCCTAACTGTCTTAACATTCTTTCTTTAAGCCAACATACTTTTTTAGTTGATTAGTTGTCTGCTAAGGCATTATGCAGCATAAAAATATATTCACGGATTTTGAGAGACGCTTGAGGGAAAATCAGAATGGACAGAAGGGATCGTAGATCTAGCATGCTGTAATTGTGAAATGTAAACAGTAGTTCTAGAATGATGTAATTGTGAAATGTAAACAGTAGTTCTAGAATGATGTAATTGTGAAATGTAAACAGTAGTTCTAGAATGATGTAATTGTGAAATGTATACAGTAGATCTAGCATGCTGTAATTGTGAAATGTAAACAGTAGTTCTAGCATGCTGTAATTGTGAAATGTAAACAGTAGTTCTAGAATGATGTAATTGTGAAATGTATACAGTAGATCTAGCATGCTGTAATTGTGAAATGTTAACAGTAGTTCTAGAATGATGTAATTGTAAAAGGTAAACAGTAGATCTAGCATGCTGTAATTGTGAAATGTAAACAGTAGTTCTAGAATGATGTAATTGTGAAATGTAAACAGTAGTTCTAGAATGATGTAATTGTGAAATGTAAACAGTAGTTCTAGAATGATGTAATTGTGAAATGTATACAGTAGATCTAGCATGCTGTAATTGTGAAATGTAAACAGTAGTTCTAGAATGATGTAATTGTAAAAGGTAAACAGTAGATCTAGCATGCTGTAATTGTGAAATGTAAACAGTAGTTCTAGAATGATGTAATTGTGAAATGTAAACAGTAGTTCTAGAATGATGTAATTGTAAAAGGTAAACAGTAGATCTAGCATGCTGTAATTGTAAAATGTAAACAGTAGATCTAGCATGCTGTAATTGTAAAATGTAAACAGTAGTTCTAGAATGATGTAATTGTGAAATGTAAACAGTAGTTCTAGAATGATGTAATTGTGAAATGTAAACAGTAGTTCTAGAATGATGTAATTGTAAAAGGTAAACAGTAGATCTAGCATGCTGTAATTGTGAAATGTAAACAGTAGTTCTAGAATGATGTAATTGTGAAATGTAAACAGTAGTTCTAGAATGATGTAATTGTAAAAGGTAAACAGTAGATCTAGCATGCTGTAATTGTAAAAGGTAAACAGTAGATCTAGCATGCTGTAATTGTAAAATGTAAACAGTAGATCTAGCATGCTGTAATTGTAAAATGTAAACAGTAGTTCTAGAATGATGTAATTGTGAAATGTAAACAGTAGATCTAGCATGCTGTAATTGTGAAATGTAAACAGTAGTTCTAGAATGATGTAATTGTGAAATGTAAACAGTAGATCTAGCATGCTGTAATTGTGAAATGTAAACAGTAGATCTAGCATGCTGTAATTGTGAAATGTAAACAGTAGTTCTAGAATGATGTAATTGTGAAATGTAAACAGTAGATCTAGCATGCTGTAATTGTGAAATGTAAACAGTAGATCTAGCATGCTGTAATTGTGAAATGTAAACAGTAGTTCTAGAATGATGTAATTGTGAAAGGTAAACAGTAGATCTAGCATGCTGTAATTGTAAAAGGTAAACAGTAGATCTAGCATGCTGTAATTGTAAAATGTAAACAGTAGATCTAGCATGCTGTAATTGTAAAATGTAAACAGTAGTTCTAGAATGATGTAATTGTGAAATGTAAATAGTAGATCTAGCATGCTGTAATTGTGAAATGTAAACAGTAGTTCTAGAATGATGTAATTGTGAAATGTAAACAGTAGATCTAGCATGCTGTAATTGTGAAATGTAAACAGTAGATCTAGCATGCTGTAATTGTGAAATGTAAACAGTAGTTCTAGAATGATGTAATTGTGAAATGTAAACAGTAGATCTAGCATGCTGTAATTGTGAAATGTAAACAGTAGATCTAGCATGCTGTAATTGTGAAATGTAAACAGTAGATCTAGCATGCTGTAATTGTGAAATGTAAACAGTAGATCTAGCATGCTGTAATTGTGAAATGTAAACAGTAGATCTAGCATGCTGTAATTGTGAAATGTAAACAGTAGTTCTAGAATGATGTAATTGTGAAATGTAAACAGTAGTTCTAGCATGCTGTAATTGTGAAATGTAAACAGTAGTTCTAGAATGATGTAATTGTGAAATGTAAACAGTAGTTCTAGAATGATGTAATTGTGAAATGTAAACAGTAGTTCTAGAATGATGTAATTGTGAAATGTATACAGTAGATCTAGCATGCTGTAATTGTGAAATGTATACAGTAGATCTAGCATGCTGTAATTGTGAAATGTAAACAGTAGTTCTAGAATGATGTAATTGTGAAATGTAAACAGTAGTTCTAAAATGATGTAATTGTGAAATGTAAACAGTAGTTCTAAAATGATGTAATTGTGAAAGGTAAACAGTAGATCTAGCATGCTGTAATTGTGAAATGTAAACAGTAGTTCTAGAATGATGTAATTGTGAAATGTAAACAGTAGTTCTAGAATGATGTAATTGTGAAATGTATACAGTAGTTCTAGAATGATGTAATTGTAAAAGGTAAACAGTAGATCTAGCATGTTGTAATTGTAAAAGGTAAACAGTAGATCTAGCATGTTGTAATTGTAAAAGGTAAACAGTAGATATAGCATGTTGTAATTGTGAAAGGTAAACAGTAGATCTAGCATGTTGTAATTGTAAAAGGTAAACAGTAGATCTAGCATGCTGTAATTGTAAAAGGTAAACAGTAGATCTAGCATGTTGTAATTGTAAAAGGTAAACAGTAGATCTAGCATGTTGTAATTGTGAAATGTAAACAGTAGATCTAGCATGTTGTAATTGTAAAAGGTAAACAGTAGATCTAGCATGCTGTAATTGTAAAATGTAAACAGTAGTTCTAGAATGATGTAATTGTGAAATGTAAACAGTAGTTCTAGAATGATGTAATTGTAAAAGGTAAACAGTAGATCTAGCATGCTGTAATTGTGAAATGTAAACAGTAGTTCTAGAATGATGTAATTGTGAAATGTAAACAGTAGTTCTAGAATGATGTAATTGTAAAAGGTAAACAGTAGATCTAGCATGCTGTAATTGTAAAAGGTAAACAGTAGATCTAGCATGCTGTAATTGTAAAATGTAAACAGTAGATCTAGCATGCTGTAATTGTAAAATGTAAACAGTAGTTCTAGAATGATGTAATTGTGAAATGTAAACAGTAGATCTAGCATGCTGTAATTGTGAAATGTAAACAGTAGTTCTAGAATGATGTAATTGTGAAATGTAAACAGTAGATCTAGCATGCTGTAATTGTGAAATGTAAACAGTAGATCTAGCATGCTGTAATTGTGAAATGTAAACAGTAGTTCTAGAATGATGTAATTGTGAAATGTAAACAGTAGATCTAGCATGCTGTAATTGTGAAATGTAAACAGTAGATCTAGCATGCTGTAATTGTGAAATGTAAACAGTAGTTCTAGAATGATGTAATTGTGAAAGGTAAACAGTAGATCTAGCATGCTGTAATTGTAAAAGGTAAACAGTAGATCTAGCATGCTGTAATTGTAAAATGTAAACAGTAGATCTAGCATGCTGTAATTGTAAAATGTAAACAGTAGTTCTAGAATGATGTAATTGTGAAATGTAAATAGTAGATCTAGCATGCTGTAATTGTGAAATGTAAACAGTAGTTCTAGAATGATGTAATTGTGAAATGTAAACAGTAGATCTAGCATGCTGTAATTGTGAAATGTAAACAGTAGATCTAGCATGCTGTAATTGTGAAATGTAAACAGTAGTTCTAGAATGATGTAATTGTGAAATGTAAACAGTAGATCTAGCATGCTGTAATTGTGAAATGTAAACAGTAGATCTAGCATGCTGTAATTGTGAAATGTAAACAGTAGATCTAGCATGCTGTAATTGTGAAATGTAAACAGTAGATCTAGCATGCTGTAATTGTGAAATGTAAACAGTAGATCTAGCATGCTGTAATTGTGAAATGTAAACAGTAGTTCTAGAATGATGTAATTGTGAAATGTAAACAGTAGTTCTAGCATGCTGTAATTGTGAAATGTAAACAGTAGTTCTAGAATGATGTAATTGTGAAATGTAAACAGTAGTTCTAGAATGATGTAATTGTGAAATGTAAACAGTAGTTCTAGAATGATGTAATTGTGAAATGTATACAGTAGATCTAGCATGCTGTAATTGTGAAATGTATACAGTAGATCTAGCATGCTGTAATTGTGAAATGTAAACAGTAGTTCTAGAATGATGTAATTGTGAAATGTAAACAGTAGTTCTAAAATGATGTAATTGTGAAATGTAAACAGTAGTTCTAAAATGATGTAATTGTGAAAGGTAAACAGTAGATCTAGCATGCTGTAATTGTGAAATGTAAACAGTAGTTCTAGAATGATGTAATTGTGAAATGTAAACAGTAGTTCTAGAATGATGTAATTGTGAAATGTATACAGTAGTTCTAGAATGATGTAATTGTAAAAGGTAAACAGTAGATCTAGCATGTTGTAATTGTAAAAGGTAAACAGTAGATCTAGCATGTTGTAATTGTAAAAGGTAAACAGTAGATATAGCATGTTGTAATTGTGAAAGGTAAACAGTAGATCTAGCATGTTGTAATTGTAAAAGGTAAACAGTAGATCTAGCATGCTGTAATTGTAAAAGGTAAACAGTAGATCTAGCATGTTGTAATTGTAAAAGGTAAACAGTAGATCTAGCATGTTGTAATTGTGAAATGTAAACAGTAGATCTAGCATGTTGTAATTGTAAAAGGTAAACAGTAGATCTAGCATGCTGTAATTGTAAAAGGTAAACAGTAGATCTAGCATGTTGTAATTGTAAAAGGTAAACAGTAGATCTAGCATGTTGTAATTGTGAAATGTAAACAGTAGATCTAGCATGTTGTAATTGTAGAGACAAGAATTCATATATACTGTACATTGTACCGAAGCCTTTGTAGGCCTTAGCCTAACAAAAACACCAAATAATAAATGTTTTGTTCTTCAAAACTAAAAAAACGAAATATTACTCATGATTAAAAGCAGAATATCAACTGAAAAAAACATGAACATGTATGCTGAGCAGTACTGAAGTGACTATTACAACTGCTTATGTGTCAGGAATGAGTGAGCTGTGTGGTTCACAGGGTGTTTAGGGGAGAACATTTCTTTGTATCATGTTGATTAGGAGCATAGCTGTTTTTGGTTTAGCTAAGCACCGGGCATAGATTAGTTAATCAGTGGGCTATTTAAGGTCCCTGGTTATAGGTTCACCGGTGTTTGTTATTAATATAATGTTACATAGGTTAGTCAATCAGTGGGCTATTTAAGGTCCTGTTTAGGTTCACGGGTGCTTGTTAATAATATAATGTTACATAGGTTAGTCAATCAGTGGGCTATTTAAGGTCCCTGGTTAGGTTCGCGTGTGCTTGTTATTAATATAATGTTGCATAGGTTAGTCAATCAGTGGGCTATTTAAGGTCCCGGTTTGGTTCACGGGTGTTGGTTGTTGTTTATATGCCACGTCGATATTTATGGTGAGTGTCCGTTCAACGTACTGTTTGTCTGTATTTTATTAGTCGCTGTGTAGCGCATTTTCATTTAAACAGTAGGCCTATTGTTTTTTGTCGCCATTTACGTTCTGTTTTTATTTAAAATAAACCTGTCTTTTATATGGAATATATGCGCCCTACGCCTGGATTTCCTCTGCACTACACCTCCGTATCGTGACATTATGCATCAATCTATTCAACCTTGACAAAGTACATTATATGCTCTACAATCTAAAATATGCCGGCTTAAGGTTATGAGTGAGTATTAATGGATAGAATCAATGAATAAATCTTAATCAAACAACATTTTTGTACTTTTTGTCTATGAACAGGGTAGAAAGTTCTTTCAACAATTTAGTATTTATTTAGAAAGATTTACACCAATACTGAACCAGATGAGCAAGTAGGTCCGTTACCGCACACTAATTGTGTTTGTCCCCACCAGACATGTTAATGACAGTCACTCCAAATACCAAAATCAACTGTAAACCAATTAATTTTGCATTAATTTAGTTAGCAGATTCAGGTCAAAACTCCAAAGAAACATGAACAGACATTAGCATACAAGCTGGAGAAAAACATTGGATTTGCAAATGACTATGATCAAGTGTCTCTCTACTACAAGGATTAATACACAGATGAATTAGAGAACTGATGCTATTCAATACTGTTGAGTAATTCCTCTGTGTAATGAATGAGTCGGAGACAAGGGTTGTAGGTTCCAGACACAGGGCGCTGGTCGTATTTATAAGGCGTTTGATAGTTCCAAGCAAGGGCAAGACAGAAGGCAAATTCACAAAGGCAGGCAAAAGGTCAAAACCGAATAGTCAACAAAACAAGAGCCAGCAGTACAAAGGTTAAGGCCAAACGTGGTCAAAAATGCAAGGTAGAAGTCAAAATCCGATGGCTATGGCGAAAAAATACAATATTACAAAGCGAAGCAGGAGTGAAGTCAAAGAATACAAAGGCTAAGGTCTAAACACAGCATATCTATATACTCAGGATACAAGGGGTTCTCTAAACAAAAGACTCAGTACGCTGGCTAATTTCCAACAATACCTCACAAAGGAACTATAAAACCCAACTGAGCTATACGGGAACCGAAATGACGGCAAGTGAAAGTCAAGCATCACAAATAGAAACAGTTTGAACTGTGACTCTAATTGGCATGTGCAAGCGGATTAGATCACACAATACAACAATATGCCACTGATGTGGAGATTTATTTTCTGAAGCAAATGCATACAAAGTGTCCGATGTAGATTTGCAACAAAATTAATTGATACTAAGTTGGAAAACAAGATCAGGAGCCTTTCAAACATCATATACGGTTGTTCAAACTAGATCATTCAAACAGCATAGATACAGGTTACAATGTTTGTCCTTGGGATTTAGAACCATACAGTAGATCGTTAGTAAATCTCTGAGTTCTGACAGTGTAAAGAATAATTCTAATTACAAATATCTTTGTCTTTGTGTAAGTCTAGTGGCTAGATCTTCTTTACCTAAACTAAACACTTTAATTATTTTCCTTCTTTATTGTCCTCTTTGATGTATTATAAGCTAATTGTAAGTCACCAAATATAGTTTTCAATGAAAACCCTTAACCCTGTAAATCTTAAGACCAGCAAACCTAATGTACTTCATTCTCCAGATTCGTCTGTAAGTGAGATCCGTGAGCAGCCATTAGGCATTATACAGATAAATGTAAAACCTAGTATTAATCTATTTTTGCCGTTGTATTATTACTGTTGTTATACTGTAGGTAAGGTGTACAGCAGCAGATCTAATTATAAATGTAAGTGAATGTGCGTCAGACAGCGTTTTCTCCAGTAATGGCCATGTAACGACTGCAACGCATAATTATACTCGAGCTAATAAAAACCCATTTATATCTTCAATGCATCACTAAGAACTACTTGTATTTCCTGTTGAATGTTTACGTTCCCCTGACATTCAAAAATAACACTGCAAATGGGACCTAAGTCCTCCCTGCTATGTTAAATCATTAGAGAATCACACAGAGTGTTTCCAGACATCATTAGATCTGTGATAAGACACCTCGAATTAAATGACTAGATTGTGACAAAGACCGACTGTAGACTTCAGTGAGAACACAGGGCGGTTGTTGTAACCAAATGTCAGCTCTTTCCATATCTTGCTTCATGTAAAGTGAGTGATGATCCTGCAGACGGCAGATAATGTCTGAGCCGGAAATTAGATGCACATTTCAATTCTGGGGATTCAGAGATAACACCATCTGGTGGTGTGGAACTGACCCTCGTGTCAGGAATCAGTAGAGCCCATCACTGCCACTTCAGCCTAATACGGAGTGGCCGCAGCTGACACTTCAGAGAGGGATTTCACTGCCTGTGTCCACCCTTGGCCTCTCTCCCAGACTGGTTTTAGCCTCCTACACCTTCTGTACGGTACGGTATGCTGCAGCAGTAAAAGAGCTGCTTTAACTCTGGCTTTAGACATGCCTCACTGTTGCTGGCAGGACTCCTCAGTGGATTGAATAATGCAGGGCATGCTGACAGATAGATAGACAAGTAGACAGACAGGTAGACAGACAGGTAGACAGACAGGTAGACAGACATGCAGGCAGCTAGACAGGCAGGCAGGTATGTATGTGGGGGGGGGGGGTGCATCTACTGTTATATGAATACAAATGTTGTCACAATAATATAGTGACGTAATCTCAGTCATCTGAGCATGACAATAGCTCTACTGTAACACTAACTGGGTATCTGGCAGAGGACTCTGTGGGGTATCTGGCGGAGGACTCTGTGGGGTATCTGGCGGAGGACTCTGTGGGGTATCTGGCGGAGGACTCTGTGGGGTATCTGGCGGAGGACTCTGTGGGGTATCTGGCGGAGGACTCTGTGGGGTATCTGGCAGAGGACTCTGTGGGGTATCTGGTAGAGGACTCTGTGGGGTATCTGGTAGAGGACTCTGTGGGGTATCTGGTAGAGGACTCTGTGGGGTATCTGGTAGAGGACTCTGTGGGGTATCTGGTGGAGGACTCTGTATTGAGTATGTGAGTCTGTATTCCACTAGGTCAGCAGTGTGCACCAAGCTCATGGACACTCAAATGTGGCCACATTCTTTATTGTCAAATCGCAAAACATTCAGACAGTCAAGGTGAAGAGCACAGCCCTACAAATACACTAGTGTGTAAAGCACTTACACAACTGCAAGATTTACTGAGCCTTTGCTCTGCGTGAAGCTAGAAACGTCCATGAATTCTGAATGAATACAGCCTGGGTTTTGTTTTTTACCAAGTTGTTGTAAAACAGATGGACAATGTTGAACTTTGGCACTTAGTTATGTAATAGTTCAAATTTAAAACATTATTTTGTGTGCGCAATGAATGTTCCGTAATCTATTCAAATATTTTCTGACAAGGGAATACAAGCAAAATTATAAAGCCTTTAGCTAACTATTTATTTTGCCTTTGAGGATGAACATTTTCAAGCAAACAAACGAATATGGATATTGTGCTCTTTGCTTTGAGCCAGCGAATACACAACACATACATATTCATAGGATGCCATCAATAAGGAAATGTGTTGTCATTAATGTTTTATTAATTACGGGTTGCTGACGTTATGCACACACTTTCCTGCTCTCCTGACATACTTTAGTGTCAGATCCCGGTCTGCGAAAGAAAATGCTCCTTGGTTTGAAGATATCAATGACAACAAACCCAGCAACTCTGTGAACGCTTTCAGAACATTTATTAGGTGAGTCAATTTTTGTCATAACACTAACACCACAACCTATTGCTGACAATTATACAATGTCTGTTTTTAACTGTGTGGCAAACAGTTGCTCTCACATTTTCTCGTGGCTGCATTTAATTACATTACCTGTCATCACATTACCTGGACGTCTGATGTTACAGAAGCTGTGTTCAGTTTTTTGTGAATGTTGAGAGAACGTTTGTGAAGTAGCACAAAGTGAGTAATTTTAAATGAATCAATCAAGTGAGTTAATGAAAATGTATATGCCTGAGCCAAAGCAAATAGTCTACTATGAGGGTGCCCATCAGGTCTGCATCATCATGCGTAAAAGAATACAGACAAACTTTAGGATCTGTGATTAAGCTTTATCTTTCTAATAATTCTGTCACGTATGGGTGAACTGTACTGTCACAGGGTGTTTAGGGGAGAGCACTTCTGTGTGTTCATGTTGATTAGGAGCACAGCTGTTTTTGGTTTAGCTAAGCACCGGGCATAGGTTAGTTATTCAGTGGGCTATTTAAGGTCCCTGGTTAGGCTCACAGGGGCTTGGGATTGTTTCTACGTAGATGTAGGTGAGTGCTGTTTATGTCCTGGGCTCTGGTTTCATGTAATTAAGTAAGTCGCTGTGTTGCGCAGCTTGTTTTCATTTCTGTGCCTAGTTCTTTTTCCATTTGTTATTTAGTGTTTGTTTTGTATTTTAATAAATAGCAAGAACGTGATTATCCAGCTTTGCATCTCGCTCCCTCTACACTTCACCCTGCAAGTCCGTGACAAATTAATACAGAATAAAATGCAATCTGAACCAGAGCTTCCCTGACAAAACATTGGCACATTCAGATCTCATTATTGCAAACAACTAATATCAGAAGACCAAGAGTCAACCCATATTACCGAGTTTCAAACACGTACATAGTATGTTGACTTAACATAATCAACACTAATATATACAGTACATATCTCTGATAGACTCTAATTTTACATGAACATTTACATATCCTGTACATCGTGAATCCAGTCCATTCCAGCATGACGTCATAGAAATTCCTGACTTGAGCAGTTCAAAATGGCCTTAAACAATTACAACAGTATTTTTTTTAATTTAAAATAAAATTGTGTTAGTTCCTGGAAGTTATCATCCTGATTTATTTTTA
Source organism: Dallia pectoralis (assembly GCA_029465975.1). Lineage (NCBI taxonomy): Eukaryota > Metazoa > Chordata > Actinopteri > Esociformes > Umbridae > Dallia > Dallia pectoralis. The sequence continues at coordinate 14,552,849 of CM055731.1, forward strand.
TATTTTTTTTAATTAACCTTTATTTAACCAGGTAGGCAGATTGAGAACAAATTCTCATTTGCAACGGCGACCTTATATCCATGAAATTCCTACATTATGTTCCAGGGATGTTTCTGGTTTATTTGGAAGTCAATAGAAACAGGAAATTCATAAAGAACATGCCGGCCTGCCACAGGAAATGGTAGCTCAGTGGTAGAGTGCATGCTTGGTATGAATTATATCCTGGGTTCAATCCCCAGCTTCTCACTAGGTTGCTGTTGCAAATGTGAATCTTTTCCCAATCGGCCTACCTGGTTAAATAAAGGTTAAATAAAAACAAAAATAAAAACAGGTCACAGAGAGATGGGAACGAGGACATCTGAGCAGTGATGATGAAAGTGCTTTTAATGCTCTCAGCCTATCAATGAAATCCTGCAGTAACATGAGCTTTATTAGCATGTACTTATATGTTCAAGTTAGATTCAGATGAATTCCCTAAACATGCCACACACGACTCGCTACGACTGTCAGGTTTGACAACCTCAATGTCCCATACAGAACAAAAACATTTCACTTCAAGACTTCAGACAACCGACATCAAATTTAAAAAATAATTTCTGTTTGTTTTTTGTTTAAATTCTTTCAGTGAAAGCTCGGAGAAGATATTTCTGGCTGCTAATCATCCCTGCAAATATCTCAATTTTTTTTCTCCAGATTTTCTGCAAACCAAATATGCCTCTGCTGGTGTTTCCCAACAGGCCCCGTGGGGGGATCTGGTAGATAATGAGGAGGGAGACAAACCAATATGACCTAACAACCAGCGCCAGCTGTGCTCTGCCTGTCTGGAATCCGAACCCAGAAAGATCAACGATGCAAAACAGTCAGTGAGACGAAACAAGGATGTGAAAGCTCTCTTCAGAAGGAGCTTCCCTCTGGATCAAGTTATTGCCTTCCTGACTTTCTTTAGTATGTCTGGTTTCCCTCTAACGACGCTCAACAAGACCCTTGGACATTGTATAACCCACCTGGCAAGTTATAGCAACAGAGCTATTTTCCTATTAATACATTATGTTGTATCCTGCAACAAGGAAAAAAAACAAATCTTTGGCTAAGTAGAAAATTGCCTATTGGCTATTATGGTTTTTACTGACATATCAATACTGATTCCAGACATAGGGAGAATTTAGTTTAGGGTCTGGTTTTCTGGTACAAGTCCATCTCTAAGTTTGCCTCGGGTATATTTAGGTCGCTGACAAGGTTGGGTTACTGTTAAAAGGTGATATTCCTGTCTTTTTTTACTGTGTGCTGAGAAGGTAAAAATAAATCAACATTTACTAATGTAAATAGCAATGAACTCCCTGGAATTCAATCTATTGGTCCACAAATATAACTATAAGATTGTGCTTTACTACATGGACAATAACACTGTGCGTTCCCATTTAAACAATCAAATTGCCGCTGCAACTATGTGTCTTCATACTAACAGGGCTGACAGACAACCCTGGGGAAATCCCACGATGCATCAGACATGCAGATGTGTCTGTCAGTTGTGTCAGAGGTGTGCTTATAGTTATCCAGTTGTGATCACCTAGATTAACGAAACTGATTGAATTGTAAACAGCTGCGGTGGACTGTTCCGTGGCATAGATGTGTGAGAAGCAGCATGCAGCTCTATCTATTCTTCCCAGCTTGGGACAACCAGTCTTTTGGGGATGCGTCGTTTTTGAAAAAGCTGATAGAGCCAGCTCATGTGTGACTGTGTTAAGGAGGATCGTTCAATTTAAATTCCTTTTCTTTCTGTCTCTCTCTCTCTCGCTCTGTCTTTCGATCTCTCTTGTCTTTATCTCTCTCTCTGTCTTTCCCTCTCTCTTGTCTTTCTCTCTCTCTGTCTTTCTCTCTCTCTGTCTTTCTCTCTCTCTGTCTTTCCATTTCTCTTGTCTTTCTCGCGCTCTCTGTCTTTCCCTCTCTCTTGTATTTCTCTCTCTCTCTCTCTGTCTGTCCCTCTCTCTTGTATTTCTCTCTCTCTGTCTTTCCCTCTCTCTCTATCTCTGGGCTCATCATTTTCTGCATAACTGCCTTGCATTATTGCTGTCTGGGTGGACGTCTCCTTTGTTATATTTTTGAGTCGATCCTCAACACTGTGTGGTCGTTGTCAATTATTAAAGTAAAACAGGCAAAAAAAGCATTCTGAATATTAAAGGTCAAGTCATGAAAAGGGTAAATAGAGATTTGAAATATATAGCTTATATTTTATCTTTATATTTGAATTGCAATCAGATAAACTTTATACTATTTTTAGTCACTGCGTCACAGTTCCAATGAAGTTGCCAGCTAGTGTTCTGGCAATTGCTAACTTTAGTAGACAAAAATATAAACAGAACATGTCGGTCACATGTTTCACAAGCTAAAATAAAAGATCCCCTGGTATTGGTGCTCATTTCTCTTATGTAATATCAATAGCTTTTGGCTATATTAATTCATTTAACGCTTTTTAATTTGAATTGTAACTTAGCACAATATTGAAAATTGGTGCACGTTGCATTATATCTTTAATCAAAATAGCATTAGCGCACTAATGAGGAACTGTGTATGAACATGTAGCATGCTAGCTGTTCCCAGTAGAAGTGCAGTCATAGCTCCGATGCTAGTTAGCGTAAATCAAAAAATTCCTTCATACTGGGTGAAATCATTACTTTTATCCACATGTTCATCAGACACTAGAACAGTACATGATAGGCTGAATTACCCAAATATACTACTTAAAGGCATAAGCACATACTGCATTTCATTTGACCAGCCCTGGGCATTACTGGATTTGCCCATATGGATTCCATACTAAAAACAGAGACATTTGGTGTTTTTCCACCATCAACATTAGCATCAACACCAGGGGAATATATTAGTCTCGATATCCACATCTCACTACTATGATGCTTTGTCTGTACCCTGTTTTTCCACTACCCTGTAGACACTGAATTCACCCACCTGCCTTGTGGCCTCTGATGCTCAGGGGGACGTTGTCCTCTAGAACAAATCGCAGCCTTTTTTAGAGCAGCCAGCCCCACTCAGGAACAGGCATCCAGGCATGCTTAGCTACCTGTCAGGACTCCACACAGTCACACTCACAACTATCCACTCAGTGCCGGGTCAGTGCCAGACCGAGGCAGCAGTGCTTTGTTGTCAGACGAGTGTGCATGTGTGTGTGAGCACGTGTGTTTATGTGTGTGGGTCTACTGAGGTAATGTGTTCCAGCTATAAACAGTGTGACCATCCTGATGAGTGATGAGATGTGCAGCCAGCACAGATGAGGTTTGTCAGGGGACCAGGCTATGGTGGTGTGAGTGCATACGCTACAGACACTGGCTCTGACACTGTCTCAGACACTATAGGGTACACGCTGCACTAAGCAGGCTACTAAAGCTTATTTACTATTCAGGCACGGGAGAACGGAGACTAACTGGGCTTATGGGATTGTCAGAGTGAATGTCTGAAGACTGTTTATAGTCGATGGCGCTAAAAGCACATAATGTACATAAAAAAATGCATTGTTGCTACATTGAGGCCAAGAAGTTATGTTGTTCATGAAACCTACACAGGAATGATTGTGCTGTACAGGTTTTCGGTTGTGTCTTTGTCATTTGAAGCCAGGGTGTAGGCAGGTTAATGACAGAAAATCCAAATGTGCATATAACCGAAGATAAACTAGCACACACCAATTATATGTATTGAAAATAAACTAATTTGACATAAGTCCCAATTAGTGGATGGACTCTGGTTGGAGCACCTAGACTACCCTGAACTGGAACATTCAATGAGACCCCCCTTGTGTAATGCTTCACTGCCACTATGACTTTGAAACGGTTAGAACCGGAACCAATAGAACGCCTGACGATGTGTCACTGGCTGTCCGTTTCAGTTCGCCATGGCAGCATACCAGCTCCCATTTGTGAAAAGGTCTCTATTTTGTTAAGAGAATGTATCTAAAACTGGTCTTTTGAAAACTCTTACGAAAGAATTCATACATATTGGGCAGCAGAATCCCAGAAAGGAGAAATGCGATCCAAAAGTTACCTTCTCGTCATGACTGTTCATTTTATGAGACAGTCATTATGGATGGAACTTCTTTACATGGCCAAAACATTTGTTTGTCTCAAGGGGTATAGTGCTTTATTAATTAATGGTCCATCATGTATGTAGGCCAAAGGACAGTATGTTCAGCAAACAGTGCTAATTATATTTGGCAATTAAAAGCTGTATTGTGATGGAGGTCTGCGATTGAAGTGAAGACATAACTTTCTGATGGAATAATTCATATGAATGCCGAGAGCATATAGCCTTCTCTCTTCAAGGATGCCCGGATCTCATGAGGACATGGCTGGATTAACAATTCTAATTTTGGGGAAACTTAGTGGCAACACGTAATACTCCTTTGCTTCAAATGAAATACATTTCCGTTTGACAATGTGAGGAATGACCCATTTGGATCCTCAAAGGCAGGCAACTAGGCAACATAGGAAATGGAAAAGGGAGAAATTATGTATAATTCAGAGTAGAGCTCTAAGGCTCGATGCGGCTAGAAGAGACGGAAGGACAAAGTAGCAAGCCGCTGTGTTCTTCGTGGATTCTGTTAATCATAGGAGGGTTTCAGTTCACCTGAGAAAGATCTGGTCCGAAAGAAAGTATCCCTCACCTCAATTTAATCTCTGGGCAGTTTTATATTGAAGTAACAACACTGGCAGATGGGAGGATGACTACATAGCATGATTAAAATGTCATTCAACAATCTGACACGGAGTGTCATTACAATGGTTGTCCTTCTTCTGTCACTTTGCCTTTGTCCATCCTTTGATATACAGTAGTTCCATCAAGGAGAAGTGAATTAGTATCTCGTCCTTCGCTCGAGGTGTGACGGGACGTGCGATGTGAAGTTCATTTTTAAAGATAATGTATTTGATCAGGCACATCGTTAAAGTAGAACATCAGGTGTGGTCGTGACTCCTATTGATGTTTAAAGAGACAAAATATATGTACGGTGGTTCTATGTGCCTCGTCCTTACACAGAGACACACACATGCACACACATGCACACACACGTTCACACCCATGCACACACACACACACGTGCACACACACACGTCCACACACACACTTGCACAAATAAATGCACACACGTACACACACACACACATGCACACACACACACCTGTCCATCAATACCATTATTTTCTTGATCTATTACAAGTATGTCACAAAAGTTTGAGACCCAGCTCCCCTGAGGAGCAGCTGTAAGGATAACGGGTGAGCCCAGGAAAAAGATCATAACAAATGTGTCAAATCTCGCCTAACGAGATGCCTAAAAAGGTGCCAGTCACACTGAGAAAACAATCGACGTATAAACTGAGAGATGACAGATATCCCGAGATATGCACCCGACTCAACTTCAAAGACCTACGACCAAAAATATCCTAAATACATCGGCTGTCAAAGAGACACAGGACATGTTAGGATGAGCAGAGTACAACATCCACATTCATGGCAACAGCATGTATATATATAGCTAGTACCGCCTGACACCCAAACCCCCGAAGCAATGTTGGAAACTCCCAAATTAATGTAAAAATAAATGTCTCAAGTGACGAAATAGCCAAGATGCACGGATTAACCCACATTCTCACTGGTAAATTGTGGTTAATGTTTTTTTTTTCAGTAGCAATGATAACAACTTCGATATCTATGCGTTTCCTTCAGTATAGTTCATAGTTCATGATTCCCTGATTCTACATCAGATAAACATACATCAGCTAGACTTAGATCTGTAATGATATGCAACTTATTTATTGGAGGAGTTTTGCTTCAAATAACTGTACAGAGAGTGCATGAGACAACTACTTCTCAGGAGGCCATATCTTGGAGAGTATTTCTGTGACAAATCCAACACGCTCTGTGAATTCCAGTCAGAGACTCACAAGGCTGAGGCAATCACCGACAGAAATAACACCATACTGGATTATACTTAACAGAAATCCTGTTAGAAAGAGAAACATATCTGTACAGTGGGATTATCTTGACAAATCTTTTACCTATTTTGTATTTAAAGAAATACTTGGAATCTAACATCCAACCAACAAGACTTACGGTATTTGTTTGATCTATCA